>JAJQKT010000009.1:332500-1532500 GCA_030512225.1 Rauvolfia tetraphylla | reverse complement strand
CTAACCCGACCTAATTATGCCCAAAAGTAAATTCTTAATTTAAAAATTAATAATATAAGAAAATATTAAATTTTTTGTTTAAAATTTTTGAAATTAAAATTTAAAAATAATATGAATTGGGCTAACCCGATTCGGCTCTAATGGATTGGGTTAGCCCAATCCGAATTTAATTTCCTTAAATGCTTTGTTTTGCTTGAAGAGAGATTTGAACCCTTGTTCCCTCAGAATTGGATGATGTGTTCCTCTACCGGGGCAAGTCACTTCTTGTAATTTATTTCATCATATAATAATTTTATATTATAAAGTTTTATCATATAGTATTATATTAATAATAATATAGTATATATTATTATATTATTAAATAATATATTATAATATAAATATATTTATTATTATATCTAATTTATAAATTAATATAAATTTTTTATTTTTTTGTTCCTATTTGTCGTAAATCCATCGCTAATTAGCGACGAATTTGCGACGGAATAGTATTTGTAAGTATTTAAAATAATTTTTTTTAATTCTTAATTTTTTCCGTCTCAAATCCGTTACTTATTAGCGATGGATTTGCGACGGAATAGTATTGTTAAATATTAAAAAAAAATTAATCTCTCGCTAAAAATTAAAAATAGCAACGACCTTTTTAGTAAAAATAGAAAAGGTCTTTCTAAATACTAATCTAATCTGACTTCACTTATTTTAAATCTTAATTTATTTAGCACTATATTTTGAATTGATATTTACTTATAGTTTAAAGTATCTAAACATAAATTAATTATCATTTCTTCTATTGATGTATATCTATGTCTATTTCTGCACATATATGCTACACATGTATGTTATATTATACTTATGTTATACTTATAAATATTATCTTATATGTATTTGTTATTAATATACTATACTACTAGAAATGAATGATTTATTACATGTGTATTACATAATTTATTTTACTTCTATTCATATTCTTCATGCTAAATATAAAAATAATATTACTAAACTAAATAAAAATAAAAAATATCTTAATTTAGAAAACACTATTCCGTCACTAATTATCAACGGATTAGTGATGGAAAAAATTGAGAATTTAAAAAATTATTTTTTAATATTTAAATTATTTTTCGCCGCTATTTAGCAAAGTAGTAGCGGCGGAACTAATTCCAAATTTAAAATTTTTTAATATTTAAATTATTTTTACATTGCTAATTCGTTGCTAATTAGTAAAGGATTAGCGACAGAACTAATTCAGAATTTTAAAAAATTATTTTTAATATTTAATTTATTTTCTTTCGCTAATCCAACGCTAATTAGCAACTGACTTTGGCCGTTGCTAATCGCCATCGCTAATCGCGTATTTTCTTGTAGTGTTAAACATATGGAAGATAGAAGTTTTATTCACCAATCGACATAAACAGAAAAAGTCCTAAAAAGATTTTACATTGATAAAGTACTATAAGCCCTAAGGGCAAATCTTATAGTTTTGATTATGACAAACATTGACATGAGATAACTTGAGTATTTGGTGTGTGATAGGATTATTGGATTGTGGAAGCTAAGAAGTCTCATTACCTTGAAGACAAAAATGCTAAGGATAACTCAAATGTGCTCAAAGAGTTAAAGTCTATAGAGCATGTCCTAAGGATTGAAGGCTCTGAAGACCTTAGTGTAGGTTTACAATCGCTTAATAGGTATATCCTTGTAAACCTTACACTTGTTTGTCTTTGGAATGTAAAGAATTTTCAAGAGAGCTTAAAACTTAGTTTTCAATCGTAAATGATTTATCTTACAAGTGTTTTACCAAGTTCTTGTCAGTGACTTTCGGACTAAAAGTCATTAAAAAATCTATTTTATTGTCAAAAATTATTTCAAACTTTTTGTGCTTGATTTCTAATCATTTTGACAATGTTTGAATACTCCAATTTGGACGTCCGAACTGAAAATTTTGATTGCTGAATTTCTAGAAAAATTTGAACAACCATTTGTTTGGACTCTTGTGTCTAAATTTGAACAACCATTTAATATTTAATTTATTTTCTTTCGCTAATCCAACGCTAATTAGCAACTGACTTTGGCCGTTGCTAATCGCCATCGCTAATCGCGTATTTTCTTGTAGTGTTAAACATATGGAAGATAGAAGTTTTATTCACCAATCGACATAAACAGAAAAAGTCCTAAAAAGATTTTACATTGATAAAGTACTATAAGCCCTAAGGGCAAATCTTATAGTTTTGATTATGACAAACATTGACATGAGATAACTTGAGTATTTGGTGTGTGATAGGATTATTGGATTGTGGAAGCTAAGAAGTCTCATTACCTTGAAGACAAAAATGCTAAGGATAACTCAAATGTGCTCAAAGAGTTAAAGTCTATAGAGCATGTCCTAAGGATTGAAGGCTCTGAAGACCTTAGTGTAGGTTTACAATCGCTTAATAGGTATATCCTTGTAAACCTCACACTTGTTTGTCTTTGGAATGTAAAGAATTTTCAAGAGAGCTTAAAACTTAGTTTTCAATCGTAAATGATTTATCTTACAAGTGTTTTACCAAGTTCTTGTCAGTGACTTTCGGACTAAAAGTCATTAAAAAATCTATTTTATTGTCAAAAATTATTTCAAACTTTTTGTGCTTGATTTCTAATCATTTTGACAATGTTTGAATACTCCAATTTGGACGTCCGAACTGAAAATTTTGATTGCTGAATTTCTAGAAAAATTTGAACAACCATTTGTTTGGACTCTTGTGTCTAAATTTAGTTAACCGAATTTATCCTAGCAGCCTAAAAACAGAAAAATTTGGAACTAATGTTCGGTCATCAGAATTTTACGATTACTAGCCATTATTGAACGTCGCAACTGATTTTTAAACCCTATAAAAGTGGTTGTTGAGTAAAGCCCTTGTTTGAGTGAGACTTTCTTGTAACTTGATCAACTCTTGTTATAGTTGAATTTGGTTGAAATCCTTGAGTTAGGGCTCAAGGTAGTGGATGTAGATCTTGAGTGATTGAACCACTATAAATTGCTTGTGTAATCTCTTCTAATCTCTCTTTTAATTCAAAAACTCATTGTATTTACTTGCATAACTTCTTGTAAGTTTAATTTCAATCATCTTCCAAGCTATATTCTCAAAAAGAAAAAAGTTTTTAAAAATTAGCCAAAGACCTAATTCTTCCCCCCCCCCTTAGGCCTTCCAAGTACATCCATTCAGTACTTCAATTTTCATTCAATCACTAGATGTAAATAAAAATGTCCTTAGACATCTGGAAGATAGTGAAGAACTACTCAATCCTGAAGTACCTTATCTTAGTGTAGTTCGTGCTCTGATGCATCTTGCCAATAATACAAGACTAGGTATATCATTTTCTGTGAACTTATTAGCAGGATATAGTTCTTCTCCCACAAGGCAACATTGAAATGGTGTTAAGCATGTCCTTAGATATTTTCAACGTAACATATATCTTGAATTATTTTATTCAAATAAAGCCAACCTGAAGTTGATTGGTTATAACACACACTTCATGGAATACAAGATGGAAATGATTGATTTTCGACCTTGAAGAAAGAAAAATACAGAATTCTTCTTTGAAGCAAGATTGTGAAGAAACACTCAAAATAAATTAAATCACTATAACACATCTTAGAAACTTGTTCTAAGCAATCCCGATAATCATAATTTAATTTACCGAAAAGAACACTCACACGCCACAATCAAAAATTCAATTGATAAGCAAAGAATAGTTCTTTGAGTAACAAGAACAAGAGGAATTACATCTCAAAGATGGCGGTACCATCTCCTTCTCAAGAGTGGCGGAAACTCACTGCAAATGACTTCCAAAATTCTGTTCTACTTGTCATAAAGAGGTCTATTTATAGCTAGGGTAAAACATGAAAGAATTAGGCTAATAATACATGCAATCCCAACATAAATAACAAGTCCAATATAATTAATATGCAGCCTAAATTTAAAACATCCCTCCCTCTTGGGCTTAAGCCCAACTCCATAGTCTTCAAGTGTCCAAATCATCTAGCCCATCGATATGAGACAAGTGGATCAATTTGGACTATGGCCCAACTAACTCTCCTCCAATAGGTTTGTCTAGCTCCATCATCTTTATATGTTGACCTACATATGCAAACAAGGCCTCTTGAAGCCCCTTGGCCCTAGCTCTGGTCATGGCCCAAACTGGTATTATTCTATTTGATATGTCCAATCCATCATGCTAGTCCGTAATCCTGCTCACATCAGTCCCTCCCTCCTCAAGAAGATTCATCCTCAAATCTAAATCCATATAACAAGGAGAAAGGTCAGTAACATTAAAGGTTGCAGAAACACCATACTCACCTGGCAGATCAAGCTTGTAGGCATTGTTATTGATCTCTAACACTTGAAATGGACCATCACCCCTAGGAGCTAATTTGGACTTCCTTTGGGTAGGAAATAGTTCCTTCCTTAGGTGCACCCAAACCCAATCACCAGGTTCAAAAGTTACCAATTTTTGCCCCTTATTGGCTTATTTGGCATAGACCTTGTTCTTCTGCTCGATATGCTGTCTTGCCTTTTTGTACATGGCTTGAACCATCTCAGCTTTTCTCTTACCATCTGTACTATACAACTCATGTAAAGGTAAAGGCACCAAATCCAAAACAATTAAAGGATTAAAGCCATATACAAGCTCAAATGGAGAATTACCAGTGGTGGAATGCACACTTCTGTTATATGCAAACTCAATAAATGGTAAATATTCACCCCAAGTTTTAAGATTCTTACCAACTACAGCACGTAATAAGGTTCCCAAGGTCCTATTGACAAGCATGGTCTGACAATCAATCTGTGGGTGACAAGTACTAGAATAAAGTAGTTTGGTACCCAATTTGCCCCACAACACACGCCAAAAATAGCTTAGAAATTTAGCATCTCTATTTGAAAGAATAGACCTAGGAAGGCCATGCAATCTAACAACATCTCTGAAAAATAAATCAGCCACTTGCACAACATCATCAGTCTTATGACATGCAATGAAATGTGTCATTTTACTAAACCTATCAATAACAACGAAGATGCTATCATAGACCCTTTTTGTCCTAGGACCCCCAAAACAAAGTCCATAGAGATATCACTCCACGGTTTAGTAGGCACAGGTAAGGGGGTATACAAACTATGATGTTTGACAATGCATTTTGCCTGTCTACATGCTATACACTTGGCACACACATGTTCAACATCCCTACGCATACTTGGCCAGTAAAAATGTTCTTGCAAAATATCCAAAGTCTTAGCAAGGCCAAAATGTCCCATCAAACTACCACTATGAGCCTCATGCACAAATAAAGTACGCATAGAACAATTAGGCACACAATTGACTACCCCGAAAGAGATAGCCATCATGCCTATAGAATTTATGGAATGCAGTATGTTCACAAGCAGAATATACAGTAGCATATAAATCCATAAGTTGCTCAAATCTTAGAAACTTAGAATGTAGAGTAATAATCAAAGAATACCTCCTAGATAAAGCATCAGCTACCACGTTCTCCTTCCCTTGCTTGTATTGTAGTACATAGGGGAATGTTTCCAGAAACTCTACCCATGTGGCATGTCTCTTGCTCAGCTTGCCCTGTCCCTTCAAGTGCTTTAAGGGCTCATGATCTGTCCAAATGACAAACTTACTAGGTTGAAGATAATGTTGCCACACCTCCAATGCTCTTACAATAGCATACGACTTCTTATCATATGTGGGATAATTGAGTTATGCACCACTAAGCTTGTCATTGAAGTATGCAATTTGTCTGTTTTCCTGCAAAAGCATAACACCTATACCAATCCCAAAAGCATCACATTCAACCTCAAAAGTTTTCTTTCTCAAAATCAGGTAAGCATAGAATAGAAGCAGAACATAATTTTTCTTTCAACAATGTAAATGCATGTTCTTGTTCCTGACCCCAGGTAAACCCGTTTTCCTTCTTAATTATCTCAGTCAAAGGAGCAACAATGGTAGAAAAGTCCTTCACAAACTTCCTGTAGAAACTAGCAAGTCCATGAAAACTCCTTACCTCACTCACAATCTTAGGAGTTGGCCAATCCTAGATAGCCTTCACCTTCTCACTATCAACCTCAACTCATTGAGAACTGATTACAAACCCCAAAAATACTAGTCTATCAAAGCAAAATGTACACTTCTTGAGATTTGCATACAGTTTTTCTTGTCTTAGTACATCCAAGACACACCTCACATGCATGACATGCATATCCAAATTAGTGCTATATACCAAGATGTCATCAAAGTAAACAACCACAAATTTTCCAAGAAATGCAACAAGACATGATTCATCAACCTCATAAAAGTGATGGGTGCATTAGTTAAACCAAATGGCATGACTAACCAATCATACAACCCATACTTAGTTTTGAAAGTAGTTTTCCATTCATCTCCTAGTTTCATTCTAATTTGGCGGTATCCACTTTTCAAATCAATTTTTGTAAAGATACATGCACCGTGCAATTTATCAAGCATATAATCTAACCTAGGAATAGGATGGCGATACTTTACAGTGATTTTATTCACAGCTCTGCAATCCACACATATCCTTCATGTTCCATCCTTCTTTTGCACCAACAACACAGGCACAACACATGGACTCAAGCTTTCTCTCACGTGCCCCTTCTCAAATAGTTTATCTACTTGCTTCTGAAGCTCCTTTGTTTTCTCAAGATTACTCCGGTAAGCTGGGCGATTAGGAATCTGAGCTCCAGGCACGAAATCTATCTGGTGCTCTATACCTCTCAAGGATGGCAGTCCCTTGGGCATTTTCTCAGGAAAGATATCTGCATAATCTTGCAAAAGAGATGAAAACATGCTAGGCAAAGAATCAAGAGGGTTAGGGTCAGACACTAAACACTTTCTATATCTCACTATGACTAGTGCTCTCTTCTCTCCAATCACTCTTCTCATGTCTTTTTCTCTCACATACAAGCTCACTTTTCTTTCTTTCCTTTTAATACATTTTTCACTCACTGTGCAGTCACTCACTATTGGGCCACTCCCAATTTTCTTTTGGGCCTTTTGCCCCTCTTTAATTTTGTTACGTTTACTGCCTCAACCTTCCTCACCTTTACTTATTTTTAGCTGGTCCAGGTATAGTTCACGAGGTGATAGAGGTATAAGAATGAAATTCCTACCCTCAAACTTAAAAGAGTACCTATTGGTATACCCACCATGTGCTGCTCTCCTATCAAACTGCAAGGTCTCCCAAGAAATATATGACCAGCCTCCATGGGCACCACATCACACAACACCTCATCCTCATATCTACCAATTGAGAAAGTCACCAAAATCTGTTTAGTTACCTTCACATCTGCACTATTATTAAACCACAGTAGCTTATAAGGTTCTGGATGTCTCTTACAAGTCAATCCCAAATTCTCTACCATGGTTACACTAGCTACATTGGTACAACTACCCCCATCAATGATCAAATTACACACTTTTACTCCTACTAAACACCTCAAATGAAAAAGACTTTTCCTCTGATCTCGATCTCATTTGTAGCTCGAGTACTTAGTACTTTCCTAACTACTAGTGCTTTCCCTGTAACAACCCTCTCGAAACAACTATCATCATCGAAGTTATTTTTAATAACAAGTTCAGATTGAGAACTACTATCCTCAGAATCAATCACTCCATTATCCCTCATAATCATAACATTTTTATTAGGACATTGAGATGCAATATGACCAGTACCCAAGCATTTAAAACATTTTATAGATGAATGCTTACTAGAGGTAGCTTGGGTGTTGGAGGTACCTTTCAGTTCAGATCCCCCAATTGGTTTCTTAGGTGCTTCCTTGAAGTCCAATCCCTTATCCTTAGACTTCTCCTCCTTTCTAAGCCATCTAGAGTTTCATGAATAGCAACAATTTGCTCCAATCCTTGCTACTAGCCTAGCTTTGAGTTGTCTCTCTACCTTCATGGTCATGTTCACCATGTCCTCAATCTCTAGGTAGTGTTGCAACTCCACAACATTAGCTATTTCCCTGTTGAGCCCACTCAAAAATCTGACCATTGTAGCCTCTGGATCTTCCTCTATGTTGGCTTGGATTATAGCCACCTCCATCTCCTTGTGGTAGTCTTCTACTGATTTAGACCCCTGAGTGAGTCGCTGAAGTTTCTGGTGCATCTCCCTATAGTAGTAAGAAGGCACAAAATGCTTTCTCATACATGCCTTCATAGCTTCCCAAGTAGCAATTGGCATCTCTCCATTTCTCCTCCTAGATGTCACCATCTGATCCCACTATATTAGTGTATAATCGGTAAACTCAACAACAACTAGTTTTACCTACTTATCCTGAGAAAAATTGTGGCTCTCAAAAACCAAGTTCACCTTCCTTTCCCACTCCAGGTAATCCTCTGCATTGTTCCTTCCCTTGAATGCTGCAGTTTGCATTTTAATGGATTTGAGGTCTCCATCTCTTCTGTTAAATGGCATTTCTCTCTAAGCTCTTCTAGGTATGCGTGCTTCAAACTCCTACTCTCCCTTCTCAAATTCATCCTCCTCTGGTTCATACCGGGATAGAGGTCTACGAGGTGGTGGTTGCTATTGGCGTACTCCAGCACATCTCCCCTGAGGTTCTGCACGCCTGTCTTGCCCATCTCATCTATTTGTTCCCTCATCTTAGCAAAGGCTTGGTGGAAGCTCTCAAATTGTTGCTGCATGGCTCTCAAAGTGAAAGTGATATTTGCATCTCCCCCTTGATGCTTCTCGGAACTACCTCCCTGTGACATTGTGAAATAATATTGCGCCTACAAAACAGAGTTAGTGATAAATACCCTCACACACTTCCTCACGTGTTTCACTCAAATGGTGTCACTTCTCTTGTGTTTATGTCACAACAATGACACCCTCAAATAATCTCACACACTCTTGCCTTTTAACACTCAAATTTCTCTGAAATTCAAGTTACAATTCAAAACCAAATTCAACAAATCAATGAATCCGATTGTAGTCCAACTAACAAGCAATAAACAATCTAATAACAATAGCTTACAATCTCAAAACCTTCAAACAAGAATACAATAAACTAACAATTGGAACAAATAAAAATTCTGAAACTGCTTATCACAGGTGATTCAAAATGGTCCAACAAGAAGGTAAGAATATGCCGGGAAGAAAAAAATTTTTCACTATTTTTTTTTTTGGTTTCGGACTTGATCCTCTTTTTTTTCTAACTATTTTTAATAACAATCTAACTAAAGAAAATATTACAAATACGTAATAAGAATAGTTGAAAACCCTAGGCCGAGATTCACCTCTTGAAGATGTCCTCGGTAAGTTCTTGGATTTCGATGGAGCAGAATAGGAATCCTCCTCCACACCACAGCTCTGATACCAAATAACACGCACTCCGTGGAATACAAGATGGAAAGTATTGATTTTTGGCCTTGACGAAAGAAAAATAAATAATTCTTTTTCGAAGCAACATTGTGAAGAAACACTCAAAACAAATGAAATTCCTATGACACCTCTTATGAACTTGTTCTAAGCAATCCCAATAACCATAATTTAATTTAGCAAAAAGAACACTCACACACCATAATAAAAAATTCAATTGATAAGTGAAAAGTAGTTCTTTGAGTAATAGACTAATAATACATGCAAGCCCAACATAAATAACACGTCCAAGATAATTAATATGCAGTCCAAATTTAAAACATCCCTCCCTCTTGGGCATAAGCCCACCGCTATAGTCTTCAAGTGTCCAAATCATCTGGCTCATCGATATAAGACAAGTGGATCAATTTGGATTGTGGCCCAACTAACTCTCCTACATTAGGTTTGGCTAGCTCCATCCTCTTTATATGTTGGCCTACATATGCAAACAAGGCTTCTTCAAGCCCCTTGGCCCTAGCTTTGGTCATGAGCCCAATTGGTATTATTGGCTCTCTATTTTACATGTCCAATCTATCATGACAGTCCGTTGTCCTGCTCACATTAGGTTATGTGAATGTTGGATATTTATCTAGTCCGTTAAGTACATTCTCAAACTAGTTATGTATATACCTATGGTTGTACTGCTATTTCAAGGCATTCAACAAAACAAGGCACCTTATCTAATTATTCTAAAATTATAGTCATTAATTAGGCAAGTCGAGAATATGTATGGTTAAGATCTATGATATATTATATTAAAAACAATTGTGGATTATTCTATTGGAATAGAATTCCAACTTCTTTATTTGAAGATAATGCAACTTGTATATCTCAATTAAAAGAAGGATATATTAAAGGAGATAGGACAAAACATATCTCACCAAAATTTTTCTTCACTCATAAACTCCAGAAGAGTAGTGAAATTGATGTGCAACAAATTCCATTATGTGATAATCTAATAGATCTATTCACAAACACATTACCAATAACAACATTTGAAAAACTAGTGAACAAAATTGGAATCTGTCAGTTAAGGAAGCTTAAAGGATTATCTCATGAAGGGCTTGCTTCCAAATTTCTTTGTCCCTTCTTACTCCAACAAATCCAGACGACTAAAGTTTTGATCATACGTCGGAACTTGCATTCGAACTTTTATGTTTGAGATCCTCTAAAAAGCAATTTGGACGTCCGAATTACAAAGCATGTGTCTGAACACCATGTTTGAACTTTACCTATTTTCTCACACTTGAATACTCATATTAGTAATTGAATTTTGATACTCTTAAGCTCCTTCTAAGATAGAAAAACCTTTCCTTGGTCATTGCTTGGTGAAAATGTCAGCAATTTGTTCATTTTTATACATATAATCCAAGCATATATCACCTTTAGCTACATGCTCATGAATGAAATGATGCTTAATCTCTATATGCTTAGTTCTAGAATATTTAATGGGATTTATGGTCAAATTAATGGCACTAGTATTATCACACCAAATAGGTATACATTTGAAACCTAAGTGAAAATCAAGTAGAGTGTGTTTCATCCACAACACTTGAGCAGAACAACCATTGGCATGATATATTCAGCCTCGGTGGTAGATAATGACACATAAACTTGTTTCTTGCTATACCAAAAGACAAGACAACTACTAAGAAATTGACAATGGCTACTTGTACTCTTACGCTCGACTTTGCATCCGTCGTAGCTGGCATCCGAATAAGATATCAGATCAAAAAAAGATAATTTTGTAAACCAAAGACCAAAATCATGTATGTCAATTTGATAACAAAGAATATGATTTACGATAATCATACGAGAGTCTTTTGGACAAGATTGAAATATAACGCATAAACATACGACAAACATGATATCTGGTCTACTAGCTGTAAGATAAAGTAAACTTTCAATCATACCTCTATATACCTTTTCATCAATGTTTTTACCTATCCCATCATTGTCAAGCTTGGTTGATGAACTCATAGGTGTTCTAATACCTTTTGCTTGGTCCATTCCAAATATTTTCAATAACTCTTGGTATATTTTGCTTTACTTATGAATGTGCCATCCTTGATTTTATTGATTTGTAGGCCACGAAAGAAGTTGATTTCTCCCATTATGCTCATTTCAAATTTGCTTTGCATCAACTCGGCAAACTCTTCACTAAGAAATACATTAGTAGCACCATATATGATATCATCTATATAAATTTGCACAAGTAAGAGATCATTGTTGCAAGAGGTATTTATAAAAAGAGTTGTTATAACCTTCCCCCTAAAAAATCCTTTTGAAAGTTTAATCTTTCATACCAAGTTGTGGGAGCTTACTTCAAACCATATAAAGCTTTGGATAGTTTGAAAACACAAGTAGGAAATTTTTCATGAGCAAAACCTTGGGCTTGTTCATCATAATCAATGCCCTCTTATTGATTGAATTTTTGGGCAACAAGTCTAACTTATTTCTAACAACGGGGTGATCATGGGATCTTGGGACAAGAATCCAAACTTCTTTCTTTCAAATTGATTTAATTCCTCTTGCATAATAATAATCCAAAAATCAGCACACAAAGCATCCATCAATGTTTTTAGGCTCAATATGAGATAAAAGAGCAAAGTTAATGATAAAGTTCTACCTTTTTTTGACTCCTTGGGAGACATCACCAATGATTTTCTCCTTAAGGTGGCTTTATTCATATCTTAGATCTTTGGGAAGCTGTTGGTTACTACTATTCTTGCTCAATCATTTCTTCTTCATTGGCATGATTTTCCAAAGTTGGTGCTTGAAGATGAGTTTGATTATCATTTATTGAAGTACCTACATCATCTTCATCTCTCCTTTCAAAGTAAATGTCAGATTCATCAAAGCTCACATGTATGGTTTCCTCAACACATAAGAACTTCAAAAGGTGTTTTCCTAAGAAAAGGTCTTAAAAGAACTCTATTCATAACATAGCATGGTGTTTACGACTTTGACCTAAAAGAATTTTGGAAAGGAACTTTCACAAAGCATAGACCTAGCCATTTCTTGCAAAGTTCAATTTTTCCTTTCAACAACACCATTTTGTTGAGGTGTTTTGGTGGCTGGAAAACTATGAACAATTCCATTCTCATCACAAAGTTTTGTAAAATCTTGATTGTGAAATTCTCTACCATTGTCACTTCTAATAGAAATCAATTTGCAATCAAGGGAGGTTTAAACCTTTTTGAAATGTCTTATAAACTCATGAAAAGTTTCATCTTTTTGTGATAAAAAGAGTACCCAAGTAAATCTTGAAAAATCATCAACGATTACATATACATACCTCTTACCACCAAGACTAGTAGTCCTCATTGGTCCAAATAAATCCATATAAAATGTTCAAGAGGTTTTGAAGTGGAAACCATTTTCTTGGGTTCGAAAGATGTTTTTCTTTGTTTTCTATATTGACATGCATCACAAAGATGACCTAATCTTCTATGCCATAGAGACCCATCATTATCATGAACAGTAAGACATTGAACATCATTGGAAACAAGTTCATCTAGATATAGCACATATACATTTCCAACTCTATTTACAACAAAAATGGTTTTGCCACTAACACTATCAAGACTAGTAAAAGTATCACATTTAAACTCAACTTTGCATCCATTTTTACACAATTGGTTAATACTAAAAATGTTGTATTTCAAATCATCAATAAGAAAAAATTGCTTAATGAGAGGGGAAGAACCTTTACCAATATTACCTACTCCAAGAATTCTTCCTTTCTTCTTGTCACCAAATGTGACAAATCCATCATTTGTGGCTTGAAGTTCACTAAGGAGTGAAGCATTCCCCATCATATGTCTTGAGCATCCACTATCATGAAATTACTTAGTGGCACTTGATCTTGGGGCAAGATGTACCTTCATCAAATGAGAGGGAGTGACTTTTGGTACCCCATTTTCTTAGGTTCAAGGGGCTAACTGATAGTTTCCTTAGCTCTCCAAATGGTTTTAACACAACTTTCTACCTTTCTTTTCACATAGCATCTAGTAGCCTTGTGCCTATGTCTACCAAATAAGTACAACAAGTATGGGGCATAGAGGTAGAGGTAGCTTTAACAAAAAAAAAATTATATTTGGGAACATTGTTCACATGATTGTAGCCAAGACCATTTTTCACAAATGAAGATCTTTGAGATCCAATTAGTTTGTCAATATTGTCTCTACCATTTGTAAACTTTTCAACACATAGAGTGAGGCCATCAACTTTCTTTTTTAAAGTTTCATAATCAACTATCATTTTCTCAAGAGAAGAAATTTTTTCACAAAGAGTTTTATTCTCAAGAGACATGTTTTGCAAGGAAATATTTAAAACTTCCTTTTCAATATTTAAACAATCAATGGATTCAAGGAGTTTTTTGTTTTCAAAAAATAGTTTTGAATTTTCATTCAACAATTTATCAATTTTGAATCTCATCTATTTGTTTCTTTTTGAAACCTTTTTTAATTCACTATACATATCAACAAGTAATTCACTAGAATAATCAATATCATCATTACAACAAGTGGAAGTAGAGGGAGTAGGTTGTACCTCATCATTCATTGCAATGAAACACACATTTGCTCTCTCTTCATTGTCATCTCCATTTTCTTCATTTGCATATTGGTCCCAAGAGCCATCAAGTCTCTTTCCTTTCTAAAGAGATTTCTTCTTCTTGAGCTTGGTTTCTCTCTCCTTTTCCAATGCTTTAGGGTATTCAGCAACAAGGTGCTTGGTGCTCTTGCATTCATAGAGTTGAGGTTTGAATAATGATGATGATTGTCCATCTTTCTTGGAAGGCCTTTTCCCCTTTTTGAGAAATCCCTTTTTGTAGAATTTCTAGGACTTTCTTACTACCATTGCCATCTCATCTTCTTCTCCATCTTCATCTTCATCACTTGATGATTCCTCTTGCTCACTAGGATTGTCAGAGGCTTTAAGTACAACTCCTTTTCTTCATTTCTATTCATCTTCAAGATCATTTAGTCTCTTGATTTTCATCTCATGTGTAAGTAGTGATCTAATGAGCTCTTCAAGAGGAAGAGTCTTCAAGTCTTTTGATTCTTCAATGGCAAAAGTCTTTGGTTGCCAAGACTTAGGTACATCGTCCAATATTCTTCTATTTTGTTCTCCAAGAGAATAATATTTCCCATGGAATTTTAGACTATTTGAAATGTTGGTAAATCTAGTGAACATGTCACTAATGTTATCTCCTTGTTGCAAGCTTTGACTTATTCACTTGATTAGTTTCTTCTTGCGTTAAATGAAGAAGTCTCCACATATCATGAGCGATGTCGCATCTACTCACTGAATTGTACTCATTTAGTTCCAATGCACTACTATAGCTTGGTAGTTCAATATCATTTCCCTTGAGTCACTTTCATCATATTTATCCATTGACTTTGCTTCTCTAGTGATTCCATCAGGTCTCGTCCTCATTGGTATGTAAGGACCTTTCTCAATGATATTCCACAAATATTATGAATGAACACTATTTCAAGAGATAATTGAAAGACCTAAGAAGGAGGTGAATTAGGTCTTTGGCTAATTATTTCAAAACCTTTTTCATTTTGCAAACATAGTTTCAAAGTGATAAGAATTCAAGTTCACAATATGATTTTTGAATCAACATAATAAATGAACAAGTAAGGGAAGAAGAGCAATGAACACACAAGCAAATTATAGTGGTTTGATCTCCTCAAGATCTACAACCACTACCTTGAGTCCACACTCAAGGATTTCAAACAACTCAACTATTGAAAGAGTTAAACAAGAGACAAGAGAGGCTCACCCAACAAGGGTTTTACTCCACAACTTCTTTTCAACACAACAACCCTCTCAAAAGGGATTTATATCCTCAAGAAAACCATGCATATAGCAGGTAGAGTTAAGACAAAATAGAGCTTTTGGATATTCAAATGATTTTGAAGTATAAAGGTTCTTAAAGTGCTCAAAAACTACTCAAAATTTTGAAGTTTATGGCTTTTATAAGGTCTAAAATTGAATTGCGACGTTCAAATAACAGTTAGTGATAGTAAAGTTCAGTTGATGAAACTTGAACTACTCGTCTGAATGATCATCCAAACTTCTCTATTAACCAGGTTGCGAATGTAAATTCTATCGACCGAACTTGGACATATGCATTCAAATTATCGTTCAAATTTCTCTAAAAATTCAGCAGCCAAGGATCCAATTCGAAAGTCCAAACTAGTCCAAACTCTTCAAATTTTGTCAAAATGTTTGGAATTTAACTACAACAAGTTTGAAATCATTTTAGACTAAAAGATAAGTCGTTAAAAATATTTTGCACTGCAAGTTGTTATTAATACTTGCTAACTCAAGAATGATCAAAGACTTATAAGATTTATAAACCAATTTTTGTGCTCCCTTATATATTCTATAGATTCCAAGGACAAGAAGTGTAGGGTTTGCAAGAAGATACCTATTAAGCAAAGGAAACCTATACTAGTGTCTTCAAAGCCTTCAATCATCTAGGACAAGTTATATATTCTTCAACCACTTGAGTACATTTTATATGTCCTTTTCATATTAGCTCCAAGGATTTGAGATCACTTTGTTTCCTCAACAAAAAACCCTATCGCACAATTAATATACGAATTAGTCATCATCAATGTTTTATCATTAATCAAAACTACTAGATTTGCCCTTAGGGCTTGTAATAATTCATCCAAGTTATGAAATATAAAAGGTTAAGGGTCACAACCAACTTTGTAACACCCATCCTTTATAGACCACTATCCCTATTACCTTCATTATCTTAGAGAGCATGGAAGATCATAGGGGGTGAGTTATATAAGTTATAGAGAAGGCTACTAATAAACTATGATGGGAATGGTCATTTCCAATTCTATAAATAGAAGCTTGTAAGAGTGAGGATGTATCGTGAAAAACTCTTAATAAAATTCTAATTTTTATATTTCTTGTGTTATTTCTTTTTCTCTTTTGCTATAGTTCAAAGTCTTCTTTGTTGTTATTTTATAATTAGTTTTGTGTCTATTCGACTGAATTTTATAACAAATAGATTATTTTTATAAATACATCGTATTCTTTATAGAAAGATGAACATATATATATTTATAATAAAAAAATTTAAAAGTAAATGTGTGTTACTTGTTTTGTAGATTAACAGTTTCTATTTGAAATATATATCAGACCCATATTCAAATGTGTACACACATAAAAAATTATACAAAAAAATATTCAATGCACACACATGTATATGCATAAAGTTATTTAGTCGTGCTAAAAATTCTAATTTCTATTATTTCACATGATTAAAAAAATTACTATTGAATACAATAACATATTTATAGTTTTCTTTAGTTGAATTATTCTTATATATTTTTCAAAATAAGCAATTTGTTCATAGATGAGGGTATAGCAATTTCTGATGATTCAAATGAATACAATTCTGAAGCGTTGGGGAGTCCAAGTTCCTTTGAGTCAAATGATTTTGAATTGCAACATTCAAAGTCAAGACATGTGAGGTTCATGCCTAAAAATGATATCGATAATCCCAAATTTTTTTGTTGGATAATATTCAGTAGCAAAAAAGAATTTAAGGATATAAAAAAATCACCAAAGGTTAAGATGGGTAAGTGGTAAGGATTGTGCGAAGTAATTGTTGTAGGATTCAGGCTATTTTTTTGGAAAGGGATGTGATTGGCTTATATTTACATAAAAATTTTCTAGAAGTACAGATTTTCATATTAGAACAATTCACGATGAGCATAAGTGTAGTAGATCAAGTGATGTTGAATTGTTAGGCCCAACATACTTGGAAAAAAGATATATGAGAATTTTAGGGAAATTAATGGTGTTGTAATGCAAGATTACATGGAAAAGGTTCATAGGGATTTAAATTCCAACATTGCAACAAATATTGTGTATAGAGTAAAAACAAAGGCTAGAAAATAATTGAAGGAAGATATAAGGATCAATATACCAAACTTTGGGAAAAGGATGTGATTGGCTCATATTTACATAAAAAATTTCTAGAAATACAGATTTTCATATTACAACAATTCAAGATGAGCATAAGTATAGTAGATCAAGTGATGTTAAATTGTTAGGCCCAACATACTTGGCAAAAAGCTATATCGAGAATTTTAGGGCAAGTAATGGTGTTGTAGTGCAAGATTACATGGGAAAGGTTCATAGGGATTTAAATTCCAACATTGCAACAGGATCAATATACCAAACTCTGGGACTATGTTCAGAAGTTAAGGAATTCTGACAACAAAAACACTGTGATTATGTCAACTGAAGTAGATAAAAAAATAAAAGAGAGATTCCGGAGATTTTACTTATGTCTTGGAGTACCGAGACAAGGTTTTATAAAAAGATGTAGGAAGGTTATTTGTATAGATGGGTATCACTTGAGAGGACCACATCAAGGTGTCTTATTTGACGGCTATTGGGATTGATCCAAATAATTAATGTATCCAAAAGTGTTCGTAGTTGTTGAGATTGAAAATAAAGAGACATGAAAATGGTTTTTGGAGCTACTGATGTTAGATATTCGTATACCTAAATAGTAAAAGTGAACCTTCATGTCATATAGACAAAAGGTTAGAATTTAGATTGCATTTTTCTAGAATCTTTCATTACTAAGTGTATTAGCTTTACTGATTCATGGAAAATTTTTGATCGTTTGCAAGGTCTAATTCCAGCAATTGCAAAAGTCTGTCCAACGGCAGGGCATAGATTATGTGTCAAACATTTGCACAACAATTTCAAGAAATGGTTAACAGGACAGGCATTGAAGGAGTAGCTTTGGGCTTGTGCTAGGGCTACACATCCCAACAAATTTGAAGACAACATGGTTGTAATGAAAAATTCAGATGCCGAGGCATATGACTGGTTGCTCACTGGCTCACCCCCCCTTACATTGGTCAAAGGCACTCTTCACATAAGGTGTGATATGCTTTAAATAACATGTGTGAAAGTTTCGAGTCTACAATCTTACAAGCTAGGTCTATACTAATTATGCGAATGCTAGAGTCTATAAGAACCCATCTTATGACTAGGCAAGATGTCAAAAGGGAGTGGATAAGAAAGAAATAGGACTTATTATGTCCTAAAATTTAGCAATATGCGAAAAAGTTGAAGGAACAGTCATCAAGGTTTATCCCTCGGGGTGCTGGTAATAGGAAGTACCAGCTAGAGCATATGTACGGTGAGGTGTTTGTAGTGGACCCAGCACAAAAGACATGCTCTTGTAGAAAATGAGATTTAAATGGGATCCCATGTCTTCATGTAGTTAGTTCAATAGCTTGTCAAGGAGAGGATGTTGAAAATTATGTCGATGTCTGCTATCATAGGGCCACATACATGAAGGCATATGAACATGTTATCAATCCAATTAGTGGTATAAATATGTAGCCAAGAACTAGTATGAAGCACCATTACCTCCTAAGAAACTAAGAATGTCTTGTAGGGAAAAAATGGCTTGGAGGAGGAACCTGATGAGGGAAGCAACACAAAAAGTAGGACAAAGAAACTATCCAAATCTGGTATTGGTCCTTTGAAGTGCAAAAAATGTGGAATTAGCAATCATAATCTATTAACTATTACTATTCTAAAAGTATGGAAAGGGATCATGTGGATTTAAACTTTTTTTGTTTCTTGCTTTTTTGAATGGACAAAATTACCATTAGTTTGAATAAGTTATTTTTTATTTCGATAGTCCTATAATGTAATTGCCTTTCTTCCAACTCCATTGGTCCAAAACAATATTCATTTCATTTCCACTAAACAAAGTCACTCCTCCAATTTATTTATTTAATAGAAAGGGAGCTCTAACACTTCTCTAATTTTTACATACAAAAATATTCCATAATTATATTATTTACTTCTCTAATTTAATGATTGCAATTACATGGAGGAATGTTACATAGATGCTAATAAATATTTTTAAAAGTTACTTGTAAGGTGCATTTAATAATTTTTATTACAATCATCCCAAATAAAATATCATGATTATTTATTAGAATACCAAGAAATTATTTATGTATTATTATTTATTTATTTATCCCAGTCAAAATTATTTATTTCAAAATATAATTTTGAAAAGTGATGGTTGCAAGAAACTTGTGTCTCACCAATTATTCTAATTATAATATTGTAAAAATAAATATTATGAAAGTTATTATTCTATTTTATTCATTTAAGATCAGCACCTTAATTAATAATTAATGGTACTTATATATAGGGAAGTTACATAGAGGGTTCATTTCATTTCCACTAAACAAAGTCACTCCTCCAATTTATTTATTTAATAGAAAGGGAGCTCTAACACTTCTCTAATTTTTACATACAAAAATATTCCATAATTATATTATTTACTTCTCTAATTTAATGATTGCAATTACATGGAGGAATGTTACATAGATGCTAATAAATATTTTTAAAAGTTACTTGTAAGGTGCATTTAATAATTTTTATTACAATCATCCCAAATAAAATATCATGATTATTTATTAGAATACCAAGAAATTATTTATGTATTATTATTTATTTATCCCAATCAAAATTATTTATTTCAAAATATAGTTTTGAAAAGTGATGGTTGCAAGAAACTTGTGTCTCACCAATTATTCTAATTCTAATATTGTAAAAATAATTAATTATGAAAGTTATTATTCTATTTTATTTATTTAGGATCAGCACCTTAATTAATAATTAATGGTACTTATATACAAGAAAGTTACATAGAGGGTAATAATTAATTATGAAATTTATTTGTAAAGTGCATTCAATATAGAAAACAAATATATGATATCTCTCCATTGCTGTTGAATCCATTCATATTTGTCTTCTTCCATAAAAGAAAGAATAAGAAACTACATCAAGCCATAGGGCTTCAACTGCCTTTCTAGGAGGAAGAACACCAAATTCAGACCAAAATTAAGGTACATTGACCATTAGCAAATTACTGGTTTTCCTTTCCTTTGTTGAGTCTGCATAATGTATACTAATGTATCCATATAAACATGTCTCTGTGCATACCAAACTCAGTCCTTCCTTTTAATTTTTTTCATTTTAAGTGTGTCTTATTACATGCAATGGCTTCCTAACATCTAAATCTAAATCTCAGCTAAAAATTATATTTTAGAATGCATATGTATTCTTTACTTCCCTACAGATCATAAATAGTCAATTGAACCTACACTTGCTCAAAGTGGAGATTCAATGAGGTAATATGTTGTTAGCTTGGTAAGTCAATTTATATTTTCTTTATTTTTCCAACCTTACTCGTATAGTGTTTCGTAACTTTGTAGATTTTGTCTGGAAGTGAAAAAGGCCTCACAAACAAATGCTCGATGAAGCTAGGTTTAGGGAAAGGCTGCCATATCAACCTTAGCTTGATCATTGTCACAACTATAATTAGAAAACTCAGGTCTGCATTAGTAGTAATTCATTTGTTGCTAGAGTATTGGTCATCAAGGATATGTTGCCCTCAAGTAAGAAATGATTTTAGTCTATAAAGGAGAGCGTTGTGCAAGTTTTGTATAATTATTTAAAATGATGGAATTCTTATTGCCTGGAATTGTGTTTCCTATGCTTAATTGGTTCAGAAAATTATTCCAGGCTAGCAATTAGCAACAATTGTCCACAAGTTGATGAGAAAATTTATCCCACAATAAGAGATTAGCAATTATATTTGCCGACATTTAATCATCTCTACCTTTCTGTGCTTATTACATTTTTTTTTGACTTTTTGATGGTTACTCGTACTCACTTTTTGGTCCTTTTGGTGAAGCATGGAATTTCTTGAATCTGAAACCTAGCAAAACTACGAACTTTTGAAACATATCAAATGATTACCTCCTGGACAAGATCATCCTAGACATCTTGAAAATGAGACCCAAAGAGGAACCCTGCTCCACCTTGGTCTGTAGGGTCCCCAGAGGTTCTCCCCTAAGCGCACCAAGAACATTGTCCCACCCCTCTTCTTCTCCACCGATCTTGATCTAAGGAACCCCCGCTAAATCAGTCTGGGAACTACTTTTTGTAAGCATTTGCAGCAGCCTTATTTGCACCATGGATAAATATTCTTCCTTTGTTAGTATGCAGATGATTTCATATCTACCACAATATCAGGCACCTACATCCAACAATAATTAATTTTTCATTCATTTCCAAAACATGCAGTAGGTAAACATGTACTTTTGAGTCAACATTTTACCATGCCCATGCTTTAAGATTACATAAAAATTTGATTAGTGTAAGTTAGACAATGGTCAAACAAATGCAATGACCTCGCTTTGCTTTCGAAAACTTCATGAATGAAATGAAAGCAAACCGCAAAAGAAGGGACGTAGAACATACATATTTCAAACTTCATTTAGCAACCCATGACATCATCTTTTTGTATTGTACGTATGTTGAAAGTAATTTATATGAAAATAAAATATGTACAATTTATTTTCTTTTATTTTCTTGCTAGAATAAAGAAGAATTCCCCATTTATCAGAATGGGAACTTTTATGTATGGAATATAAGGGTTCAATAATTCAACAATTTGACTGCCGGTTTTGGAACTTTACCTAAAACCCGGGGCCATCAGTGTGGTGCTTAACTTGTTGAACGATGGGTGACAACATCAATAATCTGGCTTAGAAGTATGATTAAGGTCTAAATCATCCTCGGGATTGGATAACATACCAAGGGTTGAAGATTTTTTAGTACCGTCTTTGATCATACTAACACAGTGAAAGAAATTAATATGTAAAAATCATACTTATAATTACTACCTGAGAGAGCCAGTTCAAGGAAAATGCGGAGTAGAAAATATCAACACGTAGAAAGTGCCATTCTTGGTTTGCTTGATTTGTAGGCCAAGAAAGAAATTGAGTTTTCCTATCATGCTCATTTCAAATTTACTTTGTATCATCTTGGAAAACACATCACAAAGTGAAGTATTAGAAGCACCAAAAATTGTATCATGTATTTGGACAAGTTATAGATCATTGTTACATGAGGATTTTATAAAAAGGGTAGTTTCAATTTTTCTCTTGAAAATCCTTTTGAAAGAAGGAAAATACTCAATTTTTCACACTAAATTCTAGGAGCTGGTTTTAAATCATATAAGACTTTGGATAGTTTGAAAATATGGTTAGAAAACTTTTCATGAGCAAAACTGGGTGATTGTTCCACATAAGCCACTTCCTCAATAAAACCATTTAGAAAAGCACTTTTGAAATTCATTTGAAATAACTTAAAGCAAGTACAAATCAAAAGCATTCTTATGGACTCAAGTTTTCATTCGGAAAAAAGGTTTCATCATAATCAATTCCTTCTTCTTGATTGAATCCTTAGGCAACAAGTCTAACTTTATTTCTAACAACTTCGTCGGATTCAATAAGTTTAATTATAAAAACCATTTAGTTCCATTAATGGAATGATCATGAGATTTAGGAATATCCAAAATTTTGTATCTTTCAAATTATTTAAATCCTCTTGCATACAAATAATCCAAAAATCATCACACAATGCATCATCAATACTTTAGGCTCATATGCAATAAAAGAATAAAGTTATTGATAAAGTACCGCCTTATTTTTACTCATTGGGAGATATCACCAATGATTTGCTCCTTAGGGTGGCCTCTTGGATATCTTAAGTTCTTTGAGAGCTTTTGGTCACCACTATGTTGATCATTTTGTTCAATCATTTCTTGCTCATTGGTATGATCCTCCAAAGTTGGTGCTTGAAGATGGATTTGATAGTCATTCATAGATGTACCTACATCATCTTCATCTTTTCTTTCCAAGTAAATGTAAGATTCATCAAAGCTAACATGAATGGTTTCCTCATCATGTAAGGTTCTTTTTGTTATAAAATTCTATATGCCTTTTTGTTAGAAGAATAGATAAGAGATATACCAATATCAAGTTTTCTATCAAATTTTAAGTAGGTTAACACAAGAATTTAAGATAAGACATTTATAACCAAACATTTTAAAATATGCAATTTGAAGCATTCTATAAAAGAGAATTCAAAAGATGTTTTTCTTCAAAATGACCTTAAAAGAATTCTATTTATCATAACATGTGATGTTTATGACTTTGGACTAAAAATATTTTTGAGGAAGAATTTTCACAAAGCATGGACCTAGCCAATTTTTACAAAGTTTAAATTTTCTTTTCAAACACCATTTTGTTGTGGGGGGTTTTTGCAGTTGAAACAATTATATGAAATTCAATTTTCAAAGCAAATTTTGTAAAGACTTTGTTGTAAAATTCTCCCATTGTGAAACACTTCTCCAATTTTCAAGGGAGGTTTGTGTTAGCCCTAAGGGCAAATCATGTAGGTTTGATTAGTTTTGATTAATGACAAACATTGATAAGGACTAATATGCTTGTATGTTGTGTGATAGGATTTTTGGATTGAGAAGGAAGCAAGTCTCATTGCCTTGGAGCTAGCAATGCAAGAAAAACTCAAATATGCCAAAGTGATTAAAGATTGAAGAGTTTGTTCAAAATTAATGAAGGCTTTGAAGACATGAAGTGTAGGTTAAATGTGGTTAATATGTAAACTTTGTAAACCCTACACTCATAAGCCTTGGAATCTATGAGTTGCAATTGAGAGCACAAAACTTGATTTAAATGGTTTCAATGGTTTTAAAGTTACCTAAATTATCAAGTTTTCATAAATAGTTTTGGTACATAAAAGGTCTTTAATGACTTATCTTTAAGGCTAGAATGTTTTCCAACTTATTTGAATTGATTTGAATATGTTTGACAAAGTCCAAAAAATTCGGTCGTCCGAATTTTGTAGCAAAAGTTTGCTACTATTCTTCCAGAAAAATTCGGAAGAAGATTCGGACGCAGCCAAAAAATTCGGTCGTCCGAATTTTGGCCTTCAGCATGGTCACTGTTCTTCCAGAGAAATTCGGAAGAAGATTCGGACGCAGCAGGAAAAATTTGGTCGTCTGAAAAATTCGGACGTCCGAATTTTCCTGAAACTAGCCGTTACTAGCCGTTTTATAGCCGTTTGAACTGATTTTCAAATTCTATAAAAGCCATAAACTCCAGATGTTTTAGTAGAACTTTGAACTTATCAAATCCTATATACTCTAACTTGTTTTACACCAAATTCAATTGAAAAGCTCTCAAATTGCCTTGTGCTCAAAGATTGAAATTCAAGATTCCAAAGGCAACAAAGTGTGAAGGTGAAATGTTGTGTAATCATCTACCAACAAAGTGGTAACATCTTACACACTCTCTTTTCTTATCTCAATTGTGTTTTTTACTAGCTCATTGCAAGGTTATCTTGTGACATAAAACCCTTTTGTGTTAGGTGAGCCATAGACTAGATTAATCAAGGTTGTGGTGTAAAACCCGTTTGTGGGTGAGCCTTTTGATTAGATTGGTCTTTAAGTTGTCTTTAGATATAAAACCCTTGTGGTAGGGTGAACCTTGTTTGTATAATTACTAAAAGAGGTTGTGAGTGTAAAACCATTGTGTGGTGAGCCTCTTGTGTAATTCCCCAAATTGAGCATATAGTGGATTGGTTGAAATCCTTGAGTGTGGACTCAAGGTAGTGGATGTAGATCTTGGAGAGATCGAACCACTATAAATCGTGTGTTCATTTATTTATAGCCTTACTTGTTTGCATACTTATGTTATTATTATTTGTTCTTAGTTGTTGATTGATTGATTGTGGTTTTATTGTTTGATCATCTTGTCTCAACCATTACATCAAATATAAACTTAGAGTTTGTGAATTTGAAGACAAGCTTTTATTAAGGCAAAGGATTTGAAATACAGGAAAAGATTTCGAAAATTAGCCTAAGACCTAATTCACCCCCCCCCCCCTCTTAGGTCTTTCAATTGGTATCAGAGAAAGGTCTTCTTTTTGAGGTCTAACAACCTAGAAGTAAAGATCATATGACTAGTTTATCAAATTTGCCTTATACGGAAGGTTCCTCCACTAATAGACCTCCATTGTTTGATGGTTCTAATTATACATTTTGGAAGTCTAGGATTGAGATATACATTTGTTCTTCTAACTATGAATTGTGGAATATTATTGAGAAAGGTCCCTATGTGCCATTGAGATTGAAAGCCGATGGAGTTACAAGGGAACCAAAGCCTATGGAGGAGTATGATGAGAGTGATTCAAGAATGATGACATTAAACTACCAAGCAATGAACATTCTTTGTTGTGCATTGGTCGTAAATGAATACAATAGAGTGATGGAATGTGATTCTGCTCATGAAATGTGGAAGCTACTTCAAGTCACTCATGAAGAAGAAAGAGCAAATGTGTGCTTCATGGCAATGGAAGATGAGGTACAACCTACTCCATCAACCTCTACTTCTTATGATGATGATATTGATGATCCTAGTGAATTACTTGTTGAGATGTATGGAGAATTAAAAAAGGCTTCGAAAAAGAATAAGGAAATGAAACTCAAAATTAATGAGTTATTGAATGTAATTTCAAAATTATTTTGTGAGAACAAAAAACTTCTTGAATCTATTGATTGTTTAAATATTGAAAAAGAAGTTTTGAATGTTTCTTTACATAACATGTCTCTTGAAAATAAATCTCTTTGTACAAAAGTTTCTTCTCTTGAAAAAATGCTTAGTGATCATGAAATTTTGAAAAAGAAAGTTGATGATCTTACATTATGTGTTGAAGAATTTACAAATGGAAGAGACAATCTTGACAAACTACTTGGATCTCAAAGATCTTCTCTTGTCAAAAATGGTCTTGGTTACAATTATGTCAATAATGTACCTAAATATAAAAATTTCTTTGTTAAAGCTACTTCTAGTTCAATGCCTCATACTTGTTGTACATATTGTGAAAAACATGGACACAAAGCCATTAGGTGCCTTGTTAAAAGAAAAATAGAAAATGGTGTTAAAACCATTTGGAGAGTTAAGAAAATTATTACTAACCCCCACGGACCCAAGAAAGTATGGGTACCAAAGGAAACTTCCTCTCCTTTATTGTAGGTACACTTTAATTCAAACTCAAGCACCACTATGCGGTACATTGATGATGTTGGCTTAAAGAATAAAGGAAAACACCTCATTCGTAATCAAGGTCAAAGCAACCAATGAAGGATTTGTTTTTGAAGAAAGGAAGAATTCTTTGAGTAATCAATGTTGTTAAAGTTTTCTCTATTCTTCTTAAACAAGTTTTGCTTATTGATGATTTGAACTATAGCCTGCTTAGCATTAGTTAATTGTGTAACAATGAATAAGAAGTTGAATGCCAAAATGTGAAATTTCAGTTAAGAATGCTTTTAGTCAAGTTTTGAAAATTTGCCAACCATGACTTGTCAATTGATTCTCTGAAGTTGATTAAGTAACATTGATGATATGAGATTGAATTCATGGTTTATATGTTCTTGAAATTGTTTATATGTCATGATAGCTATGATTGAAGATATATGCATTTTCTTGGTCAAAAATATATTTATGAAACTTTACAAAATGTTCGGACTTGGAAGACCATAAGTTCGGTCGTCCGAACTTGTATGACAAAATTATATTTTGTGATTTTGATCAATTACTCACCAAATTTTTCAATGTGTGTTTTATCTTGATAAGCATGAATGTCTTGTGGATTATGATAATGGATTTTCTTGGCATAGAAGATTAGGTCACGTGAGCATAGATTTGTTGAACAAACTTTCCTCTCAAGATCTAGTTGGAGGATTGCTAAAAATATGTGTTGAGAAATTTATCTTTGAGAAACTTGTCAATAGGGAAAACAAACAAAAGAATCTTTCAAACCCATGAAAATGCTTTTAGACCTCAAA
This sequence comes from Rauvolfia tetraphylla, assembly GCA_030512225.1. Lineage (NCBI taxonomy): Eukaryota > Viridiplantae > Streptophyta > Magnoliopsida > Gentianales > Apocynaceae > Rauvolfia > Rauvolfia tetraphylla. The sequence continues at coordinate 1,505,267 of JAJQKT010000009.1, read as the reverse complement.
ACATCTTGAGCTTGTTCATATAAATTGATTTGGACTTATGAGAAACTCTAGTATTGAGGACTTGAAGTATGCATTAATAGTAGTTGATGATTTCTCAATATTCACTTTAGCATTATTCTTTGCTCACAAAGATGAAGTGTTTCATAAGATTTTAAAACTATTCAAAAAGGTTCAAACCTCCCTTAAGTGCAAATTGATTTCCATTAGAAGTGACAATGGGAGAATTTTACAACCAAGTCATTACAAAATTTGCTTTGAAAATTGAATTTCATATAATTGTTTCAATTGCAAAACCCCCCACAACAAAATGGTGTTATTGAAAAGAAAATTTGAACTTTGTAAAAATTGGCTAGGTCCATGCTTTGTGAAAATTCTTCTTCAAAAATATTTTTAGTCCAAAGTCGTAAACATCACATGCTATGATAAATAGAATTCTCTTAAGATCATTTTGAAGAAAAACATCTTTTGAATTCTCTTTTATAGAATGACTCAAATTGCACATTTTAAGATGTTTGGTTATAAATGTCTTATCTTAAATTCTTGTGATAACTTACTTAAATTTGATAGAAAACCGAATATTGGTATATCTCTTAGCTATTCTTCTAACTAAAAGGCATATAGATTTTATAATGAAAAGAACCTTATATGATGAGGAAACCATTCATGTTTCTTTTGATGAATCTTACATTTATTTGGAAAGAAGATATGAAGATGATGTAGGTACATCGATGAATGACTATCAAACTCATCTTCAAGCACCAACTTTGGAGGATCATACCAATGAGGAAGAAATGATTGAACAAAATCAAGATGACCAACCTAGTGGTGACCAAGAGCTCCCAAAGAACTTAAGATACCCAAAGGGCCACCCTAAGAAGCAAATCATTGGTGATATCTCCCAATGAGTAAAAATAAGGCGGTATTTTATCAATAACTTTATTCTTTTATTCCATATGAGCCTAAAAGTATTGATGATGCCTTGTGTGATAATTTTTGGATTATTGCTATGCAAGAGGAATTAAATAAATTTGAAAGAAACAAAATTTTGGATATTCCTAAATCTCATGATCATTGGGCTCCCTCTAAGACAGGAAGCTACTCTGTCAAGTCTGCGTACTTAACGGAGAACCAGCAGAAACTTCTGGAACGTTCATCAGGTGACAGGAAAACTTGGAACTTACTTTGGAATGCCAAACTTCACAACAGGCACAAGCTTTTTTTTTGGAAAGTACTTTATGATATACTCCCAACAAGATGCAGATTGGCTAACATTTTCAACACTCAAGAGAGGTTCTGTTACATATGCAATGGTGCTGAAGAATCAGCTCACCATCTCTTCCTTGAATGTCCTCTGAGCAAATTAATCTGGTTTGCATCACAATGGCAGGTTCGTTTGGAGCCTTTCAAGACATGGACCATCCAACAATGGATTCGTGAATTGCTTAACCCTGAAAACATGCTCCCATTGAATATGGAGGAGAAAAAGAAATTTCACAACTTTGCTGTGGTCATGATGGAGACTGTCTGGCTTACTCGAAACAAAATTGCACATGGAGATCGGATACCGGATTGGGAATCAACATGCAAACAAATCCAAACAAGTGCACAAAATTATTGGGATGCAAGCATACGTAGACAGTTGAAGAATGGATTGATTCCTAGGGATTTCAATTGGAAGCCTCCTCCCAAGAACTGTGTCAAACTGAATTTTGATGCAGCTCATAACAGAGAAGGATTAACAATCAGTGCTATCATTATCCGTAATGATAAAAAGGAATACTTAGGGGGCTGGGTGGAAAGAAGCCTACAGGAAGATGTTTTTGCAGCTGAGGCAACTTCTGCTCTCCTCGCACTTAAGATTGCAGAGGAAAAACATTTTGCATATGCTGTAATTGAGGGAAATTCAATCAATGTTGTTAAAGCTTTGAACGGACATCAAATGGCATTAGAATGGAGTGGGAGAACACATATTGAATATGGTAGGCAAATTTTAGCCATAAATCCTGGCTGGAGGATAACCTACACGAATCGACATTGTAATATTCATGCCCACAATTTAGCTCAATGGGCAAGATCAAACTCTATTGTAGGAAACATTCCCTCTTTCCTCTTACCCCTTAATGCCATCCAGGATAAAGGAGGCACTGACAATGTAAACCCTGATGTTTCTGATGAAATACAAGGCTGAACATGCATCTACAAAAAAAAAAAAAAAAGTTTACTTTGCATATGCTACCCCCATCGTTATGGGCAGTGGGGGTGGGGGGTCGGGGGGCCACATAACCAGCAGTGGGGGCAGTGGAAAAAAATTTCTTCTATAGCTTATGTATTTACAATGTATTGTGCACTTCTTTAAAATATAAAATGACTCCACTAATTTTTTTAAGTTCTCCAAAATTCTTTAAAACTTAATAAGTATCACGTAAAATATTTTTTTTAAAGAAAACCGAGATTTAAAGGGAAAAAATGACAATCTTTTTTCCTTAAAAACAGAATAATGTTAAAGAATAATGAATTGCTTTTCACTCTAGATCTCTCCTAGGATTTTTTGTAAAATTTTTTAATTATAGTATTTAATATTTTATCATTTAGAATTTAAAAATATATAAATAATAATTTTTATAATTAGAAGTATTACATATAGGGTGTGCTTGGATTGAGTTACACATAGAACCCAATGTAATTTTTCATCTCACATTTCACTTTTTTCTCTCACAAAAAATTATATCTTCCGAAACCCAAGACATAAAATTTCAAAATTAAACTCTATCCAATCACACCTATAGTATTACACAAAGTGTTACAAAAGATTCGAACAATTTACTTTTCATAAGAAAGAAATCATAGACGGAATCAAAATTTTCACTTTAGAAGAACAAAAATCTATATTAATATATACTAAAGAATTTTTTAAAAAATATTGGGGGACAATTTTTAAAAACAATGTGACTATAAAACTAAAAATTGAATACTTATATAGAGATTTTTAAAAATGTTGAGGGGCCGCGACCACCCCTCGCTCCCTGAAAGAAATAAATCCAACTGTCATTTTACTTTCATCTCTATCTAGTCCGGAATGGAATCTTTTTAAGTTTATCACGGACCATTATAATATATTAGTATTTTTACTTACAAGGTTTTTTTATTTCATATTTATTGAAGTAATTTAATGAATTAATATTTTTAAATTTAAATAAGTAACCCGCCTGTGCTCTTGACTCTGTAGTGGGGTAGGGTGTACCAATTTGGCCCTAGCCACCATTTTCACAATTGTTACGGCCTCCAGATTGTCGGCACTTAAGCCAGATCCGATCTAAGCCAACAAATCGGCAATCATATTTTCGCACATGGCTAAAATAAATAATGTTGCCCAACCCCGAAAGGTCGTAATCTTCCCTGGTAAGCTGGCAAATGCCTACAAACAATCACTCTAAAAAATAGCCTACTTTCTGTTAATGAAATCCCTAGCAAATCTAGCACGAATCAGGGTCGTGCTACAGTGCTGCACGGCACTGTTTGCAACACGTGCAGTACTGTATTAAAATTAAATCTTAAATTTGATCCGATATAAATTTTTAAAATAAAAAATAAATTTTTATAAAAAGATATATTAAAAAATCTGATTCGTAAAAAATCTGATCCGTAAAGCAATCTATGAATAGCTCATAATCTCTGCATGCCACAAAAGAGTTCTAGTGCGCTTTTTTTTTATTTTTTTGTGAAAATAGCAGTTCGCCCGCATAGCAAGGCGTGTATGACAAAACTACTCGACATGAACATATGAGCAGAAAAGGTAAGAAGATAAATATTAATAAGGAAATACTAAGTCTTGTGGCGGAAAAAGAAGAGACGACGAAGATCCGCAGATGGAATTAATTTAACTTCTTTCCATTGATAAAGAAAACGAAGTTGAATTTATATAACTATATACTAGTCTAAAAAGACTCGTGCAATGTACGGGCAATAAAACAATTTAAAAATAAAATATTATAAATTTATTTATTTAAATAAAAATATTTAATTATTATAACATTAAATATATCATTTACTCTCCCTTCTCTAACTTTTCCTTTTTAAGATGGAAAAAATAGTATAAGATTAAAGATATTAACATTTTATATAATTAGAATCAACAAAAATTTCGAAAATTTTCTTTCATTTTCATTTAACAAGGAAAGAGAACATATTACAAAAGTATTCCAATTTGTGATGAAGTTGTTTTTATGATGCCTTTATCCCAAAAATATTTGTTTATAATTCGAACAACAATATGTTTTGATATATTCGAGTGATAATATATTTATTGATTCTAAAAAAATTGAACTCATCAAAACTTTTGTTTTCATAGTTTTATTCATTAATAAATGTTTCTTTCCATTTTGCTCCCTTTTTCCTACACTCCACCTTACAGGAAAAAAAAGAGTTTCTTCTCCCCCAAAAAATGGAAATAAAAAAATTATTGTTAAGACATTTCTTTCCCCATACCTCCCAAAAAATTAAAGAATAAGTTCTCAAAAATAATTTATGTAAAGAGGAAAGGAAAAGTTTATTCGTTACATCAAGTAATATCATACCCTACAAGGATTTTTTTTGAAAAAAATAGTTGAAAAATATTTGATATATTTACGTTTTGAATTGTCTTTGGGAAATTTTTTTCCAATATTTGCATCTCATTCTTTTTTCTCTTTAATATTGTCCCTAATATTAGCTCTACATAGGACATTTTACAATTCATATCACCCTAAATATCAAAATAATACTGTTAATAAATGAAAATAGTTAAATTTATTTTGATCCCTCCACTTAAAGAACTATATTCAGAAATTTTTTAAAGAACTTTCTAAAATGAATATAGTAAGATTAATTGAAGTGAACTTATTGTTGCATTTATCTCTACCCATATCCTTGCAATCTTCACAACTTCTTAAACATGCAAAAGTTGTGGTCCCTTTAGTTGGCTAATATTTGCAATCAATGTCTAACTTACAATTTTAAGAAATCTAATATAAAGTATACTAATTTTGTGTCTCTTTGATCAAAGAATTTTTCATATAAATAAAAAATATTAAGTACAGGTAATTTCATGTTAACCTTAATAATTTTACTAAGAAAGGTCATTTCAGGCAACATAATGAAGAAAATAAAATGGTAAATAGTGACCAAAGAATTCATGTAAAAGAACGAAAAACAATTACCAAAAGATTTATAAATGCAAAATGAGGACATTATCATGCACAACAATTAGGAAATCTGTTGTTTAAGATTGTATTTAAGGATTACAATTTTGAATTGAAATATTGTAGGAATATTTATATATCTAAATACTTTGAATTCAAATGAAAATAAAGATTATGATATTATATAAGTTAATATCAAACTGATAAAGTTTCCTTGACCAACCAAAGCTTTTGAAATTAATTAGAATAGTAAAAATTCTAGAAAAATAGAATGGAAGATGTGAAAATCATACAATGAAAATATTACATTTCTATAATATATGTATATAGATGTACTTATCGATTTTCATTTAGAACATGATTGGAAATATATATATATATATATACACACGCACACATTAAGCTTATGGACTCTTTGATAAATTATATTCCATTGGTGATATGTTGTTTAAATATAATTTACTTTATTTTATGTGTTTCTTATATTTTCTCCAAAATATTTCATTTAAAAAAAATATGAATCCATTGTACAGAAATTTAGAATAGGGAACTAGAAGAATAGAGTAGAAGAAGTTGTGTTTATTTCCATTCACATGTAGGAAAGACCAAGTGAGTGAGTAAGATATTGGAACCTGGGAGATGCCACTGCTTTTGTGAAAATGTCTGCTAATTGAGAATGAAAAGGAACAGGCATAGGTTTGACAAGACCAGCTTCAACCTTTCTCTCACAATGTGACAATCAGTTTCAAGGTGATTTGTCCTCTCCTGGAAAAAAGGATTACCATCAATGTGGAGCGCACATGCATTATCACAAAATAGAGAAACATGTTTGTTAGCCGTAAGTGCAAATAATGTTGTTTTGAGTAATGACAAACATTGATCATTGCATAGTCCTAAGAAAATATTGTTGGTTACTTTGATATGGACTAATGTGTTTGATTATTATGTGATAGAATTTTTGAATTTAGAAGTATATAAGTCTCATTGCCTTGAAACTACAATGCAAGAACAACTCAAATATGTCAAAGAGATAGAAGAGCTTGTTCAAGATAATTGAAGGCTTCGAAGACATATAGTGTAGGTTACATGTGCGTATTAAGTAAACTTTGTCAACTCAATACTCTTAAGCCTTGAAATCTATGAGTTGCATTTGAGAGCATAAGACTTGATTTGAAAAGACTTTCATTGAGTTTTGAAGTTGAACTATAAAGTTTTTCATTAATGGCTTTTGCATATAAAAGGTTTTCAATGACTTATTTTTTATCATAGAATATTTTTAAACTTATTGTGTTTGATTTTAACCCGTTCCAAACCAAGTTTGAAAGATTCGGACTCAAATTCAGACGTCCAAACTTTACCTCATGAAAGATGAATTTTCAGAGAAATTCGGATGACCAGTTTGGATGATAGTATACAAATTCGGCCGACCGAATTGTGCTACAGTAAAAATTTCAGAGAAATTTGAACGACCAATTTGGACGAGAATGTCCAAATTCGATCGACTTAATTTGTGCTACTGTAAAAATTCCAGAGAAATTCGATCGAAAATTAGGATGATAGGTCCAAATTCAGTTGACCAAACTTTATTGTTACTAGCAATTTCTAACCGTTTTTCAAATGTTAGAACTGATTTTTAAACTCTATTTAAACCTCAAACTTCAGATTTTGAAGTAGGACTTTGAATTCTTGAAATCCTACATTCTCTAACAAGTTTTATATCAAATTCAATTGAAAAGCTCTCATATTGCCTTATGCTCAAAGGTTGAAATCAAAGATTCCAAAGGCTAGAAGTAAAGTGGTGCTAGCAAGTGTATTTATTCACCAAGAATTGTTGGTAACATTCATAACTTTATTTTTACATTCTTGTTGTGATTAATACAAGGTTGTCAAGAGACTTAAAACCCTTGTGAAGGGTGAGCCATTGACTAGATTAATCAAGGTTGTTGTGTAAAACCCTTTGGTGAGGGTGAGCCTTCGATTAGATTGGTCAAGGTTGTCTAGTGATTAAAACCCTTTAGTGAGGGTGAGCCTTTGATTAGATTGGTCAAGTTGTCTAGTGACATAAAATCCTTTGGTGAATGGTAAGCCTTGATTGTTTTTGTAAAAGAGGTTGTTGTGGTAAAACCCATTGAAGGGTGAGTCTCTTGTGTAATTGCTTGACTTGAGCATTTAGTGAATTAATTGTGAAAGACCTAAGAGGGGAGGGGGTGAATTAAGTCTTTGGCTAATTTTCGAAAACTTTGCCCTTTTTGACAAAGTTGATTTGGAAGATGATTGGAATTAATTACTTCACAAAATATGCAAGCAAATAAAATAAGATTCAAGTTTAAATGAAACAAAAAGTAAGATATAGCACAAGTAATTTATAGTGGTTCGATCACTCAATATCTACATCCACTACCTTGAGCATTCACACAAGGATTTCAACCAAGTTCAACTATAATTTCAAGTTGATCAATTCTTACAAGAAAGGCTCAGCCTTCAAAGGTTTTACACCACAATCTCTTCTCAAATACAAGCAATCAAGATTCACCCTAACACAAGGGTTTTATATCAACAAGATAACCTTGAAAAAATAACAAGAAGATGAAATTTGAGATAAGAAAGTTACCAACACTTTTGGTAGATGATGACAATTTAGCACACTTTCACCTTTTTGTCTATGGAATCTTGACTTTGAACTTTATGGCACAAGACAAAATATAACTTTTTGATGGAGAGCAATTAGGAAGAGTAGAGAATCTTTTTGGGTCAAAAACTTACAAAAAATCTAAAGTTTACACCTTTTCTACAGTTTGAAATTTAGTTACAATATTCAAATAATGTCTAATAAGAGTAAATTTGATCGACCGAATTTGGACAAGATTGTCCGAACATTCATCTGGATTTTCTATTTTGAGACTATCAGTGTAAATTCAGTCGACCGAATTTGGACATATGTGTCTGAATAGTCTTCCGAATTTCTCTAAAAATTCAGCAGTCATGAGATCAAATTTAGAGGTCCAAATTAGAGTCTGAATTGATCAAACTTAGTTAAAATGAGTGGAAATAAAGCACAACAAGTTTGAAATCATTTTGGACTATGAGATACGGTTTGAAATTTAGTTACAACATTCAAATAACGGCTAGTAACAGTAAAATTTGATCGACCGAATTTGGACAAGATTGTTCGAACATTCGTCTGGATTTTTCTAATTTGAGACTATCAGTGTAAATTCAGTTGATCGAATTTGGACATACGTGTCCGAATAGTCTTCCGAATTTCTCTGAAAATTTAGCAGTCATGAGATCAAATTTAGACGTCCAAATTGGAGTCTGAATTGATCAAACTTAGTTAAAATGAGTGGAAATAAAGCACAACAGGTTTGAAATCATTTTGGACTATGAGGTAGTTCATTTTAAAAGTCTAAAAGTCATTATTGAAAACTTGGTAAAAGTATTTGTAAGATAGATCATTTGTGATTTAAAACTAAGTTTGAAGCTCTCTTAAAAAACTTTTAGATTCCAAAGACAAAAGAGTGCAAGGTTTACAAAGATATACCTATGAAGCACAGTAAACTTATACTATGGTCTTCAAAGCCTTCAACAATCTTGAATCAACTCTAACCATTTTGATAAACTTGAGATGTTCATGAGCTTTTAGCTTCAAGGCAATGAGACTTGCTTTCTTCTCAATCCAAAAATCCTATCACATGACACACAAACATATTAGTCCTTATCAAGATTAATCAATAAGATTTTCATAGGACAATGCACTTATCAATGTTTGTCACTAATCAAAACAACATGATTTGCCCTTAGGGATTACAGATTGAAATCCGTGAGTGTGGACTCAAGGTAGTGGATGTAGATCTTGGAGAGATCGAACCACTATAAATCGTGTGTTCATTTCTTTATTGATTTACTTGCTTACATACGTATGCTACTATCACTTGTTCTTAATTATTGATTGATTAGTAGTAGTTTCATTATTTGATAATTTTGTCTCAACCATTCTTTTTAAATTACATATAAACTTGAAGTTTATGAATTTGAAGAAGAGCTTTTATTAAGGCAAAGGTTTAGCTAAACGGGAAAAAAATTAAAAAATTAGCCAAAGACCTAATTCACCTCCCCTCTCTTAGGTCTTTTAAGGTTGCTATTAGGGAACACCAAGTTCACAGTGCTAATAAAGTAACCAAAGGATTTCACATGTAGTTGTAGGCATTGCTAGATGTTCGGCTTCCAAAGAGTTGTAGAATATGGTAGCATGTTTTTTTTTTTTACTTCCATGAAATTAAGGAGTTGCCAAGAAAACAACAATAACCTATATAACCGATTTCCTAGTGTCTGGACACCCATCCCAATCAAAGTTAGAAAATTCTTGAGAGTAACGGATGTTTAGAGGAGAAAAAACAACCCTAATCTTGGGATGAGAGGCTTGAAGATGCAGTTGCGTGGGGTGATCAAGAAACTGACTTAGCCTTTTTATTGCATGTGATATATCTAGTTTAGTATTAGTAATATAAATTAATTGACCAAAATGTTTTTTGTAGGAGGTAACATCGATAATGGTGACAGAATCATTGGCTGAAGGGATGTATGAACAATCCATTGGTGTTGAAGCAGGTTTGCAACCAAGGAGTCCGTGTTGTTCAAGAAGTTCCAAGGTATATTTTCTTTGGTTGAAATGAATACCATAGTGATTTAGGGCAATCTCGAAGCCAGGAAAATATGTGATTTTTCCCAAATCCTTGTTTCAAAAGGGTTGGTTGAGAAATTGTTTCGTTGAAGTAATCAACTCAATGTTGTCACCAGCCACCAATACATTATCTACATAAACGAAGAGAGCAAGAAACGAAGAATTGGTATGATAAATGAATAGATCATGATCACTATTAGCTTGATGAAAGCTTTCGATTCCATTGTCGACTGGCTTTAAGCCATAAGGAGATTTGTTAAGCAGACAAACTAGTTGTGTATTATCTATTTTGAACCCCTCGAGTAATGCCATGTACACTTCTTCACGGAGATTTCCATGAAGAAAGGCATTATTGATATCCAGTTATTGAATGTACCTCCCTTCATCGCTACAACAGCAAGTAAAGTTCTAATTGTATTTATCGTAGCCACGAGAGAGAAAGTGTTGAAGTAATCAATCCTACTTTTTGAGTTACCCTTTTTTTACTAGATGAGCTTTATACCTCTCAAGTGTCCCATCTGCATTATATTTAACATGATATACCCATGTACACCCAATAGGTTGCTTCCTTCAGGTAAGGAGACCAAAGTCCATGTATTGTTGCTTCCAAACCGTAGATTTCTTCCTCCCTGACCTGCCACCATTTATGATGTTTCACTGCCACTGTATAAGACCTAGGTTCAACAATGGTTAATATATTCAAAGCAAATCTCTTATGAAATGGAAATAGTGTATCACAATCATGAACTTTGTCTAATGAAGGTGGCATAGAAGGGAACGAAGATATTGGCGTGTTATGGAGAAGATGACAAGCGTATTCTTGGAAATATCAGGGAGGATGTTGAGGTCATGAAGAACACTGTAGGATTGGATTTTAAAGAGGAGCTTGCGTCTGTTGAGGAGTCGTGAGAGAGGGAGAAATTATAGGATCATTATTCATTAGAGAACTTTCCGTAGGAGGAGGAAAATATTGATTTAAGGAAGTAGGAACTAGTAAAGAGGGGAAGATAATTTTTGGGAGACAAAAATGGAGTTGAGAAAAGAAAGAGATTATCATGGAAATTAATGCTTCGAGAGATGAAGATTTCTTGGGTTTTAATATCTAAAAGGAAATATACTTTGGCATGTGTTGGAAAACTAAGAAAGCATAGATTCTACTACGATGATCAAATTTGCTCCTATTCGCAGTTGTGCATGCATAATCCATACACCCAAAAGCTCTTAGGCAATGGTAGGAAGGAGAAATAGAATGCATTAGCTCATAAGTAAATCTGGTAAATATTAATAAAATATGATTGGTTATGATTTTGAAATATAATCCGGATATTTCTTTGATAAAAGAAAACTCTAATTAATATCCATCATATGAGGGTCCCTAGCCTAGCCTATATAAATCATGTGTAACACCATCAGTTCAAGGGTTTTTAATATTAATAGGCATAGGTTATAAGACTCCCATATAAAACAACATAGAGACGGAAGAATCAAGGTGATTCAAATCAAAGTATTATCTTTACGTAATTACTTGAACAATATTAGCTAAAGGTACGCATTTTAGTTTTTTCCGTTGCAAGACATATTTCTGTTTATATCTATATTAATTTTCTTTCATAATCAACAGCCATGAGCTAACCATATTGTCACATTATTCCCAAGTATCATGATTCTTGTCATCCTCAGCCGATTTGACAAGACTCCTATTGACAAAACCCAACTTGTTTTTCGATAACAAAGCTATCTTCATGGATTGTGACTATAAGTGATAATTGTGAGGATTTAGATAAGTAACAAGCACAAGAGAGGGATTTTCATTTGGACGTAAGTAGAATGGACATGATGGAGCAATTTCTTGTCAGGCCATGATGTTGGAATTTGATTCAGAAAGCAAGTTTCAGTAGATATAGAGGAGCAAGATGGAAGAAGTAACAAACCTTACAATGCATGCTCTGATACCATGTAAAGGAACATAGAATAGGGAACTAGAAGAATAGAGCATAAGATGTGTTTATTTCCATTCAGACACACACACACACAGATATATATATATATATATATATATATATATATATATATATATATATATATATATATATACACAATCTTTTCTAAACTAAGAATAGCAAGTACCTAATCAAAAATACATTAATATTACAAAACAATGAAAACAAATATGGAGCCATGAAATCAGCTTTGAATCACTGATTTTGAGCATGCAAGATTGCTGCGTCAATTTTGCTAGAGTTCAACTTCTTTCCTTGTTCTTGTGATTCTCTAACATTCATTTCTATCATCAAAGAAAGAAAATTTTATAATGTTACAATAAATATTGTTATGCTAAATAGAAATATACAATATTTTACATTGGTATTTCATAAATCAAATCAAATTGAAATCGATGGAACTATTTTTACAAAACAATAATTTAATAAAAATATCAAATTTATTAGACGAATTTAATAATTGAATAATGTCCACAAGAAGAAATACTAAAGCTAGAGCAATTTCTATTTCATGGTTTGGTAAAAACTAAGAACTTATAACACAAGTAAAAAGGCAAAGACAAAAGAAAGGAGTTGGTGAAAGGGCTGGTGATATTACATGTACACATCATGCATCAACTAAAATCTTTATTTGTACAGACCAATCGATGCATTACATATTGACGACCTAATTTAAAAAGGAGCAAATCTTTTGCAGGGTGGATATGAAGAAGATTTCTTTTTTTGTACATGATATTTTCATTTTGCAATCTCGCATTTTCTATCCTATTCACTAACATCACTTTGAATATAATAAATTTATGAGTTGATGACTACATCACACTAAATTGTTGATTGCACCACATTATTTTTTATTTTAAAAAACAGTAAACAGAGATCTTGAACCATAAGTTTGAGATTCATTTCAAAGAGATCTGCCACTAAATATTATCCTCGCCGCATTTGGCAGGGACAATGTTATAATATTTCACCACAATTGGTGATCCTTTGTCTGAAAGTGTCCAACCCTGCGGAGCAAGACACTTAGGAATCTTTTTTTCTAAAATAATGTCTTCTCAGGATTTAATTTTTTATTTAAAATATTTATTCATAATTAAGTTAATAATAATAAAGTTTGTAATATTTTTTTATAATCAATCAAGTTAGTAACACTTATTTATATTTATGTTACAAGTTTTGCCAAAATCGACCATTTTGACAAAAGGCTAGTTTTTAAGCTTTTATATGAGTATGTATGAAATAAATAAGGAGGATTAAGGAACAAATTTATTTCGTTCAAATTTAATGCCAAATTATGAGGAGGGGGTATTGTTTTCATGGAAGATGTAGAACATTTGGTGGACGCTCATGCAAAACCCATGGTCGAGATGGGAACGGGTGAGGATATAGAGGAGCCCAGGGCTGAGACAGAAATTGAGGCTGAGGAGACCGTTCGAAACACAGCTCTAACGTATACTTCCAGTAGACCTCGACGAATATTATTGCGCTACGTAGCTACTAGGGTTGGCAGTCTAGCTCATTCAGTATCCAGAGATGGTGGTTTGGTTTGGAGGGAAAGGTCACCAGGTTCTCTCCCATGAGATGTTAGCTAGTTCACTAGTCCTTGAGTGCCCAATACCAGCACACATGCAGGGTCAGTGGATATTATCACTCCATCGACAAGAGAGGTTCTAGGCTTTTCTGGCAACCGGCTAGGTCCTAATGTTAGGAGGGAACCGGCAAAAGGTAGCCAGCATACCTAGGCTGTTGGTCACAAGTGGAGTGGGAACTTCAGCGTAAATGTGCCTCCATCATTCTGCACTTTGAATTACATAGAATGGTACCTGCCTCACACACATCGAATGATTCAGTATCTTGAGAATCTCTTGGAAGAGGTGTCCCGTCTCAAGCCAGCACCTATCACGGACGTAGTGGTAAGTACTGCTCTTTTGCGATTTTGAGAGATAGTCAATTTATAACGAAATGATTTTTTATTTAATAGTTTATGACTTATGTTGTAGATATGAGATATGATCTGTCTTTTTAGATGCTTCTACATAGATCACGTCTGACTGATACCACTATAGAGGATGGCTGATAGTACTCCTCCTTCCTTGCCCATCGATATATTTACTGGGTAAGGATGACACTCGAGCAGTGGAGTAGACTTCTCATACAGCGATGGAGCATACTCATTCACCGACACCTTCTATTGTATTGTCTACAATTACCTTTGCGGATGAGGTCTAGATTGAGGATACTAGCATTTTCATAGCGCCAAGTGACGATGAGTAAGCTTTATTTAATTTTTTAAAAATTTACTTAATTATATGATTTAGTTTGCTAGACCGTACTCTAATTTTGTGGCAGTCCTATTAAAGTTGCGGAACATGTGCTTCTAGTTGTGTATTGTAAGTAACAAATTATAACAATTATTTTAGAATTTATTTTTGTTTAATATTTGATGTTTTTATTTCCAATAGTTTTGTAGAGTCACTATCAATGGCTCAGGGAGCATGGTGATCAGATATGCAAGATTTAGAATGACAAATGTACACATCGTCTATCCAATCAACTGTTGAAGGCTCAGTGCAAGGAGAATTGACCATCATGGGTATTTTTCAATATTTGTAGCTAGCTCTAGCATGAACACTTGAGCATCAAGCAGTTCTAGTGTATTTGAGTCGCCGCTAAGTGAAACAGTGCAGCTGCTTATGGACCAACTCACATAGGAGGATGCATCTCGTTCAGTAAGCACGTCCGATGGTAAATTATTTTTATAGCTACTTTTTATATTTGATATAACTATCTAAGTCTTTTACAGATATAACTGCAGCAGAAGCAGTACAGAGATGACTTCTAGAACACCAAGATGTTTGAGAGGATACACACATATATGAGCAGCTCGAAGCAAGGTATGTTTGTCTGTGAGAAATCACAACAAATGCTGATAAGTATAAAGATGATCTTACTAATATTTTATATCAATTTTAATAATTCTTATGTACTAACAAAAATTTGTAATTCATATAATTTACGGGATAGCATTAATGCACTAAAATAGTGTTATTTGTAGTTGACATCTCAACGATTGTGACTTTTTATCCACTCCCAAAAGAGAACTCACTATTCATCGAGATTGTTGGCAGATTTTCGAAGAAATGGGACTTTGATTAGTATTTGAAGTAGCCAAGGTTCGACAGACTACTTCGCATCCACAGTACGTTTCTCTGAAGAGTTAGTTATAGATAGAGAGGTCAATACAAGGTTATTTCCAATAGTGATTTGCGAGCTTATATCTGCACCTATGCACAATGTCTGAACACTATGTTTGCCTCCATTGCCACCTCTACCTCTGCCTACTTTCCGATGCTGTCTAAGGATGCGGCAAACAATGCTGATGAGGATTACAAGATCAACCTGCAAGACAACCATCCTCCACCACCTAACCCAGTGAATTCGCCTCTACCTCCTCCCCGACCAAGATAAGAAATATTAAGATGGAATAAAATAATAATAATAATCATAATAGTGAAGGAGAAATTGGAACTCCAAGAGATTATGCTACTCTAAAAGTGGAAAGGGCTAACCCTGCTATTGTATCTATTGTGTGACCTAAAATTGCAGCAAATAATTTTAAAATTAAGCCTCCCGTACTCACATATCAACTTTTCTTGAAATCTGTGACATTTCTAAACAAAATAGTATAAATCATGATGCAATAAGATTAAAAATTTTCCCTTTACCCTAAAGAATAAGGCTAAATCTTGGTTAAATTATCTTTTTAATGATTCAATAGAAACTTGGGGAACAACTAGCCACAAGCTTTCTAAATAAAATATTTGTCACCATAAAAAAAATGAAGTTAAGAATGATATAACTAATTTTGGGGAAACTTTATATGATGCTTAGGAAAGATTTAAAAATTACTTAAGAAGTGCCCACACCATGAATTGCCATTATGGATGCAAGTTCAAATATTTTATAATGGCCTAGATAGTGGGACTAGGACAATGATAGATGATGCAATCGGTAGTAGCATTAATTTCAAATAATATAGGGAATGAAAATTAAGTTAGTTGTGAAAATTGTTGGGCTAACCATTTTAATATTAATTGCCCACAAAATAATCTTCCCAACTCTAATTTTCAAAATTTTTTTGAGAGGGTAAATTATGTTATCTTTTTTTATTTAAAATTAAGATTTGATTTAATTGTTATATGTTTCATTTCGTCAAGAATTTAATCTTAAATTATCTTTTTTTTTTACTCTATCACAAAGTTGTTGCCCCCCTTTGCGACTGATTTCTAATGGAATTTAATATTTAATTTTAAATTAATTTTTTTATCCGTAACAAATCTGTGATAAAAATGGTAGCAAATTTGCAACAGAAATTAAAATTTGATATATAAAATATTTATATTTTTTACTTTCCGTTATAAATCCATAGCAAATTGGTGACATATTTGTGACGGATTTGAAATTTGGGTTTAAATTATCCTTTTATTTTTCTGTTGCAAATCCATCACTAATTAGTAATGGATTTGTGACGGATATTGATTTGATTATGTCGTAATTTTAGTCAAACTTTTCTTGTAAGTTAACAAAAATTGCAACGGATAATTCATCGCAAATTTCTAAAGCAAAATCTGTGTTTTCTTGTAGTGTAGGTCCTAATCTTGGAACGAATAATCCTTATTCAAATACCTATATTCTTGGGTGGAGGAATCATCCTAATTTTGCATGGAATCAAAATCTAAATTATGATATTATTTAAAATGTGAAACCTTCACCTCCTCGTCGTTTTCCTCCCCACAAATGTGAAAAATTCAAATTTGGAAGACTAGATTTCAAAATTTATAACTAGTGCTGAAATTTAGATTTAAAAAATAAGAAGCTTCAATCAAGAATTTAGAGGCTGAAATAGGGCAGATGACGAATCTACTAAGTAATAAGATTCCAGGATCATTGCCTAGTAACACTGAAGTTAACACTAAAGAATGCAAGGGGGTATCTGTAACAAGTGAGGAGAAATTTAAGGAAACAAAGAAAAATTTAGAAAATTTGGGAGAAGATCAAGATTCTAAGCCTTAAGAGTTTAATACTGCAACAAAAGCTAATTCGTCAACTTCAAATAAGGAAAAGGGGAAAAAACCTAAGAAAATGAAGAAGTGGATTATAAAGCTTTACCTTTTCCACAAGTTGTTGAACCTCCTAAAGAAAATCCCCAATTAAAGAAACTCTTGGAAATACTTAAGAAATTGCAGATTAATATTCCATTTGCTGAGGCTATACGTCAAGTGCAAAATTCTTGAAAGATATTTATCGGATAAAAAGAGGTTGAATGATTTTGGGAAAGTTTCCTTAAATGAAGAAAGCTCTATTGTGCTCCAAAATAAATCATTACAAAAATTTAGAGATCCTAAGAGTTTTATAATTCCTTGTCGTATTAGTGATTTACTTTTAGCAATGTTTTATGTGATATAGGAGCTAGAATAAATTTGATGCCTTTTCTATTTAAGTGAAGAATAGCAGAAATAAAATCAACTACTATTATCCTGTAATTGGCTAGTAGGTCTATTAAACATCCTAGAGGGGTAATTGAGGATATCTTAGTTAAAGTCGATAAATTTATTTTCTTGTAAATTTTGTGATTATGGGCATGGAGGAAGATGTTTAATATGCCCTTGATATTAGTAATAGCCTTCTGGGCTACTAGACGAACATTAATTGATGTCTGTATAAGGGTGAATTAATTTTGAGGGTAGGGGATAAATGTGTGACTTTCAATGTCAATAAACTAGTGAAATAGCCAAAGAAATTAAATCTTATTTTTTTTGTGGATATCAAAGATGTATTAGTGGATGATTATGCTAAGGATAAAAATTGTAAAGATTCAATTGCGTTAGGCATAGTTAATTCCACTATTTTAAAGACACTAAAGAAAGAATTAAACGAAGTTGTCTAGGTTCTTGAAGGTACAAAAGAATATAAACCTAGACTTAGTGAAGATACTTGGAGAAAATAATGAGAGGATTAAGTAATTGTATAAGGAGTATGGCAACTTTTATACTGGTGAAAAAGTTCTGTTACATAACTCTAGTTTGATGTTATTTCCAAGAAATTTAAAATCAATGTGGTCTTACTTTTTTGAAGTGACACAAGTTTATCCCTCTAGTGCAATAATTGAGATCCAAGACAACAATGAGAGGAGATTTATGGTGAATGAGCAATGCCTTAAGCATTATTTGGAGTTGGAGAGTAGTCAAGAAAGTAATTTGGGGAAGAAAGAGGGGAGGCTCCTTAATTCTACTTCAAAGAAATGAACGCAACAAGAAAGTCAAGTTCAAAACTGTAAAGGAGAATTAAGATTTCTCATTTAATTCCTTTCGAGTCTTTCAATTGCTTGAAAGTTATTATTATTATTTTTTACTAGAAGTTTAGATTTTTCCTACATTTCTTGGTCTTTCCTTGATTTTCCTAGCTCCCAAAAAAATTAAAAATTTTCAAAAAAATATTTTCATTAGTTATTTGCTTGTTGGTAAATTTCAGCCCTGATTTCCTCTTTTTTTTTTTGCAAGGTAAAAGCTCTCTCATTTTAGATTCCTTGGCCACTTGGATACACTACAAAAATTCAGCTAAATATCTTTACTTCCCTTGTTTTTGTTTCTTAATTGAACATTAAGGACAATATTTATTCTTAAGTAGGACGCAGGGTTAATTTTGGATACATATGTACTTATTGTGCATCTATGTACTTACAAAATTATTGACACTTTTCAAATTTTTGCGTCTTGTGCTTCAGATAATTACTTTTTAAAAAAATTTGAAAGTTTTAGAATCAGAATTTTCAGTTTAGATACCTTTCTTTATTTTCTATGAGTTGATTGAGATGATTGTCCATGGGTTGGGATCCTCTAGTGGACTTTTGCATTACACTTTGCTACACTTCTAAGGATAGAAGTTTTCATTCATATATCATAAACAAAATAAGATTAACCTCAAATCTATACTTATATATATATATATATATATATATATATATATATATATATATATATATATATATATATATATATATATATATATATATATATTAAAAAACACTTTTACTCCTCTCTTTCCCTAAAAGTTTTGGAGTTTTCATTCTTATTTTTTAAAATTTCAAGTTTTTTACTAGATAGAAAAGTTATTATTAGTTAGAATTTAAACTTTGAAATTTAAAAATTCCAATTCTTAGTTCCCACTTCCCCTATTAAATCCTCTAATTTGTGTTATTCATGTTTTCTCTTTCTACATCTTTCATGCCTTTTATTTTTTTGTTTTAATTGGATTGGGTACACTAATATATATATTTTCAGTTCTTTTAATAAAAATTTAGTAAGTTTTATTTTCTTTGGCAGGTTTTGAAGATTTTATATATTATAACAACTGTGTTTTGATCACAAAACCTTTTCTTTTTTTCTTTGATTGGATGATTTAGAAATATTTGTCTATTACATCTTTGGTATCTATTACTCCAATTTGATCCTTCATATACTAAAATTTAAGGACAAAAGTGTCTAATTACCTATTAAAACATTCTACATTAGAATATGCATGACTTTATGGTACATTGGGTAAGAAATGTAATGATCGATGATTTTTTTTTCTTTTTTTAGTCTTTTCATCAAGCGGATTAAAAGAAAGAAATTATTTTTGTAAAGTATAATAAGTGTAATAACAATATGATTCCTTTCTGGTGTATAAAAAATATTATTTTTTTGAAAACTTTTGAACAACGTTCTGAGAAATTTTAAATTATGAAAAAATCTTTCTTTGAGGTTTTTAATATAAAATACTAATATATTTTATTTTGTAAGTTATTTATTTTTTAGGAGTAGAGAGAGACAAGGAAGGGGAGAGAAATTTCAATATTCACCATGATTTTATTGCAAATATATTATATTTTTCTTGGCAAATGCTTTCTTTAATAATTAGTGTAAGAATATCACAACTAAAATAAGCTTACTTTGAGGCTTTAATATTAATGATTTTTTTTTTATTTTGAAAATTTTCTTTGAGGGGATGGACTTAAGAAACACAAAAGAGTTTGATAATATTCAATTAAAAATATGGGTAAGTAAGTGTGACATATTAATACAAAATTAGTACATTAAAAATTATTAATCTCTTTTTGAGATTTTTATTGACCAAGTGTCAATAATTTTATATAATATAAATAGTTTATGCCATTGCATTTGATAATTTTATCATTTACTAAATTAATTAATTTATATTGTAATCATTCAATTTTGGACGGATTGAATAGTATGTAAAAGAAATTAAACTAGATATTACAATAGTTTTTTCTCTTAAAGATTTTATCATGATAACTTTTTAGGAACATTTTGTAGTTAAAGTCTAATTTGTTTATTTTAGAAACATTTTGTGGTTAAAGTCTAATTAGTTTATTTTAGGAACATTTTAGTATTATAATAAATATTTAAGTATTTGTTTTTTTATCTTTCTAATATTTATAAGTAACTTTATAAATTAGTATTTGGAGTTTTAATCATTTCACGCTTCATGCAAGTATCCTTACCAGGCAGATTTAAATTTTTTCTTTTTCTTTAAAGAGCTCATAGTTGTTTAAATATTTAATTTTTTTCTTTTTAATTTTTATAAGTAATTTTATAAATTATTATTTAAAATTTTAATAATTTCACTTTTCATGCAGGTATTCTCACTAGACGGATTCAATATTTTTTTTTTTTTTTCAAAGAGCTCATAGTTGTTTAAATATTTGATTTATTTTCTTTCTTATTTTTATAAGTAACTTCATAAATTAGTATTTAAAATTTTAATCATTTTATCTTTCGCGCAGTAGGTTGGAGTATTTCTTACTCAATTTTTTATTTATTTAGAATGACAAAGAAATAAGATCAAGAGTTTATTGTTGTTTTAAAAAATACATAATAATGGATATGTATGGTTGTTTTTACAACTTCTCACTATAAGAATTTTTCATTTTTGCGACGGACTATTCCGTCGCAAATCCGTAGCAAATTATAGATTGCGACGGATTTGCGACGTAAATAGTTCGTCGCAAAATAGAAGTCGCAAATTTGCGACGGACATCATTTCCGTCGCAAATTTGCGACGGATAATATTTCGCCGCAAATTTGCGACGGATAACTTCCGCCGCAAATTTGCGACGGGTTATTTCGTCGCAATTCAGCCGACGGATAATATTCCGTCGCAGAATTGCGATAGAATATTTTCCGTCGCAAATTTGCGACAGATTTCTTCCGTCGCAATTCTGCGACAGATATATTCCGTCGCAAATTTGCGACGGAAAATATTCCGTCGCCGAATTGCGACGGAAGATATCCGCCGCAAATTTGCGACGGAATATATCCGTCGTAAATCGCTGACTGGGATTTAATTATTTAAATTTATTATTTAATTTATTATTTATTATTTAATTTTAAATTAAATATTTTATTATTTAATTTCTAATTTAATTTTAAATTAAATATTATAAAATTTTTAAGCGATAATTTTTAATAATTTTTAAATAATTATTCTTAGAAAATAAGCATAATCAATAAAATAATTAAAAAATAAAATATTAAATTAAAATAAATATAATGAATCATTAAATGTCAATATTGTATGTGTACAACAATGAAAAAAAATGAAACAAAATCTATGTAAGTATAGTAGGCGGTGCTGCAGAGACGGTGGAGGAGGCGGAGGTGGATCCGGGAGGGCCGGTCGTTGGAGGATGGTCGTCAGGGCGGATCGATCGTGTAATCCTCACCGACCTCGCTCTGTCCCGCTCTTCGTGAACTGCGTATCGGAAAAGGAGGTGGAGGCGGAGAAGGCGGCGGAGGCGGATGTAATGCCTCGGACATAACTCGCAAGCATCGGGTCCAAACTAGCAAAGCGTTGCTGAAAATAACCGCGCATCGACCTCTCTCTCTGCAACTGACTGTGAAGAGATGCGTACTCTGGATGCGATGTAATCGAGCAAGCTATCGGAACAGTGGGTGACGTGGACTGACATAACCTCCGTCGCATGTGAACTGCCTCGGAACCCAATCCAAAAATCCGATTCTTCGAAGCACCACCAGCAACCTCCATAAATAGGGACTTCTCATCCGGTGGTTGCTGAGAAGTCACCGAATCCTGGGACTCCACCTGCGAATAGCGCTCCTTCAAAGCGTTGACGCTATCCTGCAAATTATATACATTGTAAATTTATAACGGATTCTAAGAATAAAATAATTAATATAAAATACGGAGTAATATAATATGTAAACCTACCAACGTATGTTGTGATTTCTCACTGACAAACGTGCCCCTTTTTGGGCCACTCTTATATTTGTGTGTCGCCTCGTACATATCGGTGAAGTGGAAGTCATCTCCGCGCTCCTTACGCTAAAAATATATTAATATAAATATTTAGTAATTATACTAGAATTAAATAACAAGGAAAAATAATCATTACCATCCGACGCTCGTGCTCGCTGAAGGAAATGCATCCTCCCGTGTGAGTCGGTCCAGGCGCGGCTGCTCTGTTCCGCTTAGCAGCGGCTGAAACACGCCTGAATTGTTCCGTGCTCCAGTGGTCCCGCCAGAGTTGGCTCCAAATGTCAGGAGATATCCACGGTGGACATTTCCCTTTACACCGAGCCTTTGACAGCTGATTCGATAGACGACGAGTGCATTTGTCGTCCCAAATTCGTCGTATCTGATCAGCATGCTCTGGAAGCCATCGATAACGTGTCTGCAAAGTTATTTAAAAAAATTAAATATATAGAGAATATATAGATATATACATTAATGTGGATATATATTTTATAATTTGTTACTTACACTCCACATCTGGAACCACATGTCCCGAAGCTCTAATGGGACCGCCTCAAAATTAGGAAACGGTCCGGTGAAATGCCGGTGAAATGTATCCAATATCGAATGGACCGTCCCCTCCGCTGGGAAAAAACTGTTCCATTACACAGATGAATAGTTAGTTATCCTTTCAAAAAAATTGAATACATTCCCATAGAATTAAATAGAAACTTACTCGTCGCCACTTGGGGCTATCAGAATGCGCGCTTCCTCTGTCTGAGTCCCACCTGTAGAAGCAGCCGTAGAGGGTACCATAGAAGCTGGGGTCAAAGGCGTATGCTCGGACTCCGCTCCACGTGTGTCATCCTCACTCGGTAAAGACATCGGACCGGGTAAAGATGGAGAAGGAGTACGATCACTCATCCCAATCGAACGTGACCTACGTGGAGGCATCTGAATAAGAAAAAAATTTTCGTTAGCTATGTAATCATTAGTAACATGTAAAATATAAATACAATAAATTGTTAAAAATAAATAAGTGACGTAGTATATGTAAGGAAATGCATGCATACAATAAATTATTCACTATTTTCGTCCTCACTCGGATCATCTTCTGATTCCCATTCACTTTCAACTTCTGTATCAGAATCAATCAGGTCATCATATTCCGTATTTTCTGGTTCATTATCATCCAGAATCTCCCCTTCACCTGTTTCATGCACAAGTTCGCCGATTATGTCATCTTCACCACGTACACTGATTGTGATCGATTCATCTACATCTTCTTGGTACGGTCTCTCAACAATAGGTGCATCGATGACATGACGAGCCTTCGATTTGCATACTCCCACCCAATCAGACTTATTTCTTTTACTTCCAGGATAAGTGGCATAGTATACTTGCTGAGCTTGCACAGCTAATACAAATGGATCATATTTGGGGTATCTTTTCCTGGAATGAACATCTACAGTTTGGTAATGTGGATGAATCCTGACGCCCCTGTTAAGCACAGGATCATACCAGTCACACTTAAATAAAATAACATCCCTAGATGGAATCCCCGGAAACTGCACTTCAATTATCTCCTTCAAAATCCCATAATAGTCGCTCCTGCTGCCAATATGTTCGTCCTCGCCCTTAACCTATACGCCACAATTAATAGTCCTCTTTCCGACTCCATGATCTTGCGAATGAAATCTGAAACCATTTATTATATATCCCTTACAAGATTTCACCTGCCTTGAAGGTCCCCAGGATAGACTTTTAATATTTTCGTCTGTTACGTTATTTTGATGATCTTGCACCTACAACATATAAACGGTGTTATTGACTATTTAGAACAATTTTTCTTAAGCCTTGTTCATTACTACTCGACAAAAAAAACTTACATAAGCCCTGAACCATATGAGAAACTCTCCCTCAAATCTCCTATCAATTTCCTCCTCCGTTGTACAGGGGGTCGGGCGACCGCAATTCACCTCCCAATTTACTTGTTTCATAGTCATTGTATAAGTCGAGTGTCAGAAACCACGAAGAATCAAGTAAAACAAATGAAAATATGAAAAAAGACGTACGTTACCAACGGTTGTATCTCTTCACAATTGAGATATATGTAACTAACAATTGCCTTAAATTCCTCGGGAGAAAGGTATCTCGGTAATTGTATTCCCGATCACCTTGCTCGCTCGCATTACATATGGACAACCCACATCTTTCTCAAAACACCTTCGTCATTTCGAGCAGATTTGTATGTCTAGTCTGGACATGCGGCTCGAAGTAGTAAGAAAAAAACGTAGACGCCTCCTCAATCAAATATGCATTGCAAATTGATCCCTCGACCCTTGCCTTATTTTTTACTTTCAACTTCAGGCGATATAAGAACCTCGCACTTTGTCATTTTAACGGTGTTAGAAATTCTACATCGAGTAGTTAAAACAAAAGCAGTTTAAATGCTCATGTCGAAGGCATAACCTCTCAAACGGGTACATCCATCTATATTGAACCCGACTCAGCAATCCTTGCTTCGTAAGGTAAGTGAATCATTAAATGCTCCATCACATCAAAAAATGCAGGAGGAAATATCCTTTCCAACTTGCACGAGAGGGATTACTATGTTCTTCTCCCACTCTCTCATACGAGATGTTGACAGCTTTTGGAGCACATAAATCCCAGTAGAATAAACTTAATTCCGTTAGCACATTCCAAATAGCGGCAGGGAGGAATTCTCTAAATGCAATAGGAAGCAATCTTTCCATAAATACGTGATAGATCATGCGTCTTCATGCCCGACATCTTCAACCCGTTCAAATCAACACACCGACCTAAGTTAGACGCATATCCATCGAGGCAGCCTCAAATCCCTAACCCACTCCAATACAACCCTTTTTTTCTTGCTTCGTTAGAGCGTACTTAGCTTTCGGCATAGAAACTTTACCATTTCCGACACATGTAATATGTAACTCCGGCCTATTACAAGATACCCTCCCAAATCTCGCTGAGCCTTTACATTATCCTTTGACTTGCCCTTCACGTCCATTACGATGATTAAACACGTTTTCGAACACATTCTTTTCATTGTGCATGACGTCAACATTGTGGCAAATTAAATTTGATTTCCGAGACGGTAAGTCCCGTGAAGATGCTACGCTTAGCCCGAGTTGTGGTAAACACCTCTACCATCATCCTTGCCAACTTCTGCCGCAGTATCGACAATTCTCGGTAAACCGCTGACTCTATGCCACATCTCATCCCCGCAAGATCGCTTAATAGGTTGAGAGGTCTCACGACCACGATCCTTTCGAAATGATTTTCCGTCTCTTCTGAATTGGTGATCTATCGGCAAGAACCGGCGGTGACAGTCAAACCAAGATTGCTTTGAGCCATGTTGTAGATGAAATGACTTTGTTTGCTCCATACAGTAGGGACAAGCCAGTCTTCCGACAGTGCTCCAACCGCTCAACATACCATAAGCTGGATTAATGTGGATTTATAAATTTTTTATTTCTTGTTATAATAGAGAAAAATTTAGAGACAAGTGTTAAGCAAGTGTAAAAATAAATTCGGCAGCATCTCCACTGTAAAATGGACATTTTCCAGGCACAAGGCCACCACAATCAATCTCCAAATTCAAATTAAACTCTCCCAAATATTAAATCCACGTAAGTATACCCAAAATACCTCTGCAATCTTCCTAAATATTATAAGAACTGCAGAAAAAATTAAAAAAAGTTCAAAAAATATTACCTATTAAATTTTACCTAATTCAACAAATAAATTTATAAATTTTTTATTTCTTGTTATAATAGAAAAAAATTTAGAGACAAGTGTTAAGCAAGTGTAAAAAAAAATTCGGCAGCATCTCCACTGTAAAATGGACATTTTCCAGGCACAAGGCCACCACAATCAATCTCCAAATTCAAATTAAACTCTCCCAAATATTAAATCCACGTAAATATACCCAAAATTCATTAGCATCTTCGTAAATGAAATAACATCTTAACAAAATTAAAACACATCAATACCAGTCTCCATTAACAAATTTTATAAAATAGTGCAATAAAAAACATAAAATACATCTGCCAAAAACAGAAAAAATTAATAACAAAAAAAATCATAAAAACAGAAATAACATAAAAATCAGAAAACAGAAAAAGCTGAAAAAAATAAAAAAAACAGAAATAACATAAAAAATCACAAAACAGAAAAAACTAAAAAATACTAAAAAAACAGAAATAACATAAAAAATTAAAAAAAAAGAAAAAAACAAAAAAAATGAAACGCACAGTTGACGCGGCAAATCGGGCGGGAATGAAAAATGAAAGGAGAAGACTTACCGGTGCGGCTGGCCGTGCTTTGGGCGCTGAGTAGGTCAGGGCTGGCGTTCGTGCTGGGGCCCGGGCGCGGCAGTGGTCAGGGCGGTCGCGACCGGGCTCGGCAGGGCGTGGCGCAGCGAGTGCTCGGCAGACGGTTCGAGGGACCCGGGCCGCTCAGCTGGCCTCGGCGAGCCGTGGCGCTGGCAGCGCGCTTCAGCGAAGCGGTTCGAGGGCGGGGTCGGCTCTACTGGCCTCGGCGGGGACGTGGGAGAAGGGGTGCGGGGGTGGGCTTCGATTCGACGAGCGGCGGGCTCGGGGGCGGGGAATGGCAGGGCTGCACGGGCGCCGAGGGGAAAATGGCAGGCACGGGGCTAAAGGGTGGGCTTTGGCAGGCACGCGGCGGGCGTGGGAGGGCTCTGCAGGCGGCGGCCGTGTGGGAGTGGGCTTTCGCAGGGCGGCGGCCGTGGAGGCTCTGAAGGCGCGGGCGCAGGGGGTGTGTGTGGGGTAGGCGGCGAGCAACTGATTGGTGAGAAAGTGAATTTTTGAGTGTTAGATATTGTGAAGAAGAAGAAATTTTGGCGATGGATTATCGTAAATTCGTCGCTATTTTGCGACTGAATTTACGACTGGACTTTTTATTTTTTTTTCAACGGTAAAAAAATCGGTTAGATTAATTTATTATTATTTTTTTTAAACGGAAAAAAAAGCGGTTGCAAATCAGTCGCAAATTTGCGACGGCTTTGCGACGGACTTTTTTATTTATTTATTCTTTTAACGGTAAAAAATGCGTCGCGAAAAATCGTCGCAAATATCGACGATTTTTGCAACATAATTATTTTCAATTTGGCGGCTCCCTTCAGCGGGTTATTAATTTTTCAAATGCCGTCGCAAATCCGTAGCATTTTTGCGACGGATTTGCGACTGAATTTATTCCTAATTATATTTATTAACGAAAATAAGACCGTCAGCAAATCTGTCTCAAATTTGCAACGGATTTGCACTGATTTGCGATCAAATTTAATTTCTAATGTGTTTTTTAAAAATCTTTTCGTTCTCTTTCATTGCTACATTAAGTTTATGGTTGGGATTTGTGAACAATAAATAATTATGACATATAATCATTTTAGTTATTATATAAATTGTGCTAGTATATTTACATATATACTTCATCAACGCTTTATATACTTCATCAATACTATATGTTGTGAAACAATATTACATATTATAAATTAGTCATACTTAAAACTTTAACTATTATCATTACACATATATGTAATATATATTTATATGTTTTGGTATGATGTGTCATTATAGTATATATATATGTTACATCAAAATAAATTACAAGATATATATTCGTATGTGTCTTTATATAAATATTATTACATATTTAATTAATATACTTCGTTTATGAACACCATGAGGTATGACTCACCAAAAAACAAATAAAGATGAAAGAATAGGAGGAAAAAAAAATTATTCAGTTGCAAATCTGTTGCAATTCAGTTGCAAATATTTATCTGTCAGCAAATCAGTCGCAAATCAGTAGCTCTATCTCGCGACTGGATTTGCGACGAAATTTATTAAAAATTTAATTTCTTATTTCAGTCGCAAAATCCGTCGCAGATCTGCTGACTGATTTGCGACTGGATATTATTTTTAATTTAATTTTTTAATTTTCGTCGCAAATCCGTCGCAGATCTGCGACGGATTTGCTACTGAATTTATGCATGTATTTTTTAATTCCTATATTTTAAATCAGTCAGCAGATCTGCGACGGATTTGCGACTGATATTATTTATCTATTTATTTATTTGTATATTTAAATTCCGTCATATTCAGTCGCAGATCTGCGACGATTTGCGACAGATTAATGCACATTTTTTTTATTTCTATATTTAAATTCCGTTGCAAAAATCGTCGCAGATTTGCGACTCATTTGCTGACGAATTTAAATATAGAAATAAAAAAATGTGCATATTCCGTCATAAACCGTCGCAGATCTGCTGACGTAATTGCGACGGAATTTAAATATACGAATAAATAAATAGATAAATAATATCCGTCGCAGATCTGCGACGGATTTGCGACGGATTTAAAATATAGGAATTAAAAAATACATGCATAAATTCCGTCGCAGATCCGTCGCAAAATCCGTCGCAGATCTGCTGACGGATTTGCGACGGACTTAAAATATAGGAATTAAAAAATACATGCATAAATTCCGTCGCAGATTGGCGACGGATTTGCGACGGAAATTAAAAATTAAATTAAAAATAATATCCGTCGCAGATCTGCAACGGATTTGCGACGGACTTAAAATATAGAAATTAAAAAATACATGCATAAATTAAAAATAATATCCGTTGCAAATCCGTCGCCGATCGGCGACGGATTTGCGACGGATATAATTCCGTCGCAAATTAAGCCACTTATTTCATCCGTAGCTGTTTTGTCGCAAATCCGTCGCATATTTGCGACGCAAATTTCCGTCGCAATTTTCCGTCGCAAAATTTAATTTTTCTTGTAGTGTCTTCTTACTATTACCTACAATTACTTATAAGTGAATACAATTTTTTATTGAACATATAAATTTGCTTCATAGTTGTACTTTTTTAAAAAATATGTTTAAGCAATTTCATTAGAAATAAAAAATTTAATACCCGTGCATAGCACATGCTTTTGCGCTAGTTTTAAATACCATCATTAGTAGCGTGTTAAAGAGTGTACTATAAGATGATGTACTAGAGGAGTCATTGTCCACATATATTGAGTGGGAAAGTGATTGATAAATATGCCATTAGCAATTCCATTGCTATTTTTTGTCTTAATTATGAAGCAAGCTTGAGATTTATTTTCCTCTAGTTTTCTTCATGTCTTACGACTTGATTGAGTACTTTATTTATTCTTTTTGGGCTTTGAAGTGATTTTCTATGATTATGCACAACAGAATCTTTTATTTGAAATTCAACTTTTAGATTTTTAAGATAACTCGTCCTTTGTTTGATGATTTTATATGTGTGTTGCTTAACAGACTTACACGTTTCTTGACTTAGAGTATGTAATTTAAATAAAAGACTAAGTGGCTCTTTTAATTCAAACTTAGACTTCCTAAATGAATAATTTCTTTATGGGGCCATACTCCGCTACTCTTGGTAGGGCATAAGATAAAGAAATTTATTGCAACCAAGAGTATGAGCATGCATAGTAAACCAAGATTATGTGATATGCTGAGTAACTAGGTAATGTGGCGTTGGGAGTGTCAAGTATTCACATCAAATGATATATCACTCCTTGGGACCAGCCAAACATTTAAAAAGAAAAAAGGACAAAAAAAAAGAACATGAGATAAAAAAGAAAAGAAAGTGAAAAAACATAAATATAAATATGAATGAGTAAAAAGAAAGATAGGAATGAATTGAATGTGCGTGTTTGGTCTAAATTTATTTCTATATTTATAATATTTATGAGCCAAGCTACTACTTTTGGTAGTCGTCTCTAATCTCTCGCAAATTGATGCGGGATTAGTGGAATTAGCTACGACAGCTTAATTTACTAATTAATATGTCCTTCGTTTATTTTTCTCTGTGCCTTTGCTACTTAATTTGCAAGAAATTAGCAATGGCCACTTAATTAACAAAATTAATATGTCTTTTTTTTTCTCCAAGTAGTCAATGCTAAATTAGCGATGACCGCTTAATTTACCAATTAATATATCTTTTTATTATATTTTTTCCTCACGTACTATCGCAAATTTGTGAGGAATTACCAACGGCCAGTTAATGTATACATTAACATGCCTTTATATTTCTCCTATAGCTGTATTAGCAATGGCCCCTTAATTTACAAATTCATGTCTTGTTTTATCTTCTCTCCACATACCATCGTTAATCCTCCACAAAAGATTAATTTAAAAATTAAAATGATTGTTTTATTTTATCCATGTAGTTGTATGTCACTAATCCCACATTAATTTGTGTGGGATTAGTGATAGCAACTTAATTTATAAATTAATATGTCTTTTTTATTTTTTCTTTACAAAGTCATCATTAATCTCTTGCAAAATGATTTTTTAATATTAGAATTGCCGTTTGTTTTTGTTATGCAAAAGTCGATATCCATGGCTAATTTGATGGCAATTGGCTACAGATTTGCACCGATTTTATCCTTTAAAATTTCTTTCGACAATTTCATTTTTTTTTTGTTTCCCCATGTTACATTTGTGGTATAGATTTATGAATATTGTATACTTCTTCGCAATAAGTTAAGAATTACCACAAAACTCGATTTGATTAAACGTAATTAATGTATTTAAATATTGTATATATAGTTTTTGTTCTTTGGTTTTTTATTATAACATTAACTATAAATAATAGTAATCGATAAATATAACATTAACTTATACAAGACAATACTAATAAATAATTGCACATATGTAGAAATATACAAACATAAATGCACACACACACAAATAGATACACACATAGTTAAATAGAGATGTTCAAATATGAATATAAAGATTCCACTTAATTTATAGGAAAATAAATTAATTTTTATATTTTTTATTTTATTTCATTGATTAATAGAACCAGGAATAATTAATGTATAAGTAGATCCTTTAGAGTATAAGTGTATTAATTTTTATATTTTTTTGACTTTTCAAGGCTAAATGGGTGGCAAAATTTTATTTTCTATTTTTGTAGGCATAAGAAAAAGGGATCAAAAGATAAAAGAAGCAATCTGATCAAAACAACAACATTTGCAGTGGAAAAGAAAAAGGTAAAAAGAACAAATGTAATGGAATAGAAAGGGAAAAATCACCCTCACTCATTCTTCCTAAAAAATCCTTAACTAAACAAAAACTACTTGAAAACTACTGCAAACTTTTCCATTCCGAATCTTCTTGGTTTATGATTTTGTGAGATTTTTTCTTTTCTCTTTTTTCTTTTAATCTTTCTCTAAAAATTATAATTAAAAATAAAAAATTAAATATTCATGCATAGCACAAAATTTTACATTAGTATATATATAGTTAAAATTTGTCACTAATTATCAACTGGATTTTTATTTTTAGTAACAATAAAAAGAATTGTCACAAAATTTTGTCACTAAAACTTTCCCACTGCCTTATATTTGGAAGCTAGAGGTTGCATTAGTGATAACAACGAAGCTGTTGTCACTAGTTATCTTCTTTATAGTGACAACAATTATTTTTGTCATTAAAATACTTTCAGTGACAAAATAGTTCTTGTCACTATGTTGAAAAACATATATATATATATATATATATATATATATATATATATATATATATATATATATATATATATATATATATATATATATATTAATATGTATGTATAAGTGACAAGCTATTATTGTCACTAAATATACGAATGTAATTTTCGTCACTAAAGTAATATTTTGTAATTTAATTTGGTATATAGAGGTTAGAGGACTGTATGGTGAATTAAATTAGGTTTAAGGCTCTTATAAAACATAAATGATGTATTCTTAACTGAAAATTTTTTATATTATATATACACACACACTAATTAAAATAAAAAATAATATACTAATTGAAAGGCCTAAGGGGGTGATGAATTAGGTCTTTGGCTAATTTTCAAAAACTTTTTCATTTCAAGCACAAGTTTGGAATTAATCAAACAAGAGAGCACAATAAGTTTCCTAATTGATAGAATGATAAGTAATGATAGCTCAAACAATTATTCAACAATTAATAACAAGTAATGATAAAGCTAATATACGAACAAATAAAGCTGTAAAGAATTTAACACATGATTTATAGTGGTTCAATTTCTTTACGATCTACATCCACTACCTTGAGTTTTTACTCATGGATTTCAACCAATTTACTACAAGTTTAGCTCAAATAATTACACAAGAGGCTTACACTTCAACAGGTTTTACCACAACAACCTCTTTGTAAACAAACAAGGCTTACCCTTTATCACAAAGGATTTTATGTCACTTAGACAACTTAGACCAATCTAATCCAAGGCTCACTCTCACCAAAAGGGCTCTACACAGCAACCTTGATTAATCTAGTCAATAGCTCATCCTTCACAAGGGTTTTATGTCTCTTGACAACCTTGTATTAATCACAACAAGAATGAAAAAATAGAGTTAAGAATGTTACCAACAATTCTTAACTCTATTTACACACTTGCTAGCACCACTTCACTTCTAGCCTTTGGTATCTTTGATTTCAACCCTCGAGCATAATGCAATATGAGAGCTTTTCAAATGAATTTGATATAAAACTTGTTGGAGTATGTATGATTTCAAGAACGCAGAAGTTATCTATCAAAATTTGAAGTTTGGGGTTTAAATAGGTTTAAAAATTAGTTCAGACGTTTGAAAATGGCTAGAAACAGTAAAATTCAGTTGATTGAAATTGGATCTATGCGTTTGAATTGTTGTCTGAATTTCTCTGGAATTTCCACTGTAGCACAAATTTGGACATCCTCATCCGAATTGGTCGTCTGAATTTCTCTATAATTTCTATTGTAGCACAATTCGGTGGATCGAATTTGGATACTATCATCTAAATTGGTCATCTGAATTACTCTGAAAATTCCATTTTCATGATATAAAATTCGAACATCTAAATTTAAATCTGAATCTTTCAAACATAGTTTAGAATGACTTAAAATCAACCATGATAAGATTGAAAAAATTTTATCATCAAAGAAAAGTTATTGAAAACATTTTAGATGCAAAAGCCATTAATGAAAAACTTTATAGTTTAAGTTAAAACATAATGAAAGTCTCTTCAAATCAAGTCTTTTGCTCTCACATGAAAATTTTAGTTTCCAAAGCTTAACAGTATATGGTTTATAAAGTTTTCCTAATACGTACATGTAACCTACACCATATGTCTTCAAGGCCTTCAATTAACTTGAACAGCCTCTTCTATCTCCTTGACATATTTAAGTTGTTCTTGCATTGTAGCTTAAAGGCAACGAGACTTGTATACTTCTCAATCCAAAAATCCTATCACACAATAATCAAACACATTAGTCCATATCAAAGTAATCAACAATATTCTCTTAGGACTATGCAATGATCAATGTTTGTCATTACTCAAAACAACATGATTTACCCTTAGGGCTAACAATCTCTCCCTTTTTGATGATGGCAAACATTAATGCAAAATGTGATGGTTTTAGATAATTTAAAGCACAGAGAAGTGTCGATGTCATAAACTAGGTGAATATTAAACCAATTGAAAAAGACCAAACAATATCAATTGAAAATCAATTTTAACATTTATAGCATTATAACAAAAACATGGCTCAAAATGAGCCTATGACCCAACCAACCTCCATAAACCTCCTTCCATCCATCAAACTAGATGTTATAGCATTTAAGTAAACATAAAAGTACTTCTAAGAGAGGTTTTAAATGTTAGAAATAGTTACCAAAATTCCTTCTTAGATTGTGTTCATTTTTCAGAAAGCACTTCAACTGTGGACTTTGAGTCCAAACTACAATATGTCCTGCATAATGAATGTTTAAAGTGAAATGAAGCTTTCCTAAGGTTGTTCAAACATAGTAGAAGAGATTAGAACATATGAGAATTAATTTGAACAACTAAAGAGTACTTTTTGAAAACAAAATATGGATACATTCAAATTTTAGAACCATGCATCCGAATTTTTGGTCCTGTAAATTTGGTTGGCGGAATTTCAGTCTTGCATTCAAATTTCAAGTCCGAATTTTTGGCAGTCTTCAAAATGTAGATTTTGCAATTCAAATCAAATTTATCCAATTATACATTCATTAAATATCGTAGAACACATTTTAATCAATGTATATACCAAAAAAATCAGCTATATGCCAAACATATAAACACACATATTGCATTACCATTTTTCATATTTCCCCCTCTTTTGTCATCATTCAAATGTAGGGTGATGAAAGTGATGCAAATTTAAAAATATATAAGCTCTCAATACTAAGGTATCATCATTGATCTTGTAATCTAGAAAATTACGTTAACAATTAAAGTATGAAAATGCATAAACTTTTCTAGATTAGACGGCATAAACTAAACATGACATAAAATGGACTAAACTAGACAAAACATATAAGCAAGCAGATTAAGTTGCGAAAGCTTAGTCTGTATTTTTCAGTCTCCTTGATCCTTGCTTGGGATGATAGCCAATTGAGAGGACTTCTTTTTCTTAATCACATGCTTAACCCTTCCATATCCAAATGCAGCTGTGGATGCTGAGGTTATCTCAGCTCGCTCAATTAGACTCTCGTCTTGGCTGCCTTCTTGAATTTCTTCTTCTTGTGACTCCTCTTCAACATTGCCTCCTTGGTGATCATGTCCGTCATCATCCTCATCATCATCTTCATCATTATCCCCATCATCATTTTTTCTTTCTCCCTTATCTTCATCATCTCCTTCATCTTCTTTATCATCTTTCGTTTTAGCCCTAGAGGTTCCTATACCACTTTGTGTGTTTTTCAAGAATAAATTCTCTATTTTTTCAGTCTAGTGTCTAGACCATCCAATTTACTCAAAACTATAGTGGCAAAAGGCTCAAAGAATTTGTACATCTTTTCCATTTCCCTTATATGGTTGTTTAAGGCCTCTTGGAACATCTTAGCCAAAATAGTGTCCTCTCTAGTAACTCCCTCCTCACTAGGCATATCACCAACATCTTGATGAGTTTGAGAAGTAGGCTCTTCTTCGAATAATCTTCTCTTAGGTTGAGGTTGCTCCCCTTCACTAGATACTTCATGCCTCTTCTTCGTCTTCCTTTCTCTTGCATGCATTTCCTCTTCATCTTCCTCTTCTTCTTCACTTGCTTCTTCCTCTTCTTCATTATGTTCTTTATCACTCTCATTCTCTTCATCATCACTAGCATCTCTTCTTCCTCTTCTTTGTGGAGATTCTCTACTAGTCCTCCATGTTAGCCCTAAGGGCAAATCATGTAATTATGATTAGTTTTGAATAATGACAAATATTGATGAGGACTAATGTGTTTGTATGATTGAGTGATAGGATTGATGACTTGAGAAGCATGAAGTCTTATTGCCTTGAAGCTAAAATGCAAGAACAACTCAATATCCCAAATGTGATTGAAGATTTGAAGAGTATGTTCAAAATGATTGAAGGCATTGAAGACTTAGAGTGTAGAATTATTAAAATAGGTACATTTTTATGTAAACTCTACACTTGTATGTCTTGGTTTCATTTGAATGCATGAGAGAGCACAAAACTTATTTTGAAATGGTTTTCAACAAACTTTGTGATAACAAGTATGTTTTTGAAATCTCAAATGAACTTGAAAAGATCTTGTATAATCAAAGTGTTTTTGTAACGATTTTTGTGTTTAAAAGTGCCAAAATGATGTGTCCATTCTTGCAAATGGTTTTCAATGATAACAACAATGATTTTCAGATGATTTGATTGAATTTGAAAAGTTTGGATACAAGTTTGGACGTCCAAACTCCTGAAATGGTTACTGTGTTTCCAGAGAAGTTCGGACGCAAGTTCAGACGTCCAAAATTTCTCTAATAGCATGGTCACTGTTTTTCCAGAGAAGTTCGGACGCAAGTTCGAACGCATGAGGAAAAGTTCGGACGTCCGAACTTTTCCAAACAGCTTGGCATAGTAAAATTCGGACGCAAGTTCGGACGCATAACAGAAAGTTTTGACGTCCTAACTTCACTGTTACTAGCCGTTACTAGCCGTTTTATAACTGTTGCATTTGATTTTTCACATCTATAAAAGCTATAAACTTCAGAATTTTTGTATCTCTTCGAATTTTTATGAACTCTAAGCATTCCAAAAGCTTTTATCAAACTTCAAAGCTCTCTTATCTTGTGCATTCAATTGATTATTCAAAAGGGATCAAAGTGTGAAGGTACAACTTTGTGTAAAGATCTACCAACAAGTGGTAACATCTACACACTCTTCTTTATCTATCAATTTGTGTTGTTCTATTAGCTTTAGCAAGGTTATCTTGATAACATAAAATCCTTTAGATAAGGGTGATCCTTGAAGTTGTGATTCAAGGTTGTTTGAGATATAAAACCATTGAGTTTGGTGAGCCTTGCATTGTAAAAGTTACTAGTAGAGGTTGTGAGTGTAAAACCATAGTGTGGTGAGCCTCTCTTGTAATCTGTAAACCTGAGCTAATAGTAGAGTGTTTGAAATCCTTAAGTGTAAGCTTAAGGTAGTGGACGTAGATCTAGAGGATCGAACCACTATAAATTGCTTGAGTTCTTTGCTATTGCCTTCTTCGTCGCTTTACTTTAAACTGTCTCTATTTTGCCTATATAATTTGTTCTTGGTTTAAAAGCATAAAAGGTTTAATTTTGCGATAATTAGCCAAATACCTAATCACCCCCTCTTAGGTATTTCACTCCATATACCATCTTGATCAAGAGTCAACTTCATTCTCTTGAGTGTAAGGTACTCCAATTTTTAGAGTGCTTCTTCTTCCGAGAAGTTGAATCTTGAAATGCTTGAACACTCTTGCCAAAAGTCTTTCGTATGGCAAGGCTTTGTTAGCTATCTTTCTAGCACTAATCATGTGCTTTAATGGCATAAATCCAAAATTAAGTCTTCTATGCTCATGCAATACAAACATAACTACCATATGCATATTTCCAATAGATGATTTATGTCCAAAATTTGGTATAATCATGGTAGTGATCATATGATGTAAGACTAGAGCCCTAGCTTCAAGAACTTTAATATCTCTTTCACTAGAGGATCTATACCTCCTGCCATTCGTAAAGGCCACTTTGAACCTTTCATTTGTGAACAACTCATGAATGTAACAATGTTGTCCTAAAGAATAATATCTATCCCCAATGTCATCAACTCCATATATACGATTCAGCAAAGCATCATTCAATTCAAAATCTACTTGAGAAACTCTTGAAGAATACCATTGCATCATAATGCCGTCAACTTCCTCAACCCTTTCTTCTTTAAGATTTGCATAGAATTCATATACAAGAGAAGGTTAATAATCCTCATTCACATCATGTAAACTTCCCCATATTGGAGAGTTTGTCCATGTCCACTCGATAGTCTGGTAAAATCTTCCTTCCTTTCTTGCTCCAATCTTCAAATTCCATAGTAGTTTTGTGGATATGAATCTAACCACTCCAAGGCTTGATTGGGGAATATGAACTTGCCTTGGTTAGTTGATGATGTGTCCTTCATCTCCTGCTTTAGCTTTTCCCTTTCCCCTCTCTATATTTGGCCTCTTTGTTGAACCATTATGATATCTGATAAACAGAGATTGAATTTGAAAGTAACAAGGGGTGTAGAACACGAAAATCAAGTTATTTTTCAAGAACAACAGTGAAATTATGGATGAAATTGGATTCAGAAGAGAGGATGACGTATGGGTTTTCAAAGAGGAGAGAATTTGGATGGTTTAAAATGAGGAATTTGAGCAGTTGAACAGTTTAATAACTGCTGAAATCATAAAATTTGATTGACCAAATTTTTGATCTACGTCCGAATTTCTCTATCTCTCATTTTAGCAAATTTGGTCGATCGAATTTTCGGTCTTTATCCAAATTTTGCATCCGATTTTTTTGTCTAAGTTTGAAAGAAATTCAGTCATCCGAATTTCATTCCATTCATCTGAATCATGCATCTAAACTTTTCCTGCTTTTGCCATAATTTAAAAACACACATAAGTTATTGAATTTTGAAATTCCTAAGCATCTTCCAAGATAACAAAAACTTTCTTCGACCAAGGGCTTGGTAAATATATCTGCAATTTGTTCATTTGTGTTTATATAATCCAAACATATATCACCTTTAGCCACATGATCATGAATGAAATGATGTTTAATTTCTATATGCTTAGTTCTTGAGTGTAGAATGGGATTAATACTTAAGTTGATTGCAATAGTGTTAGCACATAAAATAGACACACATTTAAAGTTTAAGCCATAGAGTGTTATCACATAAAATAGACGCACATTTAAAGTTTAAGCCATAGAGTGTTATCACATAAAATAGACGCACATTTAAAGTTTAAGCCATAGTCAAGTAAAGTGTGCTTCATCCATAGTACTTGGGCACAACAACTACTGGCGGCTATATATTCAGCTTCGACAGTGGATAATGACACACATGCTTGTTTCTTGCTGTACCAAGGTACAAGACAACCACCAAGAAATTGACAATGACCATTTGTGCTTTTACGCTTGACTTTGCATCTGGCATAGTCGGCTTCCGAATAGGCAACAAAATCAAAAGAGGAGGATTTTGAAAACCAAATGCTATAATCATGTGTATTAGTTAAATATCTAAAAATTCTTTTTACAGCCCCTAAGTGAGAATCTTTACGACTAGATTGAAATCTAGCACATAAGCATACTGCAAATAAAATATCTAGTCTACTTGCAGTGAGATAAAGTAAACTACCAATCATACCTCTATATACTTTTTCATCAATATTTTTACCTTCCTCATTTTTATCATGTTTGATTGTTGAACTCATAGGAGCGCTTATACTTTTTGCTTGATCCATTCAAAATCTTTTTAATAACTTCTTGGTATATTTGGATTGATTTATGAATGTGCCATCCTTGGTTTGCTTCATTTGAAACCCAAGAAAGAAGTTGAGTTCATCCATCATACTCATTTCAAATTCACTTTGCATCAATTTGGAAAATTCTTCACAAAGAGAAATACTAGTAGCACAAAATATTATATCATCAACATAAATTTGCAGATGTAAAATATCATTTTGCAAGAAGTTTTTATAAAAAGAGTAGTATCAACCATTCCTCTTGAGAAGTCTTTTGAAAGAAGAAAACCACTCAATCTTTCATACCAAGCTCTAGGAGCTTGTTTTAAACCATATAAGGCCTTGTATAATTTAAAAACATGGTTAGGAAATTTTTCATGAACAAAACTAAGAGGTTGTTCTACATAAACCTCTTCATCAATGAAACCGTTTAAAAAGGCACTTTTGATATCCATTTGAAATAATTTGAAACCTTTAAAGCAAGCAAAAGCCAAAAGCATTCTTATAGATTCCAGCCTAGCTATCGGAGCAAAAGTCACGTCATAGTCAATGCCCTTTTTTTGATTGAATCTTTGGG
The DNA here is from genome assembly GCA_030512225.1 of Rauvolfia tetraphylla. NCBI lineage: Eukaryota > Viridiplantae > Streptophyta > Magnoliopsida > Gentianales > Apocynaceae > Rauvolfia > Rauvolfia tetraphylla. Next base: position 1,465,660 of record JAJQKT010000009.1, on the reverse strand, counting down.
CAACACGTCTAGCCTTGTTTCTAACAACTTAACCGGATTCATTTAGTTTATTCCTAAAAACCCATTTTGTTCCAATAACAGGATGCTCTAGGGGTCTAGGAACAAGAGTCCAAACTTTGTTTCTTTCAAATTGATTTAATTCCTCTTGCATGGCAACAATCCAACAATCATCACATAATGCATTATCAATATTTTTTGGTTCAATGTAAGATAAAAGTACAAAGTTGTCAATCAAATACAGTCTAGTTTTAACACCTTGAGACGTATCACCAATGATTTGCTCCTTAGGGTGGCCTCTTGGATATCTTAAATCCTTTAGTAGCTCTTGGTCACGACTAAGTTGATTGACTTGTTCTTACTCAATCATTTCTTCTTCATTGGCATGATCTTCTATAGTTGGAGCTTGAAGATAAGTTTGATTGTTATTCATGGAAGTATCATCATCTCTTCTATCCAAGTAGATGTTAGATTCATAAAAACTCACATGTATGGTTTCTTCAACACATAAAGTTCTTTTGTTATATACTCTATAAGCTTTCCACTTTGAAATAGGCAATAGATGGTGTTCTACCAAATAAGAGTTGAAAGGTGTTTTTCTCAAAAATGCTCTTAAAAGAACTCTATTCATAACATAGCAAGTCGTGTTTACAGCTTCAACCCAAAAATATTTTGGCAAAAAATTTTTACAAAGTGTAGACCTAGCTATTTCTTGTAAAGTGAAAGTTTTCCTTTCAACAACTCCATTTTGTTAAGGTGTTTTGGTAACTAAAAAGTTGTGAACTATTCCATTTTCATTAAAATGTTTTGTAAAATCTTGATTGAAAAATTCTCTCCCATTATCACTTCTAATGGAGATCAACTTTCATTCAAGAGAGATTTGAACATTTTTGAAAAGTTTTACAAATTTATGAAATGCTTAATCTTTTTGTGATAAGAAGAGTACCCAAGTAAACCTTGAAAAAACATCAACTATGACATATGCATATCTCTTACCACCATGACTAGTGGTTCTCGTTGGTCCAAATAAATCCATATGAACGAGTTCAAGAAGTTTTGAAGTTGAAACCATTTTCTTGGGTTTGAAAGATATTTTTGTTTGTTTTCCATATTGACATGCATCACAAAATGATTTTTCTCAAAATACATTTTTGGTAATCCTCTAACTAGTTGTTTAGAAGAAAGTTTATTCAACAAATCTATACTTATATGACCTAATCTTCTATGCCAAAGGAAACCATCATTATCATGAATAGCAATACATTTAACATCATTAACAAGAAGTTCATCAAGATATAGCACATGTACATGTCTAGCTCTATTACCAACAAAAATAGTACTACGACTTACACTATCAAGAATAGTACATGTATTACGTTTAAACTCAACTTTGCACCCATAGTCACATAATTGACTAATGCTAAGCAAATTGTATTTTAAGTCATCAATAAGTAAAACTTGTTTAATGAGTGGAGAAGATCCATTACCAATATTACCAACTCCAAGAATTTTTCCTTTCTTCTTGTCCCCACATGGGACAAATCAATCATTTGTGGCTTGAAGTTCACTAATGAGTGAAGCATTTCTTGTCATGTGTCTTGAGCATCCACTATCAAGAAACCATTTTGTAGCATTTGATCTTGATGAAATATGTAGCTACATGAAGTGAGAAGAAGTGACTTTTGGTACCCATATCTTCTTGGGTCCAAGTGGGTTAGTGAAAGTTCCTTTAATTCTCCAAATTATTTTAACTCCACTTTCTATTTTTCTTTCTACATAACATCTAACGGCTTTATGGCTATTTCTACCACAATATGTACAACAAGTATGAGGCATGGAAAAAGATGTATCTTTTACAAAATAGTTTTTATATCTTGAATTATTATTAACATGGTTATATCCAAGACCATTCCTTACATACGAAGATCTTTGTGATCCAAGAAGTTTCTCAAGATTATCTCTACCATTTGTGATTTTTTCAACACATAATGTGAGATCATCATCCTTCCTTTTTAAATTATTGTATTCAACAATCATTTTCTCTAGAGAAAATTTTTGGCACTAAGTGATTTATTTTCAAGAGATATATTTTGTAAAGAAACATGTAGAACTTCTTTTTCAATATTTAAACAATCAATGGATTCAAGAAGTTCATTGTTTTCACAAAATAATTTTTGAGTTTTCCTTCAATAATTCATCATATTTAAATTTCATTTCCTTGTTTCTTTTTGAATTTTTTAAAATTCATTATACATATCTGCAAGCAATTCACTAGGATCATCTACATCATCATCATCACAATGTATAGAAATGGAGGGAATTGAATTTACCTCATCATCCATAGCCATGAAGCACACATTTGCTCTCTCTTCCATTTCATCCCCACTATTTTCATTTGCATGTTGATCCCAAGTGCCTACCAACCCTTTTCCTTTCTTAAGAGTCTTATTTTTCTTGGAGTTTGCTTCTCTTTCTTTCTCCAATGCTTTAGGACAATTAGCTATTAGGTGATCGATGCTTTTTCACTCATAGCATTGAGGTTTGACTAAAGAAGATGATTGTCCTCTTTTCTTAAATGGCTTCTTTCCTTTCTTGAGAAATCCCTTTTTATAGAATTTCGTAAATTTTCTAACTACCGTAGCCATCTCATCATCTTCATCACTAGATGACTCTTCTAGCTCACTTGAATAATTAGAAGCTTTAAGTACCATTTCCTTTTTCCCTTTTTCTTCATCTTCAAGATCATTCAATCTTTTTATCTTCATTTCATGAGTGAGCAAAGAACCAATAAGTTCTTCAAGAGGAAGAACCTTGAAATCTTTTGATTCTTCAGTGACAAGAGTCTTCGGTTGCCAAGACTTGGGTAGAGCATCCAAAATCTTTCTATTTTGCTCACCAAGAGAATAAAGTTTTCCATAAGCCTTCAAACCCTTGGAGATATTGGTAAACCTTGTAAACATATCACTAATGCTTTCTTATTGTTTCGTGGTAAATAATTCATAATCATTTACTAGCATACCAAGCTTTGACTCCTTCACTTGATTTGTAATTTCATGAGTTACTTGAAGAAGTTTTCACATGTCATGAGCCAAGTCACATCCACTTACTCACTTGTATTCATTTACATCCAAAGCACAACTCAAAATATTCATTGCTTGCTAATTCAAGGTCATCTTTCTTGAATCACTTTCATCATATTCATCCAAGGGCTTTGGTTCCCTAGTATCTCCATCAGCTCTCATCCTCATTGGAATATAGGGTCCTTTCTCAATGATATTCCACAAATCAAAGTTAATAGAGCAAATATAAATCTTACTTCTAGATTTCTAAAAATTATAATTTGTTCCATTAAACAAATGTGGTCTATTTGTGGAAGATCCTTCCAAATAAGATACATTTGAAACATTAGCCGTAAGATCTTTACCTCTAGGTTGTGAAACATTTACAAAGAAGTCTTGCTCTAATACCAATTGAAAGACCTAAGGAAAGGGGGGAGGGATAAATTAGGTCATTGGCTAATTTTTGAAAACTTTTTCCTTTTAAGCACAAGTTTGGAATTACTCAAATAAGTGAGCACAATAAGTTTCCTAATTGATAGAATGATAAGTTATAGTAGCTCAAAAAATTATTCAAGAATAAATAACAAGTAATGATAAAGCTAATACATGAACAAATAAAGTTGTAAAGAATTTAGCACACGATTTATAGTGGTTCGATCTCTTCACGATCTACATCCACTACCTTGAATCTACACTCAAGGATTTCAACCAATTTATTGCAAGCTTAGCTTAAATAATTACACAAGAGGACCCTTCAATAGGTTTTACCATAACAACCTCTTTGTAAACAAACAAGGCTCACCCTTTATCACAAAGGATTTTATATCACTTAGACAACCTAGACCAATCTAATCCAAGGCTCATTCTCACCAAAGGGTTTTACGCAACTGATGATATTATATTTTATCCATTATTTAGAAATAATTTCTCACTTATTGAAGGGTTAATTGATATAAAATTTTGACTTGTTTTAGTGAATTAAATATTTATGAACTTGGTATGAATTAATTAATATAATTTTATTTGTAAAGTGCAATTTAATTCACTAATTTTACTAATTATTATTGAAGGGGTAAAATGATAATTTCAAGGGAACAAAAGATGAAAGAAGAATTGGTTATGAAAAGAAAAAAAGAGAAAATAAAAATTCACCATGCCATTCTACATTTGACAAGGATTAAATTTAAAGAAGAAAAAGGAGGATGCCAAAATTCACTTTTACTTGAACAGGAATTTGGAATCCAAATTTGAATTCCAAAGAAAACTCCTATATATAGGTCAAGAAGCTTGCAGCAAGAGGAGAAATTGGGTGTGGACCGACTGACCAAGGAAAATAATAGGGTAACAAGAAGAATACAAAAGAACAAAAAGACAACAAAAGCAATTTGGGGAATAAGATGACAACAATTGAAGAAGAAACAGAGAAAGCTTGAAGATCGAAGGAGATCTCCAATCAGGCTCTTCTATTCTATTTTCTTTCTTTATTCTTTTATTTTTATGTTAATTAAATTTATAGTTTTGAATATTTGGATCATGAGTAGCTAAATTATTTGTGACTAAGACCTTTGATGAAGGTTGAAACTCTTATAGATTTAATTAATTTTAATTAAAGATTATTTATTTAATCTCGATTTTGGTTAATTGTTATTATTATTCTTAATGCTTGCAATTTTTTTGGCCAATTTTTGCCTGGCTTTACATTTATTTTAGTAGCTGAGAAGTACTAGATTAAATTGGATCATGATAATAATAACACGTTGTAAAACTGACTAGCAATAGATTCGGTTTCTTTGTGTGGTTTCTACCGAGTAGGAAACAAAAGATAGGGAATTCCATAGATGTGTTTGCAGTTTTGATAATTAAAATAAAGTAGAGATACGATTAGTTTATTAATTAAAGTTAGGAGTTTTTCACCAAGAGATTGGGTCTAGTTTATAATCGGGAATTTCACCATTAACCAAGTCGAGAATTAATTTAAATAAATTAATTATTTTCATAAGAGTAGTAAGTTGGATTTGGAGTGTCTTAGTCTATTCATTGCATTGATTTTTAATTAATATAATTATTAATTTTTGTGTTTGTTATTATTGTTAGTTATTTTTATTAGTAATTAGATTTTAAATAAACTCACATTTATTTTAGTTTAAGTTGGGTTATAATTAAAAAAAATTGCAGTTAGGTAGCTATCCTCATTGGAACGACTTGTACTCACTACGTTATTACTTGTTTGACATTTGTGCACATGCAAATTTCATATCAAGTTTTTGGCACTGTTGCCGGGATTATTTTTATCTAGTGTAGAATTTAATTACTAAGTCTAAGTTTAAACTTTAAAAAACCAAAAAATATTTTCCATTTTATTTATTTATTTATTTGGTGCATGAATACTCGTAGTTCCTCAAATAAAGAACCTTTGATTTACATTCCTGATATTGAAAAGTTTGCTCATCACAACAGGTATGAATTTTATAAGAGAAAATACGATGAGATCTTCACACAAATCAAGTCTTCAAATTCGGAGGATAATTTAGAATTCGACTGTAGCAATGAAGTAATGGAGAATAATCAGCCAAGGGGTATGACTTTGAAGAACTATACAAAGTCAAAGATGGAGGGTCCTTCTTGTTAGCCCTAAGGGCAAATCATGAGGTTATGATTAAATTTTGATTAATGGCAAGCATTGATGAGGACTAATCCTTATGTCATTTGTGTGATAGGATTGTTGGATTAAGAAGTATGAAGTCTTATTGCCTTGAAGCAAGAAGTGCTAAGGACAACTCAAGTGTGAACAAGGATCAAGAATGTTGAGCATGTCCTATGGATTGAAGGCATGAAAGACTCTAGTGTAGGTTTACACTTGCAAAAATGGTATATCTTTTGTAAAATCTACACTTGTTTGTCTTGGAATTTATTGACTGCATAAGAGAACATAAAACTTGTTTTTGAATCTTAAAAATCTTTGAATGAACTTTTGATTAATAAATGTGTTTTTAAGTCTAACATGATCTTAAGTAATCTTTGTTTGATCAAAGAGTTTTGATAATGATTCTTGAATCTACAAGTGTTTAAACAGTTTACTTATTCATACAAAATGTTTTCAAAGTTATTGAAGTTACAATTCAAATGATTTTACCAAGTTTGAACATCAAAAAATGGATACTATACTTCCAAAGAAATTCGGACGCAAATTCGGATGCAAGGGAAAAAATTCAGTCGTCCGAATTTTCCCTGCCAGCATGGTTACTATTTTTCAGAGAAATTCAAACGCAAGTTCGGACGCATGAAGAAAAATTCGGTTGTTCGAATTTTTCCAGAAAAAATATATCAGTAAAATTTGGACGCAAGTTCGAACGCATAAGAAGATATTCGATCGTCTGAATTTTCTGAAACTAGCCGTTTTATGACTGTTAAAACTGGTTTTTTAACTCTATAAAAACCTTAAACTCCAGAATTTTTTGTAAGTTTTGAATTCCTGAGAAATCTTAACATTCTAAATCATTTGCAAACATCAAAGCACTCTTTTGTCTTGTGCTTTCAATTGATCATTCAAGATTCCAAAGACAACAAAGTGAAGTGGTGCTACATTGTGTAATCATCCACTAACAAGTGGTAACATCTCATTCATTCTTCATTTTAATTATGTTTTCTACTTGCTCAATATAAGGTTATCTTATAACGTAAAATCCTTTTGGTAAGGGTGAGCCATAGACTAGATTAATCAAGGTTGTAGTGTAAAATCTATGTGTGGATGAACCTTGATTAGATTGGTCTTAAGGTTGTTTTTAGATATAAAATCCTTATTTAAGGGTGAGCCTTGTTTGTTGAATTGCAATAGAGGTTGTGAGAGTAAAACCATTGTGTGGTGAGCCTCTTATGTAATTGTTGAACTTGAGCATATACTAGATTGTTTGAAATCCTTGAGTGTAGATTCAAGGTAGCGGAGGTAGATCTTGAGAAGATCGAACCACTATAAATTACTTGTGTTCATTGCACTTAATTTGTTTATTGCTTTGATATTTATTTGATCATTCACTCATTGAGTTAAGTAATCATAAAGGAAATAGTTTTTGAAAATTAGCCAAAGACCTAATTCACCCCCCTCTTAGGTCTTTCAATTGGTATCAGAGCAAGGGCTTCTTTGTGTGGTTTTACAACCTAGAAGTTAAGATCTTATGGCTAATATTTCAAATTTACCTTATTTGGAAGGATCCTCCACAAATAGACCTCCTTTGTTTAATGGAACAAATTATACATTTTGGAAATCTAGAATTAAGATATATATTTGTTCTATTAATTTTGATTTGTGGAATATTATTGAGAAAGGTCCTTATGTGCCAATGAAAATGAGTGCTGATGGAACTAGTCAAGAGCCAAAACACATAGATGAGTTTGATGAGAATGATTAAAAGAAAATGACTTTGAATTATCAAGCTATGAACATTTTAGGCTGTGCATTAGATGTAACTGAATATAATCGAGTTAGTGGATGTGACACTGACCATGATATGTGGAGATTACTTCAAGTGACACATGAAGGTACGAATCAAGTAAAAGAGTCAAAGCTTGCTATGTTAGTTAGGGACTATGATCTATTTACCATGAAGCAAGGTGAGAATATTAGTGATATGTTTACTAGATTTACTAACATTTTTAATGATCTGAAAGCTTATGGGAAGAACTATACAATTGGAGAGCAAAACAGAAAAATCTTAGATACTTTACCAAAATCTTGGCAACCGAAGACACTTGCTATTGAGGAATCAAAAGATCTAAAAACTCTTCCACTTGAAGAGCTTATTGGTTCACTGCTTACACATGAAATGAAGGTGAAAATATTGAATGATATTGAAGATGAAGAAAAGGGAAGAAAAGGAGTTGTACTCAAGACTTCAAATCATTCTAGTGAACAAGAAGAATCATCAAGTGAAGAAGATGGAAACAGTGGAGAAGAAGAGATAGCTATGGATGTAAGGAAATTCAAAAGATTCTATAAAAAGAAATTTTTTAAGAAAGGGAGAAAACCAATCAAGAAGAGTGGACAGTCATCATCCTTCAAACCTCAGTGTTTTGAATGCAAAAGTACAGAACATCTTTTTTTTGCTGATTGTCCTAAAGTTCTGGAAAGGGAAAGAGATAGCAAACTCAAAAAGAAATCCACCAAGAAAGGAAAGGGACTAGCCGGTACTTGGGATCAACAAGAAAGTGAAAATGACAGTGAAGGAAAAGCCAACATATGCTTTATGGCAATTGATGATGAGGTACAATCTACACATTCTATTTCTACTTACTATGATGAAGATGTTGATCCTAGTGATTTACTTGTTGAAATGTATGGAGAACTAAAAAAGGCTTCAAAAAGGAATAAGGAATTGAAGACCAAAATTAATGAGTTATTAAATGAGAATTCAAAATTAAGTTTTGAAAATGGAAAACTTCTTGAGACTATTAACTGTCTAAACATAGAAAAAGACATTTTAAATGTAACCATTCAAAACGTATCTCTTGAAAATAAAGATCTTTATACAAAAATCATATCGTTAGAAACAATGCGTAGTGATCATGATATATAGAAAAGGAAATTTAATGATCTTACATTATGCATTGAAAAATTTACAAATGGAAGAGAAAATCTAAATAAACTACTTGGTTATCAAAGATCACCATATGCAAAAATTGTTCTTGGTTACACTCATGAAAGTTATGCTTCAAAATATAAAAATTTCACAGCTAAAGAAACTTTTAATTCAATGCCTCATACTTGTTGTCCATACTGTGGTAGGTATGGACACAAAGTGTCAAAATGTTATGTGAAAAGAAAAATAGAAAATGGTGTTAAAACTATTTGAAGAGTAAAAGGAACTTTCACTAACCCCCTTGGACCCAAGAAAATGTGGTTACCAAAAGTCACTTTGCTAATCTTGTGTAGGTTCGTTTTGCTTCAAGATTGAGTAGCACTAAGTGGTTTCTTGACAGTGGCTGTTCAAGACACATGACAGGAAATGCCTCACTTATTAGTGAACTTCAAGCAACAAATGAAGGTTTTGTCACATTTGGTGACAAGAAGAAGGGAAGAATACTTGGAATTGGTAATATTGGTAATGATTCCTTACCTCTTATCAAGCAAGTACTACTTATTGATGGTTTAAAATATAACTTGCTTAGTATTAGTCAATTATGTGACAATGGTTACAAAGTTGAGTTTAAATGTAACACATGCACTATTCTTGATAGTATAAGTAACAAGACTGTTTTTGTTGCAAATAGAGTTGGAAATGTGTATGTACTATATCTTGATGAACTTATTGCATATGATATTAAATGTCTTGCCATTCATGATAATGATGGATATCTATGGCATAGAATATTAGGTCATGTGAGTATGGAATTGTTGAACAAACTTTCATCACAAGAATTGGTTAGAGGATTGCCAAAAATGATTTTTGACAAAACTCGTATTTGTGATGCTTGTCAATATGGAAAATAGTTAAAAACATCTTTTAAACCAAAGAAAATGGTTTCTACATCAAAACCTCTTGAACTTGTTCATATGGACTTGTTTGGACCAATGAGAACTACTAGTCGTGGTGGTAAAAGATATCTATATGTGATTGTTGATGATTTTTCAAGATTTACATAGGTAATCTTTCTAGCTCAAAGGATGAAACCTTTCGTGAATTTATTAAGCTTTTGAAAAAGGTTTAAGTTTCTCTTGGATGCAAATTGATATTGTTAGCCCTAAGGGCAAATCATGTATATTTGATTAGTTTTGATTAATGACAAACATTGATAAGGACTAAAATGCTTGTATATTATGTGATAGGATTTTTGGATTGAGAAGGAAGCAAGTCTCATTGCCTTGGAGCTAGAAATGCAAGAACAACTCAAATATGCCAAAGTGATTAAAGATTGAAGAGTTTGTTCAAGATGAATGAAGGCTTTGAAGACATGAAGTGTAGGCCGAATTTTTGGTCTGCATCCGAATTTCAAGTCCAAATTTTTGGAAACAAGTTGAAAAGGTGATTTTGCATTTTCAAATGAACTATAGAAGTACTCAAATATGTATAGCTACAATAGCACTTAGTTTAGGTTTGCAAAACCACAAAACTCATGTATTTAATTGTTTTCACGATGTAATGTAAAGTCATAGGTCAAGTCAAGAACCATGATAAAAACTTCACAATCCCAACTTAACCATTTTCAAAATCTCAGAAAACAATCATTTTAAATTTCAAATGCAACCAATTAGTTTCACAGTACACATTCATAGCATATTTACATTCCACAACACAATTACATCAAGCAATTGTAGTACAACAAACACATAGCATATTTTGTTCTTTCTCCCCCTTGACATATGCATGGATTTTCAGAAAATTCACACATTTTCTATTCATGCATGAGGAATTCCACTGCTATTTCACATTTTCACACATTTTGTCATCCCATTTCTTCTCCCCCTTTTGTCATCACTCAAAGATGGGGTTAATGAAAATGAGGCAACATGTATCACATATAAGCAGTATATTGATCAACTCTCATTTGGAAATTTAGCAATGTATTGACCAACTCTTATAAACAGTATAGTTCTAGTCAAATAATTATCATCCTAACAGCAATAATCATTATGTAGCATCTTAACAATAATAAATCGACTTCTTCTCTCCCTTTTTATCAGCAATTAAACTTGGGGTGAGAGTACTTAGACAACAAAAGTGAAACAAAAGAAGATCTTATCACAGAGATTTCACATATTGAGCTTCAAATCATTATAATGACTAGAAAGGCACAAGTAAATTTCAATATTAAAGCATAACATGTGCATCAAGGAATAAACTAAAATAAGCATCAAAATAGAGTTTAGGGATAGAAAGGCTTAGTCTTGGATGCGTTTTATTATTAATAGTCCAACATTTGGGCTAGCTGCAGAGACTACGTTGATGACGGTGTGTCTGCAACCCATATCAGTGTTGTCCAATTGGACTACATGAAGTGGTATTCTGTCCGGAAACGATTACTAGTAGGGAATCTCGTGCACCACCGAATGATTGTTGATGGGCATTAAATAATAATAAAAATTAAATAATTTTGTATGGACTATTACACACAATATACTCAAAATTAACGTACTTAAATATATAAAATTTAAATTTTTAATACTAATTCAAGGTAAATCAAGAAATTATTCATTCTCTCATATTAATTTCTATACAAAAAAACATTGCTTCTCGAATCACTCTAAAAAAAACACAAAAATCGGAAGACAAATGCAAGAGAGCAATATGATATGCTATGTACAAAATAAAAAAAAATAAAAAAACACTACAAACAAAGAAGAAAGAGTTGACCAAAACAAAATAAGAAAAAAAAAGTAAAAGATGAAAAAAAGCGGCAAAAACAGGGAGAAAGCAACAATGGAGCAGAAGAATCAAATCTATAACGCCATCTCTAATGGCATTATAACTTTTTGTTATAACGCCATTGGAGATGGCGCTATAGGGGGCATAACGCCATTTCATTTGGCGTTATGTCTAGTGTAGTACACTCCTTCCACAAATTGATCAATCTCAGTGCATTTTTAAAAAAACATGTTCAAAATGAGTAGAAACCCCCTTGTGGAGCTTCCATTGGAGGCTTACCTCGAGCGAACTTTCACATTAGTTAAGGTTAACTTGAAAGGGGCAGGAGGAGTGCAAATCTCATTGTCATTAAAGAATAAGGTCGACTCTCCTTTGTAAGTTTGAACTTGCCATTTGAAGAGAGAGAGGCAAATGACTTTTATCGCTAGACTTCACCACCATCAATCGTGGAGTTCAGCGGCTTCCCAATCATGTGGAAGAAGCAGAGACTTAAAATTCAAAAACCATATATATATATATATATATATATATATATAGATAGAGAGAGAGAGAGAGAGAGAGAGAGAGAGAGAGAGAACCAGCTACTTCCTACACTCAGCTTGAACATTGTTCAAACTTCTTGGTGTACATCCATCCAAGATGTGTTTCATCTCTTCCACCTCCTTGTTCATCAGCTATGAGTCGCCCTCTTTTCAATCATCCTCTAATACTTACTGGGTCGGTCCATAAGTCTTGGGCTCCAAAGTGTGTCAATTTGGGGTCCAACATTAAGAGGGAATGCAATTCTGGTATAGACGCTTTAGCAAAGCATGGCTGTATTCTAAAACTCCATTTTTCTGACGCTATAGTTTCTCTGAAACTATCATCTTGTTTGCTTTCTCTCTTTCTCTTCTATTTTTTTAAAAATAAATTTGGATGTTTATTATTCAATAAAATGTCACATAATTAAAATTACAGAATAAGGTTCATTCTATTACATACTTCCTCCATTTCAAACTATAGTCTTTTATGTCATTTCTTTCATCTCAAAATATTTAGCTTTTTGTAAATTTTTTTAAAGATTATTTTTTAAAAATTACTTTTATATATCTCTAATTCTCTCTCTTATTAAAGAAGAATAAAATTAAATTAGTTAAAGATATAATAGGAAAAACACATTTATTTTCTTCTTCATTAATTTATACAAAAAATATTAAAATATCTTATATTTTGAAATAAATAGAGTAATTGCAACAAATAGAGTAATTGCATATGAGATTTTATGAAACTTGTAAAACATGAGGAGTAGACAGCAAACTATGAATAGGACCTAAAATTTGAGCTACCCTAACATTAATCAGTGAAAGGTTGTTTTCTTCTCTATGAAGAAAACGGTTTCGCCAAAACCAAAAGGCATGGATTGCTAACCTAAACAACAGATCCCAAGGATCAAAATCCTTATCCTTCCATTGCAATGCTCTCTTTACTGGCACTTGATGTCTAGGTAGATTCTTCTAATGAAGACCTAATGCTTTCTCGGTGAAATAATTATCATCCTTTCTATTCCCGAAAAAAAAAAGATATGTAAGTTTTCAATTTAGAACACCAAGATTAAAGTTGTATTCAAACAAATGAACCGAGGATTAAGTTTTCAAACTTAATTCTTATAGTACTCAAACTTATTCGAGTTCGTTCGATTAATGTTTATTTGTTAGTAAAGTTCTAAATCTATTTGTGCTCGATTCGTTTAATATTTATAAATTGTTCGAATAACTCAAATAATGTTCGAGTTCAAACTATTCAAATAATAAAAAATAGATATAAATAATAAATATTAAAGTCAAAAAATAAATTTTAATACAATATATAACTTATATTTATATATAAATAATAAATTTATATATGTGTTTGTAAACAAATTTATGATCATTTGATTAATATATGAATTATTTTTTTGTCTTCTAATTTAATTAAAATACTATAATAATTGAATATGAACGAACAAAAATAAGTTTTGTTCACAAATATTCATTTCAAAAAAACAACTATAACCAATACTTAAACAAATATATCATTTCTTTAAACACATGTTGATGTTTCTCTCTTTTCCACACTATTTTTTGAAATGAAGGACTAAACTAAATTTTTACGTCAAAGTTACATTGCTGATGTTTAGCTTTTCCATCAATCTGGTCCTACACAATTGGATCAGCATCTTGTTAATTTAAAAGTTGATTGCTTAACGGGAAAAAATTTTTTAAAAAAAAAGGCTTCCGCACTATAACGAATCCATATTCTCAACGTGTAGATATTTCTTGTCATCACTTTAACAAAAAAAAAAGAAAAAGAAAAAGATTTTTTCTTGTCATGAGAGACGGAATGAAATTTGAAACTACATCTTTATTCCTAATGGCAAATTTGACATTTGCGAAAAGCACGCCTTAACACTGTTAAGTCAATTAGGATTGGGACGGCTCTGGTTGGTGGACCGCATGTCATGGACGGTGTGCAGTCCGTAGTGAACTTGAAAGCTGCGAACGGCGCCCTATTTTCTACAGCTTCCGCATGATTACTAATAGTGACAACTTCTCATCGCACGCGCTGACGCGCTTAGCCACGCACCCTTCATGTAATCACAAATTTGGAATTACTAATATATACTGTATTTCTTTCGGGACCATATTGAACAAACATTTTGTCAAAATACCCACACCATTACACTCTACGAAATTTAGCTGAAAAATAGTACGCTTTAACATGCACTAGCTATTTAATAGTATTTTTATCTCACCACAGAGTTTCACTTAAAAAGCCTCAACATGTGAAACACACATGGGAAAAAAGTTGAAAAACCGTAGAAGAGAGAAAAATGAAAAGGGAAAATTTGAATATCACGTCTACTTCACATATAGGGTTTTTAAAAAAGAACCTTGTAGTTGAACAAAAAGTATCCTTAAGTAGCTTATAGCTGCTGAACAAAAGTATCCTTAAGTAGCTTATAGGTGCTGGTAGCATGCTTCTTCTTTCTAGCTAGATTTTGTTGAGTGCTATGGTGGTTACAATATTTTAACAAAATATAATATATTCGTAAATTTTATTATTTTTAAAAAATTAGAATTTAATTGTGATAAATTTTTAACTTTAAATATTATATTAATTATTTTTTCTTTTAAATATGTGAAACAATAAAATTATTTCTATAAAATGTAATAATATTTGCACAAAATTTACTATAATATATAAAAGATATCAAGATGATAGAGCTGAACCATAACATTATGATTATGAAGATACCGAGCGCAACTTGTAGATTTCCACTTACCTAGCCGCAAATAGGGCGGTCAATTTTGCCCGTTTACTCGGACCCGATCCGGGATTCGATTCGATAATTCCGGGTCCGGAATAATAGTCATACCTATTTACCAGGACTCAGACCCGGATCCGATAATATATCTTCTAATAGGGTCCGGGTCCGGGAGAAGGTATCCCGAACCCGATTACCCGATTTAAATTTTAAATAATAAATATTTTATATATTTAAATTTTTTATAACCGTTAGATGTGTTTGATCAACGGTTAATTATTTATAAATTTATATTAAAAATTTTATCGGATCTACCCGGACTCGATCCGAGACCCTATAGGTAGGGTCCGGGTCCATCTTATTTGGACCTGTCGGGTAATCGGGTCCGGGTCAAAGTCCAAAACCATTAATGTCAATCGAATCCGAATCCGAGACAGGGTATCTCGGATCCATTTGGACCCGTTGATAGCCCTAGCCGCAAATCATTGCCCGGATGATATGAAAGGAAATAGCACTGTAGCACTGTAGCACTGTAGCACGACCCCAACATAAAAGAGATAGAAAGGCGGCGCAGGCGTTGCCCCCATCAAATCTGGCAGTCAATGTTTCATCCTGCACTCCACCCCCCCATCCCCCATCCCCGTCCGCCCCATAAAAATTACGGCGTCAATGATGTCATAGCTTAGGTCACTACTTCTTGTAGGACCTTTTGGTCTTTGACCCTTGGCAAATAAAAAACAACTAATTAAGATGGGTATAGATGTTCATACATAAATTTCTCTTCCTATTCTCCCTCACTATCATAATTCTATTATAAAAATTTTAAAAATAAAACCATACAGTAAATAGTTGAACCCTAAGAAAAACGAAGCATTTTAAAGGCATCGTTTAGCATAAAAAATTTGTAACAGAGGAATTCGAGTGGCGGATCCTCATTACTTTGTAAAAAAATTGTAACGAAGGAATTGTAAGAATTAGGTGAATTCAACGTTGAAGGATAAATTTTGTTGAAGTACTATTTATATTAGCATTATTTTTTAATTTGATACTACCACGTTAATTCTTGTCATTCAAGTTGATTGATGATCAATAATCACACTTGTTATATATAATTTTTTTAATTATATACAGTAAAAAAATTATTCACTTTCTATCTTCTCTATCTCTTCTCTCTCTATCTCTATCTCACACTAAACTATCAATTCGATTAATAATGCATCAAATTAGTTGAAGCAACATAATGAGTAGTGCTTCTATAAAAAATTCTCTCATATTTGAGTTAAAAACTTGCTAAAATCCTTAATCAATACGCAAATTTATCAATTTTGGGAGTTAATTGGTGCCAAGTCACCCTAACAACTAGCGCAACTTTGCATCAAGTTGCGCCAGATTCTGGCGGAAGTCTCACCAATTTTTTAAACATTATTTGTTAAATGAAATTACTTATGTAATTACAGTTTTGTTTGTGATGTAATTGTCAAGTTGAAGTTCTAATAATTGTCTTAATCATTTGTATTTATTTTTATAACATTGTAAGTATAAATAACACATATTCAACAAAATACAATATATGAATTGTAGGAGCATAAAAAAGGCCGCAAAATAAAATTTTATTGAGCATTATATAATGATGGTCAAGATCTGTCATCGTCAAAAGATTTCTTTGAAGAATTCATAGATCTTGATAAAGTTGACGATTTTAGTCCTTTTTTGTGGGCACGTAATATATTTTTGAGTAAAAAAGAGTTAGTATAATGGGCGAAGACAACGGCATTGCAAGTGAGGACCCTCTTCATAATTGCTTGTTTGATAAAAGGCAACAAAAATAATAGTGGATTTGTCGAGCTTAGGTGTGAAAGGGGTGAAGCTTACTGAAAATTTATTTCTGCTCCCAAGGATCAGCCAACAACGGAGGTGGGGATATCAGAAGCGAAAAGGAACATAGATTGAAAGTCTAAGGGTACGAAAAAGTGAAAATGTCCATCGAAATTAATGGGTAAAGAGTATTACGAGCGAGCGTGAAGTCATCTGGTGATATGCAGCAAACACAATTACAATTTTGGAAAGACCCGTTATAGTCATGCATTAGTTGTGAGGATGACAGATCAAGAGATGAAAATCACAGAGCAAATGAGTAATGTCACGTTCAACTGAAATATATATTTAAAGCGGAAGAACCTGAGAAGTGCCAGGTTTGTGTTTCGATAACACATTAATTATGCTTCTTGCCGATACATTTACATATTTGTCGGCAATATATTAAACATATATTGCTTGTTGGCACAGGACAAAGACTATGTACGACACTAGACACAAGTTAAAGGTGACGAGTATGAAAGGTCGAAGAGTGATTAAATAACTTTTCAAATTATTTACTGACCCTGGATACATTCATTGGCACAGAGTTTAGCCATGGGCCAAAATTCTTAGTGACTATATGTTTGCTTACCTAGATCCATGTACACTTGCTCTGCATATCTATTTGTGTTGATAATGAATACGACATACAAGACTAATAGGTAAGTTATAGCATTAGTATAGAATTATCTTATTTTAATTATACAAAACGTTCCTTAATAAAAAAATATATGTATATAACGTTCCTTAATGAATACAGCATGTTAGAGATTGTCGTGTTACACCAACTCGGAAAAAAATTTTTATTGTTGGCGCTTGGATGAGCAATGAGCTAACAGACAGTTACCGGTAAGGTGCTGGAGTATGTTCAGAATATCTTTGGAAAAAATTGCCACCCACAAGTTATCATGACTAATCGTGAGCCCGGGAAAATACAAATCTTGACTTACGCCCTCCCCGATTCTAAATGTATATTGTGCAGGCGACACATTTAAAAGAACTTTGAGCATTGATGTTAAATAAAATAGTTTTCGAAAGATACGTGAAGAAAGATGGTTGATTCTCTTGCAGATGAGGAGTACCAGATTAATTAATCAAACATGCGGTCACCGTGGTTGCGATTCGAGAAGATGTTGACGTATCTACGCAAGACATTGTTGGATTCACATCAAAAGTAGTTTGTTCAAGTCTGGACAAGGCAGATCTTACACTTTGGAATGAAAACTACAAATCAGGTCGAAAGCTCTCATTCAGCTACGAAGTCATATCTCAAGACCCCGTTTGATCAAATATTCATTCTTTGATCCAGACTCAAATAATAGAGATTAGGAATTTTCTTGAGCAATATCAGCATGTCAACAAATATCATATCCAATTGCATCCAATCTTGGGTCTCCTATGCTACAGAGTTGTGCACAAGAAGCTCTAAATCATTTTAAATGAGTGGCAGTGTGTCAACAAAATACAGCATGATGTTAGTGTCAACAACGTACAACCTTTTGTGGAGTGCCCCTGAGTTTTTGATGCTTGTTTCACAGTATCTCAATCATTCTTCACCGCACTCTTATGATGATTTATGGGCTATTTGAGACTTTACAAAGTTGATGATGAAGAGGGGTCAGGTAGAATGTTGACATTTTGCAGAGTTGATGAGTTTGATATTGTTTTTCAAATATAGTGGTCTTCAAGAACTGGTCATCTAGGTGATAAAGTACTGACCAAAGAGGAACTTGACAAAAAAGAAAAAGTTCCATTGGGAATACGTACAAGTTTCTAGAAGCGCATTCAAGCACTTGTCTAGTAGTAGCAGAGAATAAGTCATTGAGTGGGTCCAAAAGATGTAGCGGTTCTAGAAGCCGGGGCTCGAGGTCAAGCGGCTGTAGTTTTGGTTCCTCAACGAGTGCTTCTAGCTGTGGAGATACAAAAACCGCCATTTTTCCATTGGAGAACCAATTTTCTTCCTTTATAGTACCCTTTATACATGACTGGGTTAACATTAGCACGGATGAAAATTATGAATTTTGAGCGATAGGCCATTTACTTCATAGGTGTGAAAAAACGTGGTTCCAGGTCCGACAAGAGTTATAGCGAGAGGTTCACAGTCGTTTTGGATTATATGAGGGTATGATGGGACTGTTGAAGCAGTTAGAGCACTAAGATGTTCAGTAGCCCACCCCTACAGATCGATGACTCACATTACCTGACCTGGGTTGGGTCATCATGACAACCTATAACATACCATTCGTTTGTTTATCCCGATCGCAGTCTTGGACATATCTCTCTCTAGACTCACAATCTGACCATGCAGGCGCGATTATGGTGATTCGTCTGCTAGAAGAGGCCAACTATTTTGTCACAATGTGTAATGTAACTTTATTTTATGCATTTAATAATTTTTTAAACATTATGAATTTATTAGTTTTGACGAATGTGCAATTTCGAATGGAGGATGGATTTCCAGTGTCGGACGTGTATCCCTTTTGGAATCACTACAAATGATCCTCAATTGCTGGCTAGGGGACTTTGTTAGAAGGCATAATTTCACATTGAAACATGAATTCCTCTTTCAATGCCCATAAATGATGTAATTAGTTATTATTTGTTATTTGTTGTATGTTATTAGTGAAATAATATATGTAATTAGTAAATTGTATTGTAATGCAGTACTCAAGTTAAAAAAATAAGAAAATAAAATAACATAAGAAATACCGAAGCATAAAAATTTATACACTCAAAATAAAAAAAGCTTCGAACTGCAAATAAAAAAAAGAATTTTCGATTAGTTGCCCATCATGTCCCTCGTCTTCGAACTGCCGGACGTGCATCCCTTGTGGAATCACTACAAATGATCCTCAGTTGCTCTAGGACACTATGTTATGAGGCATAATTGCACATTGTGTATGCTAGAAGAAGCATGAATTCCTCTTTCAGTGCCCATGAATGATGTAATTAGTTATTATTTGTTGTATGTTATTAGTGAAATAACATATGTAATTAGTAAATTGTATTTTAATGCACTATTCAAGTTAAAAAATAAGAAAAGAAAATAACATAAGAAATATCGAAGCATAAAAATGTATACAGTCAAAATAAAATAAGCTTCGAACTGCACATAAAAAAATGAATTTCCGATTAGCTGTCCATCATGTCTCTCACCTGCTGCTGCTAGACTACGCTCCCACTCACGTATAATTTCTTGAAACTATACTAAAATTTTGTCCTTCTGTTTCGACGTCACTGCACTTGCTAGAAGACGATATATCATATCAAGTGTCTGCAACACAAGTAATAAACTATTAAATGAAAATCACTTCAAAAAATTGACTACCTTTCAAAATTGTAAATGAGCAACACTCACCACTACGTCCATGATAGGTACAGGCCCAGGACGGGGCACTCTCTTTCGGAGTTTCTTGGGATTTTAAATCCTTGGATGTGTGCGGGGCAGCTACCATTCCATGTAATTTAGAGTGTAAGATGATGGAGGCTGTTAGCCCTAAGGGCAAATCATGTAGTTTTGATTAATGACAAATATTGATGAGGACTAATATGCTTGTATGTTGTGATAGGATTTTTGGATTGAGAAGGAAGCAAGTCTCATTGCCTTGGAGCTAGCAATGCATGAACAACTCCAATATGTCAAAGTGATTGAAGATGTTAGAAGGCTTTGAAGACATGAAGTGTAGGTTGCATGTGCTTAATAGGTAAACTTTGTAAACCCTACACTCTTAAGTCTTGGAATCAATGAGTTGCAATTGAGAGCACAAAACTTGATTTAAATGGTTTCAATGGTTTTGAACTTACCTAAATTATCAAGTTTTCATAAATGGTTTTTGCACATAAAAGATCTTTAATGACTTATCTTTGAGGCTAGAATGTTTTCCAACTTGTTTGAAATGATTTGGATATGTTTTGACAAAGTTTTAAAAATTCGGAAGAAGATTCGGACGCATGCAGAAGAAATTCGGTCGTCCGAATTTTGTGAAGAATTTTTTCTGCACTGTGAACAGTGAACAACGCATGAATAGTAACACTGTGAACAGTGAACAACGCATGAATAGTAACACGATGAACAGTGAACCACACATGAATAGTAACACAATGAACAGTGAACAACGCATGAATAGTACACACTATTCACGTGAACAGTACACTATTCATTTGAACCGTTTACTATTCTTCCAGAGAAATTCGGACGAAGATTCGGACGAAGCTGGAAAATTCGGTCGTCCGAATTTTGTGAATAGTGCATGAACAGTGCCGACTGTTTTTCCAGAGAAATTCGGACGAAGATTCGGACGAAATTGGAAAATTCGGTCGTCCGAATTTTTGTGACCGGTGCATGAATAGTGCATGAACAGTACCACTATTCACATGAACAGTATTTTCTGAAAATAGCCGTTACTAGCCGTTTTATGGCTGTTTAAACTGATTTTTGAATTCTATAAAAGCCATAAACTCCAGATTTTTTAGTAGAACTTTGAACTTAACAAATCTTACATTATCCAACTTGTTTTACATCAAATTGAATTGAAAAGCTCTCAAATTGCCTTGTGCTCAAAGATTGAAATTCAAGATTCCAAAGGCAACAAAGTGTGAAGGTGAAACATTGTGTAATCATCTACCAACAAAGTGGTAACATCTTACACACTCTCTTTTCTTATCTTAATTGTGTTTTCTACTAGCTCATTTGCAAGGTTATCTTGTGACATAAAACCCTTTTGTGCAAGGGTGAGCCATAGACTAGATTAATCAAGGTTGTAGTGTAAAACCCGTGTATGGGTGAGCCTTGGATTAGATTAGTCTTGAGGTTGTCTTTAGATATAAAACCATTGTGGTTGTCTTTAGTTTGAGACTGGATATTTCATTAATTATCGAAATCTTTTTCCCTTTTTGCAAATCCTTTGTCTTAATAAAAGCTCTTCTTTAAATTCATAAACTTCAAGTTATATGTGATTTGATGATTAATACAAGATTATCAAACTATAAGATCTTAACCAATCAATCAACAACTAAGCATAAATAATAATCACAAGTATGTAAACAAGTAAAGCAATAAGAAAATGAACACACAATAGTAGTTCGATCTCTCCAAGATCTACATCCACTACCTTGAGTCCACACTCAAGGATTTCAACCAATCCACTATATGCTCAAATTCAACAATTACATAAGAGGCTCACTACACAATGGTTTTACACTCACAAGCTCTTTTAGTAATTATACAAACAAGGTTCACCCTTCCACAAGGGTTTTATATCTAAAGACAACCTAAAGACCAATCTAATCAAAGGCTCATCCACATGCGGGTTTTACACCACAACCTTGATTAATTTAGTCTATGGCTCACCCTAACACAAAAGGGTTTTATGTCACAAGATAACCTTGCAATGAGCTAGTAGAAAACACAATTGAGATAAGAAAAGAGAGTGTGTAAGATGTTACCACTTTGTTGGTAGATGATTACACAATGTTTCTCCTTCACACTTTGTTGCCTTTGGAATCTTGAATTTCAATCTTTGAGCACAAGGCAATTTGAGAGCTTTTCAAGTAATTTTGATGTAAAACAAGTTAGAGCTTGTAGGATTTGTTAAGTTCAAAGTTCTACTAAAAAATTTGGAGTTTATGGCTTTTATAGAATTCAAAAATGAGTTCAAACGACCATAAAACGGCTAGAAATGGCTAGTAACAGTAAAGTTCGGACATCCAAACTTTCTCCTCTGCGTCCGAACTTGCGTTCGAACTTTTCTGAGAAAATCACTGTTCATGTGAACAGTGTACTGTTCACGTTTGGTTCAAAACTTCGGACGATCAAAACTTGGCATTGTGCGTCCGAACGTGCGTCCGAACTTCTCTGAAAAAATAGTGTTACTGTTTATGTGAACAGTAGTCAATGTTCATGCACTATTCACAAAAGTTCGGACGTCCAAACTTGGTCTCATGCGTCCGAACTTGCGTCCGAATTTCTCTGCAAATATAGTGGTACTGTTTCATTGAACAGTGTTACTGTTCACAATACAGAATTTGCTATTCACAGCGTAGGGAAAGTTCGGACGTCCGAACTTTGCCCTATGTGTCTGAACTTTGCATCCAAACTTTTGAAACTTTGTCAAAATATATCCAAATCATTTAAAATAAATTGGAAAACATTCTAGCCTTAAAGATAAGTTATTAAAGACATTTTAAGTGCAAAAATCATTTATGAAAATCATTTGTGTCATACAGGACCTTACCTCGAGGAAGCTGATTGGAGCGGGTGAGTAGAAGGATGGAATTTATTTATTTCGGTTTTGCCTACTCTAACTGCATGTCAGACAAATGTGATCTATTCGGATGAATTATGGCGTTAGAGGTAGAGGCATCCTTCCAATTTTGCACTTGAGTCCATGTCTAAAGTCGAAAATTTGACTATGACTACTTCTAAGACTAAATTCCTTGTAATATTTGTTTGCGTGCAAAGCAAACACACGATCGTTTTCCTGGTAGTTCAAATAAATCAAAGGCTATTTTTTATTTAATTCATTGTCACGTATAAGGGCCAAATAAAATGGTGCTTCATATTTTCTTACAATTCTTAATGATTATTTTCGGGTAGTGTGAATTTATCTTATTACTATGCCATGGTTCAAAATCAGTTTCATAAATCTGTTAGATTTGTTAGAACAGATAATGGAACTTAATTCACTAGTTTAAAATCCCATTTTTCTTGAGCAAGGGATAATACATCAAATTTCGATACTTAGAACTCCTCAACAAAAAAGTAGAGTGGAGCGTAAGCATCTTCATATCCTGAATATGGCGAGTGCTTTATGCTTTCAAGCTAATTTACCCATTAAATTTTGAGGGAATATGTTTGGGCCATTGGTTATTTGATTAACAGAACACCATCTAATTTGCTTGGAGGCAAAACCCCATATGAAATGCTATTTAACAAGAAGCCAATTTATTCATATATTCGCATTTTTGGCTATTTGGGTTATATGTATGATCATGGATCTATCAAGGAATTTACATCTTTAGAACATGTAGCAGATGTATATTCTTGGGTTATTTGTGTTGTAAAAAAGGATGGAAATTATATGGCCTTGAAACCAAGGAATTTGTTATCTCTAGAGATGTTGTCTTTCATGAGGACATTATATGCTACTGAATACCAAACTGATATTCCACCATCTCCACCCTGGCCTACTACTCAAATTCCTTATGCATCTTTCATGGAGGTTGATATTCGTAGTCCTCATAATTGTGAGGAGTTACCAGAAAGAGGGAGTGAGCAGCCGAATTCACAGCAGCAAACCTCTACACTTGAACAGAATGTTTCCATCGACCAATGGCAGCTACTATCTCCTTCTAAACATGATGAACAAGGGGAGGTAGTGTTGACCGAAAGGGGAAGAATGTCTCCACCACTTACAGAAGTAAGTAGTGAACAAATTGAACATCTTGATAGTGACCAAAATTAAGAGCAAAATGACACTGAAGGTTTCGACAATGTTTCAATTCCTCGACGAAGCACAAGAGAAAGGAAAGCTGCAGCAAAGTATCAAGACTACATTTGTCATACGGTGCTATGTTTGAAATCAGTTCCAATTTCTTCCCATCCTTTCTCCGCTCACTCATTCGTTTTGGTTGTCTCAAGTGCACCTATCCTTTGGCTCACTATGTTTCGTGTAACAAAATTTCTCCTAATCATTGAAGTTGTCCTAATCAAAATTTCTCCTAATCAATATATATATATATATATATATATATATATATATATATATATTATGAATTTGTTGATGCGCAGTAATCGTTGATACAACGAAATTGTAATAGTACTATAGATAATTAAATAAGAAAACTATAATGAAGAGAATATAAAGAGAATCTAGAAAATAGAGAGAGCACACAAAAGCTTTTATTAATTTTCTGAAAGTAAATGAATGATTCAATAAGTGTATACAACATCTAAGGCCATATTTATGGGGTTTAAGAGTGTATATCAATAAGAAGAGATAGGGAGAAATCAGAAGATAAATCCTATCAATATTTAAAGATATGATAAAACTCTATCATCTATCTTCTTGTAGGATAGATTATCTCTATCTCTGATATTGATTATATCTTTGATTTCAAATAATGAACATCCACAATTATATTAATTTCATAACAATATAATTTTTTTCACCATCAACGACATGCGTCCGCCTCCCATCTGTACTGTTATTTTATTTTTCTTATATGTAGTAAGTCTAAAAATTAGTAGAATTTCAAATTTAAAAGTAAAATGTCGGTCTCCACAAGATGGTTAATTCCTCATCTTCAGCAAAAATAGTAGAGGCCTGCTCATTGCAGCGCTGCTATTTTTCATTTACCAAAAATCTTTTTCTCTCTAACTTTCAAAATTCTCTCAATTTTCTTTCTTTAAACAACATTCTTAACAATTTGCAAGAAAAAAAAAAGATGAAGAATAGTGGCCACAGCCAGATAGCAGCCGGCAAGGATAGCTGACAGTAGCCTCTCAGTGGCCCCTGTTGTCCATTGTTGAGGGGGCTGCTCTCTGCAACTGCTTTGGCGACCGTTGAGAGCAACCACCGAGGGTGTCATCGGGAGGTTCCATCAAGGCACCTACAGCAGCCCTCTCCCCCAGCCGTTGTTCTTCTTCATTCTTTTTTTTTTTTGGCAAAATCAAGAGGAACCATGTTGAAACAATTTCTTCTTTTACCCCTATTATGGCATTCCTTTTGTTTTCCTTTTTTTTGTTGGGAACTTATTCTCTTTGTCTTTTTTCTTAGATTCTATTTTTATTTGATTTTTTAAATTGATAAATAGGTTTAAAATTGTTAAGAATGTTGTTTAAAGAGAGAAAATTGAGAGAATTTGGAGGTTTAAAGAGAAAAAAAATTTGAAAAATAAAAATAGATGCGCTGCAGTCAGTAAATATGTGAAATAGTATGAGTGGCTTACTACTGTATTTGCAGCTACTATCTTATTTCATTTACTTACCAAAAAAAAAACAACAAGGCGGTGTAGTCTAAAATCCGCACATGTTTTGTTACGCTTTGGCTACGGTCCTGCAACCATTCTTAAATCCGTCCTAAAAAAGGCAGTGCCATCTTAAATCCACACATGTTTTAACTGCTCGCGGTTCAACATATGGGCAAATCCATCTAGAACAGATGTATACAATAGCTGCGTGGTCTATTTTCTTCGAAATGCAATTGCGTAAGCAGTTGGACACCGTTATCTAGCATCGTCAATGTATTGAGAACGAACAATAATGCATTGCTAAATTTAGAACAATTGTTCATCAGGCCAGAACCAAAAAAAGTACACAGAGGGATACTTACTCTCTGTAGTCCAGAGTGTTCCGCAGAAGTCCAAAGTTAACCAAAGTCTCTTCATCATCAGTTAGTGCATTCGAATCACCCCTAGTAACGACATAAGACAAGTTGAGCTTTGAACTTGCCTTGATTAGCATTTTCTTCCGAGGTCTCCTCGCACTCGTCTTTACTTTGGCTACACCGAGATCATCCACTTTTTCCTAGGATTGTTCACTAGTCTTGTCTACAACTGTTCAGATGAAACACTCATGAAAAAGATTCAGAGTTTTCAGAATAATTGTTATAAAAACATTAAAAATTATTCAAATTAATTGCACAAGTGTTATACAAAACAAGTTCCATCCCTGTCACCGTCGGGACAATTCCTCTTGGTCCAGCTTTTCGAATGATTCCTCAATAGGCACATCTACAAAAAGGATTCAGAAAAATCCTAGTACTTGTTCAAACGAGCATGCATTCATTTTTACCTTCCAGACGGGTCTCAGTCGGGCCGCTACTTTTTTCATCCACTTTCCCTTCATTCTCTTTGAAGCCTTTATCTACATTGAATAGATGAAAAAACGTGAACAGTTATTTATGCATATTCAAAACAATTGTTCATAATGTGACATGACAATTACTCTGCAGAAGAGCGTTACCATGGACAACCAGTCCACTTTGATCGGCATTCATTAGGCCCACAACCTCGCTGTAAGCCTTCGCAATCTCATGGATTGCAAACTCCGTCTCATAGTCGATTGTCGCCCCGTCCTCAACCTTCTGAGCCAAATTGGACTTACCGTTCTCTATGTTTGCTTTCATGCTGTGCTCTTCAGTTCCTGCTTCCTCTTTCCTAACAGTACTCCCTTTCTCTTTGGAGTTCAGGACCCATACACAACCCCAAGGGGGCAGTCCTCTTTATCAAGCTCTCGCAGTCTTTTTTCAATTTTTTCTAACATCCACTGATACTTGCGCATCTTAACCTACAGCTCTTCCCTTTCCATGGCCCTTTGGGCATCAATAGAAGCCTCCATTCCAACAGACTCTGCAGCTGCACTTTGTATGAGATTGGCAGCACATGCAGCAGACACCCTGCTCGGGTCCCACCACGAATAGAGCAACTCACCCTTCATCTTTCCACTAACAACTTCCAGGTACCACACATGTGTTGGAAATTGCAATAGGGTTTATTAACAATTCAACAAAAATAGTTGTTCAAAATATCAATAATAATTGTTAACACTGTATAAAACAATTGTTCATCCCAACTGCATATTATACTGTTCATGTGATAACTATTCACCGTACTGTTAGCAGTTGTTTTCTCTCGCTAAATAACTATTCGATCTATAGTGAGCAGTTGATTGGCCTTAAGCACATGCTTGAACAATTGTTTAGACTGAACTACCGGTTAAACGAGAATCACAAAACCACCATAATTGTTCACATTTATCTGAACAATTGTTCAACAACAAAAAAATTGAATCATCACTTTCACTAAACAATTGTTCAAATACAACAGAAAAATTGTTCACGGTCAACATTACAATTGTTCAACTAAATACAATCATGTTAAACAGACCATAACTGTTCAGACACAACCATTCACGAGAACAGTTATTCACAAACAAGTCAACCATTGTTCAAACACAACATAACAATTATTCAATTAAGGAGCTATTCCTAGTTGAGAGAAATACCAGTAACAAGTGTGTGTTTCCTTCACGCCATCTTGTAGGCTTCTTCTTGTTTTCCATGCAGAATGCCTCCGCCCCTTCAATAAGGAAATCTTTAACATGCCTTGCCCAATTATACCTTACAATGGCTAGAAGATCTTTCACATATTTACAATAATGAGTCACGTTGATCTTCATGGAATTCATTGGAGCCAACACAGTGCTCATTGCTAACAAAATAAACAACATTGCATAGGAGTGGTTGTTACCTAGAAATTCTAACAGCCTACGCTTGTTGTCATCGGCTGCCACGAAGTTCTTTGATGATGGCACCAGACTGAGATTCTTCGCAAAGGCAATAGCTTCTCTTTTCTCCTTTGTTTCGGCCGAAGAAAATATTATAGGGTTTGCTTCCCTTGGGAGCCCATATACTCTACTGGCGTCCTTCACTGAAATCTTGACCACACGATCGGCCGCCATAAAAAATGCCTCACTTTCTAAATCGTACCTCTTTAGCAAGAACTCAACGACATCGGTCATTAAGTTTGTCAGTCAGAGTTCCATCAGCCGATCAAACCCAGCCTTTTCCAAGGCTTTAAAGAACAGCTTCTCCGGATGTTGTTGCAGGGCTTCGTTTACAACGACAAGGGAAGACGTCTTGCACCGAAACTGGAATCTATACATTGGGACTGCTCAAACTGAAGGTGGGTGAACAAAGGTGATGGCTTTTGCTTGAACGGAAGATTGGGTTTTGCAGGGAGACAAGAGGAAGGGAGGGAGACAGACGCAGAGAGAGAAAAGAGGGTTTTAGGAATGAATGAAGATGGAGGACAAAAAGTTTTCTTCAAACTTTTGAACAATTATTGCCTCTCAAATACAACCGTCTTTATAGTTGGTTGCGCTACAGATGCATCAAAAACTGTTCAATCGTCAGTTATGATCGGAAAATTCAAATTTTGATTTTTTTCATTTTTTTAAAAATTCAAATGTACTTGATGCCTTCTTTAGCCCCAGCAGTCGGATCACTGGATAACCGATCGGACAGCTAGTGCTCGGTCTTGTACGTGGGCCAAAAAGCACCTTGTAGGACCTTAACCGAACTCGTTTTGTTATAGACAATACTACCACATTCGGGAAACAAAAA
Organism: Rauvolfia tetraphylla; assembly: GCA_030512225.1. Lineage (NCBI taxonomy): Eukaryota > Viridiplantae > Streptophyta > Magnoliopsida > Gentianales > Apocynaceae > Rauvolfia > Rauvolfia tetraphylla. The sequence goes on along the minus strand of JAJQKT010000009.1, from coordinate 1,436,982 downwards.
CATGTTGTCAAAAAAATAAAAGAAAAAAAAACCTGGACCAAGAAATAAAATCACGTTTTGTTATTGCTGGAAAGAAAGTTACACCTTGCCAGAATATCGGGGTTCGATGTCGGACCAAATAATTCTCTATTTTTTTTGGCGGGTGTGAGAAACTCAAAATTCTATTGTCGTTGTAATTTTAGTCAATCAAAGATGTAAAATGTAATTGGAAATACTTTAAGTAAATGAAAACAGTTTATGATTGCAAAAAAGTTAGATGTGGTCAGAGCTAACTTAGGTGTAGAATTTTATATATAAATTATAAAGGATTTTCATAACTTGTGCAGCACGTATGTTAATTTAGATTGAGTAAATTATATATGATAATTCAAATATATAAAAAAATTATGTAAAATCTATCATCTTATAAAAAAATAAGAGAATTCTTAGAAAATTAGAAACTTAAACTACTATATATATTATATTTAATTCATATTAACATGCATGTATCTCTATTGCACAAGTTAAAAAAAATATAATTTTATATTTAAGAAAAATTTGAAAAAATTAAACTCCCCAACTAAAAATAGAAAAGTAGGAAAACTCATTTTTTTAGAAAGATTATAGAAGAAAAATGGGAACTTAAAGAGAAAATAAAGGAAAAGAAAGGTGCATGAGATTATTTAGGAAAATAATTTTGCCTATAAAAGTTAGGGAACAATTTTCTTTGAAAATTAAAGTAAGAGAAATCAGTGAAAATATATGTATTACTAACTTATCATGGAAAAATTAAATAGTCTAATCTTTGAATGTACTTTGAATGATCATGATCAAGCCACACAAGTTCAAGAATTAAGTAATGTACTTTCATGGGTATATCTTTAGATTCTTGTCAAGAATTGATTTACGATAATTTGTCTCCATGTGTGCTTTAGTCCTTAAAAATGTGCCTAAAAAATGGTTTTATGTCAAAATTGCATTTGGAAACCTTTCAAGAAAGAGGCATAATGTTTCTGTTCTTATCTTTATATCAAGCTACTTTAGAAATATTAAGCTAGATCCATCTGTGTCAAGCTACTTTTACTAGACTACAGACTAATCACTGACATTGCATCAATAGTACTGTTAAAACTGGCTGGAGCCCTCGGGCTAGTCAATTTATCCACCTAAATAAGACGGGTCTGGACATAGTATGTCCAATACTATGTCCAGACCCGTCTTAATGCATGCCTATTTGGCCTGCAAGCTAATGCGGGCTGGCCTAAGGATTTTTTAAAATATTATAAAAATGTATGGTAGTTTTGGCACCAAAATTTTCTCAATTACATATTCTAATCATGCTAAAAATTAATGTTAATTAATTTTATTTTATTTTAAATATGTTCTTTACATATCTAAAAATTAATGATTATTTTCTATTTTAAAAATATAGGTGATTGGTAAAAGATTTTTCTATCATAATAATAGATTTATTTACTCATGTATAATAGAGTGAGACAAAGAGAGACAAAAAAATCATAAAAAAAATAGATTGGTCCATGGGCTAGCTATGACGAGCCACGGATAGGGGGTCCTCTTGCCCGTGGAAAAGGGGGCCAAGTCTGGCCTGCTTCGTTTTAGGCCAGCCCACAATAGGCGACTAGCCCGTTCAACACTACTATGTGTCAGCGTAATTTTATAACTAGATAGAATGATTTTTTGTAACTTTATAGCTAGCCATAATGACTTTTTCAACTTTATAACTATTTAGAATAATTTTTCAAAAGCAGTTAACTTCACCTTTTTAAACTTACACAAAATTGGCAAAAAGGTATTTTGAACAATTTTTTGAGACAAAAAGAATAATAAGTTGACTTTCTATGAAAGAACATATCAAGTTAGGATGATTGGAAAATCACATGACCACTTATGCTTTATAAGAGGTTGATTTTTCTGAAAAAACACTTTTGACTTTTTGAACAAGACTTGACCAAAGCACTATTTGACTATACTATCTCTTATCATTTTCATAGGATTTGTATATCTTATGAATATAACCCTTTGCACTCTATATCCTTTAAGAGATGAGTGGTTCTCAAAGGAGTTGAGAGTTCTTCAAAAGTTGAGAGCAAAAAAGCTGAAAATAGTGAGAGAACACACATCTCGGGAAAAAAGAAGAAAATATGCAAAGTGTGAACTGATATTGGAAGCAAGCAAAAGTTTCAATCTTTTTATCTTCATCTCTTAAAGGTTCACAAGTAGCGGCTTTAAAATTGTGACACCAAGGCCGATGAAGTTTTTGCCTGGAAAATAGTTGCTAGATTTATTGAAAATATAGAGATATAGTTGCCAGAACTATACATGAAACTACTATGTACAAGTTGAGATTCTCTTGGGTGTAAGATACTAGAGTTGTATTGTTTGATTTCTACCATCAAAGAACTTTCTTTTAGTGAAAATACTTGAGATGAGATTCTCAAGGAGCGGATGTAGGTAAGTTACCGAACCACTATAAAAATCCTTGGGGTCACTTTTTATTTCTTGATTTACTTAGCTTTGATTGTTTGCCTATTTTACTTTCGTCTCCTCTTTACATTGCAAACACAGTTTCTGCAAGAATGATTATGTTCAAAGCATACTCTCCATACAATATAAAGACATGTAGAAACTGTTATCATTGAAACTATCTTTAAAACTACATGTCGGGAACTATTAACTTGATAACTTTTTGAAGATATTTTAGCACTGCAATGATTAGTTTTCAATGAAAAGTTACACACTGAATCCAACAAAGCTTTTTGAGATAATCAAGATAATATCACTCTGTGTTTACCACGAAATGAAAAAAATAGCATGATACTCAGTCAGGACTTCTACTTTTGTTTTACAACAATGTAATAGCACTTCAACTTTTGTATTTTTTAATTTCTCTTTAAATAGATCAATTTTTTATAAAGTCCAATTCACACGCCTCTTTGACATTTTTTAGGACCTACCATTGGTATTAGAGCAAGTCTCTTGTAGTGACAATATGGCTAGTATGTCTAGGGTTGCTGGTTGTACTTTGCCAGAAGGACAATCCATCACTCCTATTTAATGGATCAAACTATTCCTATTGGAAAACATGGATGAGAAACTTTCTACAGTCCACAAATATTGAATGTTAGAAGACATTGTAAACTACCCTATCATTCAAACATTGTTAGGATTTCAAAGTTGTTAAGCCAGTATCTAAATATTCTGAAGCTAACTAAAGGAACATCCAAATTAATGCCAATGTTTTGAATATCTCTCACTGTGCACTTGATATTGATGAATGTAACAAAATTTGTGCTTGTAAATCAGCTAATGAAGTATGGAATAAACTTTAGGTTGCCTATGAATGAACAAACCAAGTTAAAGAGTAAGAGATTATGATTGTTTACTATGAAGCCTAATAAGACAGTGTTTGAAATGTACAATAGGTTTACTAACATCGTGAACTCATTAAAAACTCTAGGCAAAGAGCTAATTGAGGAAGAAATGATTAAAAAAAATTCTCAGATCATTGACTAAAACATGGGAAGCTAAAGTCATAGTTTTGTGTAAAGCTAAGGATCTGACTAGATATAGATATGATGAACTCATCGGATCTCTTTTGACACAAAATTATGATGACTCGTGAAAGAAGCTCCACCGGTGATAGAAAGAAAAGAAGTGACATTTCTTTGAAGGTTTCATCTAGTGACAATGAGACATCCAATGAAATGGAAGATTAAGAGATGGCTCTATTAGCTCAAAAATTCATAATATTCTACAAAAAGAATGGCTAGAACCTCAAGAAGATGCTAAAAATGAATCTTCCCCCAAAGCATGAATCTTAACCAAAGAAAAAAGAAACAGTCGTGGTGTGCTATGAATGCAAGAAATCTAGACATATCAAGCCAAACTATCCCAATCTAAAGAAAAACGGAAAGAAAGAGAAAAAGAAAGTTATGGTAGCTAGCACTTAGAGCGACATTGATGATTCTAACTTCTCAAGTGAAGAGGAAGAAGAAAACATTAAAAAATCAAGTTTATATCTGATGGCAAAGGAAGATGTCAAATACAACAACAGCAAGGACAAAAATAAAATCAGCCTGACTAGACCGATGAAGATGTATACTTTTATGACTCTGTAGCTTATGGGGAACTTGAATATGCTCACAATGAACTTTACAAAGAGTACAAAATTCTCACAAAAAAATATGTGCAACTCAAGAAAGAATTCAAATCATTGAAATCTGAAAAAGAGGTGCTACAAACATAATTTTTTGAATCTAGCTGATTTTTTATTACTCAAGCTAGTCTTCTTGGTCCTTTTGAAAGTATTTTTAGTTTGCTTCTTGGCTAAACTTGTAAAGAGTTAGATGAAACATTTTCTAAGGTAAAAATCTTGAGAAAAGAACTTGTCGTTAAAAATGATTTGAACACTGAACTTTGGAAGGAAAATGATATTTTACAAAAAAAAGCGGACTCTTTCACAAATTCATTTTTTTCCTTTTTACTTTACTACTTTTTTTTAATATCCAAACAAAACGATCGGACTGTTCTTAGCATATAATCTTGCAGCTTGACATATAATCTTTACTTCATTCTATATATAGCTAATTAGGCACAACCTTCCGAAAAAGAAAATTCATTAACTTATATATACTTCATCCGTCTCATTTTTAATGCCCTTCTTACTATACTAGGATATTTAATGCCCTTCCGAAAAGTAATAGGATATTTTCTCCGTTGCAGAATCCAATACAAAAATTTCATTTTGCGTCCATTTATTCTTTCATAAATAATTTACTTTTGTGAAACTCAAAACAGAAAATCTCAAACTCAAACTCTATTGAATCACACCCATTATATACTATTAAAAAGTCATTATTATCACCCTATGTATAATTTTTATATATTTATATTTGACATAAATTACTTACTAATTCACATGTTTTTTAATTTTTATTATAATATATTATTTTAATTCAATTTAAATTTTTACATAAATCTTCATACTCGATCAAACACTATTAATAAAAATATTGAGGGGGGAACACATTTTTCTATTCCTAATTTTAATTTTTTAAATTTTAGAATATACAATAATTTTTTCTTTTACATGAGAGCCTAAAACTCTGCGCATGATAACTTTCACTTGCTTAGACGTACTTCCCTAGCTCCAAGTTTCCCATTTTGCCCCCGCCCGCATTTTCTTTTGGGCTTGAGAATCATGTGACAGAAAACCAGGAGTTAATCCCTCAATTGTCGCTTTCTCAATCCTCCACCCCCTTCGCCAGACCCCACTCCTGTTGATCTCCAGAGATATGTGTGTGTATATATATATATACACGTTTAGCTGTCTTCAGATCCGTAGCCATCCCACAATTTCTACAACATTTATGCACTTCTATAACTTGCATTTCAACTAGAGAAACTATGGTTTTCAATCTTCTTCTTCTTGGCTTTTCAACACTTCTTTCTCTGTTTTATCTCTTGTTATCCACTAGATCTCTTCATTACAAGTCCAGAAAACTTAACGTTTTTGACGGTCCAGTAACGTACCCACTGATTGGTTGTCTCATCTCCTTCTACAAGAATCGCCACCGTCTTCTAGATTGGTACACAGAAACTCTTTCGCGGTCACCATCTCAAACAATGGTGATAAAGCGGTTCGGTGCACCAAGAACCATTGTCACAGCGAACCCTCGAAACGTTGAGTACATCCTCAAGTCCAACTTCCATAACTATCCCAAAGGTAAGCCCTTCACTGAAATTTTAGGCGATTTTCTTGGTCTTGGGATCTTTAATGTGGATGGCGATATATGGAACATGCAACGCAAGTTTGCCAGCCATGAATTCAGTGCAAGATCACTGAGAGAATGTATCGTCAAGACTCTAGAGGATGAAGTCCAGAGGAGACTTGTTCCGTTGCTCAATTCAGCGGCAGAAAGCAGTAAAATCCTGGACTTTCAAGATGTCCTGAGAAGGTTTGCGTTCGACACCATTTGCAATGTGACGCTAGGTTTCGACCCTAGTTGTTTAGACCTTTCTCGGCCGGTACCATCACTTGCAGAAGCCTTCGACACTGCCTCGGATTTATGTGCAAAACGTGGTGCTGCGCCAGTTTATGCAGTGTGGAAAATTAAGAGAGCATTTGACTTGGGCTCGGAGAAAAAGCTGAAAGAAGCTGTTAAACAAGTTCATGACTCTGTATCTGAAATAATTCAAGTCAAGAAAGAGATACTAAAGAAAGCTGGAGAAGAAACATGCCGTAGTGATCTTCTCTCGAGGTCGATCATGGCTGGCCATGGTGATGAGATGGTAAGGGACATGGCGATAAGCTTTATAATGGCTGGAAGGGACACTACCTCAGCTGCCCTGACATGGTTTTTCTGGTTAATTTCGAGGCACCCTGATGTGCAGAAAGGGCTCCTCCATGAGCTAAGATCGCTCAAAGTTGGTGAAAAATCGTGGAACTTGGAAGATTTGAAAGAAATGAAGTACATGACGGCATGCTTGTGTGAGTCAATGAGGCTATATCCTCCGGTGGCTTGGGACTCCAAGCACGCTAGAGACGATGACGTTTTGCCCGATGGAACACCGGTGTGTAAGGGAGATAGGTTGACCTATTTTCAGTATGGCATGGGGAGGATGGAGGTGCTGTGGGGAAATGACTGGCCGGAATTTAAACCAAGCCGGTGGTTTGACGAAACTGGGGTGCTGAAAATGATGAACCCTTACAAATATCCGGTGTTTCAGGCAGGTCCAAGGGTTTGTCTCGGGAAAGAAATGGCTTTTATTCAAATGAAGTACGTCGTGGCATCAATTTTGGGGCGGTTCGACCTCAAACCGGTTGTGTTAGACCAGCCGGTTTTTGTTCCTCTGATGACCGCTCATATGGCCGGTGGTTTCAATGTTAGGGTCCTATCAAGGGGTTAAGCACATTCAATTAGTATGTCTCGACTATTCCAACAAATGAAATTACGAGTCCTGAATATTTGTTATATGTTAGGTTGGATTGATTTTGTTTAGTAGTACTGATAAATACTTCCTCCATTTCACAATAATTGTTACAATTTCCTATTCGGTTTGTTTCAATTAATTATTCTATTTCTACATAGAAAAACTATTAACTATTCTTTTTTCATTTTTACCTTCTCAAAACTCCAACTAAGCACATGAATTAATATTTATTTTGCAATACTTAAAAAAAATAAAAATTGACTTTGATGAGAGGAAAAGGAACCAAAAAAAAAACAGATTATTTAATTTAATATAGGTTTATCTATCAATCTTAATTAGGGTTAGTTTTTATATTTTCTTAATTTCTTCATAAAATTTATCAAAACTTTAATACCCTTAAAAGGTCCAATTAAAAAAATTATTTTGAAATGGAGGGGGTAGGCTATAATGTAGTGGTTGCAGCATTCCTTGTCAACGAATAAAAAAAGGCATGAGTTACAAAATGTTTGACATATTTATAATGTAATACTTAACTATTCAAACTATTTCTTAATTATTTCTTATAATAATACTTGTTAAAACCAAATCATGAGGAAAAATTAAATAATAAAATTAATTAAACTTGCCACAAAGCTAACATATAACTTTTCTCTCTTGTTTGGTTATGTATAAAACATAAAATATGGATATGATCAAAGGAATGAGATTAGAGTGTTCAACAAGACATATAATAAGTAATCCTTCAATTCTATAATTTTAGATCTAATTGATCTTTAAAATTATCTATATTTTTTTCAGATGGTTTATTACATCCACTTCACAAACTTGTTTCTCTTTATTCAGATTGATTGTTTAGGAATGTTTTGAATTATATTTCTTTTCAACAAAATTACTTAGAGCGATTTGAATTTGTATAGGGGTTCTATTGTGATTTCTATAACTTCCTAGTGACTGTGAAAAGTATTAGAACTTCAAGGATCAACTTAGAAATAATAGAAAGAATCTCCAGTGGCTGACAACTTTCAAGGACCAATTCCTCTGCCGCCCAAAATTGACATCTCAAACGGATAATTAGCCATCTTGGATCCTGAAGTTTGTTTAATTTGACAAGTTTGGTTCCTCGTGAAAAGTTTTAATTTTTTGGTCTCTAAAGTTTTTATTGTCAACTGATTTGATCCCCATGAATATTTTAAACTTTTTTCGTAGGTGAAGATTTTCTGTTTAGATATTTTGATTCTAAAGTTTTTCCTTCTTTAACTGTTTTAGTCCCCCATTAAATCTTTTTACTATAATACTTTGGGACTAAAATGGATAAAAGAAATACTTCAAGGACCAACAATGTTAAAATTATCCAAAAAGGACCAAATCTGGCAAAAAATAATTTTAGGAACCAAAATAGCCAATTTTTTCATCTTAAACCTTTCAACATTGAGCTCTATCAACTGCTTATATCATCATTATCATACTTGTTCAAACCAAAGATTGTGTTAGAGAGAGAAACAACAAGAACAGAGAGTTTCAGAGAGAACCGACTGAATTTATCTTTTGTCTGAACCGAGTTTGATTTTCCAATGAGCTTTGAGCTTGAAGAACGCTTTTTTAAACTTCTTTGCAGCTAAATAAACATGTGTAATTTTTTATTTTGTTAGAATTTAACTCTTGATCTCTTGAAATACGGGTTAGGAGTTTGATCGTGAAATTATTAATTAAATGGCATATTCTAGATATTTAAAACAGCCATTTTATGAATATAAAATGGTGTTTCGTAGTTCTTGAAGAGATTAGTAGTTATAATGGTAGAAATCTGAAATTTTTTTTGAAGAGATTTGTAATTATTTAAGGGAATTACTCAATGCAGGAGGTTTTACTGATGATGGTGCTTCAACTTTGATCCTCTTCTTCCACTACATTTCTATTCTTGAAAATTGTGGCGGAAAGGTACTCCCCTAGAAAGGGGCAAGCTAGCTTGAGGCAAATTTCCTTGAGGGCCTGTGCCCCATAGATGGCAACAGACTTTGACGTCGCAAATATCGTTTTTCCTTGTAGTGTGCGAGAGTGCCTTAGCAACCATTAGATTGAAATCTTTTAATCTAAAGGCTGAGAGAGATTAGGGATATTTTGGAGCAAAAAATTTGTTAGATTCCTGCCTAAATCTACCTTTTCAAGAGAACTAAAATTTACCTTTTTTCCCACTCATTTCTCTCAATTTACCTTTGATCGCTCCTCTCTCTCTCATCTATCTTTGTTTTAGAAAAAGTCTCTTTTTTTTTTTGAAGATCTCTTTCTCTTATCTATCTCCTTGCTTGAAGATTAACTCTCTCTCTCTCTCTCTCTCTCATCTATCTCCTATCTCGAATCTCTATCATATCCACTCTTTCTCTCCCTCCCCCTTTCTCCTTTCTCTTCTCTTCGCTATTATTCTTCCACAATCAAGACAAGAATCGACGAAGATAAAGAACATTGTATTAAATGAATAAATCATCACAGATTCATCCTTTACAATTGCTGATAATGTGGATGGAGTTCATGATATAAAGTATGGAGTGTTGAGAAGAGTGGTTGTTTGCTAGATCTAAATATTGAAGGCAAAAAATCTACTATTGTATTCAGATGAATATTGTTATATTAGGAATCATCTTTTCATACTCTCCTCTATTTAACCTCGAAAGGTATATTCTTACAGTAAAAAATAATTATGGTGATAGGAGTTTGTATTAAATGTAAGGATTGCGTTATGTAGGGAAGAAAATTGAAAGGTGGTGATAGTGTTTATAATGGTGATGAGGAGGCAAAACAATGGTGAAATACCTAAATTTTGTTTGAAAATTTGATGTACAGAGGGGTAATTATTTATGATGTGGTAAATAATTATTTATAGGGGCTTGAATAATTACTCACTACACATATACGTGCCATGCTATCCTTTTTTTCAAATACATTTGAGATTATAAATAGGTGAAAATTTGTATCTAATGTAAAAAACTGATTTTAATAGAAGCAATTTCTATTTCAAATTATCATAGTGGAATGACATTACGTTCATTCCCCATAGAGATGCATGTAAATTCAGGTAGTAGTCAGTAATTGTTCACATAGTCTTGAATAATTATTCACTATACATATATGTACCATACTATATTTTTAAAAATAAATTTGAGATTATAAATAGGTGAAAAATTGTATCAAAAGTAAAAATATAGATTGCAATAGACATTATCATAGTGGAATGACATTATGTTCATTCACCACAGAGGTGTGAGTAATTATTTATGCAATAGTGAATAATTATTTATATAATCTTGAATAATTATCCATTACACATATACATGGCATGCTATCTTTTTTTAATACATTTGAGATTTTAAATCATATCAAAAGTAAAAATTATACTGTAGTGAAAGTAATTTCTACTCCAAATTATCAAGGCAAAATGACATTATATTTATTTACCATAGGTGTTTGAATAATTATTCAAAAATATATGAATAATTATTCATGTTGTAGAGAATTATTCCCTAACAGAAGTTTGAATAATCATTCACCTCATAATGTTCTCTCTTGAATAATTAATTTTTCAAAACAATGAAAATTACTATTAAAACCCGCATAATGGATAAGTATTTAAGAAGGAGTTTGAGAAAATAAAAAATTTATTATTTTCTCGTTTGTTTCCCTTTATTTTAATTTCTCCTTTACTTTATTTGACTTTGAATAACTATTCACAAATATTTAAATAATTATTTATGTAATATTGAATAGTTATATACAGAGGTTTGAATAATTATTTACCGCATAGTGTTCTCTGTTCAATAATTAATTTTTAAAATAGTGAGAATTACTATTTAAATTTGTGTTGTGAATAATTATTCATAATAATATAAATAATTATTCACCACACAAATTTCTCTTTGAATAATTAATCTTTAGAGCCATTAATTAAAACAATAAAAATCATTACAAAAAAAAATCAAATTAGATTGTTCTAAAGTTTAAAAAAGAAAAAGGATCCAACATTGAAATTCTCTACCATCAAAATCAGTTTTTGAACTCATAAGAGTATTCAACTACCAAAATTGTTCCTCAAGTCATGAAAATAAGCACAATGCTTCCTTTACCTCTGCAAGTAGATAATTAAATATCTAAATAAATATTATTTTTAATAAAGATTTCTATAGCGTCGATGCCACCAAAAAACCTAACAAAAACTCACAATATGCAACTTGTTTTGGCTATTAGTGAATATGAGAAAATGAGTTTGATTACAAAGGAAAACTCTAATGCTAGTTGAAACCGTTAAATACAATGTGAAGAACTTGATGAGAATGAATCACTTTATTATTTAATACTTAAAAATTTTCAAAGTAATAATGAAGAGAAGACAGAAGAAGAAAGAAGATAGAGAGAAAGCGAGAGAGAGAGAGATAAAGAATTTGATAGAATAGTCTCGAGACTATAGATGATTTTTTTAAATTTTCAAATTATTTCATATTTCTCTACTCTATCCTGTAGACTTCGACTGTCAAAAGTGCCCTTGATACTCCCCTATCATTGAATCAAAGAGATGTCCATTTGATGACGGTTCAAAAGTGATCTTCATGTGTTGAAACATAGGACATTCAACATACTTTGAATAGAGTTTAGTTTTGAGATTTTCTGTCTTGGATTTCGGAAGAGAGAATTTTTTGTGAGAAAAAAAGTGAGATGTGAGATGGGAAATTGCATTGGGTTCCACAAGCACACCCTAAACAAATCACTTCAACTGACATGTTTGCAAAGCTGATACGAGCTGTCAACCTACCTCTTGTTGGTAGTCGTTTATTTAATAAATAATCATTTTAAATGGTAGGGGCTTGCCAGTGGTTTCTAAATTAACCAGAAAATTATAGAAGAAATAACTTAACTATATTTTCCAAATAAGAAATTAAAATTAAACAATTAGTTGCAGTTAGGATTATGTAATTTTAATAAAAATTACTTGATATTCATTACATCTACATATTATTTGATGGTTTACAATTAATTATAATACAACATTAACAACACAAAAAGGTCTTGTTTTAAGGACCGAAAAATCGATCTCATATTGGTCGCAAAACCTAATGTAGTGACTAAATTGCAAACGACTGCATGGTTCTGGAAGATGTGGCCGTTTGGGTAATTTGCAACAATTTGCATGGTCCATAGGGAAACTCGCGCCGATTTTTAATTAAGGCGCCAAGACACCCACACTACTCTAGCTTTAAAAAAAGATATCCTTTCCGTTCCTTCATGAAAGCGTTGATTAGGGAATGTTTTGGAAAAGGGAGTTTAAGAAAAAAAAAGTGAGTCTCAAATGTACTCAAGAGGGTGAATTGGACTTTAGTAAGGAAAAATAAATTTGAAACTAAAATATTGGTCTCTAATTATAAAGAGATTTGAAACTAATTTTTAAAATTGTCAAAAGAAGGGCAATTTTTTTTTAGGTTTCAGAATTTAGTTTCAAAAGAAATTGATTTTAAAATGAATTATTTTTTATTTTTTAAGGTGTTTAAAATTAATTCCTAAATCAAACGGTTTCAAATTGATTTTTAATTAGAAATCCAATTTTTTATTTCAAAATTATATTTGTCATCGGTTTCCAATTGTTTTAAAGGAAATAATTTTTAAAATGAATTATTTTTTATTTTTTTGAGGTAATTAAAAGTGAGTTTCAAATCGATTTCTAAATAAAATAATTTCAAATCAGTTTCTAATTATAAATAAAAAATTTTTATTTTTAAATTAGTTTTCCAACCAGTTTCAAAATTTTTTTGTATTTTTTGAGGGATTTAAAAATCATTTTTAAATAAAATTATTTCAAATAAGTTTCTAATTTAAAAGTATTTTTTGGTTTCAAAATTCAGTTTCCAATAACTTTAAACAAATTAGTTTCTAAACCCTATACCCAGAGCAGATTTAAATTGGTTGCAAAACCCTAATGAGGTTTCAATATGGTTACCAATCCAAATATGGTTTCAAACTCAATATTTAATATTATGATTTGTAGATTATAATTAAAGATTCTAACATGACATCCTATACATTTGATATATATATATATATATATATATATATATATATATATATATATATATATATATATATATATAGATTTATACTTATTTCTATTATTATACAAGTATTATTTAGTATCATATAAGTAATCTATATTTAACATTTGTATAAGTCTGCATGTATGTAAAATAGTAATTATATAAAATACTAATATGTTTTATCTATTTACATTATCTATAATAATTTTTTTATTAATTGGCAAACACACTTAATAACTTAATAACATGAGTCTATAACTTAATAAAAATTAGAAATGAATGTATATCAAAGTTTCATTCAAAATGAAATTTATTAAAAAGTTTAGATTATTTTTCATTTTTGTTAGTTTGGGGATATAAAAAGAACAATAGAAGTTGATTTCTGTACTGATTCAAATTTACATGGTCAGTTTCAAAATATTATATTAAAATATAATACATTAAGTTGTGTCTTATAGTATTTTATTTCTTTAAGTTCTATTATAAATACTACTATTTAAAAGATATTATATCATCTATTATTTAAAAAATAATTATAACACATATTATTAATTTAAAAATACAATATACATATACATATATAGTATAAATAAAATAATTTCAAAAAAATATCATAACAATAAGTTTAGTCTAATGCTGGAGCACACGCTTCTTACACTAGCAATGTGCATTTGAATCATGCTATTCCGGAATTATGGGATTTATAAATTCAGAGCGCCGTCACCCACCGGCACTTGCGTCCACGCGTCCAACCAAGTTAGTAGATTTGGGTGGGTTCTTTGGGTGGGGTCTCTTGACCCAATTCTACTAGATCTATTTTTTTTTTTGTATTTCGTCCTTTATTTCTTCAAATTTATTGCAAGATAGGTTGCTATATTTGGTTTAAGATCGGTTTCAAAATTCAATTTCAAATTTGAAACCTACTCCATTCGGTTTCTATATCGGGCCGCGACCACTAAAATTGAAACTAATTTGTCAATTTCAAATTTGTTTTTGTCTTGTGGTAAATTTTCGTACACAAAATTCATCAAGCTAATATGATAAAAATTCTTTTATGAAACTAATCAAGATAGTGTGCCTTACACTCCTTAATACAAATTTCTAAGACGGAACTAGAAATTTACCCCAAGAGAAATCGTCTTGTAAGCCTAAGGGCAAATCATGTTGTTTTGATTAATGACAAACATTGATAAGTGCAATGTCCTATGGAAATTATATTGATCAATCTTGATAAGGACTAATATGCTTGTATGTTCTGTGATAGGATTTTTGGATCGAGAAGAAAGCAAGTCTCATTGCCTTAAAGCCAAAAGCTCATGAAGAACTCAATTTATCAAGATGGTTAAAGATGGTTCAAGATTATTGAAGGCTTTGAAGACCCTAGTATAGGTTTACTATGCTTCATAGGTATATCTTTGTAAACCTTACACTATTTTGTCTTTGGAATCTAAAAGTTTTTCAAGAGAGCATCAAACTTGTTTTTAAATCACAAATGATCTATCCTAGAAATGCTTTTACCAAGTTTTCAATAACAGCTTTAGGACTAAAAGCTTTTAAAATGATCTATCTCATAGTCCAAAATAATTCCAAACTTGTTGAGTTTTACTTCTACTCATTTTAACTAAGTTTGATCAATTAGGACTCAAATTTGGATGTTCGATTTGATCTCATGACTGCTGAATTTCCAGAGAAATTCAAACGACCATTCGGACGCATATGTCCAAATTTGGTTTACTGAATTTATATTGGTAGTCTCAAAACAGAAAAATTTGAACGAATGTTTGGACGATCCTGACAAATTCAGTCGACCGAATTTTATTGTTACTAGCCGTTACTAGCAATTATTTGAACATTATAACTGAATTTTAAACCATATAAATGATTTGAACATAAGATTTTTTGGTAGTTCTTGAGCTTTAAAGATTCCTTACTCTTCCCAATTTCTCTCTATCAAAAAGTTATCATTTGTATTATGCTATAAAGTTCAAAAGTCAAGATTGCATAGACAAAAGGTGAAAGTGTGCTAATTTGTCATCATCTACCAAAAGTGTTGGTAACTTTCTTATCTCAAATTTTTATCTCCTTATTGTTTTCAAGGTAATCTTGTTGATATAAAATCCTTTGGTTAGGGTGAACCTTGATTGTTTGTATTTGAGTAGAGGTGGTGGTGTATAACCCTTGAAGGGTGAGCCTCTTTTGTAATAATTGATCAACTTGAAATTATAGTTGAGATTGTTTTAAAAGATTGCTGAAAAGAAATAACTTTTAAAAGATTAGCCAAATACCTAATTCACCCCTCTCTTAGGTTTTTCCATTGGTATAAGAGCTTGAACTTCTTTTTGAAATGTTTTACCACCTAGAAGATAAGATCATATGGCTAATATGTCAAACTTACCTTATTTGGTAGGATATTCCACAAATAGACCTCCTTTATTTGATGGAATAAATTATACTTTTTGAAAGTCTAGAATTAAGATATGCATTTGTTCTATTAACTTTGATTTGTGAAATATCATCGAGAAAGGGCCTTATATACCAATGAGGATGCAAGTTGATGGTGTCACAGGGAACCCAAGCCTATGGACGAATATGATGAAAATGACTCAAGAAAGATGACCCTGAACTATCAAGTAATGAACATCTTGAGTTGTGCTTTAGATGTAAATGAATACAACCGAGTTAGAGGATGTGATACCGCTCATGACATGTGGAGACTTCTTTCAAGTTACCCATGATGGCACAAATCAAGTGAAGTAGTCAAAGCTTGGTGTGTTAGTAAGAGATTATGAATTGTTCATCATGAAGCAAGGATAAAGCATTAGTGATATGTTCACAAGATTCAAAAACATCTCAAATGGATTGAAGTCTATGGGAAGAATTACACGGTTGGTGAACAAAATAGAAAGATCTTAGATGCTCTGCCTAAATCTTGGCAACAAAGACTCTTGCAATTGAGGAGTCAGAAGACTTGAAGGCTCTTCCTCTTGAAGAACTCATTGGATCATTACTCACTCATGAGATAAAGGTAAAAAGATTAAATGATCTTGAAGATGAGGAGAAAGGGAGAAAAGGAGTAGTACTTAAAGCCACCGAAAATCAAAGTGAACAAGAGGACTCATCTAGTGATGAAGACAAAGATGGAGAAGATGATGAAATGACCATGGTAGTTAAAAAATTCAAGAAATTCTGTAAAAAGGGATTCCTCAAGAAAGAAAAGAGGCCATCCAAATACCTAAGAGGGGGGGTGAATTAGGTATTTAGCTAATTTTCACAAACTTAAACCTTTTAAGCGTTTAGACCAAGAACAAGTTATGTAAGCTAATTATAGATAATTGATAGCAAGACAATAATGAAAGCAATAGCAAAGAACTCAAACAATTTATAGTGGTTCGATCCTCAAGATCTACGTCCACTACCTTAAGCTCACACTTAAGGATTTCAACAAATCTACTAATTGCTCAGGTTTACAAATTACAAGAGAGGTTCACCACACTTTGGTTTTACACTCACAATCTCTTCTTGTAATTTCTTACAATACAAGGCTCACCAACCTATGGTTTTATATCTCAAACAACCTTGAATCACAACTTCAAGGATCACCCTTATCTAAAGGGTTTTATGTTATCAAGATAACCTTGCTAGAGCTAGTAGATCAACACAATTGAATAAGTAAAGAAGAGTGTGTAGAAGTTACCACTTGATGGTAGATATTACACAAATTTGCACCTTTACACTTTGATGTCTTTGGATGGATCAATTGAATGCACAAGACATAAGAGAGCTTAAGAAATGTTTGCTAAATGATTTTGAATGCTTGGAATTTTCAAGATTTTAAGAGTTACAAAAATTTGCATGTTTATGGCTTTTATAGAATTTGAAAATCTGTTAAAACGTTCATAAAACGGCTAGTAACGGCTAGTTTCAGAAAATTCGGACGACCGAATTTCTTGGCTGCGTCCGAATCTTCGTCCGAATTTCTCTGGATGAATAGTAACCATGCTGAGAACAAAAATTCGGACGATCGAATTTTTTTGCTGCGTCCGAATCTTCTTCCGAATTTCTCTGGAAGAACAGTGACCATGCTGAAGGCCAAAAATTCGGACGACCGAATTTTTTGGCTGCGTCCGAATCTTCTTCCGAATTTCTCTGGAAGAATAGTAGCAAACTTTTGCTACAAAATTCGGACGACCGAATTTTTTGAAAGCATTTTCAAACTTTGTAAAATCATTTGAGATATAACTTCAATGAGTTTGAAAAACGTTTGATATATTTAGAAAACTTATATAACTATATTTAAGCTTGAAACACATGAACATATGAAGTTTATAAACATATCTTATAGAAAGATTCATTCAAAGCCTTTTAAGATTATAAGACTATTTTTATGCTCTCTTATGCATTCAATGATAACCAAGACATTATAAGACTATTTTTAAAACCAGTTTGAATCAATTTGAACAACAATAGAGCACATTTTGGCAACAAAATATGCATGCATCCGAATTTCAGAACATGCATCCGAATTTTTTGATCTTGCATCCGAATTTTTAAATCTTAAGTAAAAAATTATAATAACTTCAATATAATGAATGCCTAAGGTTGTTCAAACATACTAGAAGAGATTAAAACAGATTTAGATCAATTTGAACAACAATAGAATACTTTTTGGTAACAAGTTATAGCTCATGCATTCAAATATTTTCATAGAGTTTTCATAGAGTAACAATTCAAGAGCAAGTTATTCATTTACAGAAAACACACAGAAAACATCTATAGGATGCATATAAGAAAAAAAAAAATCATATGCAGAAAAATTCATTATCTCATCACATAGCAGTTTTTCACACATTTTGTCATCCTCATTTTTTTCTCCCCCTTTTGTCATCAGTCAAAGATGGGGTCAATGAAAATGAGATTAACAATTTAACACATAAAGGAAGCTCTCATTACTGAGATTTCATCATTGAGCTTCACTATTACAGAAGATGCAAGAAAAATTCTGAAGAAGATTATAACATTAGATGCATAATTAAAAATTCAAGTAACTTAAAGCAGTAAATAGAATGGAAGAGATGCTTAGGCTTGTGATGTTGATGAAGAGGCTCTGCTAATCCCTTTCTTGATGGCCAAGTGCTTCACTCTTCCTTGGCTGAATGAAATGTGTGATGGTGAGACAATTTCAGCTTGAGCTACTTGGCTTCCTGCCTTTTGTGGTTCTTCATGTACATGTTCTTCTTCTTCTTCTTGTTCTGCCACTGTCTCATCATCTCCTCCTTGGTCATCCCCATCATCACTGTCATTATCTTTGTCTTTCTTATCTTTCTCTTCATCATCTTCCTCATTTCTATCTTGAGGCCTAGAGGGTCCTTCACCACTTTGAGTATTTCTCATTAAGATTTCCTCAATGTGTTTCACTCTACTCTCTAGTCCGTCTAATTTTCCTAGAACCATTGGAGCAAATGATTCAAAGAACTTATACATCTTCTCCATTTCCTTGACTTGATTGTTCAAGGCTTCTTGGAATGCTTTGGCTATTATGGTGTCACCTCTAGTTATTCCTTCACCACTTGAATCATTTTTAGTTTCTTCTTCAACTACCCTTCTTTTTGTTGGTGGTTGCTCCCCCTCACTTGAAGTGTCATGCTTTCTTTTTGTCTTCATTTCTCTTGCAAGGGTCTCTTCCTCATCTTCCTCATCTTCATCCTCCTTCTCCTTTTCCTCCTCTACACTTTCTGTCATTTCCTTTCTTCCTAATCTTTTTGGAGAGGATCCTCTTTTTGTCTTCCATAATCCATCATCATCAAGGATAAGTTGCATTCTCTTAAGAGATTCATCAGTGTATATTTCTCCACTTTTAAAAGCTTGTCCTCTTCCTGGAAGTTTAATCTTAAAATGCTTAAAGATCTTGGTTAACAGTCTTCCAAAGGGGAATGCCTTGGTTACTGTTTTTCTAGCAGTAATCATGTGTCTTAAGGCTATATATCCAAAGATGAATTTCCTCTGTTCATGCAGGGCCAACATTAATACCATATGCATATTCCCTACTGATGATTTATGTCCAAAGTTAGGAACAATCATAGTAGTTACCATGTGATGCAATACCCTACCTCTAGCATCCAAATTCTTGATTTCCTCTCTTTTATAGATCTAAACTCTCTTCCATTTGTAAATGCTTGTTCAAATCTATCATATGTAAAGAGTTGACGATCATAGCAATGCATCGAGGGTGCATAATATTTAGCCCCACCGTCACTTACCCCACAAATTCCCGTTAATCAGATCTTCACTTAATTCAATATCAACTTGGGATACTCTAGTTGAATACCATTGTATCCTATCATCCCCAACAATCTCAGCTTCTTTCTTCCTTTAGGTTTGCATAGAATTCATATACCAAGGTGGGATAAAAATCTTCATTAATAAACAACAAACTACTCCATCCAACATCATGGAAACAAGACAAAACCATATCCATACTAGATAGTTTATCAACATCCACCTTATATCCAGGAATAATCTTTCTACTATTCTTATTCCATTCATCAAATTCATGAGTAGATTTGATAGAGATAAACCCTGTCAACTCCAGATTGTGTTTGAGGAATGCGAATCCTTCTTGGTTGATTGAGGATTGGGTCTCCATTTCCTTCCTTAGCCTTTCCTTTTCCTTTCTCAACATTGGGCTTCTTTGTTCTCACCATGATGTTTTCTCTTGAGAAGGGTTTGTTTTCTGTATGAAATTAGGGCTTAGAAGTTTAAAAAATGAACACAAATCGGGATGAGACTGTGTGAATTTGAAGAGATTTTGATTCGGACGTGAATGGGTATGAGAGGTTTTGAAAGGATTTAAAATTCGGAAGTTATAATGTTTGGAAGAAACAGTTCGATTTTTCATTTAAATAGATGCATCCGCAAAATTCGGACGATCGAATTTTAGGTCTCACGTCCCAATTTTCGATCGAAAGTTTCGTCTCTTTGATTCGAAAAATTCGGTCGACCGAATTTTTCCGTCTCGCGTCCGAATTTTTTTGATCAATAAATCTCTGTTTTCATCACAACATTAATACACACATTAGTCATTGAATTTTGAAATTCCTAAGAGTTTTCTTAGGTGATTAAACCTTTCCTCAGCCCAAAGGCTTTGTAAATATGTCAAAGCAATTTGATCATTTGTGTTTACATGTTCTAAGCATATATCTTTCTTAATCACATGATCACGAATGAAATGATGTTTTATTTCTATATGCTTTGTCCTAGAATGTTGAATGGGATTAATGCTCAAATTGATGGCACTAGTGTTATCACATAGTATAGGCACACACTTAAATTTAAGACCATAATCAAGTAAAGTATGTTGCATCCATAATAATTGTGCACAACAACTTCCCTCGCATCTATGTATTCAGACTTCACTGTGGATAAAGATACACAAGCCTCGCTTTTTACTAAACCAAGACACTAGACAACTACCAAGAAATTGACAATGACCACTTGTACTTTTACGCTCAACTTTACATCCAAAGATAGTCAACGATCGAATATCCAATAAGTTCAAAAGATGAAGTTTTAGAAAACCAAAGACCATAGTCATATGTGTCAATCAAATAACGAAATATTCGTTTGACGTGAAATTAGATGAGATTCTTTACGACATGATTGGAATCTAGCACACAAGCAAACAACAAACATAATATCTCGGTCTACTAGCAGTGAGATAGAGTAAACTTCCAATCATACCTCTATACAATTTCTCATCAATACTTTTACCTTTCTCATCTTTGTCAAGTTTAGTTGATGAACTCATAGGAGTACTTATTCCTTTTGCTTGATTCATTCCAAATCTTTTCAATAGCTCCTTAGTATATTTTTTCTTGATTGATGAAGACTCCATCCTTGGTTTGCTTAATTTGTAGTCCAAGGAAGAAACTTAGTTCTCCCATCATGCTCATCTCAAATTCATTTTGCATAGTTTTAGCAAACTCTTCACAAAGAGAAATATTAGTTGAACCAAAAATAATATCATCAACATAGATTTGTACAAGCAAAATATCATTTTTAGAAGATGTTTTAATAAAAAGAGTTGTGTCTACTTTTTCCTTTAGTAAAACCTTTTGTGAGAAGAAAACCACTTAATCTTTCATACCAAGATCTTGGAGCTTGTTTCAGTCCATATAGAGCTTTGGTTAGCTTATACACATAATTTGGAAATTTTTCATGGATAAAACCAGGAGGTTGTTCTACATAAACCTCTTCTTCAATAAAACCATTTAGGAAAGCACTTTTAACATCCATTTGAAAAAGTTTAAAACCTTTAAAGCAAGCAAATGCTAAAAGTATTCTTATAGATTCTAATCTGGCTATTGGAGCAAAGGTCTCATCATAGTCAATGCCTTCTTCTTGGTTGAAACCTTGAGCAACAAGTCTAGCTTTATTTCTAACTACTTCTCCTAGTTCATTTAACTTATTTCTAAAAACCCATTTTGTACCAATAACAGAATGATCATGAGGTCTAGGAACAAGAGACCAAACTTTATTTCTTTCAAATTGATTTAGCTCTTCTTCCATAGCAATAATCCGTAAATTATCACACAATGCATCATCAATATTTTTTGGTTCAATATGAGATAAAAGAGCTGAAGTTATCAATAAAGTACCGCCTTGTTTTTACTCCTTGAGAGACATCACCAATGATTTGCTCCTTAGGATGACCTTTTGCATATGTGATATCTTTTGGAAGTTCTTGATCATTTCTTGATTGACCATCTTGTTCTAGCTCCATTATTTCTTCTTCTTTGGCATGATCTTCCATTGTGGGTGCTTGGTGTTGAGTATGATTTTCAACCATTGATGTACTCGTGTCATCTTCATTTCCTCTTTGAAGATAAATGTTAGATTCATCAAAGGTTACATGAATAGTTTCTTCAACACACAATGTTCTTTTATTATAAACTCTATATGCCTTTTTATTTGATGAATAACCAAGAAAAATTCCTTCATCCGATTTTCTATCAAACTTCCCAAGATAGTTGCTAGTGTTTAAAAATGAAGCATTTACAACCAAAAACTTTGAAATAGACAATTGATGGAGTTTTGTCAAATAAGAGTTCAAAAGGTGTTTTTTCTTATAAAAGGTCTTAGTAAAACTCTGTTTCATGATATAACAAGTCAGTATTAATGACTTCACTCAAAAATACTTTGGTAATGAGTTTTCACAAAGCATTGATCTAGCCATTTCTTGTAAGGTTCTGTTTTTCCTTTCAACAACACCATTTTGTTGAGGTGTTTTGGCAGCTGAGAAATTGTGAGTAATACCATATTCATCACAAAAATTTTTGTAAAGTCTTGATTACAAAATTCTCTTCCATTATCACTTCTAATAGAAATCAGTTTGCAATCAAGAGAGGTTTGAACCTTTTTGAAGAGTTTTGAAAATTCATGAAATGTTTCATCTTTTTGTGCTAAGAAGATTACCCATGTAAATCTTGAAAAATCATCAACAATCACATAAGCATAGCTTTTACCACCAAGACTAGTAGTCCTCATAGGTCCAAATAAATCCATATGAATTAGTTCAAGAGGTTTTGTGGTAGAAACCATTTTCTTTGGTTTAAAAGATGTTTTTGATTGTTTTCCATATTGACAAGCATCACGGAGGTGAGTTTTATCAAAATGCAATTTAGGTAATCCTCTCACCAACTCTTGTGTAGAAAGTTTGTTTAATAAATCCATGCTTACATGTCCTAATCTTCTATGCCATAAAAATCCATCATTGTCATGAATGGCAAGACATTTAATATCATTTGTAATAAGCTCATCAAGATACAACACATATACATTACCAACTCTTTTAGCAACAAAGATAGTTTTGTTACTTGCATTGTCAAGAATAGTACAAGTATCACATTTAAACTCTACTTTGCATCCATTATCACATAATTGACTAATACTTAGTAAATTATACTTTAAATCTTCAATAAGTAATACTTTCTTGATAAGAGGAAAAGAACCTTTACCAATGTTACCTATTCCAAGTATTTTCCCTTTCTTCTTATCTCCAAATGTGACAAAACCTTCACTTGTAGTTTGAAGTTCACTGACAAGTGATGCATTTCCAGTCATGTGCCTTGAGCATCCACTGTCAAGGAACCATTTAGTGGCACTTGATCTTGAGGAAAATTGTACCTATACCAAATTTGAAAGGGTGATTTTTGGTACCCATATTTTCTTGGGTCCACGGGGGTTAGTAAAAGTTTCTTTGACCTTCCAAATGGTTTTAACACCACTTTCTACTTTTCTTTTGACAAAACATCTAGAAACCTTGTGTCCATGTTTACCACAATAAGTGCAGCAAATATGTGATCTAGAATGATAAGATTCTTTAACAAAAGATTTTCTCTGTTTTGGAGCAGAATAATCATGAATAAAACCAAGACCATGTTTTACAAATGAAGGTCTTTGATAGCCAAGTAATTTATTCAAATTTTCCCTTCCATTTGTAAATCTCTCAATGCATAAAGTTAGATCATTAACTTTCCTTTTTAGAATCTCATGATCTTTTATCATTAACTCAAGAGAAATAATTCTAGTGCAAAGCTTTTTGTTTTCAAAAGATATATTTTGTATAGTTGTATTCAAAACTTCTTTTTCAATAGCAATGCAACTAATGGTTTCAAGAAGTTTTCCATTTTCAACACATAATTTTGAATTCTCATTAGATAAATCATTTATTTTGAGTTTCATATCCTTATTTCTTTTTGAAGCCTTTTTTAATTCTTCATATAACTCAACAATAAGATCACTGGAATCAATATCATCATCATATATATTTGAGATAGAGGGTGAAGATTGTGCCTCATCATCAATGGCCATGAAGCATATGTTGGCCTTTCCTTCACTTTCATCCTCACTTTCCTGTTGATCCCATGTTCCAGCTAGTCCTTTTCCTTTCTTGGCAGATTTCTTTCTGTTTTTGCTTTCTCTTTCCCTTTCCAACACTCCGGGGACGATCAGCAATAAGATGCTCAGTACTCTTGCATTCAAAGCATTGAGGTTTATATGATGAAGATTGTCCACTCTTCTTGATTGGCTTTCTTCCTTTCTTGAGAAATTCCTTTTTGTAGAATCTCTTGAATTTCTTCACAGCCATTGCAATTTCTTCTTCTCCACTGTTTCCTCCTTCTTCTTCACTTGAAGATTGTTCTTGTTCACTCAAGTTGTTTGAGGCATTAAGCACTACTCCTTTTCTTCCCTTTTCTTCATCCTCCTTGTCATTTAGCCATTTCATCTTCATTTCATGAGTCAGTAGAGATCCAATGAGCTCTTCAAGTGGAAGAGTCTTCAAATCCTTGGATTCCTCAATGGCAAGTGTTTTAGTTGCCAGGATTTTGGTAGAGCATCTAAAATCTTTCTGTTTTGCTCTCCCATAGTGTAGCTTTTACCATAAGCTTTTAAGCCATTGAAAATGTTAGTAAATCTTGTAAACATATCACTAATATTTTCACCTTGTTTCATGGTAAACAATTCATAATCTCTAACTAGCATGGCAAGTTTAGATTCTTTAACTTGATTAGTTCCTTCATGTGTAATTTGAAGTAATCTCCACATGTCATGAGCAGAATCACATCCACTAACTCTATTATATTCAGTAACATCTAAAGCACAACTTAATATATTCATGGCTCGATAATTTAAAGTCATTTTCTTAGAATCATGCTCATCAAATTCATCTGTGGACTTGGGTACTGAGGTTATTCCATCAGCACTCATTTTCATTGGGACATAAGGACCTTTCTCAATTATGTTCCACAAATCAAAATTAATAGAACAAATATAAATTTTAACTCTAGATTTCCAGAAAGTGTAATTTGTTCCATTAAACAAAGGTGGTCTATTTGTGGAAGATCCTTCTAGGTAAGGTAGGTTTGACATATTAGCCATAGGATCTTTGTCTTCTAGGTTGTTAAACCACACACAGAAGTTCTAGCTCTGATACCAATTGAAATACCTAAGAGGGGGGGTGAATTAGGTATTTAGCTAATTTTCGCAAACTTAAACCTTTTAAGCGTTTAGACCAAGAACAAGTTATGTAAGCTAATTATAGATAATTGATAGCAAGACAATAATGAAAGCAATAGCAAAGAACTCAAACAATTTATAGTGGTTCGATCCTCAAGATCTACGTCCACTACCTTAAGCTCACACTTAAGGATTTCAACAAATCTACTAATTGCTCAGGTTTACAAATTACAAGAGAGGTTCACCACACTTTGGTTTTACACTCACAACCTCTTCTAGTAATTTCTTACAATACAAGGCTCACCAACCTATGGTTTTATATCTCAAACAACCTTGAATCACAACTTCAAGGATCACCCTTATCTAAAGGGTTTTATGTTATCAAGATAACCTTGCTAGAGCTAGTAGATCAACACAATTGAATAAGTAAAGAAGAGTGTGTAGAAGTTACCACTTGATGGTAGATATTACACAAATTTGCACCTTTACACTTTGATGTCTTTGGATGGATCAATTGAATGCACAAGACATAAGAGAGCTTAAGAAATGTTTGCTAAATGCTTTTGAATGCTTGGAATTTTCAAGATTTTAAGAGTTACAAAAATTTGCATGTTTATGGCTTTTATAGAATTTGAAAATCTGTTAAAACGTTCATAAAACGGCTAGTAACGGCTAGTTTCAGAAAAATTCGGACGATCGAATTTCTTGGTCTGCGTCCCGAATCTTCGTCCAATTTCTCTCGGATGAATAGTAACCATGCTGAGAACAAAAATTCGGACGATCGAATTTTTTTGCTGCGTCCGAATCTTCTTCCGAATTTCTCTGGAAGAACAGTGACCATGCTGAAGGCCAAAAATTTGGACGACCGAATTTTTTGGCTGCGTCCGAATCTTCTTCCGAATTTCTCTGGAAGAATAGTAGCAAACTTTTGCTACAAAATTCGGACGACCAAATTTTTTGAAAGCATTTTCAAACTTTGTAAAATCATTTGAGATATAACTTCAATGAGTTTGAAAAATGTTTGATATATTTAGAAAACTTATATAACTATATTTAAGCTTGAAACACATGAACATATGAAGTTTATAAACATATCTTATAGAAAGATTCATTCAAAGCCTTTTAAGATTATAAGACTATTTTTATGCTCTCTTATGCATTCAATGATAACCAAGACATGCAAGTGTAGAGTTTACATAGAAATTTACCTAAAAGTTAAATGCACTCTACACTTCAAGTCTTCAATGCCTTTTGATCATCTTTAGAACAACATTCTTCAAACTTCAAATACTTGCTTAAATGAAGTTGTTCTTGAACTTTTGCTTCAAAGCAATGAGACTTCATACTTCTCAAATTACAGAACCTATCACACAATAATCAAACATTTTAGTCCTCATCAATATTTGTCATTAATCAAAACTATATAATTTGCCCTTAGGGCTAACAAGGACAATCATCTTCATTGTTCAAACCTCAATGCTATGAGTGCAAAAGCACCGAACATCTTATAGGTCCGATTGCCCTAAAGCAACGGAGAAGGAAAGAGATGCTAAATTCAAGAAGAAGAAGTCTATGGATGATGAGGTAAAGGATTGGTAGGTACTTGGGATCAATAAGCAAATGAGGATAGTGGAGATGACAATGATGAAAAAGCAAATGTGTGCTTCATGGCTATGGATGATGAGGTACAATCCAATCCTTCAACTTCTATATATTGTGATGATGACATTGATGATCCTAGTGAATTACTTGTAGATATGTATAGTGAATTAAAGAAGGTTTAAAAAAAGAAACAAAGAAATAAAACTCAAAATTAAAAATTTATTGAGGGAAAACTCAATATTTTTTGATGATAACAAGAAACTTCTTGAATCCATTGATTGTTTAAATATTGAGAAAGAAGTTTTAAATGTTACTTTACAAAATATGTCTATTGAGAACAAATATTTTTGTGCCAAAATATCTTCTTTAGAAAAAATGATTGTGGATTATGATGTGTTAAATATGAAAGTTGATCATCTCACTCTATGTGTGGAAAAATTTACAATGGTAGAGATAATCTTGACAAACTTATTAGATTTCAAATATCTCCTTTTGTTAAAAATGGTCTGGGATACAATCATGTCAACAATGCTTCAAAATAAAAAAAATATTTTGTCAAAGCTACATTTATGCCTATGCTCATTCATGTTGCACATATTGTGGTAGAAATGGTCACAAGGTGACTAGGTGTTTTATAGAGAAAAAGGTTGAGAGTGGTACTTAGACTATTTGGAGAGCTAAGCGTACCATCACTAACCCCCTTGGACCAAAAAAGATGTGGGTACCAAAAGTCACTTCCACTCAATTGATGTAGGTACATATTCCCTCAAGATCAAGTACCACAAAGTGGCTTCTTGACAGTGGATGCTCAAGGCATATTACTGGGAATGCCTCTCTCATTAGTGAATTTTTCAAGCCACAAGTGATGGATTTGTCACATTTGATGACTGGAAGAAAGTAAGAATTCTTGGTGTACGTAACATTGGTAAAGATTCTTCTCCTTTAATCAAACAAGTCTTACTTATTGATGACTTGAAATATAATTTGATTAGCATTAGTCAATTATGTGATAATGGTTGCAAAGTTGAGTTTAAATGTGATACATGTACCATTCTTGATAGTATGAGTGGAAAAACTATCTTTGTTGTAAATAGAGTTAGGAATGTTTATGTTGTATATCTTGATGAACTTGTTGCAAATGATGTTAAATGTCTAGCTGTTCATAATAATGATGGTTTTCTTTGGCATAAGCATGGATTTGTTGAACAAGCTTTCCTCTCAAGATTTGGTGAGAAGATTGCAAAAATGTGTTTTCAGAAAAATCACCTTTACAATGCATGCCAATATGGAAAACAAACAAAAACATCTTTCAAACCCATGAAAATGGTTTCAACATCAAAACCCCTTGCACTTTTTCATATGGATTTATTTGGACCAATGAGGACCACAAGTCTTTGTGGTAAGAAATATGCATATGTAATTGTTGATGATTTTTCAAGATTCACTTGGGTACTATTTCTATCTCAAAAAGATGAAGCTTTTCATGAATTTGTAAAACTTTTCAAAAAGGTTCAAACCTCATTTGATTGCGAATTGATTTCTTTTAGAAGTGACAATGGGAGAGAATTTTATAACCGAGATTTTACCAAACTTTGTGATGAAAATGGTATTGTTCACAAATTTTGCCAAAACACCTCAACAAAATGGGGTGGTTGAAAGGAAAAATTGTACTTTACAAGAAATGGCTAGGTCTATGCTTAGTGAAAATTCTTTGCCAAAATATTTTTGGGCTTAAACCGTAAACACTGCTTGTTATGTTATGAATAGAGTCTTTCTGAGACAATCTTTAAGAAAAATACCTTTTGAATTTTTATTTGGTAGAATACCATCTATTGCTTATTTCAAAGTGTTTGGGTGTAAGTGCTTCATATTGAATATGCGTGACAACTTAGGAAAGTTTGATAGAAAATCGGATGAATGTGTATTTCTTTGTTATTCCTCAAACAAGAAAGCTTATAGAGTTTACAGTAAAAGAACATTATGTGTTGAGGAAATCATACATGTGAGTTTTGATTAATCTAACATCTACTTGGATAGAAATGATGGTGACGACATAGGTACATCCATGAGTAATAATCAAGTTCCTCTTCAAGCTCCAACCTTAGAAGATCATGCCGATGAAGAAGAAATGATTGAACAAGAACAAGACAATCAACCTTGTAGTGATCAAGAGCTACCTAAGGATCTAAGATATGCAAAAGGTCACCCTAAGGAGAAAATCATTAGCGATATTTCTCAAAGTGTTAGAAAAAAAGGTATTTCATTGATAATTTTGCACTTTTATCTCATATTGAGCCAAAAAATATTGACGATGCATTAAGTGATGATTTTGGATTGTTGCCATGCAAGAGGAATTGAACCAATTTAAAAGAAAACAAGTTTTGATTCTTGTCCCTTGACCCCATGAACATCCAGTTATTGGTACAAAATGGGTTTTAGAAATAAACTTAACGAATTCGGAGAAGTTGTTAGAAATAAAGCTAGACTTGTTACCCAAGTATTCAATCAAGAAGAGGGCATTGATTATAATGAAACTTGTGCTCCAGTAGCTAGACTTGAGTCTCTAAGAATACTCTTGGCCTTTGCTTGCTTCTAAGATTTTAAATGATTTCAAATGGATGTCAAAAGTGCCGTTCTAAATGGTTTCATTGAAGAAGAGGTTTATGTAGAACAACCTCTCGGTTTTATTCATGAAAAGTTTCCCAACCATGTCTTCAAACTTTCAAAAGCTTTGGTTTTCTTCTTTCAAAAGGATTTTCAAGAGGAAAGGTTGACACAACTCTCTTAATAAAAACCTCTTGCAACAATGATCTTTTGCTTGTGCAAATATGTGTTGATGACATCATTTTTGGAGCCACTAATGTTTCACTTTGTGAGGAATTTGCCAAGTTAATGCAAAGTGAGTTCGAAATGAGCATGATGGGAGAGTTTGATTTCTTTCTTGGGCTACAAATCAAGCAAACCATTGATGGTACCTTCATAAATCAATCCAAGTACACCATGGAGCTCCTGAAAAGGTTTGATATGGACCAAGCAAAAATGATAAGCACACCAATGAGATCATCTACCAAATTAGACAAAGATGAGAAAGGTAAAAGTATCGATGAAAAGGTATATAGAGGAATGATTGGTAGCTTTATCTTACCACAAATAGACTGGATATTATGCTTGCTGTATGCCTATGTGCTAGATTTCAATAATATCCTAAAGAGTCACATTTTGTTGCCGTAAAACACATTCTTAGATATTTAATTAATACACATGATTATGGTCTTTGGTTTTCAAAATCCTTCTCTTTTGACCTTGTTGCATATTCGGATGCAGACTATGTCGGATGCAAAGTTGAGTGCAAAAGTACAAGTGGTTATTTTCAATTTCTTTGTAGTTGTCTTGTATCATAGTATAGTAAGAAATAAGCAGGTATGTCATTATCTTGCTCCGAGGTCAAATATCGCCACCTATAGTTGTTGTACTCAAGTGCTATGGATGAAGCACACCCTTCTTGACTATAGTTTATATTTCAAATGTGTGCCTATTGTATGTGACAATACTAGTACCATAAATTTAAGCATAAATCCCGTTCAACATTCTAGAACTAAGCATATAAAGATCAAACATCATTTCATTGGAGATCATGTAGCTAAAGGAGATGTTTGTTTGGACTATGTGAACACAAATGATCAAATTGTGGATATATCTACCTAGCCTTTGGATGAGGAAAAGTTTTGTTATCTAAGAAGAAGCTTGGGTATTGCAAAATTCAAAAGCTAATATGTGTGTTGAAGTGTGGTAAAAAATAGGAAAAATTCGAACGCAAGTTTGGATGCATGACCCAAAGTTTGGTCATCCAAATTTGCTAAAATGGAGAGAGAGAGAAATTCAGATGCAGACCTGAAAATTTGGTCGACCAAATTTTACGATTTCAGCAGTTATTAAACTGTTCAACAGCCTAAAACTCTCATTTTAAACCATCCAAATTCTCTCTTTTCAAAACCCACACAACCTCTCTCGTCCAAACGCAAAATCATCCAAGATTTCACCGTTTTCTTCTAAAATCTCTTGATTTTTGTGTCCCTCATCCTTCTATATCTCTAAAAATCAAATCTTTCTGCAAAAACATAATGGGTTGATCAAAGAAGGCTAATGTGGCAAAAGGCAAATGGAAAGCCAAAGGAGGAGATAAAGGCTCATTATCAATGAACCAAGGTGGGTTCCCATTCCACAAGCAAGTCTTGGAGTAGATTAATTCATCTCCACAAGAGTAGCCGTAGAGTTTGAGTATTGGAATAAGAGAAGTCGAAAGTTCATCCCTGGCCATAGAGGGGTTATTGACAAACTCACCACTATGGGTAACGTACTCTCTTTTTAAAGAAATCGGTTCGGGTAGTCTACTTGGAAGCAATGAAGATTATTATCCTTCTCTAGTCTATGAATTCTATGCAAATTTGAAAGAGGAAAGCATTGAGCATGTTGGTAATGGTATGATTCAATGGTATTCATCTAGAGTGTCACAAATTGATTTTGAGATTAATGATGCTTTCATGAATCATATATGTGGAGTTGATGATAGTGGTGATAAATATTATTCCTTGGGGTAACATTGTTATATTCATGAGTTATTTACAAATGCAAGATTTGAAGAAGCCACCAAACAACCTAGATTTAGATCATTAAGGGAAAGGGAGATTAAGGCTTTCAATGCTAGAGGTTGTGTCTTGCATCACATGATTACTACTATAATCATTCCAAATTATGGACATAAATCATCGGTTGAGAATATCCATATGGTAGTTATTCATGCCTTGCATGAGCGTAGAAGATTAAACTTTGGATTTATAGCATTGAAGCATATGTTTAATGCAAGAAAAAAAAGGCTAATAAAGGTTTTCCCTATGGAAGATTATTAACAAGGGTTTTTAAACATTTCCATGTTCAACTTCCCGGAAGGTGAAGCTCTATGAAAAGTGGAGAAATATACTCAAATAATACCCTCAAAAGAATGCAATTGATACTTGATGAGGATGGTATTTGGAGAACTAGAAGAGAAACCCCTCAAAGGGAAGAGAGGGTAGAAACAAGTGAAGAGGCAGAAGAGAATGAAGAAGTGGAAGAAGAAGAGGATGTAGAGGAGACTTTGGAAAGGGAAAGAAAGATCAAAAAGAGAAATGATCTATCAAGTGAGGGGGAGGAACCTCACACTAAAAGAAGACTCTTTGAAGAAGAGGCCAATTCTCAAGCACAAGAAGGTCTTGGTAGCATGCCTAGTGAAGAAGAAGTGACTAGATGTGACATGATAGTAGCCAAGGTGTTCCAAGAGGCCTTGAACAACCATATTAAAGAAATGGAGAAGATGTATAAACTCTTTGAATCTTTTGCTCCCACGGTGCTAGGAAATTGGATGGCTTGGATGATAGAGTAAGAAGCATTGAAGAAATCTTTAGGAAAACTAACCAAAGTGGTGAGGTGCCATCGATGCCTCAAGATACATATGACAAGGATGATGAAGGAGATGATAAGGGGAAGGGAAAGAAAGAGGATGATGATAGTGATGGAAGTGATGATCAAGGAGGTAACTTTGAATTTGTGGCGAGAGAAAGTGAAAGAAATGAGGGTGCTCAAGAAGAGCCACAAGAAGGAGGAATCCAAGAAGGAAGCCTCATTGAAAAAGGTGAGATCACTATACCATCCACCACATCCTTTGGCCAAGGAAGAGTCAAGCATTTGGCCAAGAAGAAGGGCACGAGGAGATCTTCCCAATTGGCTACCACTCCAAAGCTAAACTACACTGGGAGGGAGAAAACAAGTGAGGGGCCACTTCATATCAAGCTCAAGGGAGACATGGCCATCACTACCAACAAATATGGAGCGAACATGATGACAAAAATTCAAGACTAAGCACTCTCCATCCTTCACTCTCATTTTACTTATGTACTTAGCTAGTTTATGTAATTTTGTTTCATACTTGGTTAATGTATTTAACTAGGTCATGTATTGTCAAGATTTGACCTTAAATGTCACTTTCTAGCTCTTGTGATATTTTGAAGCTCAATGATGATATCATAGTATTGAGAGCTTATGTTTTCATATTTGCTTTACTCACCTCACCCCACATTTGAATGATGACAAAAAGGTGAGAAGAAGTGATTATGTGCAAAATGTGCATTTTGAAATGATGACGATGAATGTGTGTTGCTTAGCTTATTGATGAATGTTCATCAAAAAAGGGAGCTAAAGTTGATTATGGCATTCTAAGGATAATGGTGATCTTGTTTTATGCATTGAATGGTCAAGATTATGAGTGTGTTCTATAGTTATAATCACTTATATTGCAAAATATATCATTTGAAAATTTTGCCTAAAATTCGAACTTGAAATTCGAATGCAAGACTGAAATTTGGTTGACCGAATTTACAGGACCAAAAATTCGGGCAGATGGTTCTGAAATTCGGATGCATCTATCTTTTGTTGTCAAAAAGTTCTCATTTGTTGTTCAAATTGAAAAAAATCTATTTTAATCTCTTCTACTATGTTTGAACAACCTTAGGAAAGCTTTATTTCATTATAAACATTCATTATGTTAGATTTATTGTAGTTTGGACTCACAGTCCTCAGTTTAAATTTTTTCTGAAAAATGAGCACAATCTAAGGGGGAGCTTTGCTAACTATTTCTAACCTTTAAAACCTCTCTTAGAAGTATTCTTATGCTTGCTTAAATGCTAGGTCTTCTAGTTTGATGGAAGAATGGAGGTTTATGGAGGTTGGATGATTCATAGGCTCATTTTGAGCCATGTTTTTGTCATTTTGCTATAATTGATCTCAAATGATTCTTCCTCAATTGGTATCATCTTCAAGTAGCATATGACATAAATTCTTCTCTATGCTAAAATTGTCCAAATCCATCACATTTTGCATCAAAGTTTGTCATCATCAAAAAGGAGGATATTGTAAGCCTAAGGGCAAATCATGTTGTTTTGATTAATGACAAACATTGATAAGTGCAATGTCCTATGGAAATTATATTGATCAATCTTGATAAGGACTAATATGCTTATGTTCATAGGACCCTAGTGTAGGTTTACTATGCTTCATAGGTATATCTTTGTAAACCTTGCACTATTTTGTCTTTGGAATCTAAAAGTTTTTCAAGAGAGCATCAAACTTGTTTTTAAATCACAAATGATCTATCCTAGAAATGCTTTTACCAAGTTTTCAATAACAGCTTTAGGACTAAAAGCTTTTAAAATGATCTATCTCATAGTCCAAAATGATTTCAAACTTGTTGTGTTTTACTTCTACTCATTTTAACTAAGTTTGATCAATTTGGACGTCCAAATTTAATCTCATGACTGTTGAATTTTTAGAGAAATTTGGTCGACCATTCGGACGCAGATGTCCAAATTCGGTTGACCGAATTTACACTGACAGTCTCAAAACAGAAAAATTTGAACGAATGTTCGGACAATCCTGTCTAAATTTGATCGACCAAATTTTACTGTTACAAGTCTTTACTAGCCGTTATTTGAACGTTGTAACTGAATTTTAAACCATATAAATGATATGAACATAAGATTTTTTGGTAGTTCTTGAGCTTTAAAGTTATCATTTGTCTTATGCTATAAAGTTCAAAAGTCAAGATTCCACTCACCCAAGGATTCCACCTTGAGAATTTCACTAAATTAGACCTCTTTAAATAAGGAATAGATCAAAGACCCATTTAACGACTCAATGTTTATAACCCAAAACAAAGATATTGTAAAATCCAACTATTTTAATTCCAATAGACAGACTAACTTTCCCTTCACAGATTTTGCTTCAGATTTGTTAACAGAAACTAGAGTACCCACTTCAATTCTGCAAGGTAACCGGAGAGCACCAACTCTGATTCTATAAGGTTAATTTGGTGCTAACCACCAACACTCAGTTTGGAAGAAGATTTACAAAATACAAGAGAATATGCACACACATAAACTCTCATGAAATTTCCTCTCTTTCTTTCTCTCTCTAACTCTCTATTCTTCCTGGCTCTCAAAGTTTTTGCACAAATGAGAATAGTTTAGCTAATCCAAAATGAAAGACAGACGCCCAGAAAGTACATATACTCTTATGGATGTAGAGAGAGAGAATGCAAAAAGGTATTGTTTTTGCCAATATGAAATCTTTAGAAAATCTAGTTTATTCATCAACTTTGGCAAAGAAAAAAGTTTTCTTCAATTAGTCCATGAGAAACAACAAATTTCCTTTTTATCAAGATCATATTTTTATAAAGTTGGGATTTCTACTTGATTATTACCCATGTGAAAGATTAGAAGTCTTGTGGGGTAAAAATCCTAGTTACAAGGCTAAGACAAGGCTAAGACAAAAGCAAAATTCATTTTTGGAAGGGATTTTTTAATTGGTATAAAACGTATTGAATTCACATTATCTGTCCTACACTCCTTAATTCAAATTTCTAAGACAGAACTAGAAATTTAACCCAAGAGAAACCGTCTTGTAAGCCTAAGGGAAAATCATGTTGTTTTGATTAATGAAAAAATGGATAAGTGCAATGTCCTATGAAAATCATATTGATCAATCTTGATAAGAACTAATATGCTTGTATGTTGTGTGATGTGATTTTTGGATTGAGAAGAAAGCAAGTATCATTGTCTTAAAGCCAAAAGCTCATGAACCACTCAAGTTTATCAAGATGGTTAGAGTTGGTTCAAGTTTATTGAAGGCTTTGAAGACCCTAGTGTAGGTTTACTATACTTCATAGGTATATCTTTGTAAACCTTGCACTATTTTGTCTTTGGAATCTAAAAGTTTTTCAAGAGAGCATCGAACTTGGTTTTAAATCACAAATGATCTACCCTACAAATGCTTTTACCAAGTTTTCAATAATGGCTTTTGGACTAAAAAGCTTATAAAATGATCTATCTCATAGTCCAAAATGATTTCAAACTTATTGTGTTTTACTTCTACTCATTTTAACTAAGTTTGATTATTTCGGACTCAAATTCGGACGTCTGAATTTGATCTCATGACTGTTGAATTTTCAAAGAAATTCGTACGCATATGTCTAAATTCGGTTGACTGAATTCACACTTGAAGTCTGAAAACAAAAAAATTTTGAATGAATGTTCGGACAATCCTGTCCAAATTTGATCGACTGAATTTTTTAGATACTAGTCATTACTAGCAGTTATTTGAATGTTGTAACTGAATTTTAAACCATATAAATGATATGAACATAAGATTTTTTTGTAGTTCTTGAGCTTTAAAGATTCCTTACTCTTCCCAATTGCTCTCTATCAAAAAGTTATCATTTGTCTTATGCTAAAAAGTTCAAAAGTCAAGATTCCATAGACAAAAGTTGAAAGTGTTCTAATTTGTAATCATATACCAAAAGTGTTGGTAACTTTCTTATCTCCTTATTTTTTATAATGTTATCTTCTTGATATAAAACCCTTTGGTTAGGGTGAACCTTGATTGTTTGTATGAGTAGAGGTTATGCTGTAAAAACCTTGAAGGGTGATCCTCTTTTGTAAGAATTGATCAACTTGAAATTATGTTGAGATTGTTTGAAATCCTTGAGTGAATGTTCAAGGTAGTAGATGTAGATCTTGTGTGATCGAACCATTATAAATCACTTATGTGATCCCTTGCTCCTTATCTCATTTACATTTGAATCTTATTATGTTTGCTTTCATTTTTGTGAAGTAGTTAATTCCAGTCATCTTCCAAATCAAATTTGCTAAAAAGAAAAAGTTTTCAAAAATTAACCAAAGACCTAATTCACCCCTCTCTTAGGTCTTTCAAATCTTACCCTTGCACAATTTTAGATTTGAGGCACTTTCTGTGTCTATTTTTTTAGAAACGATCTTTTAGTGATTTCCCACGTGAACTTTAGTTTTCTATACCCCTTCAAAACATCAACATCCTTTTCATGAGCAACCCTTTCTTCATCTTAGGTATTGCCAAAACCTCACTAAGACAGTCAAGATTGATGATGTACCTTCTTGTAGGTTTTCCAAGTTTTACTGCAGTGGTTGTATCATCAATGACTCTTATTGACCCATAGAACTGCTTCACTAGCTTCATAAAGAAGACAGTATGGATTTGCAAAAATCTGGTCCATCCCTAAACTTCAAATCAATTTCTAAAGGGCTAGCTTGAATCTCCGAAGTGTTTCCAATCAATGGTATAAATCTCAGTTATTCGGTTCGAAATAAGCTCTCGAGGTTCTTCTTTCTTTCCTTTCTTCAAAACTTGAACATCATCTTTCCTTTTACCTTTCCAAGCCTTCTTCTTTTTACTAATTCAGACTCAAAAGAGTTGGTAGAAGAGGATTTTACTATATCCCTATGTTTTACAGCAATTGGAGATTTTGAAGAGTAAGAGAATACTCGGAGGATGAAAAAGATCCAAAATTTTTGCTATACCGTCCTCAAGAATGGCAAAAGAATTGAGAAGAGTGAAAAAGAAAGGATAGAGAGGAGTAAAGTATGTGAGCATTTGAAGGGTTCTGTAACATTGAAGAAGATTAAAGAGCGAGTGATGGTTGAGGTCTTGGAACTGCCAAAACATGTGAGAGTGGGAAGAGAGAGAGTGTGTTGTGGTTATGGAACCAATAATTCAAAAATAATATGAATTCAAATTTTTCTCTTTTTGATGAATGACCCACACAAAATCTGTTTCACTTTATGATTGGAGCATATATCCAAAGGAATAGAGATATAGTAACTCTAACACACATAAGACATATGGGATGTACAGTGAATACAAAATTTCTTTAATTTTCAAGAACTTTTTTGAGATTTTATTTCCTTTAGTGAACTTTGCTAAATCCTTGGTCAAGGTTTCAACTTTCTTCTGTAGAATGTCATATTCTTTGAAAAGTTATGTGTTTAAATTATTTGAGACAACTAGTTCTTTTCTCAAGTTTTTCAATTAAAAAAATACTTCATCCAATTATTTGCAAGTTTGACCAAGTAATAGGCCAAAAATATTTTTAGAAAATCTAAGAGGACTAGCTTGGGAAATTTCAGAAAAACTAGCTTCATAGCATTCAAATGGTGGCATATATTTTTTAGATTTCAATGACTTGAAATCCATTTTGAGTTACACATTTTTTTAGAGGTTTTGTACTCTTTGTAAAACTCATTGTAAGCATTCTCTAATTCTTCATAAGCAATGGGGTCAGAAAGTTGCACCTCTTGTTTTTCTTTTCCAAGTTGGTTTATCTACTTGTTATAGCATCTTTGCAGCACCGTTCACCTTTTTAAGGAGCTATTAGACAGATGTTGGCCTTTTTAGAGGTTTCTTATCGCTATTTAATGATATTTGAAAGGATGTAGTTGAAGAAATGATAACAAATAAATGTGACCACAATAAATTTCAACTGCCACATAAGCCAAAAGAAGTAGGATCAATTTAAGGCAATCAATGAAAGAGGAAGGAGGGACACAATGATTTATAGTGTCTCGATCCCTTTAATATCTACATCCACTAACTTTAGTCCATACTTAAGGATTTCAACCGATTCCACTAAATAATCACTACACACAAGTACACAAGAGGTTCACCCTATAAGGGTTTTAGACCAACAACCATTTTAACATTCAGGAATCAAGGTTCATCCTCTCCAAAAGGGTTTTATGTTCTCAAGATAACCTTGAATAAACAATCAGAAGATGAGAGATAAAAAGATATTACCAACAAATTTGGTAGATAATTAATAATGATAGCACTACTTCACTTTTGCTTTTGGAATCATAGGTTGATCACATGTAGCATGAGACAAATAAAAGCTTTTTGATGTTCTCAAGATAATGGAATGTGAAGCTTTTCAAAGTGTTCAAAAGTTGCAAAAAAATCAAAGTTTAACCCTTTTATATGGTTTAAAATTCAAGTGCACATTCAAATAATGACCAGCAACAGTGTCATTCGATCGATAAAATCAGACTCATTGCATCCTAATTGGTCTTTCAAACTTCCTACTCATTGGGCTATTTAAAGCAATTTGGTCACCCGAATTTTGAGGTTTGTGTCCAAATTTGTGGTTCAAATTTCTCTGGAAATTTAGCACCAATGAGACCATTCGGACATTCGAATTAGATTCCAAACTTTTTCAAACTTTGTAAAATCATTTGAAACTTAGCCACAACAAGTTTGAAATCATTTTGGACTAAAAGATAAGTCATTTAAAAGCTTTTGAACTATAAGCCCTTATCAAACACTTGGTATTTCAAAGAATGATAAAAATCTTTTAGGCTCATAATTAAGGTTAGAATTGGTTTGTGTTACAACATGCAGTGCATATATTCCAAATGCAAGAGGCGTAAGATTTACAAAGATTTACCTATGATGTAAGATAAACCCTACATTATAGTGTATTCAAAGTCTTCAAAAGATTGACATGCTCTTCATTCTTCAACCTTTTATGCTTGCTTGAGATGTCATTTTTACTTTATCTACAAGGCCAAGAGATCACATCGAAAAATCCTATCACACAATTATCATTCAAGTTAGCCATCATCATTATGAGCTTTGGAGGTTCCCTCACCATTTTGTGGATTCCTCTTTAAGATATCTACAATATTTTTCACTCTTTCTTCCAAGCCATCAAGTTACCGAGCACTATAGCGAATGTTTCAAAGAACTTGTACCTCTTCCCAATCTCCTTGGCATGATTATTTAGAGCTTCTGGGAAGACTTTGTCAACAATAGTGCCTCCATGTGTGATATCTTCACCAATGAAGTCCTTTGACTCCTTAGAGTGTGATTAAGGACTGTGACTTTCTTCAAATAATCACTTCTTGGTGGGAGATCGCTCCCCCTGACTTGGAAACTCATTTCTTCTCTTTGTCTTTCTGTGTGTTGCTTGCAAATATTTTTCATCATTACAAGAAAAAAAGAAATTTAAAACCAAAAATTGAAATTGAAAAATTAGTTTTTAATTATAAACCGATTTGAAACCAATTTAAAGTTGCAAAAACAAAAAGCGGTTTCAAATCATTTTCCAATTAGAAACCA
Organism: Rauvolfia tetraphylla; assembly: GCA_030512225.1. Lineage (NCBI taxonomy): Eukaryota > Viridiplantae > Streptophyta > Magnoliopsida > Gentianales > Apocynaceae > Rauvolfia > Rauvolfia tetraphylla. The sequence goes on along the minus strand of JAJQKT010000009.1, from coordinate 1,397,347 downwards.
ATTTTTTTGGTTTCAAAATTTGGTTTTTGATTTGTTTAAAAGGAAATCAATTTCAAAATGAATTGATTTTTCTTTTTTGAGGTGTTAAAAAATTGATTTCTAAATAAAATAATTTCAAATAAGTTTGTAATTAGAAACTGCTTTTTTTAGTTTAAAAATTTCATTTCCAATCGATGTCTAAGAGGTTTCAAAATAAATTCTTTTTTATTTATTTGAGGTTTTTAAAAATCAGTTTCTAATTATAAATTAATTTTTTTGTTAGAAAATTCAGTTTCCAATCAATTTCTAATCAGTTTTAAAGGAAATCAATTTCAAATTGGTTCCAAAATGAATTCTTTTTTTGTATTTTTAGGTATTTATCAATTTTAAATCAATTTCTAAATAAAACAGGTTCAAATCGATTTTTGATTTTTTATTTCAAAATTCAGTTTCCATCTGGTTTCATATGAAATCGATTTCAAAATGATTTGTTTTTGTGTTTTTTTCAAAGTATGCAAAAGTTGTTAAAAATTTGAATTGTAAGCTATTTCTATAGTTTAAAATTCAAGTACAACGTTCAATAATAGATAGTAACAACGCCATTTGGTTGACAAAATCTAGCTTACTGCATCCGAATTGGTTGTCTGAACTTTTTGTTCACTAGACTGCTGAAGGTAATTTGGTCAACCTAGTTTGGACTTTTGTGTTTGAATTGGTCGTCTGAATTTATCTAAAAATTCAGCAGCTAGGAGATCATTCATAATTCCGAATTAGAGTTCGAACTTCTCTAAACTTTGCAAAATTATTTGAAACTTAAACACAACAATTTTGAAATCATTTTGGACTAAAAGATAAGTTATTTAAAAGCTTTTGAACTATAAGCCGTTATCAAACACTTGGTATTTCAAAGAATGATCAAAATCCTTTATGCTCATAACCAAGGTTAGAAATGATTTGTGCAAATATATATGCAATGCATAGATTCCAAACACAAAATATGTAGGGTTTACAAAGTAATACCTATAAAGTAAGCATAGCCCTATACTATAGTGTCTTCAAAGCCTTCAGCCAGTTTTACATACTCTTCATCCTTCAAACATTTGAGCTCATTTGAGATGTCCTTATCAATTTATTTCCAAGGCAAGGATGTCACCTGGCTCCTTCAAAAAAAAAAAAAACCCTGCCTACATCAATGTTTATCATTAGTGAGAGCTACAAGAATTGACCTTAGAGCTAACAATCTCTCCCTTTTTAATGATGACAAACTCTGATACAAAATATGAAGGATTGAAAGCATGAAGTACATAGAAGCAAAGGTGTCACACTGATAGTTAAACATGTAAGCATAGTGACAAAATAAGGGTCATGAGGAGCCTATGACCCAACCAACCTGCTTGTCCCTCATTCCTTCCAAAATAATAAAAATAGAGCAATTAGGCTTCACGAATACTTCCAAGAGAGGTTTTAAAGATAGTAAAGTGATTATAATGCTCCCCCTTAGCTTGAGCTCACTTTTTAAATAACTTTGGATTGGAAGGATAATAAGTCTAAATTCATGTTTCTAAGTCCGAATTGAAAAATGTGCAAGGTAATGACTATATTTTTAACAAATAAGCTTTCTAAAATCTTTCCAAGTAAGATTGAACTGCTTTAAAGAAATTTTGCCCAATTTAGACAACAAATGAACACATTTTGGCTAAAATTTTGGACTGAGTCCGAATTGGATTGTGTGAGTTCAAATTTGAAAACTCAATCGTTATGAAATCAATAGCTTCCTCTCTAACTCTTATGATTGCCAACACTAATGTCAAAATTGCAAATTATCCATGATACAATATGATCATAGTTGCACATAAGCAATAGCACATGAAGAACAAATATAAGTCATTTTATATTTCCAATACAACCACGTAGACAAATACATATTCAAACATACTTATTCCCCTATAGTTAAAAAACATTGTGCATAAACTCACAATTGAACAAATTTTTGTAAATTTAACATTTGCAACCACATTGTGCGCAAACTCACAAGTGAACAAATTTTAGTAACTTTAACATTTTTCAATCACAAACTTGCTTCTTTGTCATCAATCAAATAGGGTGGCCGTAGTGAGTTAAGACAAAAGAGGAGCTCTCAATACAAGGAACTCATCATTGAGATTTAACTAAAAGAAGTCCATTTTGTTCTATAGAAGCATGAAATACATAGAGGTTAGTTTTCAAACAATGAAATGAAACATAGACTAAAAAAAACTAAACATAAACTAATAGTCATAAGTTCATAAGCTAAACAATGAAGTAAAGCATAAAGAGTGAGATAGAGGATGAGACATGCTTTGTCTTCAATTTTCTTCATGAAGTAAAGCATAATGAGTGAGATAGAGGATGAGATATGCTTTGTCTTCAATTTTCTTCATAGTATTCACTTCATATAGGTTTGTGGTGATTGCCAACTCAATGTGAAGTGGACCCTTACTTGTACGTTCCTTGCCGGAACAGTTGAGCTTTGGAGTTGTCACCAATCATGATAACATTCTAGTGCCTTTCTTTCTCACCATGTACTTTTATCTTCCTCTATTGAAAAGTGTCGTAGATGGGACATCAATACTAATTTTCTCAGTCAAGCACCCTTCTTCACTAGCATGCTGGTTGCCCTTTTCCCATCCATTCACTAGCTCTTTCTCAGCACCCTTGGTTTCCTCTTCTTGCATACCTCATCACATTCTCCCTCTTCATCTCATCCACTTCGTCTAGCTACTAATTAAAAATCATTCATGTTATCATCATCATCATCACTACTATCTTCTCCTTTGGTTTCATCAATGTTAGCCCTAAGGGCAAATCATATAAGATTGATTAGTTTTGATTAATGACAAATATTGATGAGGACTATTATGCTTGTATATTGTGTGATAGGTTCTGTAAAATAAGAAGTATGAAGTCTCATTGCTTTGAAGCAAGAGTTCAAGAACAACTTCAGTTAAGCAAAGTGATTGAAGTTTGAAGAATGTTGTTCTTAGAAGATCTAAAGGCATTGAAGACTTGAAGTGTAGAGTGTGTATACTTAGTAAGTAAGTTTCTATGTAAACTCTACACTTGCATGTCTTGGTCATCATTGAATGCATAAGAGAGCATAAAATGAATCTTATAATCTTAAAAGGATTTGAATAAGGTTTTTAGTGAATGTGATGTTTAAGTAAACTTTATATGATCAAAGAAATTTAATTTGTGTTTTCAAACTTACATATGGCTAAGTAAGTTTTCTATACATATCAAATGTTTCTCAAACACATTGAAGTTATACCTCAAATGATTTTACAAAGTTTGAAACTGCTTCAAAAAAATTCGGTCGTCCGAATTTTGTAGCAAAAGTTTGCTACTATTTCTTCCAGAGAAATTCGGAAGAAGATTCGGACGCAGCCAAAAAATTCGGTCGTCCGAATTTTGGCCTTCAGCATGGTCACTGTTTTTCCAGAGAAATTCGGACGAAGATTCGGACTCAACCAAAAAATTCGGTCGTCCAAATTTTCTGAAACTAGCCGTTACTAGCCGTTTTATAGCCGTTTGAACTAATTTTCAAATTCTACAAAAGCCATAAACTCCAGATTTTTTAGAATAACTTTGAACTTAACAAATCCTACATGCTCTAACTTGTTTTACATCAAATTAAATTGAAAAGCTCTCAAATTGCATTGTGCTCAAAGATTGAAATTCAAGTTTCCAAAGGCAACAAAGTGTGAAGGTGAAACGTTGTGTAATCATCTACCAACAAAGTGGTAACATCTTACACACACTCTTTTCTTATCTCAATTGTGTTTTCTACTAGCTCATTGCAAGGTTATCTTGTGACATAAAACCCTTTTGTGTTAGGGTGAGCCATAGACTAGATTAATCAAGGTTGTGGTGTAAAACCCGTTTGTGGGTGAGCCTTTGATTAGATTGGTCTTTAGGTTGTCTTTAGATATAAAACCTTTGTGGAAGGGTGAACCTTGTTTGTATAATTACTAAAAGAGGTTGTGAGTGTAAAACCATTGTGTGGTGAGCCTCTTGTGTAATTGCATAAATTGAGCATATAGTGGATTGGTTGAAATCCTTGAGTGTGGACTCAAGGTAGTGGATGTAGATCTTGAAGAGATCGAACCACTATAAATCGTGTGTTCATTTATTTATAGCTTTACTTGTTTACATACTTATGTTATTATTATTTGTTCTTAGTTGTTGATTGATTGGTTGTGGTTTTATTGTTTGATCATCTTGTCTCAACCATTACATCACATATAAACTTAGAGTTTGTGAATTTGAAGACAAGCTTTTATTAAGGCAAAGGATTTGCAATAAAGGAAAAGATTTTGATAATTAGCCTAAGACCTAATTCACCCCCCTCTTAGTCTTACAATTGGTATCAGAGCAAGGTCTTCTTTTTAAGGTCTAACAACCTAGAAGTAAAGATCATATGGCTAGTTTATCAAATTGGCCTTATATGGAAGGTTCCTCCACTAATAGACCTCCATTGTTTGATGGTTCTAATTATACTTTTTGGAAGTCTAGGATTGAGATTTACATTTGTTCTATTAACTATGAATTGTGGAATATTATTGAGAAAGGTCCCTATGTACCATTGAGATTGAAATCCGATGGAGTTACAAGAGAACCAAAGCCCATGGAGGAGTATGATGAGAGCGATTCAAGGAAGATGACATTAAACTACCAAGCAATGAACATTCTTTGTTGTGCATTGATTGTCAATGAATACAATAGAGTGATGGAATGTGATTCTGCTCATGAAATGTGGAAGCTACTTCAAGTCACTCATGAAGACGAAAGAACAAATGTGTGCTTCATGGCAATGGAAGATGAGGTACAACCTACTCCATCTACCTCTACTTATTATGATGATGATATTGATGATCTAGTGAATTACTTGTTGAGATGTATGGAGAATTAAAGAAGGCTTCAAAAAGGAATAAGGAAATGAAAACAAAAATTAATGATTTATTGAATGAGAATAAAATTTTTTTTGTGAAAATAAAAAGCTTCTTGAGGACAAAGATGCCTAGCATGGGAAAAGGAAAGAGAAAAGCCAAAGAAAGAGAAGGAGGATCAGTGATTAATGAACCAAGAAAGGTTCATGTTTTGCAAAGCATGTCATGGCTGGATAGATTTGTCACAGTGGAGGCTACTACTGAACTTTATGATTGGGCACAAAGGAACCATAAGATAAATCCAAGCCACAAGGTGGATGTCATCAAACTATTCGAAATGGGTAATATACAATCATTTTTAAATGATGTGAGCTGGACTAGTTTTCCTATGTTTGATGAATGCTATTTATTACCTTCCTTAGTTTATGAAGTTTATGCAAATATTAAGGAAGAAAGAGTTGAGAAGAAAGAGTTGAGAAAGTTGGTAATAAAGCTATTCAGTGGTGTTCTTCAAGAATATCACAAGTTGATTTTTGAGATTGATAATGCATTGCTCAATAGAATTTGTGATGTTGAGGATGTTGGGTTTAGACATTATTCTTCCGGGGAACATTGTTTTATAAGTAAGTTATGCTCACATGAAAGGATTGAGAATGTATGTATAAATGGTAGAAGCCTCAAGACTATAAAGAAGAGAGAGTTGAACATGAGGAGAATAATGTAATTCAATGGTATTCCTCTAAAGTATATCAAGTGGACTTTGAGTTCAATGATGCCTTGGTGAACAAAATTTATGGAGTGGATGATAATGAGGCAAGATATTACTCATTGGGACAGCATTGCTTTATTCATGAATTGTTCACAAATGAAAGATTTGAAGAGGCTTTCACAAATGGTAGACAATTTAGGTCCATTAGGAAGGGTTATGCATCACATGATTACCACCATGATCATCCCTAATTTTGGACATAAATCATCCGTTGGAAATATGCATATGGTGATTATGCTTGCCTTACTTGAGCATAAACTTTGGATTCATGCATTGAAACATATGATTAGTGCAAGAAAAACAGCCAACAAAGCCTTACCATATGGGAGAATATTAACAAGGATCTTCAAACACTTCCAAGGCAAACTTCCTGTACGAGGACAAACTTTCAAGAGTGGAGAAATCTACACTAATGATTCTCTTAAAAGTATGCAGTTAGTTCTTGATGAGGATGGAATATGGAGAACAAAAGAAGAAATTCATTTAAGAAGAGAAGAGGTTGAAGAAAGTGAAGAGGTTGAGGAAGAAGAAGATGAAGAAAAAATATTGGTAAGGGAAATGAAGACAAAGAGGAGGCATGACTGATCTAGTGAGGGGGAGCAACCTTCCACAAAAGAAGACTATTTGAAGAGGTATTCTCTATTGAAGGAAAAGAAGATGAAGATGATAATCTCACTAGAGGTGATATCATAGTTGCCAAGGTGTTTCAAGTGACAATGAACAGCCATGTAAAGGAAATAAAGAAGATGGACAAATTCTTCAAGTCTTTTGCTCTGATGATTCTGGCAAATTTGATGGTTTAGAAGCTAGAGTCAAGAATATGAAAGAAGACTTGAGAAAGATTTCTCAAGTAGTTTTAAATGGTGCAAGTTCCTATAAATCCAAAGAAGAAGAAAAGAAAGAAGATGAGAAAGAGAAAAATGAAGAAGATCAAAAAGATAATATGGGTGGAGATGACAGCAATAAGGATGATAGTAATTACAGTGAAAATAGAGATGGCTATCAATTTGTTGCTAAAGAAGAAGACAAAAGATGAAGGAAAAGGCAGTGAAGCATCTCAAGAAGAAGAAGAGCATGAGAATGAAAAACAAAGAGGTAAAGCTCAAGAGAACAAGCAAGAAGAAGGAGGTGAAGGGAGTTTAACAAAGTCAAATCATAAATCCATCACCAATTTCCTTCTGTCAAGGGAGGAGGAAAATGTGGTTCAAAGGAAGAAGATCCAAAGATCCTCTCAATTGGTAACTTTCCAAAGCACAACTACACGAGCAAGGAGTCAACAAATGAAGGACCCCATCATATAGAGCTCAAGGGAGACATGGCCATCATAACAAACAAATTTGGAAGTGAAGACCATGAAGCGCATCCAAGACTAAGCCTTTCTCTCCCTAAACTCTATTTTGATGCTTATTTTAGTTTATTCCTTGATGCACACGTTATACTTTAACATTGAAATTTACTTGTGCCTTTTTAGTCATTATAATGTTTTGAAGCTCAATATGTGAAATCTTTGTGATAAGAGCTTCTTTTGTTTCACTTTTGTTGTCCAAGTATTCTCACCCCAAGTTTAATTGCTGCTACAAAAAAGGGGGAGAAGAATTTGATTTATCATTGTTGAAATGCTACATAATGATTATTACTGTTAGAATGATAATTATTTGACTAGACATATACTGTTTATGAGAGTTGGTCAATATATTGCTTAATTGCTAAATGAGAGTTGATCAACATACTGCTTATATGTGATACATGTTGTCTCATTTTCATTAAACCCTGTCTTTGATTGATGACAAAAGGGGGAGAAGAAATGTGATGACAAAATGTGTGAAAATGTAAAATAGTAGTGGCAATGGGGAGAAAGAATGTTGACTGCAAAATATGCTATGTGCTTGTTGTATTGTAATGTGCTTACTGTAAATGTGCTATGTATGAGTGCTATAGGTTGAAATGTAAAATAAATGTGTATTGTGCAAATATATGGTTGCATTTGAAATTTAAATTGAGAAATGATTGTTTTCTGAGATTTTGAAAATGGTTGAGTTGAGATTGTGAAATTTTTCATCATGGTTCTTGACTTGACCTATGATTTTAAGTTACATCATGAAAACAACTAAATACATGAGTTTTGTGGTTTTGCAAAGCTAAATTGAGTGTTATTGTGGCTATACATATTTGAGTACTTTTATAGTTCATTTGAAAATGCAAAATCATTTTTTCAAACTTGTTGACAAAATTTTGGACTTGAAATTCGGATGCAGACAAAAAAATTCGGATGCATCAAGATCTTCTTGTCAAAAATGTTTTTCCTGTTGTTCAAATTGTTTGAAAATAGTTTTAATCTCTTCCATTATGTTTGAACAACCTTAGGAACACTTTATTTCACTTTTAACATTCATTATATTGAATTTATTGCAGTTTGGACTTAAGATTTAAAAATTCGGATGCAAGAATTAAAAATTCGGATGCATGTTCTGAAATTCGGATGCATGCATATTTTGTTGCCAAAATGTGCTCTTTTTTTGTTCAAATTGATTCAAACTTATTTTAATCTCTTCCACTATGTTTGAACAACCTTAGGAAAGCTTATTTTCAAAAATTGAAGCTTTCATTTTAATTATTTTAAAAGTTTGGACTTGATATGTCAGAATTCGGATGCTTAGCATCTCAAGTCCAAAGTTGTTGAAAAATGAGCACAATCTAAGGGGGAGCATTGTTAAATTATTACAACCTTTAAAACCTCTCTTAGTAGTTTTCTAAATACTTAAATGCTATATCTTCTATATGTAGTTGGAAAGAAGGAGGTTAATGGAGGTTGGTTGGGTCATAGGCTCATATTGAGCCTTTTGCATGTCAATGTGCTAAATTGGTTATTATCCATTATTGACATTAATGCTTATTTGTACTACATTGTTTAAATCCATCACATTTTGCATCAAAGTTTGTCATCATCAAAAAGGGAGAAACTGTTAGCCCTAAGGGCAAATCATGTAGGTTTGATTAGTTTTGATTAATGACAAACATTGATAAGGACTAATATGCATGTATGTTGTGTGATAGGATTTTTGGATTGAGAAGGAACCAAGCCTCATTGCCTTGGAGCTAGCAATGCAAGAACAACTCAAATATGCCAAAGTGATTAAAGATTGAAGAGTTTGTTCAAACTTAATAAAGGCTTTGAAGACATGAAGTGTAGGTTAAATGTGGTTAATAGGTAAACTTTGTAAACCCTACACTCTTAAGCCTTGGAATCTATGAGTTGCAATTGAGAGCACAAAACTTGATTTAAATGGTTTCAATGGTTTTGAAGTTACCTAAATTATCAAGTTTTCATAAATGGTTTTGGTACATAAAAGGTCTTTAATGACTTATCTTTAAGGCTAGAATGTTTTCCAACTTGTTTGAATTGATTTGAATATGTTTTGACAAAGTCCAAAAAAATTCGATCGTCCGAATTTTGTAGCAAAAGTTTGGTACTATTCTTCCAGAGAAATTCGGAAGAAGATTCGGACACAGCCAAAAAATTCGGTCGTCCAAATTTTGGCCTTCAGCATGGTCACTGTTCTTCCAGAGAAATTCGGAAAAAGATTCGGACGCAGCAGGAAAAATTCGGTCGTCCGAAAAATTTGGATGCAGAATTCGGTCGTCTGAATTTTCCTGAAACTAGCCGTTACTAGCCGTTTTATAGCCGTTTGAACTGATTTTCAAATTCTATAAAAGCCATAAACTTCAGATTTTTTAGTATAACTTTGAACTTAAGAAATCCTACAAGCTCTAACTTGTTTTACGTCAAAATTACTTGAAAAGCTCTCAAATTGCCTTGTGCTCAAAGATTGAAATTCAAGATTCCAAAGGCAACAAAGTGTGAAGGAGAAACATTGTGTAATCATCTACCAACAAAGTGGTAACATCTTACACACTCTCTTTTCTTATCTCAATTGTGTTTTCTACTAGATCATTGCAAGGTTATCTTGTGACATAAAACCCTTTTGTGTTAGGGTGAGCCATAGACTAGATTAATCAAGGTTGTGGTGTAAAACTCATTTGTGGGTGAGCCTTTGATTAGATTGGTCTTTAGGTTGTCTTTAGATATAAAACCCTTGTAGAAGGGTGAACCTTGTTTGTATAATTACTAAAAGAGGTTGTGATTGTAAAACCATTGTGTGGTAAGCCTCTTATGTAATTGTTGAATTTGAGCATATAGTGGATTGGTTGAAATCCTTGAGTGTGGACTCAAGGTAGTGGATGTAGATCTTGGAGAGATCGAACCACTATAAATCGTGTGTTCATTTTCTTATTGCTTTACTTGTTTACATACTTGTGATTATTATTTATGCTTAGTTGTTGATTGATTGGTTATGATCTTATAGTTTGATAATCTTGTATTAATCATCAAATCACATATAACTTGAAGTTTATGAATTTAAAGAAGAGCTTCTATTAAGACAAAGGATTTGCAAATAAGAAAAAGATTTCGATAATTAGCCGAAGACCTAATTCACCCCCCTCTTAGGTCTTACAGTAACATTGGAAAAGGATCTTCCCCTCTTATTAAACAAGTTTTACTCACTGATGACTTGAAATATAATTTGCATAGCATTAGTCAATTATGTGACAATGGACACAAAGTTGAGTTTAAATGTGATACAAGTACCATTCTTGATAGTGTTAGTGTGAATACTATTTTCGTCACAAATAGAGTTGGGAATGTATATGTGCTATATCTTGATGAACTTGTTGCCAATGATGTTAAATGTCTTGCCGTTCATGATAATGATGGTTTTCTTTGGCATTGAAGGTTAGGTCATGTGAGCATGGATTTGTTGTACAAACATTCCTCTCAAGATTTGGTTAAAGGATTGTCAAAAATTCATTTTGAGAAAAATCATCTTTGTGATGCATGTCAATATGGAAAACAAACAAAAACATCTTTCAAATCCAAGAAAACGGTTTCAACTTCAAAACCACTTGAACTTGTTCATATGGATTTATTTGGGTCAGTGAGAACCACTAGTCTTGGTGGTAACAAGTATGCATATGTTATAGTTGATGATTTTTCAAGATTCACTTTGGTACTCTTTTTATCACAAAAGGATGAAGCATTTCATGAATTTGTGAAACTTTTCAAAAAGGTTCAAACCTCCCTTGATAGCAAATTGATCTTTGTTAGAAGTGACAATGGGAGAGAATTCTACAGTCAATATTTTACAAAACTTGGTGATGAATATGTGTGACAACTTGGAAAAATTTGATAGAAAATGGGATGAAGGCATATTCCTTGGTTATTCCTCTAACAAGAAAGCTTATAGAGTTTACAATAAAATAACTTTATGTGTTCAGGAAACCATACTTGTGAATTTTAACGAGCCTAACCTATACTTAGATAGAAAAGATGATGATGATGTAGGTACCTCCATGAATGACAATCAAACTCACCTTCAAGCCCAACTTTGGATGATAATGCCAATGAAGAAGAGATGATTGAGCAAGAACAAGAATATCAACCAAGTGGTGACCAGGAGCTCCCAAAGGATATACTATATGCAAGAAGCCTCCCAAGGAGCAAATCATTGCTGATGTATCTCAAGGTGTTAGAACAAGATGGTACTTCAGTGATAATTTTGTACTTTTTTCTCACATTCAGCCTAAAAATATTGATGATGCATTATGTAATAATTTTTGGATTGTATCTATGCAAGAGGAATTAAATCAATTTGAAAGAAACAAAGTTTGGATTCTTGCCCCCCTTGATCACCCAATTATTGGCACAAAATGGGTTTTTAGAAACAAACTTAATGAATCCAAAGAATTTGTTAGAAACAAGGCTAGACTTGTTACCCAAGAATTTAATCAAGAAGAGGGCATTGATTGTGATGAAACTTTTGCTCTGGTAGCTATACTTGAGTCTATAAGAATGCTTTTGGCATTTTCTTGCTTTAAAGGTTTGAAGTTGTTTCAAATGGATGTCAATGGTGCTTTTTAAAATGGTTTTATTGAAGAGGAGATTTATGTGGAACAAGCTCCTAGAGATTGGTATGAAAGATTGACTGGTTTTCTTCTTTCAAAAGGATTTTCAAGAGGAAAAGTTGACACTACTCTTTTCATAACAACCTCTTGCAACAATAATCCTTTACTTGTGCATATATATGTTGATGATATCATATTTGAGGCTACTAATGTTGCACTTTGTGTGGAATTTTTCATGTTAATGCAAAGTGAGTTTGAAATGAGCATGATGGGAGGACTCAACTTCTTTCTTGGGCTATAAATCAACCAAACCAAGGATGGCACTTTCATAAATCAATTCAAGTATACCAAGGAACTCTTAGAGAGGTTTGGAATGGACCAAGAAAAATGTATAAGCACTCCAATGAGTTCATCAACCAACCTTGACAAGGATGAGAAAGGTGAAAATGTCGACAAAAAGGTATATAAAGGTATGATTGGTAGTCTACTTTATCTTACCTCAACTAGACCGGATATTATGTTTGTCATTTGCTTGTGTGCTAGATTTCAATATTGTCCTAAAGAGTCTCACATACTTGTTGTGAAACGTATTCTCCGATATTTGATTGATACACATGACTATGGCCTTTGTTTTCAAAATCAACTTCTTTTGGCCTTGTTGCATATTTAGATGCTGACTATACCGGATGCAAAGCGAGGATAAAAGCACTACTGGTCATCGTCAATTTCTTGGTAGTTGCCTTGTATCTTGGTATAGTAAGCAACAAGCATGTGTGTCATTATCTACCACTGAGGTCGAATATATCTCCACCGGTAGTCATTATGCCTAAGTGCTATGGATGAAAAATGCTGTACTTGATTATGGCTTAGATTTCAAATGTGTGCCTATTTTATGTGAAATACTAGTTCCATCAATTTTAGCATAAATCCCACTCAACATTCTAGAACTAAGTATATAGAGATCAAAAATCATTTCATTCGTGATCATGTAGCTAAAGGTGATATACGCTTGGACTATGTGAATACTAATGATTAAATTGTGGATATATTCACCAAGCCTTTGGCTGAGGAAAGGTTTTATTACCTTCAAAGAAGCTTGGGAATTTCAAAACTCAAATACTAATGTGTGTGTTAAAGAGTGGCAAAAATAGGGGAAATTTGGACACATAATTCAGATGCATGGAGTGAAATTCGAATGTCCAAACTTCGTTCAAAAAATTCCTGACCGAAAAATTCAGACGCTAGTTCGGATGCATGGCCAAAAATTCAGATGCATGGCTAAACTGAAGAAACAGAGAAATTCGGATGCCAGTTTAGAAGCAAACCTAAAATTAGGTCATCCAAATTTTATGATTTCAACAGCTTTTAAATCACTCAATCGATCAAATTCTTCATTTTAAAGCATCCGAATTCTCTCTTCTCACAAAACCCACTGTGGGTAATGTGCTTTCTCTCTTTGGTGAGATAGGTTGGGATAGTTTGCTTGGGGTGAATGAAGATTGTTATCCCATACTTGTCTATGAGTTTTATGCTAATCTTATGGAAGAAAGGATTGAGCATTTTGGGAATAACATTATTCAATGCTATTCTTCTAGAGTACCCCAAATAGACTTTGAATTCAATGATGCTTTAGTGAATCGCATTTGCGGTGATGACATTGGTGCTAGATATTATTCTTTGGGACTACATTGCTATATCAATGAATTGTTCACCAATGAATTATTGGATGCATTCACTAATGGTAACAGATTTAGGTCCATCAGGGAAAGAGAAATCAAAGCATTTGATGCTAGAGGACGTATTATGCATCACATGATTACTACTATGATCATCCCTAATTTTGGACATAAATCATCAGTTGGTAGAATGCATATGGTGATTATTGTTGCCTTGCATGAACATAGAAGACTAAAATTTGGATTCATGTTATTAAAGCATATGATTAGTGCAAGAAAAACTGCAAATAAAACCTTGTCTTATGGGAGATTGTTGACAAGGATCTTCAAGCATTTCAATGTCCAATTTCTCGGGAGAGGAAATCTGATGAAACATGGGAAAATTTACTCCAACGAATCTCTCAATAGAATGCAATTGAATCTAGATGAGAATGGTGTGTGTAGGACAAGAAGAGAAACCCCTCTAAGGGGTGAGAAAATGGAAACAAGTGGTGATGAAGAAGAGGAGGATGAGAAGGAGACTTTAGTTAGGGAAAGGAAGAGTAAGAAGAGAAATGATTTATCAAGTGAGGGAGAGCAACCTCACACAAAGAGAAGATTATTTGAAGAAGAGCCCTCTCCTCAATCTCATCAAAATCTAGGAGACATTCCTAGTGAGGTATGAGTTACTAGAGGTGACACTATTGTAGCCAAGGTGTTCCAAGCAGCCTTGAACAACCATGTAAAGGAGATGGGAAAGATGTATAAGTTCTTCGAATCCTTTGCTCCTATGGTGCTAAGTACGCTGTATGGCTTGGACACTAGAATGAAAAATATTGAAGAACTATTGATGAAGAACACATAAAATGGTGAAGGAACCTCTAAGTCTCAAGCTAAGGATGACAAAAAAGATGAAGGAGATGAGGAAGGAAAGAAAAGGAAAGAGGATAGAGATGCTGAGGATGATGATAAGGATAATGATGAAGGAGGCAACTTTGAGCTTGTGGCTAGAGAAAGTGAGGAAAATGAGGATGTTCATGAGAAGCCACAAGAAGGTGAAAGCCTAGAAGGAAGAATGATAGAAAGGGCCGAGATCACTTCACCATCTACTGCTTCATTTGGCCAAGGAAGAGTCAAGCACGTGGTCAAGAAAAAGGGGGACAAGGAGATCCTCCCGGTTGGTTACTATTCCAAAGCAAAACTACACCAGCAGGAGCAAGGAAGTGAGGGGCCAGTTCACATTGAGCTTAAGGAAGACATGGCCATCACTACCAACAAATATGGAGTGAAGATGATGACCAAAATCAAAGATTAAGCACTCCCTAACCCTCTCTCTCATTTTACTTATGTACTTAGTCTAGTTTATGTACTTTTATTTCATGCTTAATTAATGTATCTAGAATAGTCCATGTATTTTCAAGCTTTGACCTTCAATGTGCCTTTCAAGTTCATGTGATCTTTTGAAGCTCAATGATGATATCATAATACTGAGAGCTTATGTTATTTTTGTTTTCATATTTACTTCACTTTCAACACCCCACATTTGATTGATGACTCATACTTTATAGGCCATTGTGCGCTCATTAGCATCTTGATACTTTGAGAATCTTTGAGGTGATTTATGCATTGGTTGATTAAGATGAATGAGTTTTATAATTGATCACCTTGCTTTGATGATTATTTGATTGGTTATCAGTACTTATATTACAAAATCTATCGTTTGAAAACTTTGCCAAAATTTCGGACTTGAAATTCGGACACAAACCCAAAATTCGGTAGTCCAAATTTTCTGTCAAAAATGAAAATTTGATCATTCTTGTTCAAAACTGTCATTTCTTGTTTAAAAATAAATATTTCAGATGACTTGAACTTTCAAAACTCATTGTGTTGAATTCTTGTCACTTGATCTTTCAAAACTTTCAAATTTTCAGAACTCGAGTCCAAATATGTGCATTATCTAAGAGGGAGCCTTGAATATTGACTATAAGCTCTAAAACCCCTCTTAGAATGTGATCTAAATGCATTTATACTATATTTTCTATTTAGCATGGATGGAAGGAGGCTTATGGTGGTTGGTTGGGTCATAGGCTCATTTTGAGCCATGTTTATGTCATTATGCTATATTATATTTAAAATTGATTTTCAATCAATACATGACATAAATACTTCTCTGTGCTTAAATTGTCTAAATCCATCACATTTTGCATCAGTTTGTCACCATCAAAAGGGGGAGATTGTAAGCCCTAAGGGCAAATCATGTTCTTTAGATTAATGAAAAATATTGATAAATGCAAAGTCCTAAAGAAATAATGTTGATTAACCTTGATATGAACTAATGTTCTTAATTGTTGTGTGATAGGAATTTTGGATTGAGAAGAATACAAGTCCCAATGCCTTAAAGCTAAAAGTGCAAGAATAACTCAAGGTTATCAAAGTGGTTGAGAATAAAAGAGTTGATTCAAGATAATTGAAGGCATTGAAGATCTTATGTAGGTTTACAAATGCATTATAGGTATATCTTTGTAAACCTTGCACTTGTTTGTCTTTGAAATCTAAAGTATTTTCAAGAGAGCTTAAAACTTGGTTTTAAAATTCAAATGATTTATCTTACAATTGTTTTTACCAAGTTCTTGACAATGGCCTTTGGACTAAAAGCGTTCAAAAATATCCATTTTATAGTCCAAATGATTTCAAAATTCTTATGATTGATTTTTAATCATTTTAACTAAGTTTGAAATGTTCGGACTTCAATTTGAACGTTTGAACTTTATTTCATGGCTACTGAATTTCCAGAGAAATTTGGACTACCATTCGGACGCTTATGTCCAAATTTGGTCGACTGAATTTATCCTGTCAGCTTGAAAACAGAAAAATTCAAACGATCATTCAAACGCAGAGATCCAAGTTCGATCGATCTAATTTTATTGTTACTAACTGTTATTTGAACGTTACAACTGATTTTGAAACCCTATAAAAGGCATAAACTTTAGATTTTTGGGTAGTTTTTGAGCCTTCAAGAATCATTACTTTTCCCAGTTATTTTCTATCAAAAAGTTCTCTTTCGTCTTGTGCTAAAAAGTTCAAATTCAAGATTCCTTAGACAAAAAGGTGAAGGTGTGCTAATTTGTCATCATCTACCAAAGTGTTGGTAACTTTCTTATCTTATACTTCATCTACTTGTTGTTTTCAAGGTTATCTTGAGGATATAAAACCCTTGTGATAGGGTGAGCCTTGATTATTTGAAATTGAAAAGAGGTTGTAGAGTAAAACCCTTATGGGGTGAGCCTCTATTGTATTGTTTGATCAACTTGTGCTATAGTTGAGTTTGGATGAAATCCTTGAGTTGGTGCTCAAGATAGTGGATGTAGATCTTGTGTGATCGAACCACTATAAATTGTTTGTGTTGTCTCTGGTCTTCTTTTTTTCTTGGAATCTTATTGTGTTCACTTGCATTTCTTGTTATTTTTTTATTTCAATCATCTTCAAAATCATTTTTTTCAAAATTAGCCAGAGATCTAATTTATCCCTCCCCCCTTTTGGACTTTCACTTCCAATCCATCAAGAATCTGAAGAGAATAAACTTTCAGATTTATCTTGAATTATCTTGAATCAACTCTTTTAGGACTTACAATATAGTTTAGGGTTGAAAGCAAATCAGGTTGTTTTGACTAGTGACAAACATTGATAAGTACAATGTCCTATGAAAATCATATTGATTAATCTTGATAACGACTAATATGCTTGTATGTTATGTGATAGGATTTTTGGACTGAGAAGAAAGCAAGTCTCATTGCCTTGAAGCTAAAAGCTCATGAACAACTCAAGTTTATCAAAATAGTTAGAGTTGATTCAAGACTGTTGAAGGCTTTGAAGATGCTAGTGTAGGTTTACTATGCTTCATAGGTATATCTTTGTAAACCTTGCACTCTTTTGTCTTTGGAATCTAAAAGCTTTTCAAGAGAGCTTCAAACTTAGTTTTAAATCATAAATGATCTATCTTACAAATATTTTTGCCAAGTTCTCAATAACGGCCTTTGGACTTAAAGTTTTTTAAATGATCTATCTCATAGTCCAAAATGATTTCAAACTTATTGTGCTTAATATCTACTTTTTTTGATTGAGTTTGATCAATTCAGACTCAAATTCATACGTCTGAATTTGATCACATGACTGCTGTATTTCTAAAGAAATTCGGATGACCATTCGGACGCTTGAAATTATAGTTGAGCTTGATTGAAATCCTTGAGTGAATGCTCAAGGTAATGGATGTAGATATTGTGTGATCAAACCACTATAAATCACTTGTGTTATCTCTTGCTCTTTATTTCTTTCAAACTTGAATCTTATTGTATTTGCTTGCATATTTTGTGAAGTATTTAATTGAAATCATCTTCCAAATCAACTTTCTCAAAAAGGAAAAAGTTTTCAAAAATTAGCCAAAGACCTAATTCACCCCCTCCCCTCTTAGGTCTTCCAATTGGTATCAGAGCTTGGATTTCTTTTGCAAAGGTTTTACCACCTAGAAGATAAAATCCTATGGTATCTTCCACAAATAGACCTCCCTTATTTGATGGAACAAATTATACATTTTGGAAATCTAGAATTAAGATATATATTTGCTCTATTAACTTTGATTTGTGGAATATCATTGAGAAAGGGCCATATATACCAATGAGGATGAGAGCCGATGGTGAGACAAGGGAACCCAAGCCTATGGATGAATACGATGAAAATGACTCAAGAAAGATGACCTTGAACTATCAAGCCATGAGCATCTTGAGTTGTGATTTAGATGTCAATGAATACAACCGAGTTAACGGATGTGATACGCTCATGACATGTGGAGACTTCTTCAAGTTGCTCATGGAGGCACAAAACAAGTGAAGGAGTCAACGCTTGCTATGTTAGTAAGAGATTATGAATTATTCACTATGAAGCAAGGAGAGAGTGTTAGTGATATATTCACAAGATTTACAAACATCTCAAATGGATTGAAGTCCTATGGGAAGAATTATTCACTTGGTGAAAAAAAAGAAAGATGTTGGATGCTCTACCTAAATCTCGGTAACCAAAGACTCTTGCAATTGAAGAATCAAAAGGCTTGAAGGCTCTTCCTCTTGAAGAACTCATTGGATCATTACTCACTTATGAGATGAAGGTAAAAAGACTAAATGATCTTGAAGATGAGTAAAAAGGGAGAAAAAAAGTAGTACTTAAAGGCTTTGAGAATCAAAGTGAACTAGGGGACTTATCTAGTGATGAAGATGAAGATGGAGAAGATAATGAAATGGCCATGGTAGTTAGGAAGTTCAAAAAATTCTACAAAAAAGGATTTCTCAAGAAAGGAAAGAGGAGGCCATCAAAGAAAGGAGGACAATCATCTTCATTGTTCAAACTTCAATGCTATGATTGCAAAAGCACCGAACATCTTATAGTAGATTGCCCTAAAGCAGTGGAGAAAGAAAGAGATGCTAAATTCAAGAAGAAGAAATCTATCAAGAAAGGCAAAGGATTGGTATGCACTTGGGATCAACAAGCAAATGAAGATAGTGGAGATAACAATGATGAAAGAGCAAATGTGTGCTTCATGGCTATGAATGATGAGGTACAATCTAATCCTTCAACCTCTACACATTGTGATGATGATATTGATGATCCTTGTGAATTTCTTGTAGATATGTATAGTGAATTAAAGAAGGCTTCAAAAAGAAACGAAGAAATGAGATTCAAAATTTGAAAATTTATTGAAGGAGAACTCAATTTTTTTTGTGATAACAAAAAACTTCTTGAATCCATTGATTGTTTGCATATTGAGAAAGAAGTTTTAAATGTTACTTTACAAAATATGCCTATTGAGAACCAATCTCTTTGTGCCAAAATATCTTCTTTAGAAAAAG
Organism: Rauvolfia tetraphylla; assembly: GCA_030512225.1. Taxonomy (NCBI): domain Eukaryota; kingdom Viridiplantae; phylum Streptophyta; class Magnoliopsida; order Gentianales; family Apocynaceae; genus Rauvolfia; species Rauvolfia tetraphylla. Next base: position 1,378,161 of record JAJQKT010000009.1, on the reverse strand, counting down.
TGATTGTGGATTATGATGTGTTAAAAAGGAAAGTTGATGATCTCACTCTAGGTGTAGAAAAATTTGCTAATGGTAGATATAATCTTGACAAAATTCTTGGATTTCGAAGATCCACTTTTATTAAAAATGGTCTTGGATACAATCATGTCATCAATACTTCAAAATGCAAAAATTATTTTGTCAAGGCTACATCTATGTCTATGCCTCATTCATGTTGCACATATTGTGGTAGAAATGGTCACAAGGTGACTAGGTGCTCTATAAAAAGAAAGGTTGAGAGTGGTGTTAAGACTATTTGGAGAGCTAAGGGTACCGTCACTAACCTCCTTGGATCTAAGAAGATGTGGGTACTGAAAGTCACTTCCTCTCACTTGAAGTAGGTACATACTCACTAAAGATCAAGTGGCACAAAGTGGTTTCTTGATAGTGGATGCTCAAGGCATATGACGGGAAATGCCTCATTAGTGAACTTCAAGCTACAAGTGATGGATTTGTCACATTTGGGGACAAGAAGAAAGGAAGAATTTTTGGTGTAGGTAACATTGGTAAAGGATCTTCTCCTTTAATCATACATGTCTTACTCATTGATGACTTGAAATATAATTTGCTTAGCATTAGTCAATTATGTGATAATGGTTGCAAAGTTGAGTTTAAATGTGATACATGTACCATTCTTGATAGTGTGAGTGGAAAAATTATTTTTGTTGCAAATAGAGTTGGGAATGTATATGTACTATATCTTGATGAACTTCTTGCAAATGATGTTAAGTGTTTTTCCATTCATGATAATGATGGATTTCTTTGGCATAGAAGACTAGGTCATGTGACCATGGATTTGTTGAACAAGATTTCCTCTCAAGAGTTGGTGAGAGGATTGCCAAAAATGAGTTATGAGAAAATTTTCCTTTGTGATGCATGCCAATATAGAAAACAAACAAAAATATCTTTCGAACCCAAGAAAATGGTTTCACATCAAAATCCCTTGAACTTGTTCATATGGATTTCTTTGGACCAATAAGGACCACTAGTCTCGGTGGTAAGAAATATGCATATGTAATTGTTGATGATTTTTCAAGATTCACTGGGTACTCTTTCTATCTCAAAAAGATGAAGCATTTCATGAATTTTTAAAACTTTTCAAAAGGTTCAAACCTTCGTTAACTGCAAATTGATTTCCATTAGAAGTAACAACGGGAGAGAATTTTACAACCAAGATTTTACCAAACTTTGTGACGAAAGAGAAATTGTTCACAACTTTTCAGCTGCCAAAACAACTCAACAAAATGGGGTGGTTGAAAGGAAAAATCATACTTTACAAGAAATGGCTAGGTCTATGCCTTGTGAGAATTCTTTGCTAAAATACTTTTGGGTCAAAGCCATAAACACCACATGTTTTGTTATGAATAGAGTCTTTTTGAGACCTTTTTTGAGAAAAACGCCTTTTGAACTTCTATTTGGTACAATACAATCTATTTCTTATTTTAAAGTGTTTGGTTTTAAGTGCTTCATATTCAATATGCATGACAACTTGGGAATGTTTGACAGAAAATCTGATGAAGGCATATTTCTTGGTTATTCCTCAAACCAGAAAGCTTATAGAGCTTACAATAAAAGAACCTTATATGTTGAGGAAACCTTACATGTGAGTTTTAATTAATATAAGATCTACTTGGATAGAAAAGATGGTGATGACATAGGTACATCCATGAATGAAAATCAAGCTCCTCTTTAAGCTCCAACCTTGGAAGATCATGCCAATGAAGAAGAAATGATTGAACATGAACAAGAACAAGACAATCAACCTAGTGGTGATCAAGAGCTACGTAAGGATCTAAGATATACAAAAGGTCACCCTAAGGAGCAAATCATTGGTGATGTATCACAAGGTGTTAGAACAAGAAGGTATTTCATTGATAATTTTGCACTTCTATCTCACATTGAGCCTAAAATTATTGATTATGCATTATGTGATAATTTTTGGATTATTGCCATGCAAGAGGAATTAAATCAATTTGAAAGAAACAAAGTTTGGATTCTTGTCCCTAGACCCCATGGTCATCCCGTTGTTGATGCAAAATGGGTTTTTAGAAATAAACTAAATGAACCCGGAGAAGTTGTTAGAAACAAAAGTAGACTTGTTGCCTGAGGATTCAATCAAGAAGAGGGCATTGATTATGATGAAACTTTTGCTCCGGTAGCTAGACTTGAGTCTATAAGAATGCTCTTGGCATTTACTTGCTTCAAAGGTTTTAAATTATTTCAAATGGATGTCAAAAGTGCTTTTCTAAATGGTTTCATTGAAGAAGAGGTTTATGTGGAACAACCTCCCGGTTTTGTTCATGAAAAGTTTCCCAACCATGTTTTCAAACTTTCCAAAGCTTTGTATGGTCTAAAATAAGCTCCTATAGCTTGGTATGAGTGGTTTTCTTCTTTCAAAAGGATTTTCAAGAGGAAAGGTTGAGCACAGTCTAAGGTGGAGCTTTGAAAACTACTTTTAACCTTTAAAACCTCTCTTAGAAGTATTTTTATGTTTGCTTATATGATATATCTTCTATTTTGATGGACGGATGGAGGTTTTATGGAGGTTGGTTGGGTCATAGGCACATTTTGAGCCATGTTTATGTCATTTTGCTATAATATGTGTAAAATTGATTTTCAAATGATTTTCCTCAATTGGTATCATCTTCAACTAGCATAAGACATAAATACTTCTCAATGCTTAAATTGTCTAAATCCATCACATTTTGCATCAAAGTTTTTCATCATAAAAAAGGAGGAGATTGTAAGTCGTAAGGGCAAATCATATTGTTTTGATTAGTAACAAACATTGATAAATGCAATGTCCTATAAAAATCATATTGATTAATCTTGATAAGGACTAATATGCTTATATGTTGTGTGATAGGATTTTTGGACTGAGAAGAAAGCAAGTCTTATTGCCTTGAAGCTAAAAGCTCATGAACAACTAAAGTTTATCAAAATAGTTAGAGTGATTCAATACTGTTGAAGACTTTGAAGACCCTAGTGTAGGTTTACTATGCTTCATAGGTATATCTTTGTAAACCTTGCACTCTTTTGTCTTTGGAATCTAAAAGCTTTTCAAGAGAGCTTCAAACTTAGTTTTAAATCATAAATGATCTATCTTACAAATATTTTTGCCAAGTTCTCAATAACGACCTTTGGACTTAAAGCTTTTTAAATGATCTATCTCATAGTATAAAATGATTTCAAACTTGTTGTGCTTAATATCTACTTTTTTTGATTGAGTTTGATCAATTCAGACGTCCATATTTGATCACATGACTGTGCATTTCCAAGAAATTTGGACGACCATTCGAACGCTTGTGTCCAAATCCGGTCGACTGAATTTATACTAGCAGTCTCAAGACAGAAAAATTCAGACGATCCTTTCGAAATTTGGTCGTCTGAATTTTACTATTACTAGTCATTACTAGCTGTTGTTTGAACATTGTAACTGAATTTTAAACCTTATAAAAGGTATAAACTTTAAATTTTCTGCATGTTTTTGAGCCTTAAAGATTCTCTACTCTTCCTAATTGCTCTCTATCAAAAGTTATATTTTGTCTTGTACTATAAAGTTCAAAGTCAAGATTCCATAGACAAAAAGGTGAAAGTGTCCATTGTTTTCAAGGTTATCTTGTTGATATAAAACCCTTGTGTTAGGGTGAAACTTGATTATTTTGTATTTGAGAAGAGATTGTGGCATAAAACCCTTGAATAGTGAGCCTCTATTGTAAGAATTGATTAACTTGAAATTATAGTTGAGCTTGGTTGGAATCCTTGACTAAATGCTCAAGGTAGTGGATGTAGATCTTATGTGATCGAACCACTATAAATCACTTGTGTTATCTCTTTCTCTTTATTTCATTCAAACTCGAATCTTATTATATTTGCTTGCTTATTTTGTGAACTATTTAATTCCAATCATCTTCCAAATCAACTTTGTCAAAAAGGAAAGAGTTTTCGAAAATTAGCCAAAGACCTAATTCACCCCCTCTTAGGTCTTTCATCTATTTTGTTGCTTATTTTAGTTTATGACTTGATGCACATGTTATGGTATAACTTTGAAATTTACTTGTGCCTTTCTAGTCATTATAATGTTTTGAAGCTCAATGTGTGAAATCCTTGTGACAAGAGCTTCTTTTGTTTCACTTCTGTTGTCCAAGTACTCTTACCCCATTTTTTATTGATGACAAAAGGGGGAGAAGAAATGTGATGACAAAATGTGAAAATGTGGAATATCAGTGGAATTGCTCATACATGCGTTAAACAGAAAATGTGTGAATTTTATTAAAATCCATGCATATGTCAAGGGGGAGAAATAGGAGTGTTATGTAAAATGTACTTTGATATGTTTGACAAAGTTGGCTATGATGAATGTGGCATATTGGCTATTGATGTGTGCTCATAAAGTTGGCTTATGAAATGGTTATTATGTGGTCATTGGCATGTTGGAATTATGAGGATGATGATCTTGAAAGCCTTGAGTTGATTTATGCAATGGGTGTGTGAATGTGTTTTCTAGTTGGTTAAAATGATTATGAATGTGTTTTATAGTTGATCATCTTACTTTGATGATTGTGTGATTGATTATAAGCACTTATATTACAAACTCTATTTTTTTAATATCTTTTGGTCTTTTTCAATTGGTATCATCTTCAACCAGTATATGGCATAAACACTTATCTGTGCTTAAAATTATCTAAATCCATCACATTTTGCATCAAAGTTTGTCATCATCAAAAAGGGGGAGATTGTTAGCCCTAAGGGCAAATCATGTTGTTTTGAGTATTGACAAACATTTATAATTGCATAGTCATAAGAGAATAATGTTGATAACTTCGATATGGACTAATGTGTTTTGATTATTACGTGATAGGATTTTTGGATTGAAAAGTATACAATTCTCATTGCATTGAAGCTAAAATGCAAGAACAACTCAAATATGTCAAACTGATTGAAGATTGAAGAGTTTGGTCAAGATGATTGAAGGCTTTGAAGACATAAAGTGTAGGTTACTTGTGCTTAATAGGTAAACTTAGTAACTCTTAAGTCTTGGAATCTATGAGTTGCATTTGAGAGCAAAATACTCCATTTGAAAAGTTTCAATGGTTTTGAATTCAATTGAATTACCAACTTTTCATCAATGATTTTTTGCACTTAAAAGGTCTTTAATGACTTATCTTTGAGGCTAGAATGCTTTTTGAAAGACCTAAGAGGGGGGGTGAATTAGGTCTTAGGCTAATTATCAAAATCTTTTCCTGTTTTGTAAATCCTTTGCCTTAATAAAAGCTCTTCTTCAAATTTACAAACTGTAAGTTTATATGTGATTTAATGGTTGAGACAAGATGATCAAACAATATATTCACAACCAATCAATCAACAACTAAGAACAAATAATAATAACATAAGTATGTAAACAAGTAAAGCTATAAACAAATGAACACACGATTTATAGTGGTTCGATCTCTCCAAGATCTACATCCACTACCTTGAGTCCACACTCAAGGATTTCAATCAATCCACTATATGCTCAATTTTAACAATTACATAAGAGGCTAACCACACTATGGTTTTACACTCACAACCTCTTCTAGTAATTATACAAGCAAGGTTCACCCTTCCACAAGGATTTTATATCTAAAGACAACCTCAAGACTAATCTAATCCAAGGCTCACCCTCACACGGGTTTTACACTACAACCTTGATTAATCTAGTCTATGGCTCACCCCTTCCACAAAAGGGTTTTATGTCACAAGATAACCTTGCAATTAGCTAGTAGAAAACACAATTGAGATAAGAAAAGAGAGTGTGTAAGATGTTACCACTTTGTTGGTAGATGATTACACAATGTTTCACCTTCACACTTTGTTGCCTTTGGAATCTTGAATTTCAATCTTTGAGCACAAGGCAATTTGAGAGCTTTTCAAGTAATTTTGATGTAAAACAAGTTAGAGCTTGTAGGATTTCTTAAGTTCAAAGTTCTACTAAAAAATCTGAAGTTTATGGCTTTTATAGAATTCAAAAATCAGTTCAAACGGCTATACAACGGCTAGTAACGGCTAGTTTCAGAAAATTCGGAAGACCGACTGCTGCGTCCGAAATTTTTTGGACGACCGAATTTTTTTCTCGCTGCGTCCGAATCTTCTTCGAATTTCTCCGGAAGAACAGTGACCATCGTTTGAAGGCCAAAATTCGGACGACCGAATTTTTTTTGGTCTGCGTCCGAATCTTCTTCCGAATTTCTCCGGAAGAATAGTAGCAAACTTTTGCTACAAAATTCGGACGATCGAATTTTTTTGGATCATGCGTCCGAATCTTGCATCCGAATTTTTCAAACTTTGTCAAAACATGTTCAAATCAATTCAAACAAGTTGGAAAACATTCTAGCCTTAAAGATAAGTCATTAAAGATCTTTTATGTGCAAAAACCATTAATGAAAACTTGATAATTTAGGTAAGTTCAAAACCATTGAAACCATTTAAATCAAGTTTTGTGCTCTCAATTGCAACTCATAGATTCCAAGGCTTAAGAGTGTAGGGTTTACAAAGTTTACCTATTAAGCACATGCAACCTACACTTCATGTCTTCAAAGCCTTCTAACATCTTGAACAAACTCTTCAATCTTCAATCACTTTGACATATTGGAGTTGTTCTTGCATTTTAACTTCAAGGCAATGAGACTTCAAACTTCTTAATCCAACAATCCTATCACACAAATGACATGCATATTAGTCCTCATCAATATTTGTCATTAATCAAAACTACATGATTTGCCCTTAGGGCTAACAATCTCCCCCTTTTTGATGATGACAAACTTTGATGCAAAATGTGATGGATTTAAACAATGTAGTACAAAGAAGTATTGATGTCAATGATAGAAGATAACCAATTTAGCACATTGACATTCAAATGGCTCAATATGAGCCTATGACCCAACCAACCTCCATTTGCCTCCTTCCTTCCAACAACATATATAAGATATAGCATTTAAGTATTTAGAAAACTTCTAAGAGAGGTTTTAAAGGTTGTAAAATTTTAACAATGCTCCCCCTTAGATTGTGCTCATTTTTCAACAAGTTTGGACATGAGATACTATGCATCCGAATTTTGACATATCAAGTCCGAACTATAAAATAAGTGAAATGAAAGCTTCAATTTTTGAAAATAAGCTTTCCTAAGATTGTTCAAACATAGTAAAAGAGATTGAAACATGTTTGAATCAATTTGAAAAATAAAAGAGCACGTTTTGGTAACACAATATGGATGCATCCGAATTTCAGAACATGCATCCGAATTTTTTTAAACCTTGCATCCGAATTTTTTTGATCTTAAGTCCAAACTGCAATAAATGCAATATAATGAATGTTTGAAGTGAAATAAAGTGTTCCTAAGGTTGTTCAAACATAATGGAAGAGATTAAAACATATTTGGATCAATTTGAACAACAAAAGAGCACATTTTGGCAACAAAATATGGATGCATCCGAATTTTTGAAACATGCATCCGAATTTTGAATCATGCATCCGAATTTTAAGATTTCAAATCCAAAATGTAAAATATGTGAGATAACAACTTTAATTTTTGAAAATAAGCTTTTCTAAGATTGTTCAAATATGATAGGAAGGATTAAAACAGTTTTCAAACAATTTGAACAACAGAAAAGCATTTTTGGCAAGAAGATCTTGATGCGTCCGAATTTTTGGTCTGCATCCGAATTTCAAGTCCAAATTTTTGGAAACAAGTTGAAAAGGTGATTTTGCATTTTCAAATGAACTATAGAAGTACTCAAATATGTATAGCTACAATAGCACTTAGTTTAGCTTTGCAAAACCACAAAACTCATGTATTTAATTGTTTTCATGATGTAATGTAAAGTCATAGGTCAAGTCAAGAACCATGATAAAAACTTCACAATCCCAACTTAACCATTTTCAAAATCTCAGAAAACAATCATTTTAAATTTCAAATGTAACCAATTAGTTTCACAGTACACATTCATAGCACATTCACATTACACATCACAATTATATCAAGCAATTGCAGTACAAAAACACATAGCATATTTTGTTCTTTCTCCCCCTTGACATATGCATGGATTTTCAGAAAATTCACACATTTTCTATTCATGCATGAGGAATTCCACTGCTATTTCATATTTTCACACATTTTGTCATCACATTTCTTCTCCCCTTTTTGTCATCACTCAAAGATGGGGTTAATGAAAATGAGACAACATGTATCACATATAAAGCGATATATTGATCAACTCTCATAAACAGTATAGTTCTAGTCAAATAATTATCATCCTAACAGCAATAATCATTATGTAGCATCTCAACAATAATAAATTGACTTCTTCTCTCCCTTTTTATCAGCAATTTAAACTTGGGGTGAGAGTACTTGGACAATAAAAGTGAAACAAAAGAAGCTCTTATCACAGAGATTTCACATATTGAGCTTCAAATCATTATAATGACTAGAAAGGCACAAGTAAATTTCAATATTAAAGCATAACATGTGCATCAAGGAATAAACTAAAATAAGCATCAAAATAGAGTTTAGGGATAGAAAGGCTTAGTCTTGGATGCGTTTCATGGTCTTCACTTCCAAATTTGTTTGTTATGATGGCTGTGTCTCCCTTGAGCTCTATATGATGGGGTCCTTCATTTGTTGACTCCTTACTCGTGTAGTTCTGCTTTGGAAAGCTACCAATTTGAGAGGGTCTTTGGATCTTCTTTCTTTGAACCACAGTTTCCTCCCTTGGCTGAAGGATATTGGTGATGGATTTGTGCTTTGACTTTGTTAAACTTCCTTCACCTCCTTCTTCTTGCTTGTTCTCTTGGGCTTTATAGGGACTTGCACCATTTAAAACCACTTGAGAAATCTTTCTCAAGTCTTCTTCCATATTCTTGACTCTAGCTTCTAAACCATCAAATTTGCCAAGAATTATCAGAGCAAAAAGACTTGAAGAATTTGTCCATCTTCATCATTTCCTCTATATGGTTGTCCAATATTTCTTGAAACACCTTGGCAACTATGGTATCACCTCTAGTGAGATTTTCATCTTCAACTTTTTTTTTTTTTAATAGAGAGTACCTCTTTAAGTAGACTTCTTTTTGTGGGGTTGCTCCCCCTCACTAGATGACTCATGCCTCATTTTAGATTTCCTTTCTCCAGCAAGGATTTCCTTTTTATCCTCTTCTTCTTCTTCATTTTCTTCTTCCTTCTTTTCTTCATCATCGCTAGCATCTCTTCTATCACCCTTAGAGGATTTTCTCTTCTAGCCATTCATACATTATCATCATCAAGTATCCAAGGAATTTTGTTTAGTGAGTTGTTGGTGTAGACTTCTTCACTCTTTATTGGTAAACCACTAGAAAGAAATTTTCACTTGGAAATACTTGAAAATTCCTGTCAATGACTTTCCATACGACAATGGCTTATGCTCGGTTCTTCTAGCTGCCATTATATTCTTTAACACTATATATATATATATATATATATATATATATATATATATATATATATATATATAAAATTTTTTTTATCTCTCTCTCTCTCCTTTCTAGTCTTGAGACTTCTACCATTTGTACAGGCATTTTCAATCCTTACAAGTGAGTATAACTTACTTATAAAACAATGTTCCCCGAAAGAATAATGCCTAAACCCAACATCATCAACATCACAAATTCTAGTGAGCAATGCATTATCAATCTCAAAAATCAACTTGTGATATTCTTGAAGAATACCACTGAATAGCTTTATTACCAACTTGCTCAACTCTTTCTTCCTTAATATTTGCATAAACTTCATAAACTAAGGAAGGTAATAGCATTCATCAAACACAAGCAAACTAGTCCAGCTCACATCATTTAAAAATGAAAGTAATATTACCCATTTCGAATAGTTTGATGACATCCACCTTGTGGCTTGGATTTATCTTATGGTTCCTTTGTGCCCAATCATCAAGTTCAGTAGTAGCCTCCACTGTGACAAATCTATCCAGCCATGGCATGCTTTGCAAAACATGAACCTTCCTTGGTTCATTAATCACTGATCCTCCTCCTTTTTCTTTGGCTTTTCTCTTTCCTTTTTCCATGCTAGGCATCTTTGTCCTCACCTGAAGCTACAACACTTGAATACACTTATTAGTTATTGAATTTTGAATTCTCTAAGCTACTTCCAAGATTGGTCAAACCTTTCTTCGGCTAATGGCATAGTAAGAATATCATTAATTTGTTCATTAGTGCAATCATGCTTTAAACAAATATTACCCTTAGTAGAATGATCTCTAATGAGATGAAGTATGATCTCAATATGCTTTGTCCTAGTTTGTTGAATAGTATGATGATCAAATTTGTTGCATTAGTATTATCACATAACATAGCCACATATTTGAAACATAGATCATAATCACTTAGAGTATCAATAAGGTAATAGTGAATGTGTTTAATAGCAATCAAATGAAGCTCTTTATGACAAGATGAAATTTAGTACACAAACACATTGCAAACATAATATTGGTTCTACTTGCAGTCAAATAGAGTTGACTACTCCTATGAAATCATTTTATTCTTGTCATGCATAGTTGATAAACTTATGAAAGTGCTTATACCTTAACATGATTCATGAAAGTGCCATTCTTGGTTTGTTTGATTTGTAGGCCAAGAAAGAAATTGAGTTTTCCTATCATGCTCATTTCTAATTTACTTTGCATCAACTTGGAAAACACATCACAAAGTGAAGTATTAGAAGCACCAAAAATTGTATCATATATTTGGACAAGTTATAGATCATTGTTGCATGAGGATTTTATAAAAAAAGGTAGTTTCAGTTTTCCTCTTGAAAATCCTTTTGAAAGAAGGAAACTACTCAACCTTTCACACTAAATTGTAAAATCTGGTTTTACACCATTCAAAACTTAGGATAGTTTGAAAATATGGTTAGGAAACTTTTCATGAGTAAAACCAGGTGATTGGTCCACATAAACCACTTCCTTAATAAAACCATTTAGAAAAGCACTTTTTGACATTCATTTGAAATAACTTAAAGCAAGTACAAGTCAAAAGCATTCTTATGGACTCAAGTCTAGCATTCGAAACAAAGGTTTCATATCATAATCAATTTCCTCTTCTTGATTGAATCCTTAGGCAACAAGTCTAACCTTGTTTCTAACAACTTCTCCGGATTCAATAAGTTTATTTCTAAAAACCATTTTAGTTCCAATAATAGAATGATCTTGAGATTTAGGAATATCCAAAATATTGTATCTTTCAAATTTATTTAATTCCTCTTGCATAGCAATAATCCAAAAATTATCACACAAGACATCATCAATACTTTTAGGCTCATATGAAATAAAAGAATAAAGTTATTGATAAAATACCGCCTTATTTTTACTCCTTGAGAAATATCACCAATGATTTGCTCCTTAGGGTGGCCTCTTGGATATCTTATGTTCTTTGAGAGCTTTTGGTCACCACTATGTTGGTTATCTTGTTCTTGCTTAATCATCTCTTCCTCATTGGTATGATTCTCCAAAGTTGGTGCATGAAGATGAGTTTGATAGTCATTCATTGATGTACCTACATCATCTTCATCTCTTCTTTCCAAGCAAATGTAAGATTCATCAAAACAAACATGAATGGTTTCCTCATCATGTAAGGTTCTTTTTATTGTAAATTCTATATGCCTTTTCGTAAGAAGAATAGCTAAGATATATCAATATCCATTTTTCTACCAAATTTAAGTAAGTTGTCACAATAATTTAAGATAAGACATTTATAACCAAATATTTTAAAATATGCAACTTGAGGCATTCTATAAAAAAGAAATCAGAAGATGTTTTTCTTCAAAATGATCTTAAAAGAATTCTATTTATCATAGCATGTGGTGTTTAAGGCTTTAGCCCAAAAATATTTTTGAAGAAGAATTTTCACAAAGCACAGACCTAGCCAATTTCTGCAAAGTTTAAAATTTTCTTTCAATAACACCATTTTATTGTGAAGTTTTTGCAGTTGAAACAATTATATGAAATTCAATTTCCAAAGCAAATTTTGTAAAAACTTTGTTGTAAAATTCTCCCATTGACACTTGTAATAGAGATCAATTGCACTCAAGGGAGGTTTGATCTTTTTGAGTAGTTTTTCAAACTTATTTAATACTTCATCTTTTTGAGCAAAGAAGAATGCTAAAGTGAATATTGAGAAATCATCAACTACTAGTAAGGCATACTTCAAGTCATCAATACTAGAGTTCCTCATAAGTCCAAAACAATCCATTTGAAGAAGCTCAAGATGTTTTGAAGTCTAAAGTCATTTTCATGGGTTTGAAAGATTCTTTTGTTTGTTTTCCATATGCACAAGTATCTCAAAGACAATTTTCTCAAAACACATTTTTAGCAATCCTCTAACTAAATCTTGATAGAAAAGTTTGTTCAACAAATCCATGTTCACATGACCAAATCTTTTATGCCAAGAAAATCATTATCATAAGCAACAAGACATTCAAGCTTATCAAGATAAAACACATATTCAAAAATTTGTAAGTGATTGATCAAAATCACAAAATATCATTTTGTCATATAAGTTCGGGCGACCGAACTTATGGTCTACATCCAAACTTCATGTCCAAATATTTTGTAAAGTTTCATAAATATGTTTTTGGCCAAGCAAATGCATAGATATTCAATCATAGCTATATTAATCATTTTATCATGACATATAATCAATTTCAAGAACATATCTACCATGAATTAAATCTCATATCATCAATGTTACCTAATCAACTTCATAAAAGCAATTGACAAGTTATGGTTGGCAAATTTTCAAAGCTAAACAAAATGGATTCTCAACTGAAACTTTGCATGTTAGAATTTTAACTTCTTATTCATTGTCACACAATTGACTAATGCTAATCAAGTTATAGTTCAAATCAGCAATAAGCCACATTTGTTTAAAAAGAAGAAAGAAGCCTTTACCAACATTGGTTACTCCAAGAATTCTTCCTTTCTTCTTGTCTCAAAAACAAATCCTTCATTGTTTGTCTTGACTTTGATTATGAATGTGATGTTTTCTGTTATTCTTTAAGCTAACATCATCAATATACCCCTTTAGTAGTGCTTGAGTTTGAATTGAAGCGTACCTGCAATAAGGAGAAGAAGTATCCTTTGGTACCCATACTTTCTTGGGTCCATGGGGGTTAGTAATAATTCCTTTAACTCTCCAAATAGTTTTAACACCATTTTCTATTTTTCTTTTAACGAAGCACCTAATGGCTTTGTGTCCATGTTTTCCACAATATGTACAACAAGTATGAGGCATTGAACTAGAAGTAGCTTTAACAAAGAAATTTTTTATATTTAGGTCCATTATTTACATGATCATAACCAAGACCATTTCTAATAAAAGAGGATCTTTGAGAGCCAAGTATTTTGTCAAGCTTGTCTCTTCCATTTGTAAATTTGTCAATACATAATGTAAGATCATCAACCTTCCTTTTCAAAATTTCATGGTCACTAAGCATTCTTTCAAGAGAAGAAACTTTTGTACAAAGTGCTTTATTTTCAAAAGATATATTTTGTAAAGAAACATTTAAAACTTCTTTTTCAATATTTAAACAATCAATAGATTCAAGAAGCTTTTTATTTTCACAATATAATTTTGAGTTTTCATTCAATAACTCATTAATTTTGAATTTCATTTCCTTAGTTCTTTTTGAAACCCTTTTTAATTCTTCATACATTTCAACAAGTAGTTCATTAGGATCATCTACAACATCAACATCATCATCACAACAAGTAGAGGTAGAAGGAGTGGATTGTACCTCATCATTCATTGCCATGAAGCACACATTTGCTCTTTCTTCTTCATGAGTGATTTGAAGTAGCTTCCATATTTCATGAGCGGAATCACATTCCATCACTCTATTGTATTCATTGATGACCAACGCACAACAAAGAATGTTCATTGCTTGGTAGTTTAATGTCATCTTTCTTGAATCACTCTCATCATACTCCTCCATAGGCTTTGGTTCCCTTGTAACTCCATCGGCTTTCAATCTCAATGGCACATAGGGACCTTTCTCAATAATATTCCACAATTCATAGTTAATAGAACAAATGTACATCTCAATCCTAGACTTCCAAAAAATATAATTAGAACCATCAAACAATGGAGGTCTATAAGTGGAGGAACCTTCCATATAAGGCAAATTTGATAAACTAGCCATATGATCTTTACTTCTAGGTTGTTAGACCTTAAAAAGAAGACCTTGCTCTGATACCAATTGAAAGACCTAAGGGGGGGGGTGAATTAGGTCTTAGGCTAATTATCAAAATCTTTTCCTGTTTTGTAAATCCTTTGCCTTAATAAAAGCTCTTCTTCAAATTTACAAACTGTAAGTTTATATGTGATTTAATGGTTGAGACAAGATGATCAAACAATATATTCACAACCAATCAATCAACAACTAAGAACAAATAATAATAACATAAGTATGTAAACAAGTAAAGCTATAAACAAATGAACACACGATTTATAGTGGTTCGATCTCTCCAAGATCTACATCCACTACCTTGAGTCCACACTCAAGGATTTCAATCAATCCACTATATGCTCAATTTTAACAATTACATAAGAGGCTAACCACACTATGGTTTTACACTCACAACCTCTTCTAGTAATTATACAAGCAAGGTTCACCCTTCCACAAGGATTTTATATCTAAAGACAACCTCAAGACTAATCTAATCCAAGGCTCACCCTCACACGGGTTTTACACTACAACCTTGATTAATCTAGTCTATGGCTCACCCTTCCACAAAAGGGTTTTATGTCACAAGATAACCTTGCAATTAGCTAGTAGAAAACACAATTGAGATAAGAAAAGAGAGTGTGTAAGATGTTACCACTTTGTTGGTAGATGATTACACAATGTTTCACCTTCACACTTTGTTGCCTTTGGAATCTTGAATTTCAATCTTTGAGCACAAGGCAATTTGAGAGCTTTTCAAGTAATTTTGATGTAAAACAAGTTAGAGCTTGTAGGATTTCTTAAGTTCAAAGTTCTACTAAAAAATCTGAAGTTTATGGCTTTTATAGAATTCAAAAATCAGTTCAAACGGCTATACAACGGCTAGTTTCAGAAAATTCGGAAGACCGAATTCTGCGTCCGAATTTTTCGGACGACCGAATTTTTTCTGCTGCGTCCGAATCTTCTTCCGAATTTCTCTGGAAGAACAGTGACCATGCTGAAGGCCAAAATTCGGACGACCGAATTTTTTTGGCTGCGTCCGAATCTTCTTCCGAATTTCTCTGGAAGAATAGTAGCAAACTTTTGCTACAAAATTCGGACGACCGAATTTTTGGACTGCGTCCGAATCTTGCATCCGAATTTTTCAAACTTTGTCAAAACATGTTCAAATCAATTCAAACAAGTTGGAAAACATTCTAGCCTTAAAGATAAGTCATTAAAGATCTTTTATGTGCAAAAACCATTTATGAAAACTTGATAATTTAGGTAAGTTCAAAACCATTGAAACCATTTAAATCAAGTTTTGTGTTCTCAATTGCAACTCATAGATTCCAAGGCTTAAGAGTGTAGGGTTTACAAAGTTTACCTATTAAGCACATGCAACCTACACTTCATGTCTTCAAAGCCTTCTAACATCTTGAACAAACTCTTCAATCTTCAATCACTTTGAAATATTGGAGTTGTTCTTGCATTTTAACTTCAAGGCAATGAGACTTCAAACTTCTTAATCCAACAATCCTATCACACAAATGACATGCATATTAGTCCTCATCAATATTTGTCATTAATCAAAACTACATGATTTGCCCTTAGGGCTAACACTTTTCAACTTGTTTGAATTAATCTGAATACGTTTTGACAAAGTTTGGAAAATTGAATGCAGGATGAAAATTCGGCCGACCAAATTTTTCCTGCACTGTGAACAGTAACTACAATTTTTCCAAAGAAATTTGGACGCAAAATTTGAACACATAGGAGAAAAATCGGTTGTCTGAATTTGAACAGTAAAGGTGAACACTATTTCAGTGAACAATACTTTCAGAAAAATTCGGATGCAAAATTCGGACACACTGGGTGAAATTCGGTCGATTAAATTTTATTGTTACTAGCCGTTTTTGAACGTTTTGAGCTGATTTTTAAACTCTTTTTAAACCCCAAACTTTAGTTTTTCAAGAACTTTTTTGAACTTTTCAAATCCTACAAGCGCTAACTTGTTTTACATCAAAATTATTTGAAAACCTTTCAAATTGCCTTGTGCTCAAAGGTTGAAATTCAAGATTCCAAAAGCAAGAAGTGAAGTGGTGCTAGCATTGTAATCATCCACCAAGTTTTTGTTGGTAACATCTAAATCTATACTTCATCTATTTACTTTGTTGATGCAAGGTTGTCAAGAGACATAAAAACCTTGTGAAGGGTGAGCCATTGACTAAATTAATCAAGGTTGTTTTGTGACATAAAACCCTTTGGTGAGGGTGAGCCTTTGATTAGATTGGTCTAGGTTGTCTAATGACATAAAACCCTTTGTGATAAGGGTTAGCCTTGTTTATTGCATTGAAAAGAAGTGGTTGTGGTAAAACCCATTGAAGGGTGAGCCTCTTGTGTAATTGTTTGACTTGAGCATTTAGTGAATTGGTTGAAATCCTTGAGTGTGGACTCAAGGTAGTAGATGTAGATCTTGGTGAGTTCGAACCACTATAAATTGTGCATTCATTTCTTTATAGCTTTACTTGTTTACATACTTGTGTTACTATTATTTGTTCTTAGTTGTTGATTGATTGGTTGTAGTTTTATTGCTTGATCATCTTGTCTCAACCATTAAATCACATATAAACTCAGATTTTTTGAATTTGAATAAGAGCTTTTATTATAGGAAATGATTTGCAAAACGGGAAAAGATTTTGATAATTAGCCAAAGACCTAATTCACCCCTCTCTTAGGTCTTACACATTTCTTCCTCATTGGTATGGTCCTTCAAAGTTGGTGCATGAAGATGGGTTTGATAGTTATTCTTAGATGTACTAACATCATCTTCATCTATTCATTCCAAGTACATGTAAGATTCATCGAAACTAACATGAATGGTTTCCTCATTATATAAGGTTCTTTTTGTTAGAAGAATAGCTAAGAGATATACCTATACCCTATTTTCTATCAAATTTAAGTAAGTTATCACAAGTATTCATACAAGACATTTATAACCAAACACTTTAAAATATGCAATTTGAGGAGTTCTATAAATGAGAGCTTCAAAATGTGTTTTTCTTCAACATGATCTTAAAAGAATTCTATTCATCATAACATGTGTTGTTTACGGCTTCGGCTCAAAAATATTTTTGAAGAAGAATTTTTCACAAAGCATAGACCTAGCCAATTTTTGTAAAGTTCAAAATTTCCTTTAAATAACACCATTTTGTTGTAGGGTTCTTGCATCTGAAACAATTGTGTGAAATTCAATTTTCATAACAAGTTTTGTAAAGATTTGTTTATAAATTCTCTCCCATTGTCATTTCTAATAGAAATCAAATTGCACTTAAGGAAGGTTTCAACCTTTTTGAATAGTTTTACAAACTTATGAAGCACTTCATCTTTTTGAGCAAAGAAGAATACCAAAGTGAATATTGAGAACTCATCAACTACTAATAAGGCATACTTCATATCACCAATATTAGAGTTCCTTATAAGTCCCAAACAATCTATATGAACAAGCTCAAGATGTTTTGAGGTATAAAAGCATTTTCATGGGTTTGAAAGATTCTTTTGTTTGTTTTCCATATTGGCATGCATCACAAGATGATTTTTCTCAAAACACATTTTTGGCAATTCTCTTACAAGTTCTTGAGAAGAAAATTTCTTTAACATAGCCATGTAAACATGAATTAATCTTCTCTGCCACAAATAACCATTATTATCATAAGCAACAAGACATTCAAGCTTATCAAGATAAAACACACATTCAAAAGTTTTGTAAGTGATTGATCAAAAGAACAAAATATCATCTTGTCTGATATGTTCGAGTGACCAAACTTATGGTCTACATCGAATCTTCAAGTCCGATCTTTTTGAAGAGTTTTTAGAAGATGATTTTGGCAAACCAAATGCATAGATATTCAATCATAACTATTTTAATCATCTTATCATGACATATAATCAATTTCAAGAACATATCAACCATGAATTCAATTTCACATCATCAAATTCGTATCAATCATCAATGTTATGTAATCAACTTTATAGAAGCAATTGGCAAGTCAAAATTTTCAAATCATAACTAAAACAATTCTCAATTGAAACGTCACATGTTGGCATTTAACTTCTTATTCATTGTCACATAATTGACTAATGCTAAGCAAGTTATAGTTCAAATCAGCAATAAGCAACATTTGTTTAATAAGAAGAGAGGAACCTTTACCAACGTTGGTTACTCCAAGAATTCTTCCTTTCTTCTTGTAAAAAAAATCCTTCATTGGTAGGTTTGACCTTGCTTATGAATGAGGTATTTTCCGTTGTTGCTTGAGCCATCATCATCAATATACCACTTAGTGGCGCTTGACTTTGAAGGGAAGTGTACCTGCATTAAAGGGGGGGAAGTATCCTTTGGTACCCATACTTTATTGGGTCCATGGGGATTAGTAATGATTCTCTTAATTCTCCACATCGTTTTTACACCATTCTCTACTTTTCTTTTAACATGGAATCTAGTAGATTTGTGGCCATGTTTTTCACAATAAGTACAACATGTATGAGGCATTGAGGTAAAAGTAGCTCTAACAAAGAAATTTTTGTATTTAGGACCATTGCTTACATAATTGTAACCAAGAACATCTTTATCAAAAGGGGATCTTTGGGATCCAAGAAGTTTGTCAAGATTCTCCATTCCATTTGTGAACGTTTCAAAGCACAGAGTAAGGTCATCAACCTTCCTTTTCAAAATTTCATGATCAACAATCATTTTCTCAAGGGAAGAATTCTTTGCACAAAGAGCTTTATTTTCAAGGGACAAGTTTTCTAAGGAAACATTTAAAACTTCTTTTCAATGTTCAAGCACTCAATAGAATCAAGTAGCCTTTTGTTCTCACAAAATAATTTTGAATTATCATTTAATAATTCATCAATCTTTGATTTCATTTCTTTGTTTTTCTTAGAAAGCTTTCTTAACTCACCATACATATCAACAAGAGCTCACTAGGATCATCAATATCATCATCATAAGAAGTAGAGGTAGATGGAGTAGGTTGTACCTCATCTTCTGTTGCCATGAAGCACACATTTGCTCTTTCTTCTTCATGAGTGACTTGAAGTTTCTTCCATATTTCATGAGCGGAGTCAGATCCACTCACTCTATTGTATTCATTGATGACCAATGCACAACAAAGAATTTTCATTGCATGGTAGTTTATTATCATCTTCCTTGAATCGGTCTCATCATACTCCTCGACGGGCTTTGGTTCCCTTGTAACTCCATCGGCTTTCAATCTCAATGGCACATAGTGACCTTTCTCAACAATATTCCACAATTCATAGTTAATAGAACAAATGTAAATCTCAATCTTAGACTTCCAAAATGTATAATTAGAACCATCAAACAATGGAGGTCTATTAGTGGAGGATCCATCCATATAAGTCAAATTTGATGTAGTATCCATAGAATCCTAACTTCTAGGTGGTTAGATATTACATAGAAGTCATGGCTCTAATACCAAATGAAAGACCTAAGAGAGGGGTGAATTAGGTCTTTGCTAATTTTTTAATTCTTTGCTCGTTTAGCAAAATCTTTGCCTTAATAAAAGCTCTTCTTCAAATTCATGAACTCCAAGTTTACATGTGATTTAAAAAGAATGGTTGAGACAAGATGATCAAATAATAGAACCACAACCAATCAATCAATACTTAAGAACAAGTGATAGTAACACAAGTATGTAAGAAAGTAAAGTAATAAAGAAATGAACACATGATTTATATTGGTTTGATCTCTCCAAGATCTACATCCACTACCTTGAGTCCATACTCAAGGATTTCAATCAATTCACTAAATGCTCAAGTCAAGCAATTACAAAAGAGGCTCACCCTTCAATGGGTTTTACCACAATATCCTCTTTTACACAAACAATCAAGGCTCACCCTTCATCAGAAGATTTTATATCACTAGACAACCTTGACCAATCTAATCAAAGGTTCACCCTCACCAAAAGGTTTTCTGTCACTAGGCAACCTTGACCATTCTAATCAAAGGCTCACCCTCACCAAAGGGTTCTATGTCACACAACAAGCTTGATCAATATAGTCAATGGCTCACCCTTTACAAGGGTTTTATGTCTGTAGATAACTTTGATCAATCTAGTCAATGGCTCACCCTTCACATGTGTTTTATGTCTCTTGACAACCTTGAATCAATCACAATAAGAATAAAAAGATTAGTTTTTGATGTTACCAACACTTCTTGGTGGATGATTACAATGCTAGCATCACTTCACTTCTTGCCTTTGGAATATTGAATTTCAATCTTTGAGCACAAGACAATTTGAGAGCTTTTCAAATAATTTTGTTGAAAAACAAGTTAGAGCTTCTTATATTTCAAAAGATAAAAATTTTTGAAAAAAACCTGAAGTTTTTGGTTTTTATAGGGTTCAAAAATAAGATCAAACGTTCAAAAAATGGTTAGTAACGACTAGTAACAATAAAATTAGGTCGACTGAATTTCACCCTATTCGTCCGAATTTTGCATTCGAATTTCTCTGGAAAAATAGTAGTTACTGATCACTAGAACAGTGGTTACTGTTCACTGTACAGAAAAAATTTGGACGACCGAATTTTCATCATGCAACCGAACTTGCATCCAAAATTTTCAAACTTTGTTAAAACATATTCAAATAATTTCAAACAAGTTGAAAAACATTATTCCCTCAAAGATAAGTCATTAAAGTACTTTTAAGTGCAAAAACCATTGATGAAAACTTGGCAATTCTAGTGAATTCAAAACCATTGAAAGTTTAAAACCAAGTAACTAGAAATCAATCACAATAAGTTTAAAAACATTCTAGCATTAAGGATATGTCAAGAAAGATCTCTTAAGTGCAAAAGCCATTGATGAAAACTTGATAATTCAAGTAAGTTCAAAACCATTAAAACTTTTCAATTCAATTTTTTTGCTCTCAAATGCATCTCTTAGCTTCCAAGACTTAAGAGTGTAGGGTTTACAAAGTTTACCTATTAAGCACATGTAACCTACACTTCAAGTCTTCAAAGCCTTCAATCATCTTAAACAAACTCTTCAATCTTCAATCACTTTGATATATTTGAGTTGTTCTTCCATTGTTGCTTCAAGTCAATGAGACTTGTATACTTCTCAATCCAAAAATCCTATCACACAATAATCAAAGCACATTAGTCTATATCAAAGTTATCATCAACATTATTCTCTTAGGACTATGCAATGATCAATGTTTGTCATTACACAAAATAACATGATTTGCCCTTGGGGATAACACAAACAATCGATGGATTCAAGGAGTTTTTTGTTTACACAAAATAGTTCTGAATTTTGATTCAACAATTCATCATCTTTTGAATCTCATCTCTTTGTTTATTATTGAAACCTTTTTCAATTCACCATACACATCAATAAGTAATTCACTAGGATCATCAATATCATTATCACAACAAGTGGAGATAGAGGGAGTAGATTGTACCTCAACATTCATACCCATGAAACACCCATTTTCTCTCTCTTCATTGTCATCTCCACTTTCCTCATTGGCATGTTGATTCCAAGTGCCAAGAAGTCCCTTCCTTTCTTAAGAGATTTCTTCTTCTTGAATTTGACTTCTCTCTCCTTTTCCAATGCTTTAGGGCAATCGAAAACAATGATGATGATTGTCCACCTTTCTTGGAAGACCTTTTTCCATTTTCGATAAATCTTTTTTTGTAGAATTTCTTGAACTTTCTTACTACCATTGCCGTCTCATCTTCTTCTCCATCTTTACCTTCATCACTTGATGATTCCTCTTGCTCACTAGGATTGTCAGAGGCTTTAAGTACAACTTCTTTTATTCCTTTCTCTTCATCTCCAAGATCATTTAGTGTCTTGATTTTCATCTTATGTGCAAGTAGTGATCCAATGAGCTCTTCAAGAGGAAGAGTCTTCAAGTCTTTCAATTCTTCTAGGGCATGAGTCTTTGGTTGCCAAGACTTAGGTAGAGCCTCCAATATCTTTCTATTTTGTTCTCCAAGTGAATAATTTTTTCTGTCGGATTTTAGACAATTGGAGATGTTGGCAAATCTAGTGAACATGTCACTAATTTTCTCTCCTTGCTTCACGGTGAATAACTCATAATCCCTCACTAGCATTGAAAGGCTTGACTCCTTCACTTGATTAGTCCCTTCATGTGTTACTTGAAAAAGTCTCCACATATCATGAGTGATGTCGCATCCACTTACTCCGTTGTACTCGTTCACATCGAATGCATAGCTCAAGATATTCATAGCTTGGTAGTTCAATGTCATTTTCCTTAAGTCACTCTTATCATATTCATCCATTGGCTTTAGTTCCCTAGTGATTCCATCAGCTCTCATCCTCATTGGTATGTAAGGACTTTTCTCAATGATATTCCACAAATCAAAGTTAATAGAACAAATATATACCTTAATTCTAGATTTTCAAAAATTATAGTTTGTTCCATCAAACAAAGGAGGTTTATTTGTGGAAGACCTTTCCAAATAAAGCAATTTTGAAACACTAGAAAGTGACACGTGCGTTGCACGTGAATTTAATTTTTTGAATCTTTTTAGTATTTTAATGATTTTTAAATAATTATTATAATATTATTAATATTGTATATATTGAATATTAATATATATTAATATAATATGAATTATAATATATATTATATATTATTATTAAGGTAATATTTTATATTAAATTGTTGAACTTTGAAATTCTCAATCAAATAAATACCTTTCTGGATATTCTTGAGGGCTCTATTTTCTTTTTTTTTTGTGATAAAGAATAGAATATTGTTTTATTTACTATTTTTGTCCTTCTTAAAATATTTAGCCTATTGTCAGCTAGTACCATTGCTATTCTATTATGATATATTCTCTTGAGGAGTAATTTTTATTATATTCTTAACTAATTCTACTAATATAATAGAGAATGAGAGAATTATATTTATAATAAGTTACTATAAAAATAATTTTTAATATTCATAAAAGACTAAATATTTTGAAAATGGAAGAAATTGATAAAAGGCTTTATATTTTGAAATTAAATTAGTCCATGGGCAAACATTACGAATTAGACCATATCAAAAAATTTTCAGTGTGTCAGGAAAATTCTGTCTTTTAATAATTAACTTTATAACAAAATATTGGAGGAGGAGTACTTTAAGAGCATATTTGAATTGATTTTTTTAATTTAATTATATTGTGAATCGTAAAAGTAAATTTTTTATAGAAATAAAGTAAAATTTAAAATAAAAAATAAGAGAGAAGTAAAATTTTTTAGTTGAATTCCAATTCAAATACACTTATTTAATTGACGAAAGAAAGAAAAAAAATCTTTTAGTTATATGGCAAGAATCAATGAAGAATCCTCGTCATGATTAGTATTTATAAGTTATAGAATATCAATGTTTAATAAAATTTTTACTTTGTATCCTACTTTTTCTATCACAAGTAATTCTCTCTTTTGAAATTTAATACAAAAAAATTCAAATCAAAACATTATTTAATCGTATCCTAAATCTTTAGTTACGAGGCAGAAGAGGTAGATAGAAAATTTAGAATGACCTATTGATAAAATTACTGTCAATTTTATTTTTAAAGAGAATAGTGATAAAAAATAAATGAACTTGCTCATTAAGGGACATACTTTTTAAGTGTAAAACAATAACTTTATTAAAGCATACCAAAATCTACAAAGGAAAATTTAAGATCCAGCAAAAAAAAAAAGGAAAAATTGAGAGCCAAGATTTAGAGCCATAAAGAAATAATGAAATTTCCACAGTTCTAACTTCGATACAGAGGAAGATCACTCGGCATTCTTTGTTCAAAGAGACGGCAGACGCAAATAAACATATGATTTCACTATGCTGAGATCGAAAACTTATTGATCACAGATGCAGTCAGTTTTTCTCCCACCGGAACCCTTGTTCATCGCTATTTGTGGGACTAAGAATCAGACAGCCACTGCTCTCACTTCTTGTCAGCCGTAAGTATTTGTTTTCTTACTAAAATCTTATGTTCTATTGTCTTATTGAAGTCGGTATACATCTGGTGAAGTTTCAAGTGTAGCTGATATCTGAACTTTCCTTTTCATGCAGCTTCATTTTGTAAAAAAAAAGGCTCGTGGGGAAAAGTTTTTAACATTAAATTTTAATGTTAATTGTGTTTTATTCTGATGTAAGATAAGTGAACCCAATACACAAAAACAATGCCCCGAGCTTCCAAGAGAAAATCCGAGCCACTTCGCTCAACTAATGCCAAATTTGTGCGAGTTGATCCTTCTACCGCTGGTAAACAATCCCTTAGAACATCCCATTTTCTATGTTCTTCGATTCATCTTTTGACGTATTCTTGTGAAGGTCTATTAAATAATTGATATAATTTGGACTTTTGCATGTGAATTTTTGATGTGGTTTGCTAGAGGTAGGAATCGGAGGAGGGTTTGTCATTGACCGTTTTGAGCATTTGAAATTGATTATATATGTGTAAATTTTGTTGTTGTTATGATTATTTTTGGTTTGCATACTTGTCTATTCTGGGTGAGTAGCCATATTCCTTGTTACTATTCAATTAATCTGTTCTTGAACTTGGTTGTTTTCTTTATGATTTTTACTGGTTGGGATTGCTAAGCGTTTGAATTTGTGGAGCAGTTGTTATTTCCAGGGGAAAGCTGCGACTCATAAATGTGTTTAAGAAATCCTTTAGTTTGACTGTCATTAATTAAAATGGTTTGCATACATTGGACTCAGGCTTTTCTTTGTGTTGTGATTGATTTGACACACATTCTTCAATTGCCTTGCATGTTTACCTGTATCTTCTTTTGAGATGGTTTGAAACGACAACTATTTCTTCTGGAACCAAAAAAATAATAATAATAAAAGGAGGGGTCTGGAGGTCATTTTGAGTTTTTCATTGCCCTCTATGTTGTATTGCTGTCAGTCTGGTTTCATTCTATTTCTCAACAATAGTTTTTCATGCTTCTCTTGTTCTTGAATCTTGATCCGATAATAAAGAAACTACTGGACATTCACCTCTATCTGCAAAATGTATGTTAGGTCAGTTTGAGTTTTTCATTGCACTCTTAACTATGCTGTATTGCTGTCAGTCTGGTTTCATTCTATTTCTCAACAGTAGTTTTTCATGCTTCTCTTATTCTTGAATCTTGATCCGATAATAAAGAAACTACAGGACATTCATCTCTATCTGCAAAATGTATGTTAGGTCATATCAATTTTCACCTGTTATTGTGCTCTGTTTGATTTTCTCAATTAAAAATGTGTTACTTTTCACCCCTATTAATGTTTGATTCTATGTCTTTGGCCAGAATGTGAGTGTACAACAATGTCTCTATCAAAAGGAATATTAGCATTGTTTCCTTCAATCCATATTGCAGCCAATTGATCAGCAGTTGGATTATTGTAAACTCGTTGATATAAGCCTATATCTTTTGATATATGAATTTGGATATCATCAATTGATGGATATTGCTCTAATATTCTAAAGAATTTGGAATATGGATTCACCTCCAAAATTCTCATAAGCTTTTCCACTATTTTTTCCTTCAAACATCCATATGATATTATACGCATTCTGTTTTCAATCTCTTTTATAGTATCATGGAAGTATAACTGAAAGAATGCAGGACCATTCTCATTAGGTACTAAACCAGGAAGATCATGATAAATTTGACCCTACACTCTAAAGGTATATATACTGCATTTTCCTGACTCAAGTCATTTATCAAGTTTAACTTCAAAGGATGTGAATGAGATGATACTATTATATGCTCGAAGCTGCTTTAGGAAGAAATTTGATTCTTCTGATTGAGAAGTAAACAAATCAAATAACTCTTGTGGTAGTTCTAGTGAAGCTAGCTTAATTTTGTTGTTATCACAACAAAAACTTGGAGTATCATATTCAAATTTCAAAGCATCACAATGGATACAACGGTGTATTTTCTTCACTTCATGCAACATCGAACACACTGGTTCATATAATGCATTATCTGCTTAAAAAATAGATAATCAGTAGTTTTTTTGATAAAAATTCTATAAAATTTTACTACAGAAATAATATCATTATAAATTTATACAATAATTAAATCACATTATATACCTCCGTGTTGGTTTAGAACCATTTGAGCTTTAAGCAACCATTTATTTTGTAGTTTTGGAATTCTCTGATTTGAAGTAGATGTAGGTGAATCAATCATATCCTTTTTGTGCTTTTTCAAACCATTAACATGCTTTGCATATAACTTCTTCTCCTGGTCGTTAAGTCTAGCATACCAACTATTCTTATATTGAATAGAACATAAGCTTGAATTATGTTCAAAAGTAGTAGAATTTTGAATTTTCCTTCTCTTTCTTGTTTCTGAATGTATTCTTCTCGCTCTGAAGCTGTCAAATTTGCATATTTTGTTCTCATGCATTTCAACTTGTGTTTCTTCATATCATTTGTAATATGATGAATAAATAATATAAGTTGCCATGTTTGCATACATTAAAACTAATGAAAATTTAAATGCAGCAAAGGCAAGCTTATGTAGATAAATTTCTCAAAAAGAACCATTAGGAAAAATTATTATTTCAAACTATGTTATTTTTATTATTTTAAAGTAATATAGAATCCATCAAATAACATTTTTTCCTTGTATTGTGAATCATGTAAAGTAATCTTCTTAAGCTCGTGTCATTGACTAATAAAAATCATAGCATATTGAGAAAACTATGAAAAATATGCATCTAATATTTACAGTAAAATGTAATCAATATGCTAATATTTACCAGAGTTTCTATTGCATCGTAATATGTTGTCCATTCTTGATTTGAAAAAGTAGAATGGATATATCTGTAGAAAAACATGGTATAATTATAATTGGATATGGAAAAATACAGAGGAGAGTGAATATTACACAATCTACATGCTAGAGAACTTTTCATGTATATAAAGTAAAAGAGAATTATTTAAGAAACTTTGAAGAGTGGACTTTTCCCTTTTGAATCACTTCCTCGACTTCTTGCCCTTTCTCATGCATCTACTAACTGGAGCAGGCATTAAGAGTCGATTCATAGAAACCATTTTTCTAAAGTAAAAGAGAATTATTTAAGGAACTTTGAAAAGTGGACTTTTCTTTTTTGACATCACTTCCTTGACTTCTTGCTGCTTTCTCCCTTTCTCATACACCCAGTCACTGGAGCATGCATAAAAACTATTCTTAACAAAACCATGATCCAAATTTGTTCTCTTTGTATTATTTGGAAGCCTGTCTTATTGAAAGGGGATTGAGTTTGGGATTGAGTTTGGTAAAATTGTTCTTAACTTGGTATTGGTACTTGCTTGGATTTTTTATGCCGAAACTCCTTGCTTCTCAAGTTGTAATCTTTAAATTGGAATCACAGTTATATTTTGACATCTTTTGTAAGATAGCTGTACGAGAAAGTTTGGATTTGATAAAACAGATTCGGCAAGGCACCAATGTACAAGCATTGCTGTTAGGGAAGCCGATGATCATTGCATTTAACCGATGATCATTGCTGTTACAACTGCAGAAGCATGCATTTAACCGATGAACGCTTTGGACTTGGTCAAAATCAGTCTCAAATTTAGTAGGAAAGAAAGGTCTCCATGGTGTATCCGTCCAAGAACACAAGCATCTTCGCAAGCTTATAGCAAGTCCGATCACCGGTCAGGAGGACTTGTCTTTGTTTTTAGAGTATATCAAGGAGATTGTGACAAATTCATTTGAGGCATGGGCAAAAAATGATAAGCCAATTGAGTTCTTGACTGAGATGAAGAGAACTGCCTTCAAAGCCATGATGGACATCATTATGAGTAACAAAAGGAGTATACACTGGTTTCTCATGGTCTCAAGTCTATACAAATTGACTGACAAGGAGATCATAGATTTGTTAATCATATAATTGTTGGCAGGGAATGAATCTACCGGGCATGCTGTAACATGGGTTATCATCCTCTTAGAAGAACATCCTCAATACCTGAATAAGGCCAAGGTATGCATAATCTGCTCAGTTCATCTACGTTTGCTTTAATACGATGTTTTCTTTAGTTGACAATTTTAGGTATTTTCCTTGGAGGAACAGGAAGATATAGTGAAGAGAAGGCAATCCTCAGAAACAGGGCTAAACCTTGGTGAGATTAAACAAATGAAGTTTCTCCAGAAGGTACGTATCCTTACATATGTCTCTTCTGCATTTAGGTAAACATTCCATTCTTCAAGGGTTATAGAGTTTTTAGCTTTCTTCTCCGATCTTCCTTCCAATGACTTCAATACTCTCTTTCAACTCCTGCCACCTTACGGTGGTAGCATGGAGAAGTGCCTGGCTTTAAATAGCCACCGCTCCTACTTTGCTGCCGGAGTTCCAGGCTCCTTTTATCGCTGCCTCTTCCCTTCTACGTGTTGATATTTTCTACTCCGCATTTTCCTTGAACTGGCTCTCTCAGGTAGTAATTATAAGTATGATTTTTACATATTAATTTCTTTCACTGTGTTAGTATGATCAAAGACGGTACTAAAAAATCTTCAACCCCTGGTATGTTATCCAATCCCGAGGATGATTTAGACCTTAATCATACTTCTAAGCCAGATTATTGATGTTGTCACCCATCGTTCAACAAGTTAAGCACCATACTGATGGCCCCGGGTTTTAGGTAAAGTTCCAAAACTGGCAGTCAAATTGTTGAATTATTGAACCCTTATATTCCATACATAAAAGTTCCCATTCTGATAAATGGGCAATTCTTCTTTATTCTAGCAAGAAAATAAAAGAAAATAAATTGTACGTATTTTATTTTCATATAAATTACTTTCAACATACGTACAATACAAAAAGATGATGTTATGGGTTGCTAAATGAAGTTTGAAATATGTATGTTCTGCGTCCTTCTTTTGCGGTTTGCTTTCAGTTCATTCATGAAGTTTCAGAAGCAAGCAGGGCTGTTGCATTTGTTTGACCATTGTCTAACTTACACTAATCAAATTTTTATGTAATCTTAAAGCATGGGCATGGTAAAATGTTGACTCAAAAGTACATGTTTACCTACTGCATGTTTTGGAAATGAATGAAAAATTAATTATTGTTGGATGTAGGTGCCTGATATTGTGGTAGATATGAAATCATCTGCATACAACAAAGGAAGAATATTTATCCATGGTGCAAATAAGGCTGCTGCAAATGCTTACAAAAAGTAGTTCCAGACTGATTTAGCAGGGTTCCTTAGATCAAGATCAGTGGAGAAGAAGAGGGGTGGGACAATGTTCTTGGGCTCCTTTTTGGGTCTCATTTTCAAGATGTCTAGGATGATCTTGTCCAGGAGGTAATCATTTGATATGTTTCAAAAGTTCGTAGTTTTGCTAGGTTTCGGATTCAAGAAATTCCATGCTTCACCAAAAGGACCAAAAAGTGGTACAGGTAACCATCAAAAAGTCAAAAACAAAAAATGTAATAAGCACAGAAAGGTAGAGATGATTAAATGTCGGCAAATATAATTGCTAATCTCTTATTGTGGGATAAATTTTCTCATCAACTTGTGGACAATTGTTGCGAGTTGCTAGCCTGGAATAATTTCTGAACCAATTAAGCATAGGAAACACAATTCCAGGTAATAAGAATTCCATCATTTCAAATAATTATACAAAACTTGCACAACGCTCTCCTTTATAGACTAAAATCATTTCTTACTTGAGGGCAACATATCCTTGATGACCAATACTCTAGCAACAAATGAATTACTACTAATGCTGACCTGAGTTTTCTAATTATAGTTGTGACAATGATCAAGCTAAGGTTGATATGGCAGCCTTCCCTAAACCTAGCTTCATCAGCATTTGTTTGTGAGGCCTTTTCACTTCCAGCAAAATCTACAAAGTTCTGAAACACTATACAGGTAAGGTTGGAAAAATAAAGAAAATATAAATTGACTTACCAAGCTAACAACATATTACCTCATTGAATCTCCACTTTGAGCAAGTGTAGTTTCAATTGACTATTTATGATCTGTAGGGAAGTAAAGAATACATATGCATTCTAAAATATACTTTTTAGCTGAGATTTAGATTTTGATGTTAGGAAGCCATTGCATGTAATAAGACACACTTAAAATGAAAAAAATTAAAAGGAAGGACTGAGTTTGGTATGCACAAAGACATGTTTATATGGATACATTAGTATACATTATGCAGACTCAACAAAGGAAAGGAAAACCAGTAATTTGCTAGTGGTCAATGTACCTTAATTTTGGTCTGAATTTGGTGTTCTTCCTCCTAGAAAGGCAGTTGAAGCCCTATGGCTTGATGTAGTTTCTTATTTTTTCTTTTATGGAAGAAGACAAATATGAATGGATTCAACAGCAATGGAGAGATATCATATATTTGTTTTCTATATTGAATGCACTTTATAAATAAATTTCATAATTAATTATTACCCTCTATGTAACTTTCATGTATATAAGTACCATTAATTATTAATTAAGGTGCTGATCCTAAATAAATAAAATAGAATAATAACTTTCATAATTAATTATTTTTACAATATTAGAATTAGAATAATTGGTGAGACACAAGTTTCTTGCAACCATCACTTTTCAAAACTATATTTTGAAATAAATAATTTTGATTGGGATAAATAAATAATAATACATAAATAATTTCTTGGTATTCTAATAAATAATCATGATATTTTATTTGGGATGATTGTAATAAAAATTATTAAATGCACCTTACAAGTAACTTTTAAAAATAATTATTAGCATCTATGTAACATTCCTCCACATAATTGCAATCATTAAATTAGAGAAGTAACTAATATAATTATGGAAATTTTTGTATGCAAAAATTAGAGAAGTGTTAGAGCTCCCTTTCTATTAAATAAATAAATTAGAGGAGTGACTTTGTTTAGTGGAAATGAAATGAACCCTCTATGTAACTTCCCTATATATAAGTACCATTAATTATTAATTAAGGTGCTGATCTTAAATGAATAAAATAGAATAATAACTTTCATAATAATTATTTTTACAATATTATAATTAGAATAATTGGTGAGACACAAGTTTCTTGCAACCATCACTTTTCAAAATTATATTTTGAAATAAATAATTTTGACTGGGATAAATAAATAAATAATAATACATAAATAATTTCTTGGTATTCTAATAAATAATCATGATATTTTATTTGGGATGATTGTAATAAAAATTATTAAATGCACCTTACAAGTAATTTTTAAAATATTTATTAGTATCTATGTAACATTCCTCCATGTAATTGCAATCATTAAATTAGAGAAGTAAATAATATAATTATGGAATATTTTTGTATGTAAAAATTAGAGAAGTGTTAGAGCTCCCTTTCTATTAAATAAATAAATTGGAGGAGTGACTTTGTTTAGTGGAAATGAAATGAATATTGTTTTGTACCAATGGAGTTGGAAGAAAGGCAATTACATTATAGGACTATCGAAATAAAAAATAACTTATTCAAACTAAGGGTAATTTTGTCCATTCAAAAAAGAAAGAAACAAAAAAAGTTTAAATCCACATGACCCCTTTCCATACTTTTAGAATAGTAATAGATTAGCCACAAGATATTAACTTCTAGATTATAAAACCACATAAAGAAGCCCTTGCTTTGATACCAGTCGAAAGACCTAAGAGAGGTGAATTAGGTCTTTGGATAATTTTCAAAAACTTTTTCCTTTTTTCAAACTTAGTTTGGAAGAGATTGGAATTCAAGTTCACATGGAGATTTTTAAATCAACATAATGAATAAGCAAGGAAGGATAGAAGAGTAAAGAACACATAAGCAATTTATAGTGGTTTCATCTCCTCGAGATCTACATCCACTACCTTAAGTCCTCACTCAAGGATTTCAAACAATTCAACTACATAAATAGTTAAACAAGATACAAGAGTGGTTCACCCAACAAGGGTTTTACTCCACAACCTCTTTTCAACACAACAATCAAGGTTCACCCTCTCCAAATCGTTTTATATCTTCAAGAAAACCTTGAATAAAGCAAGTAGATGAAGTAAGAGAATAAGATATTACCAACAACTTGGTAGATGAAGACAAAGCTAGCACCACTTCACTTTTTTGTCTATGGAATCTTGAAAAGATACTTTGAAGTACAAGATAAAAGAGAGCTTTTTGATGTTCAAGTGATTTGGAAGTATAAAGATTCTTAAAGTGCTCAAAAATTTAGAATTTATGGCTTTTATATGGTTTGAAATTCAATTCTAAAGATCAAATAATGGCTTGTAACAGTAAAGTTCGGTTGATAGAACATGAACTAATGCGTCTGAACTTCTCTATTTACTAGGCTACCAAGATAAATTCGGTCGAACGAACTTGGACATATATGTTCGAATGGTCGTCTAGATTTCTCTAGAAATTCAGCAGCCAAGATTCCAGTTTGGGCATCCAAACTAAAGTCCGAACTATTCAATTTGTCAAAATATTTGAAAATCAACTACAACAAGTTTGAAATCATTTTAGACTAAAAGATAGGTCTTTTAAAAATTTTGAACTACAAGAAATTATCAAATACTTGGTTAAGAAAGAATGATCAAAACCCTTCAAGATTTAAGAACCAAGTTTTGTGCTCTCTTATGGATTCTTTAGATTCCAAAGACAAGAAGTGTAGGGTTTATAAGAAGATACCTATTAAGCAAAGGTAAACCTACACTAATGTCTTCAAAACCTTCAATCTCGTATGACAAGCTCCATATTCTTCAACTACTTAGTACATTTCAGGTTTCCTTTCATATTAGCTTCACAACAATGAGATTACTTTACTTCTTCAATCCAGGAATCCTATCACATAACAATTACACAAGTTAGTGTATATCAATGTTTGTCATTAATCAAAACTATAAGATTTGCCCTTAGAGAAGGGTAATACTCCTCATCTACAATTAACAACCTACTCCAACTCATTTCACCAAATATACCAAGCACATCAAGGTTAATCTTTAAATTTTTTAAGATTAACCTTATGTCCTGGGATAATCTTTCTAATCTTCCATCTCCAATTGTCATACTCTATAATTGCCTTGGTTGTGATAAACTTGTCATGTCTAGAATCCGTTTGTGGTAGCTTCACTCAACTAGGTTCATCAACAATTAGGCTTGTCTCAATTCCATTTCCTTTGCCTCTACCTTTGCCACCACCTTGGCCACCTCTACTACCTTTGTTTCTACCTGATGTTCCTCTACCTCATCCATGCCATTACCCTTAACCCTACCTATGGAGATTTTGTGAAATTTGTAGGGCTTTAAATGTAATCAAAGGTGTGGATCAAGAATTTGGTGCTCTTAAGCCTTGAATTTAATGAAATAGAGATGAATTTTGAATTTGGATGAGAGGAATATGGATGGTTTTCAAGAGAGAGACGACATAGCTTTTGGAAATTTTGAAATGAAATAAAGAGGTACAATTTGTTTCTTCTTATATCTATCTAAAACTGCCTGATTTGAATAATAGAATTTGAATATCGCATTCAAATTCCTCGTCCAAAAATCTCTATTTATGCTTCATAATCTTCAATTTGGATGGCTAAACTTTATTTCTTCAATTTGAACTATGCACCTAAAAATTTCTGTCCATTCTTAATAAAACTTCAATTTGGATGACCAAATTTTATTTCTTTGGCCAAACTTTGAGTCCTAAAATCTTTGCATGTCTTACACACTTGAAAACACACATTATTCATGGAATTTTGAGATTCCCAAGCATCTTCTTAGATAAAAAAGCCTTTCATCAGTTAAGGGTTTTGTAAAAATATTGGAAATTTGATCATTATTACTCACATAGACCAAACAAACATCACCTTTGGTAACATGATCATGTATAAAATAATGTTAATCTCGATATGTTTAGTTTTAAGATGTTGAATTGGATTGATAGCCAAGTTTATAGCATTAGTGTTACCATACATAAAAGGCACACTTTTGAAATCAAGACCGAAATCAAGTAAAGTGTGCTTCATCCAAAGTACTTGACAGAGACAGCTACCAATGGAAATATATTTAGCCTTAGTAGTAGACAAAGAACCACAAGTCTGCTTTTTACTATAGAAAGAAACAAAGCAATAACGGCCATTGTGTTGATCTAGTCATATCTTCTTAGACAACTCTGTTAGATACCTTCTTAAGGCAATTCTATTTGAATGTTTGTAGTTCCTGGGTCTCACTATATTTGGTATCAGAGCCATAGGTGTATCAAAAATAAGGTAAGAGCTGAAGAACCCCTCTTGCATCCATGTATCCAGAAACATCTCGTTCCTCTGTTTCCTTAGATACTACTCATTCTTTTAGACAAACAGCTTCTAAAGAATTAGATTATCTATATGAAGTTTCTGTAGATTCATCTTCTTAGTTTACCCCAGAGAATCATCCTTTTATGAATCCCTACACTAACTATGCTAAGTCTAACACCTCTCTGTGGAAGACTATTAAGTCTCTCATCCGTCAAATCCCCTCTTTTGTTTGTGAATATGTCCAGTGTTCTAAGATGGACCAACATCCCATAGTTGCTACATGTAAAGAGCAATTTGTTACTCTTTACATTTCAGAAGACTTTAGTCGTCAATGGAAGCAACATGGCTACACCCATCTTCATTTTGGCACTGTTCGTATAGCTCTCACACTCCATGGCAGAAAAGGACTTCCTATGGTTGCCCGAGTTGCTCTACTAGACACTTGTTTCCTAACATATCAGTATGCTTGTATAGCTACTGCTGAAGCTATGCTGAACGCTGGCATAGTATTCATCACCCTATTTCCAAATTTCAACATGTCTCCTGTAGATCCACATCTTCTGAACGCCCTCAAGATACAAGTTCATATTGCATGAGCCTTCCAGGTACAAGATGCTCTTACTACTACTCTTTATTATCAAATGATCTACAGAGTTCAAAATCATGCCATCAATCTCTCTCCCTGGAGGAGACGATGCACTGCTCATCAAGGTAGATGACAAGAGTCAGCAGTCTGTACCCATGTCCCAAGGCAGATACCTAAATAAGAACTTTTACAACTTATTCCAGACGCTTGAGTCACTGAATATGAAAAGGCTCATGAAGCTGTAAACCAGCCTCTAGAATCTTCCTCCTCTTAGATATCTCAAAACCCTGATGGTACTGTTTCCATCAGATTTGACTACAAACATCTCCAGTCTGCTCGCTAGTCTTATCCAAGGATCTCTATGATCCAACTTCTAGTTGATAACCCTCTATCAGACCATCAAGCTCATCTTTATAGGGTTACTTAAGCTGGTCCAGATCATCATCTGTTCTCTTATCAGGATACCTTCACTGACATCATCAAGTGGTACAAGTCTGATTCTAAACCTGTGGTATTTGAAACAGACCCTTTCTCCAATCATTGTTATTGGGCACACTGTGATACCTATGAAGATTGTCAAAATTGCTGCTCTCAGTATGGAATCGAGCCATGCATCTGTGATGATTATGCCAGCCGCAGAAGGAGAAGAAAGAAGATGTCAAACCCTTCTCCGTGCTCAACAGAAAAACCTGACATAGATCCAGATTACCAACAAGGATCTCATGTTATTCAAAACCGCAGCAGGTATGATCCCTCTATTGCAGAAATTCCGTCCACATGGTTACCTCCTAAACCAAAGCCTCCTCTTCACCCTTACTACCAAAATGCCTCCGCATCCTTGCAAAAGGAAAACCAACAAAGCTACCTCATACCTATCAGCTTATTAACCCACTCTACAAGCCTCTAACTCCCATACCAGCCATCTGCATGTTCCAGCCTACTGAATTTCCACCACTTAATCCTGCATTCCCTCAGACTACTCCTTTCATCAAGGATAATGCCAAACACTCTCACAAAATCACCAACGCCTCATCCACTATCTTACCCAGTGGAAAGTCAGCACCTGCCAACCCTGTTGAAATCGTCTTGAACTGGCAGTCAGAGAATGCTATTGTTGTTCAGAACAAAATCCTCTCTCAGATTGACCAAAAGGTTTACCCAGGTAAACTCTCGTCTTGTTACAGTAGAAACAAAAGTTGATTCACAAGTACAAGACCTTGAGGCTATGAAACGCCTTATAGTTCAAATGGAGAAAAGATTGAAGCAGATTCCTTATGATCTCCCTATGTCTAGTGCCAACCATGCTCCTGTAATCCAGAAGAAGCAGAAAGAAATAGCTGATCTTGAAGGATATATTGCATATCTCAAATCAGAAGTTGAATCAGCACCTTCTCCACCGTATTACTAGTCACTACTGCTCTACAACCATCTTCTAGCTTTTTCCCTCCTTTCACTAATCCTTTCACACCACCTCCTACTTCACAATATTTAGCTTTTGGTGCAATGGGATATGAAAAGTCCAGATCTACTCCGCCATCTTTCAATGGTTCTCAATGGCTTAGAGAGAGACAAGCTCAGAGGAGAGCTCAAGCTCAAACAGAACAACAGCTGCAACAACAAGCTCAATCATCTCAACCTTCTACTTCAGAATCCCAGAAGCAGGCCATAATTCAAAATCCAATTTCCATGATGCTCCAACAAGCTACTTCACCTCAAATTACTGTTGTCCAAGAACAAACTTCATCCGAAGCACAATACTTTTCTTCTGAAGAACAAGAACTTCCTTCAAAGTCTACATCATAGACTGAATCACCTGATTCCTTAGAATTCCCTTCCTCATAAGATTCAGAACCAGAAGTTCCTCATATCAACATGACTCAAGAAGAGCCAGATGAAGGAGAAACTTCAAAAGCCATTCCTATTGTTGGTGACCCTAAACAGACCCCATCATCCAAGAAGTTAACTATCACAGGCACTTTCACTTTCCAGTTAGATGATATACCTCCAACGAAGTGGGCAGTTCTATTTCAAGAATTTCATGCTTGGATGGCCACTAGAGAATTGTCAGGCATCACTATAGAAAAAATTCTTGCAGAGTTCACCTCCATATTCACCGGCACCTTGAAACATTGGTTTACAACTCTCAATTATGTTGAGAGAACTCAATTCCTAAACTCTTCAGTTGATCAAGCTGCCTCTTTACTTTATTACTGTTTTCTTGGTGAAACAGATTCTGATTTAGAGCTAAAAAGAAAAGAGTTTTTCCAGATGAAATGTTATTCTTTTCAGAGAACTGATTTAGATAAACATTTGCAACGTATGACTCAATTGTTTTATCTTCTTGGTGAAGATGTTAGTCTTAAGCAAGCTTTCCTCAGTTCCATCCATCAAGCTCTCGCACAAGGAGTTGATGTATATATCAAACAGATGTATCAATCCATCCTGAACATGACACTTGGACAAATCAGACAAGCAGTTCTACAAGGACTAGAAGATCTCTGTCGGAAGTGGCAGGTCATTAAACAATACCTCAAAGGTAGCAAGGAGATTGATCAAGCCTGCAATAGATCTAATCTCATCATCAAGTCGTCATGCTGCAAAGACTCTTCCTGTAAAAGATCTTACAAAAGAAAGAAAAAGTTCTCCAAAAACGATTGAGATACTTCAGAAAGAATAGACGATCCAGCTCAACAAATCGGAAAGCAGAAGAACATTGCTAAATCTGCAATCAGAAAGGTCATTATTCCAAACAATGTCCTCAGAGAAAGAAAAGACAGAACCTCACTGCCCAAATTGAACAGGTTTGCCCTGTTTATGATGATAATGATATTGAATCTCTTTTCTCTGAACAAGAAGACCTTGATGACCATACCTTGTTTGCAATTAAAGAAGATGAAATCCCATCTTTTTACCATATCTCTGTTCTAGATAACCCTATTCCTCCAGAACCAGATCCTTCTTAGACAAAACCATCATCTCTTCCAATCCTATCAGTCAAAACCCAACCTCAAGCACAAGTCCAAATTCGCACATCTAAATATGCTAAACCTATTCCTGCTATAGCCTTCTTTGATACAGGTGCTGCAATATCAATGATGAACCCAGTAGTTCTACCATCACACTATTGGACCGAGCACAAGAAAGAATTTCACATTGCAGATGGTAAACCTTTCTATACCTCCTTGATTACCAAGAAACCCAGTACCATTGAATTCTTTCCAAAATGTGAAGTTCGTGTAAAACTTATTGGTTGTGCTGAGACAGAGAAAGATCTACTTGTTGGCTTTGACATTTACAGCAAGCTTCACAAGTTCCAGATCCTACCAAATGGTATACAGTTTGGGAAACTATTTAAAGAATACAGTCCTATGCCCAGACTCTTCCAGATTACTCTTGATCCAGTTAAAGAAATTCAAAAACTCCTCATCCAGGAATCTTATGTTGAATCTCACATTGAATTCCTTACCAAATGTCCTAACCCTTTGGGGCAAAATCCTGAATTCTTCATCAAACTCCCATTCAAGAAAAATGAAGACATCAAACCTACCAAAGCCAGTCACTCTTGCATGAACCCTGATCACCTCCAGTTAGCCATAAAAGAAGCCAAGACCTTCTTCATTCAAACCTCATTGAACCTATTGATTCTCAATGGTCTTGTGAAACATTCTATGTTGACAAACGAGCTGAACAAGTTCGTGGAAAAATGAGATTGGTAATCAATTACCAACCTCTAAATTATTTCCTGCAAGATGATAAGTTTCCACTTCCACACAGACACACACTACTTTCATAACTTTTCGGTGCAAAATGGTTTTCAAAGTTCGATTTAAAATCAGGTTTTTGGCAATTGGAAATTTATCCTGATAAACGTCCCAAAACTAGTTTTTGCATCCCTAACCAGTATTTTCAGTGAAAAATAATGCCCTTTGGTTTAAAAACCTCACCATCTCTTTTCCAAAAGGCCATGATCAAGATTTTCGAACCACTGTTACACACTGCACTGATTTACTCTGGTGACATCCTTCTATTCAGTTCCAACAAGGATGATCATTTAAAACTATTACGACAATTTGCAGAAATTGTTAAAAACTATGGCGTAATGCTTTTAGAAAAGAAAATGATCTTGGCACAACAGGAAATTACTTTCCTTGGAATGCATTTTGGTGCAGCTACATACACTCGAGGAGATCATATCTCCACAAAGCTTCAGAAGTTCCCAGATTCCGATCTTTCTCAGAAGCAAGTCCAACAATTTCTTGGCATAATTAATTATGTCAAGACTTCATTCCTTGTGCATCGGAGTTCATCCATCCTCTCACCAAGATGCTCAAGATTCTCAACCTTGGAGTCCATCTCAAACACAAGCTATTCAAACAATGAAAGCTCAAGTTTCTCAACTCTAGCAGTTGTATCTCTCTTCTACTGGTCAAAAGATTCTTCAGACAAATGCAAGTGACAAATATTAGAGTGCAATTCTACTTGAAGAAGACAATGGTGTTTGAAAATTATATGGACTTTCCAGTGGCAGATTCAAGGACTCAGAGCTTCATTATCATTCTACTTTTAAGGAGATATTAGCAGTCAAGAACAATATCAAAATATTCAACTTTTATCTCATTAGTTCCAAGTTCTTAGTGGAGACAGATATGAGTTCCTTCCCCAAGATGTTGTAGTTCAAATAGAAACATGTTCCATATCCTCAACTGCTCAGGTGGGCAACGTGGTTCTCACAGTATTCATTCAAGGTCAAACACATCAAAGGTAAAACTAATGTTGTGGCTGATTTCCTATCCAGACCCGATTCCTTTACCACCAAACCTACCATTGTTATGATTTGATCCAACTCTTCAGGATCTAACCCTCCAGGTTTTCCTCCTAATTATCCATACCCAAATTCCTTTGAATCCCTAATCCAGAAAAGAAATCATTATGAAATACAAGTTTTCAAAAAATTTGGAGGATCCATATTACGACCGTTTGGGGTTAATCCATATTATTCTTTCAGTCAGGTTTTCATTCTTAGACCTAATGATTTTTCTTCACCATTAAAATGGTTTTTCTGGTACCTTTGACAACAGTACCACATTCTTCTTGAAATTAACAGTGCATTATTTCTTGAAGGATTTATTCCAAGTAAATGTGAATTCTTACTTTAGTTTAAGCCTCTCGAATAATGGAGAAGCCTACTTCTCCAATTTCCAAAGCACTTCCTCACATTTGATCTTTACCTGCCTATAGACTCAGACTTCACCATTCACCCTCAGTCCATTCTCTAACAAACCAATGCCATTACTCTCTTGGACCTTCCTCAAAAATATTTTGAGTCCGAAAGACACATTTTCTCTCATAATAAAATCATCCCTCAAGATATCTAGCCTGATGACTATGGTTCATGGAATTACCCCCCAAATCATCCCCACGAGACAAATGTCAAGATAGCCCTAGAATGGTATTTACACCATCCACCAGATTCCCAGCCATATACAGAAACCTCTTTTGATTACTTCTTCCTTCAACAAGCCAAGTCATCTCAGCCATCACATGGGATTACTTTTGGTCACAAGATTTCTGATGAAATTGTCAGGACCACTTATGTCAAAAAGGCAAGAAAGAAAGCAAAAGCACATGCACGCCACCAAGACCTCATTATTTACCGCAACTTGACTGACCCTGGCTCCACTGACACAGAAGACATGTCCTCTCTATCTGACTTAGACTATGGTCATGGAGACTTTTATCTTTAACTTTTCGGAGTGATGTCATTTCACGTTTTCTAGCTTATTAAAGCTAATAGTGTGAAAAGTTTAATATGATGTAAGCAATGACATTATAGTAGCTAGTGTCGTAAGCAATGATGTTATTCTCCAATAATGTTGTCTTCTAGAGTACTCTTTGGAGTTCTATATAAACTCCACTCTTGTAACAATAAGGAGGAAGAATCGATAGAGTCTTTCCCTTGGTTTTCAATAATACTGTGGCTTTCTAAACTGCTCTTCTTCTTCTTCTCTACTTCTATTTATGATATGGCTTTAGCTTAGATCCTAGACGGTGATACTTAGGAAATATGAGTACTCTCTTAGAATTGTTAAGAGTTTGAGTTTTCTTTCCGAGTTGTTGAAAGATAACAGGGCAGGATCCTTTTAGTGCCAAGTGAATGGCTGTTGTGTTGATCTAGCCATACCGTCTTAGACAACTCAATTAGATACCTTCTTAAGGCAATTTTGTTTGAATGTTTGTAGTTCCTGGGTCTCACTGTCCACGAGTACCCTTCGGCTCTACTTTGCATCCGGTGTAGTTGGCATTTGTATAGACATCAAGAACAAAATAAGAGGATTTAGAAAACCACAAGCCATAATCATAAGAATCAACAAGATAACAAAGAATATACTTAATGGTAACAAGATGAGATTCCTTCAGACAAATTGAAATTCAGCACATAAACATACGACAAACATTATATCAAGCCTACTAACGATTAAGTAAAGTAAACTACCAATCATACATCTGTATAGCTTCTCATCAACCTTTCTACCTTTTTTCATCCTTGTCAAGCTTAAGTGATAAGCTCACAGGCATTCCAATTCCTTTGGAATTGTCCATTCCAAAACTTTTCGATAACTGCTTTGTATACTTTTCTTGATTTATGAATATACCATCCTTTGTTTGCTTGATTTGAAGACCAGAAAGAAACCGAGCTCTCTTATCATGCTCATCTCAAATTTACTTTGCTTCATCTTAGCAAACTCAGCACATAGAGAGATATTAGTAACACCAAAGAAAATGTCATCAATATAAATTTGTACAAACAAAAGATCATTGTTGCACGAGATTTTAATAAAAAGTGTCGTGTCAACCATCTCTCTTAAAAATCCTTTTCAAAGTAGAAAACCACAAAGCCTTTCATACCATGCTCGGGTGCTTACTTCAAACAAAGTTTATAATCATGATCTAGAAACATTTCATGAGCAAAACCGGGAGGTTGTTCCATATAAACTTCTTCTTCAATAACGCCATTTAGAAAATCACTTTAGCCATCCCTTTGAAAGAGCTTAGAACCTATAAAGCAAGCCATCTTATAGACTCAAGTGTAGCTACTGGAGCAAGAGTTTCATCATAATCAATGCCCTTTTCTTGATTGAATCTTGGGAAAAAAGCCTTGCATAATTTCTAATAACATCTCTGGTTTCATTCAATTTGTTTCTAAAAACCAATTTTGTACTAAAAATGGGGTGGTCCAGGGTCTAGGGAAAAGGTTTCAAACTTTATTTCATTCAAATTGATTTATTTCCTCCTGCATAACAACAACCCAAAAGTCATCACACAAGGCATCATCAATTTTTTTAGGCTCAATATGAGATAAAAGAGCAAATTTATCTATAAAGTACCTCCTTGTTTTAACTCATTGGGAGACATCACCAATGATTTGCTCCTTAGGGTGGCCTTTAGCATAGCAGAGATCCTTTGGGAGCTCTTGGTCACCACTGGTTGAATTTTATAATTGTTCTATCATCTCATCTTCATGAGCCTAGTCTTCCATAATTGGTGCTTGAATATGAGATGAAGAACCTACATCTTCTTCATCTCTTGTTTCATATAAATGTTAGATTCATCAAAGCTCAAATAGATAGATTCTGCAACATAAAATTTTTATTTTTAATAAACACCTTAGGCCTTTTTCTTTGGAGAATAACCACAGAAAATCCCTTCATCTAATTTTCTATCAAATTTACCAAGATTATCACGAATATTGAATATAAAGCACTTACAGCCAAATACATTAAAGTATGCTATAGAAGAAGTTCAACCAAAGAAAAGCGCAAAAGCAGCTTTTCTCAAAAATGGTCTCAAAACCACTAGGTTTATCACATAGCAAGCAGCGTTTATGGATTCGGCCCAAAATATTTTGCTAAAGAATTTTCACAAAGTATAGACCTAGCCATTTATTGTAAAGTGCGATTTTTCTTTTCAAGAACACCATTTTGTTATGGGGTTTTGGCCACCAAAAAATTATGAGAAATACCATTTATTCACAAAAATTTGTAAAATTTTGATTGTAAAATTCTCTCCCATTATACTTCTAATGGAAATCAATTTGCATTCAAGAGAGGTTTGAACATTTTTTAAAAGTTTTACAAACTTTTGAAAAGCATCATTTTTTTGTGCAAAAAAGAGTACCCAAATGTATCTCAAAAAGTCACCAACAATCACATATACATACCTCTTACCACCAAGGCAAGTGGTCCTTTTAGGTTCAAATAAATCCATATGAACGAGCTTATGAGTTTTGTGGTTAAAACCATTTTCTTGGGTTTGAAAGAAGTTTTTTTTTTGCTTTCCATATTGGCATGTTGGGTAAACCTCTACCAAGTTCTTGAGAAGAAA
The DNA here is from genome assembly GCA_030512225.1 of Rauvolfia tetraphylla. Lineage (NCBI taxonomy): Eukaryota > Viridiplantae > Streptophyta > Magnoliopsida > Gentianales > Apocynaceae > Rauvolfia > Rauvolfia tetraphylla. The sequence goes on along the minus strand of JAJQKT010000009.1, from coordinate 1,334,638 downwards.
ATTTGTTCAACAAATCCATACTGACATGACTAAGTCTCCTATGCCCCAAATAACCATCATAAGAATTAATTGTAAGACATTTTACATCATTAGCAATAAGCACATCAAGATAAAAACATATACACATTACCAACACGATTTGTTACAAAGACAGTTTTTACCACTAACATCATCAAGAATAGTACAAGTATCACTTTTAAATTCAAATTTTTAGCCATGATCACACAATTGACTAATACTAAGCAAGTTATCTTCAAATTATCAATAAGAAACACGTGTTTAATAAGAGGGGAAGAACCTTTACCAACATTACCTACTCCAAGGATTATTCCTTCTTCTTGTCTCTAAAGGTAAAAAAGGCTTTGAAATACCTAAGAGGGGGGTGAATTAGGTATTTGGCTAATTTTTGCAAACTTAAGCCTTTTACGCGTTTAGATCAAGAACAGATTATGTAAGCTAATTAGAGACAATTTATAGCAAAGCAATAAAAAGGACATAGCAAAGAACTCAAACAATTTATAGTGGTTCTATCATCAAGATCTACGTCCACTACCTTAAGTTCACACTTAAGGATTTCAAACAATCTACTATTTGCTCAGGTTTACAAATTACAAGAGAGGCTCACTACACTATGGTTTTACACTCACAACCTCTTCTAGTAACTCTTACAATACAAGGCTCACCAAATACAATTGTTTTATATCTCAAACAACCTTGAATCACACTTTCAAGGATCACCCTTATCTAAAGGATTTTATGTTATCAAGATAACCTAGCTAGAGTTAGTAGAACAACACAATATGATAAATAAATGATAGTGTGTAGATGTTACCACTTCATAGTTGATAGTACACAAAGTTGCACCTTCACACTTTGATGCCTTTTGAATAATCAATTGAATGCACAAGATAAGAGAGCTTTGAAGTTTGCTAAAAGCTTTTGGAATGCTTGGAGTTCATAAAGATTCAAGAGTTACAAAAATTATGAAGTTTATAGCTTTTATAGATGTGAAAAATCAAATGCAACAGCTATAAAACAGCTAGTAACGGCTAGTAACAGTAAAGTTCGGACGTCCAAATTTTCTGTTATGCGTCTGAACTTGCGTCCGAATTTATTGTGCCAAGCTGTCTGGAAAAGTTCGGATGTCCAAACTTTTCCTTATGCGTCCGAACTTGCGTCCGAAATTCTCTGGAAAAACAGTAACCATGCTTATCAGAGAAAGTTTGGACGTCCGAACTTTTCTCCATGCGTCCGAACTTGCGTCCGAAATTCTCTGGAAGCACAGTACCATTTCCAAAGTTTGGACGACCAAACTTGCATCCAAACTTTTTAAACTTTGTCAAAACTTGGTCAAATCAATGTTAATAACATTGAAAACCTTTTGCATGAATGGACACATCATTTAAACACATTTAGATACAAAAACCTTTACCAAAAACATTTTGATTACACAAAATCTCTTTAAGATCATTTTAGATTCCAAAAACATACTTGTTAACACAAAGTTCGTTTAAGATAATTTCAAAAACAAGTTTTATGCTCTCTCATGCATTCAAATGAAACCAAGGCATACAAGTGTTGAGTTTACAGAAAAATATACCTATTTAACATAAAAACTCTACATTCTAAGTCTTCAATGCCTTCACTCTTTTTGAACTTGCATGGTAGAGTTGTTCTTGCATTGTGACTCCAAGACAATGAGACTTGCTTCCTTCTCAATCCAAAAATCCTATCACACATCATACAAGCATTTTAGTCCTTATCAATGTTTGTCATTATTCAAAACTAATATGATTTTCCCTTTAGGGCTAACAATCTCCCCCTTTTTGATGATGACAAACTTTGATGCAAAATGTGATGGATTTAAACAATGTAGTACAAAGAAGCATTTATGTCAATGATGGTTAATAATCAATTTAGCATATTGACATGCAAAAGGCTCAATATGAGCCTATGACCCAACCAACCTCCATCTGCCTCCTTCCTTCCAATTACATATAGAAGATATAGCATTTAAGTATTTAGAAAACTTCTAAGAGAGGTTTTAAAGGGTGTAAAAGTTTAACAATGCTCCCCCTTAGATTGAGATCATTTTTCAACAACTTTGGACTTGAGATGCTAGGCATCCAAATTCTGACATTTCAAGTCCAAACTTTAAAATAAGTAAAATGAAAGCTTCAATTTTTGAAAATAAGCTTTCCAAATGTTGTTCAAACATAGTAAAAGAGATTAAAACAGATTTGAATCAATTTGAACAACATAAGAGCACTTTTTGGCAACCAAATATGGATGCATCCGAATTTTTAAGTTTCAAGTCCAAACTGGAAAATATGTGAGATGAAGGCTTTGTTTTTTTAAAATAAGTTTTCCTAAGGTTGTTCAAATATGATAGAAAAGATTAAGACAATTTTCAAACAATTTGAACAACATAAAAATTAGTTTTGGCAAAACAGTTTGGATGCATCCGAACTTTTGGTTTGCATCCAAACTTCAAGTCCAAACTTAAAAATTCTATCTCACATATTATAAATCTTCCAGTTTAAAGTTTAAATACACCAATACAGTTAAATATGCCATAAAATAAAATTTTAGTGTATCACATACTCATATTAGCACACATATTTCAGCATATTTAACACAAAATTTAGCACAAAACAGCCATTATGCATAACACACATCATGCACATCATGCTGATTTCAGCACATTCATTGCAGGCATTATTTCCATCATTCTTCTCTCCCTTTTGTCATCAATCAAAGATGGGGTAAATGAAAATAAGACTGACAATTACCAAGGGAAGCTCTTAACTCTAAGGTTTCATCATTGAGCTTCATAAAAAGAAACTATTACATGGCAATAAAAATGATAAATTGTAGAAATAGTAAATGAAGAGAAGAGTGAATGTATGCTTAGTCTTTGGATGTTGATGGAGAGTCCTTTCTCGGTTTCTTCTTGACAGCAACATGTTTTACTCTTCCATGGCCAAATGCTGGATCAAATGGAGTCACAGTTCTTGCGATTTGACTTCCCTCTTGACTGACTCCAGTTTGCTGCAATCCTTCATCTCCTCTTTGAGATTCCATGACTTACTCATTGCCATTCCCTTGATCACCATCATCATCTTCATCATTACTGTCACTTCCTTCTTCATCATCACTATCACTGTCTTCTTCACATTTCTTGCTATCTTCATCATACTCATTATCCTTTTTCTCTTGTGTTCTAGAAGGCCCTTCATCACTTTGAGGATTTCTTGTCAATATTTCCTCAATGTGCTTGACTCTATTCTCCAAACTATCCAGCTTTCCAAGCACCATAGGAGCAAATGTTTCAAAAAATTTATACATTTTCTCCATTTCTTTCATGTGGTTGTTTAGTGCTTCTTGAATTTCAGCACTGGTTTTTTTCTCTAGCAGTAGGATGTGATTTTGAAGTTGGCTCTTATTCAAAGAGTCTTCTTTTGGAGGGAGGTTGCTCCCCCTCACTTGTTGAATCATGCCTTCTCTTACTCTTCATTTCTCTTGCCCATGTTTCTGCCTCATCTTCTTCTTCTTTTTCAGTTTCCTCACTTTCCTCTGCTTCAACTCTCTTTGGAGGGGTCTCTCTTTTAGTTCTCCATATTCCCTCATCATCCAAAGTCAATTGCATTCTCTTGAGAGAGTCATTTGTATAAATCTGACCTCTTTTAAAATTCTGTCCTCTAGCAAGAAGTTTGACTTGAAAAAATTTGAAAATTCTGGTCAAAAGTCTTCCATATGGTAAAGCATTGTTATCAGTCTTTCTAGCCCCAAACATATGCTTTGATGCCATATATCCAAAGTTTAATCTTCTATGTTCATGCAAAGCCAGCATAGTTACCATATGAATATTTCCTACAAATGTTTTGTGTCCAAAATTAGGGATTATCATGGTTGTAATCATATGATGCATAACTCTTGCACTTGCATCTAAAACCTTAACTTCCCTTTCCTTAATGGTCCTAAACTTTCTACCATTTGTGAAAGCTTCTTCAAATCTAGCATTTGTAAACAGTTCACGTTCATAGCATTGTTGTCCCATAGAATAATATTTAGCACCAACATCACTTACATCACAGATTCTATTCAACAATGCATCATTGAATTCAAAATCTATTTGAGATACTCTAGATGAATACCACTGATTAACATTTTCTCCTTCATATTCTATTCTTTCTTATTTCAGATTTGCATAGAATTCATACACAAGAGAAGGATAATATTCTTCATCAACATTGAACAGATTACTCCACCCAATATCACCAAATAAAGATAAGACATTACCCATATTTGTGAGCTTTTCAAAATCAACTCTGTTTCTAGGGATGATTTTCTTGATTTCTTGTTCCAATATTCAAATTCTGATGCAGCTTTAATTGAGATGAACTTGACAGAGCAGACACACTGAGGAGTGGTAGCTCACGAGACCTACACTTGGAGGTCCCCAGGATCCATCTCTCATCCAATCATTTTCCAATCACATTGCCAGCCTTATATGGCGAGACAAGGCGAGATACGCATACTTAATTATAATTTCTCACAGCTGAAATATTCGTTGGATATGTAAAACATATAAGCCGATGAAAATTTGCATGTTGTTGTCCAGGAGCATCCGGTACTCACAATCCAATCTCGACAAGGCTACGTCGATAAGTGAATTGTTCAGAATGAGGCGGTGGGGGCAATTGAGGTGTTCAGCGGTGGCAGCCTGATATCTATTTTCGTTGAGAGGTGGCAGCCTAATACTAACACATTATATATGCCATTCAGTGAGATGACAATTTCACAGATACTTGCCATTCCCATGACAGGTTCGATCCTCAGGCATGACAAGAGTAAGGAGGATAATGTTAACGACTTGTCGGTCACCCTAGGCATATTGGCTGCACATGTTCGTAGTTAGTTGGATAATAGAGGGATGAGATTCAACATCCTGAAAGACTACGTGGCTGACAGATCCCTAGACGTGTCGAACTATGCTTGAGGCTACCTTAAATATCTGGTCAGCGCAATTCTATTCATCGATAAGGGTAAGGACCGGATGCCTTATCAGTACTGGTTGTTCCTTAGTAGTGTCGAGGAGATCTAGGACTATGCTTGGGGAGACATCTATCTTGCATACCTCTACCGCTAGCTTGGGACGGCTTCTAGGGCAGACTGCAAGCAAATTGGCGGGGCCACAGTGCTACTTGAAGTGTGGATATATATCTATATTTTTCTGCATTTGCACCACAGCAGTCTCCGAATTGGCATGATTCACAACCTCACATTCTACGCTTCAAGGCTGAGGAAGCGTTCTGAGGAAATCAGAGGACCTGTGCACAGTACACTTGCATTTAGATGACATGACGGCACACGAGATAAGTGCTTGAGTGATTGCTATGTTATAACAGTATGAGGCTGTTATGGTTACTTTTGGTGATAATTGGTGATATCTTTGTTGGGAGGTCTGCTGGACCCCTTTTGGGCCTAATCCCCTGAAGGAACACTAGATTTCGACATTTCACGGGTGCCTGCGCTTCTGTGATATTGTTAAAACATATATGCTTGATCGAGTCTTGAGACTGTTTGGCAGAGTTCAATAGATTCCCATGATACTGATACTTCCGAAAGAGGATTACCGGCTAGCGAAGAATCGGCGGTACGAGTGCCCCGACAAGTTTTGGGAGCAGCCCGAATCTCACATACTTGGTGGGACGCAGCTCGGGCACATGCGGTTCCTCCCTCAGCCTACACACCAGAGTACATGTCCTGGTTCTTGGCAAGGACGCATCCACTCATTAAGAATCTAGATATGCTGCCCTCGAGGGTGTCCCTACCCGGGCCAGCACCAATTACCGACGCAGTGGTAAGAAACAGTATACACATATTTTCAATTATAATTTACTACGATTTATCTATAAAGTAATTTCCTTAAATGTTCTATACTACGTTTCAAAGATGGGATATGTTGCATAGTGTGGCTGCGGGTGTTACCAATGTGTAGCGGATGATGCCGGTGTAGAGGGACGCTGCGCTGCAGGAGATGCTGCAAATACTGGCCGAACGGGAGCGTTGTTTACGAGGGGTATATAGCTCAGGACCGTCCGGATCGTAGGCTATTTTTTTCCCGACCTAGGCTGTTTATATTCCTTTGTACTTAGTGGACACAAGATTATATATTGTGTTCGTCATTAAATTACGTATGGATCGTATTATATGTTGTTTGTGAATAAACATAATTAGTTGCTTTAAATACACTTTGATGGCATTTGTAACAATTGCATGTTTGCAAAACTCAACGATTTTTATTTAAACGTAAGATTCAACAACATTGCACGAGAATTTGATGCCTCCACCAGGGATTGCCAGTGTGCAATCCTTTCACGTAACAGGGTGTCCCACCCATCAACGCGCTGTCGTTTGTAGCGATGCCAGAAGGGATGCACGTCGGGCACAGGAAAGCCATCCTGTAGTTGAAACTGAAAAAAAGAAAGGAGAAAAATACATTAACCTTTAAAAAAATTAAGGAGTGCAGTGATTTATGAATTTACTTACAGTGACAAAATGATTGGCGCCTTCTAACAAGCCAATAACCATAATTGCGGTCGCCGTTTCATTCTTCTAGTCAAGAGGTAGATATGTCCAGGATTGCGACCCAGACAAGCAGGCGAATGCGACATTGTAGGTCCTCTCAATAACCCAGCCCATGTCCAGTAATGTGAGCCACCTGTCAATAGGGACAGGCTGGTCAGTGACCCAGTGCTTGAGCTGGTGCAAAAGTGTCGTAATCCCCCCTGAGGTGCCAACAATTTCTTCATACAGTGATGAATTACGGTGAACCTCTCGCCATATCTCCTGTCTGACTTGAAACCAAGCATCCTCTCCCCCATACCTCAAATGTGCAATAGCTCGAAATCCGCAGTTTCCATTTGCTCTAACATCGACCCAGTCATGTATATAGATGCCCGTCTCTGTGTCTTCACATCTAGATGCACCTGTAGAGGAACCAAAACAGTGACTGCTAGACCTCAATCCCCTTTCCTTGGACCCATTCGAAGATCTACCCCGGGACCCATTACTCCCGGACGAGCGTTTGAAGGCACTTCTTTTCGGCCGGGCTTTGGTCACCCAGGTTGGGGGCCCCTGGAGACCAGAGTACTAGGGATATAATATTTGAGACATCTACACTGCAAAATGTTTCCGCTTAACTGGGCCCCGCTTCATCATCCATTTTGTAAAGTCCCGCATAGTTCGAATATCATCAAAAGGGTGCGGTTAAGAGTTATGCAGATACTGTGAAGCAGCCGTGGAGAAGTCAAACGCACTCCAAAATGGATGCAAATCATTAACAACAAAGGACTGGCTTGTGGTCAAATGCCAAACTATTTTGTAGGCACATGGAAGTCCATGAGAGCTCATAACCCAGCATCGACAAAGACTAACATCATGTCAAATCCTTTTCATGCGCTCCCACTCATTTAAAATGATTTGTAGGGCTTTGTGAGTGACTATGTAACACAAGGGACTCAGGACCGGATGCGTGCTAAGGTGGTACTTGTCGACATAAAGGTACTGCTCAAGAGATCCCCTAATCTTGGCAATCTGGGCCTAGATCATAGAATGAACCTTTGACTAAACTGTGTCAAACGCACCAGATGCCGTCCCTAGGTATGACTTCGTTGCTGCATAGGAGCTTTCTGCCCGATTTGTCATTTCTGTCCCAAAGTGCATAATCTGGCCTATCCAAACCCGAACAAAATGTTCTCGATATGGGTCCAACCATATCTCATCTATGTAACTCATCAGCTTCCTAAAAGTTGACCATGATGAGCGCATATTTGAATAATTAAGTTGAAACTCCTCATCCGTAAGGGAATCAACCAACCGTCTCCACGTAGCTTTTGAAAATTGTTCGGCTACCACCTTTTCACCACAAGCCTTTTAGCACCTCGCTTCAATATTCTTTGAAATGTGTCGACGGCATAACATGTGCTTGGAATTAGGAAATGCATCATGTAGCACCTGTATCAATCCGGGCTCCCAATCAGTCACGATCACTTTCGAGTGACAATTTCTGTCGAATATCTCCTTCACGCACTCCAGTACCCTCCGGGTAACTGTCTGCCTGCTCAAATGATCTGAAATATGTTTGGGCTGAATGTGACATTTGCTCATTCCCTTCTTGATTTTCATCTGTCGCTCTGTCATGCACGCAACGAGTGAAAGATCGTGTCGGATTCCAAGCTCGTGATTGTGCTTACCGCATATGACCGTAAGACTCCACGCTCCCTCGTAAAACTGTCTATCCATGAGTTTTAGCAGACAGTGACATATTTTTGTTCCCTTGGGCTTTCATTCCTTAGTCGGCACCTTCGGTGCTGCTCCATCCTTTAGAACAGAAATACATTTTCGGTATGCTTCGCCCTTCTCACACCTAAGCTCGACAAAGTTGTTAACTGTTCCATTGCATTTTCTCGAACGAGCAATTATCAACAAGGTCCTCACTTGTAATGCTGCCACCTTCTCCCACTTTATTAACTCCTCTTTACTCGAAAATATATCTTGCGTGCCCAAAAAACAACTTAGATCATCGACTTTGTCAAGATCCAAAAGTTCTTCAAACGAATTTGATGATGATGACGGACCTTGGCCATCCCTATAAAATGCTCGATTAAATCTCGGCTTGTGGCCCTTTCAGTGTTCTTGCACTGCATATATCGCACTTGTCCAATATCAGTTACTGTGTTACGTGTCTGTCGATTATATTTTAAAAAACGAATATCATAACAACAAAACTACTTACGATATGTAATGTAACATACAATATAATTACAAACTATAAAAAATACAACAACACAACTAAATAAGTGATTATTAAAAAAATTTAAAAATATAAAATTTGAAAAAATCTGGACCAGTTTTGCCAAAAGGTGGCAAAACTGGACTAGAAGTTTTGCCAGAAGCTGGCGATACTACTGGCCCAGTTTCGGCACAATCTGGCGAAACTTGTGGCATAGTTTCGCCAGCTTCTAGAGAAACTTGGCAACAAATTTTGCCAGTATCTGGCAAAACTGGGCAGTACAGTTGGCCAGTTGGACAATTTTTGCCACTTTGTAGCGCAACTACAGTGCCAGTTACGCTTATCAGTGACGAAAATCACCCAAAAATTTTAAAAATTGATACAAATACCAATTTAATTAGAATTTAACAACTTTTTACCTCAAAATTGAGAGAATCTTTCGTAGAATCTTTGCTCATTGACTTACTGGGACTAAATTCGCCTGTTTTTTATGAAAAATGTGATTTTTTTTAATGTATAGGTTGAGAGAGCTCTAAGAGGAGAGAGAGAGTATAGAAAAAATGAATGTTTTTTACACTACATATAGTTTAAAAAAAACTGCATATAGAAATGACGTTTATTTTTACCTTTTGTTTTTAGACCTTTTCTTGAATATGTCAAGCCTAAAAATAATCCACTTAATTTCCGATCTTTCTCCAAAATTGGTCAAGATTTTCTCCACTCAATCTCTAATTTTTCCCCCACTAACCCATTAGCCTCTCTAACGTGCAGATTTTTCCGCATTGATTCCACATGACTTTCTCTTCAATTAACAGCCTACTTCCACTATAAATACTGCTGGTTCTTAGTAGTAGGGGAGGCTCCCTAGAAATTCACTTCTCTATACTCTGCCTATGTTCTCCTACTCTTTCTTATATTGTCATTCTAGATAATAGTAGTTTGTAAGTTCCATTCCTCTGCCATGAGTGTACGTGTTGGAGGAAGTTGTGTTAACCTTGGCAGCACATGTAGTTTTAGCAATGCAGGCGAACTTTTCTTGTTAATAATATTCCAATATTTACTTGTCAAAAATAAAAAAGGAGATCTACTAAGCATTTATTTTTTTGGTTGGGAGTGGGGAAGGGGGGAAGTTAAACATTTGAGGGTAGAAGATATTGGCATATTTCTCTTTCTTAATTTTAGTGAACAATGATGAAATTTTCTTAAAAACTAAGAAATTATAGTAAACTATAAATAGTTATGTAAGCCCTAAGGGCAAATCATGTAATTTTGATTCATGACAAATATTGATGAGAACTAATATGCATGTCATTTGTGTGATAGGATTGTTGGATTAAGAAGTATGAAGTCTCATTGCCTTGGAGCTAGCAATGCATGAACAACTCAAATATGTCAAAGTGATTAAAGATTGAAGAGTTTGTTCAAGATTAATGAAGGCTTTGAAGACATGAAGTGTAGGTGACATGTGGTTAATAGGTAAATATTGTAAACCCTACACTCTTAAGTCTTGCAATCTATGAGTTGCAATTGAGAGCACAAAACTTGATTTAAATGGTTTCAATGGTTTTGAACTTACCTAAATTATCAAGTTTTCATAAATGGTTTTTGCACATAAAAGATCTTTCATGACTTATCTTTGAGGCTAGAATGCTTTTCAACTTATTTGAATTGATTTAAACATGTTTTGACAAAGTTTAAAAAATTCGGATGCAAATTCGGTCATCCGAAATTTTTCGGCACTGTGAACAGTAACACTATTTACGTGAACAGTAACAACTATTCTTCCAGTGAAATTTGGAAGAAAATTTGGACGCATGGAGGAAAATTTGGACGCATAGAGGAAAATTCGGTCGTCCGAATTTTGTGACCAGTGCATGAACAGTATCACTATTCACACGAACAATACATGAACAGTACCACTGTTCACATGAACAGTGTTTTCTGAAACTAGCCGTTACTAGCCGTTTTATGGCTGTTTAAACTGATTTTTTAATTCTATAAAAGCCATAATCTCCAGATTTTTTTGAACAACTTTGAACTTAACAAATCTTACATTATCCAACTTGTTTTACATCAAATTAAATTGAAAAGCTCTCAAATTGCCTTGTGCTCAAAGATTGAAATTCAAGATTCCAAAGGCAACAAAGTGTGAAGGTGAAACATTGTGTAATCATCTACCAACAAAGTGGTAACATCTTACACACTCTCTTTTCTTATCTCAATTGTGTTTTCTACTAGCTAATTGCAAGGTTATCTTGTGACATAAAACCCTTTTGTGGAAGGGTGAGACATAGACTAGATTAATCAAGGTTGTAATGTAAAACCCGTGTGAGGGTGAGCCTTGGATTAGATTAGTCTTGAGGTTGTCTTTAGATATAAAATCCTTGTGGAAGGGTGAACCTTGTTTGTATAATTACTAGAAGAGGTTGTGAGTGTAAAACTATAGTGTGGTTAGCCTCTTATGTAATTGTTGAAATTGAGCATATAGTGGATTGATTGAAATCCTTGAGTGTGGACTCAAGGTAGTGGATGTAGATCTTGGAGAGATCGAACCACTATAAATCGTGTGTTCATTTGTTTATAGCTTTACTTGTTTACATACTTATGTTATTATTATTTGTTCTTAGTTGTTGATTGATTGGTTGTGAATTTATTGTTTGATTATCTTGTCTCAACCATTAAATCACATATAAACTTAGAGTTTGTAAATTTGAAGAAGAGCTTTTATTAAGGCAAAGGATTTGCAAAACAGGAAAAGATTTTGATAATTAGCCTAAGACCTAATTCACCCCCCCTCTTAGGTCTTTCAAGTTAATCTATATCTATATGAGTATAAATAAGATTTACAAAAGATTAGTGTATTGCACTTGCAACAAAAGAAAATTCTACTCGGGGGACTGTGAAAAAATTAACGAAAGAGATTTGTCCACTTATTCTTGAACGAGATTGAATTTGATTTCTGCAAAACATTGAACAATATGTAATTATTTACAGCTAATCATTAAAATGAATTTTTTAATAATGATACAAGATCAATAAATATTTTGATTAGAATAGAAGCGAGTATTGACGAAGAATATTCGATTGATAAACGTTCCAGATGATTGAAATATCTGCAATTCCCAATTCACCATTGAATCTTCACAAATTAAAGGACAAGGACCCCAAGTTCAAGCAGAAAAATTGAAACATTTGAACAAAATCACTTATAAGAATATAAAGGACCTCTTGCATTGAATAAGTGGAGGATGTAAATTCTCCTAACATTTTTTGGTAGATAATAAAAATTCAATATCCAAAAAGCCAACTGAAGTAAGACTTTACATCCCCTTGTGTATCATTCCATGGTAGACCTCCGCCATTAAATTTGACTTTCTTTTTAAACAAAAAAGAAAGGAAAAAACTACCCAATGGAATTATGTAACCACTATGCTTTCTAGGTATAATTTTTATGAAACTAAGCCTTTTCTTTTTTACAGGAAAAAGAAAGCATTTCTTATGTAACTAAATCTGATTCCTATGTTTTCTTAGAGTAACGAGAAGGTGTTTAAATTAACCGAATAAGAATTGGTTCATTAATAGAATATATTGGGCTAGCTTAATCATGAGTCTTTGAGTAGTTTGCCAGACCTCCTAATATCATTATTTTAAGTCACCAAGAAAACTCAAATTTAAACGGTCCAAAATACTTATTTATAAGTCTGTATCCGACAATCAACAGAATCACCAAGGAATTTCTTGGCCATCCCATGCGAAAAACTTGCCATTATCAGAACTGTTTGCATCATTGATGATGTTCATCAGTTTCTGCACCGAAAACTCTTTGGAGAACAGCTTGCTTTCTGGAACATTTCTCTGAAATGGTTTAGAGAGATCTGTATCCACTGTCCCAGGATGCAACAATAAGCATATTATTGGATCTTTCTTTCGTGCAAATTCCAAGGACATCGTCTTCGTCACTGCAAACACCATTCAGTATGAAATCAGAATTCTGAGAACAAGATTTACTAATACGCAAAAAGATTTCAAGATTGATCATAAGATGTTTGAATAAGAACCGCTAGAAAACAAATGAAAGATTGGGTAAATTGTTTATGGTTGGTTCATTGAACATGGAACTTCACATCAGATCCATTTCAGTACTTAATATATTTGCTACAAGCGTAATAGATTCACATTATCTCAGTACTGAAAAGAACTTCAGTAATTCAAAGCATTGATCATAAGCCTAAACATAATGTTTTCACCCATTTATTGCAATTTAGATGAAAGTTACTGCATGATCGACACTAAATGAGAAAAATAAAAGAAATATGCGGTTGAAAAGTTTGATCCTCTCAATTGATATGCTTCGCACCAAATTTATTAGGCATCATAATTTAAACGCTATAACTGCAATCTCCTCCGCCTATGATCTCCTCCAATTCCTTGTCGGATTAGAAACCATGCCCTCTTTTGAGCTTCCCGCATGCACATTGTTCTCAGTTCTATGAACAGATAGACAGGCATTAATCATTTGCATAGGATGAAACATATGTGTGTGTGTGTGTGGTAGGGGTGGGGCGGGGGGGAGGGGCAGGGTGCAGTTCGGGTGGAAGTCGGTGGAACTCCATTTGTCTTCAAATGAACTCTGTCCTGAAGGATTACTTTGATCCATGTTGAAGGGTTCCCGATAATAAAGTCAGGCACCGAAAATAAATGTTATTTGCGAGATATTTTCTTTCATGTATTCAGACTCAGCCTTTACATGATGTTCCCAACATAATAGAAAGACAATTTAGGATTTCAGACTTGATTCATTGATGCAAAACGAGAATATTTTCATTTCCATTACAGCTGAAGTCTTCCAGGATAATACTCATAAACAGCAAGTGAATCTTATTTAATTGCTATTTTAACTAGAATCATGCTTATTCAAAGATAAGCTGTTACACCGGAAGAAGAGGTTACGATCCCAACTTTAGATGTTTCGTAAAGAACGCCAGCTTACCTGAATTGGAATTGTGCTTAAACTAAGATAAGGTGTTAAACAGAAAGAAAAAAGGTCTGGTCCAAACTTAAAATGTTTTATAAAAAAAGCTGGGCTTTTACAGATAGCAGAAATTTACAATGACCTCATTCAATCTTTTCTCATGTCACTTTCTACCTTTTTTGTTAAGATCTAAAAAACTCATAATACAATGATGTTCAATTTTCGTGTTAGGCTCAAATAATCTTTTCAGAAACAACTAATGTACATCATTTTCTTGCCTACAACTGGCAAGAGAGAACTGAATTTCCATGTAATCACAGCATTCAAGAAGTAAAACAACTAATTTTGATAGTGTTGCTAAAGGATTATCAACAATTGAGGAAATTAAATTGGGTCGGACAATCATTACTTTTGCGACTTCAACATGATTTTGGTTGGAGTTACACTGAAAATGGATACTCACAGCCCACAAGATCATATTATTTCACTTCATGAAGTGCGAAGCTCTAGATAGATATATTATAAATAGGACTAGAAGGAGGTGAAACCTAAAGAAATGATCACTGGAATCTAAGGCAATATTGTAAAAACTGTATTTTTTCGAATTTTATTATGTGAAAATAAAAGAATTTAAACTATTTGCACTAGAAAGTCTTAGACAGATGGGACTTAAACTGAGAAAAAGAGATAAATTCTCCAACAGCAATACATGTAATATTGGTTTTCTTTTGGATTCTATGTATTTCCTTAGGGAATTTTATATATTAACATAATTGACTAATACTAGTTGATGAGCAAACCAAATTTTGTTAGATTATCTCAACAGAAAAATGAAGAAAATGAACAAATGAAGGCAGGATTAGCAATTTGTACGCTGATTAAATGCTGCTTTGGAAGCACGATAGGAGTGCCATCCTCCAAACCTATTTTCTCCAATTGATCCCACTCTGGCACTTAAGTTGGCCACAATTGAAAAGTCTCTTCCAGTCCCAGAGCCTCCTCCAGCCTTCAGCAATGGCCACATGTACTGTCCATGTCAATCACGAGCCAAAAGATGTTAGAAGTCATTCCTGAAGATTCAGAAGACATGATACAGGAAAGAACCAGCTTAAGCTTTCCATACAAAAGTCAGCAACTTCAATTTTACAGTTCTCAACTTCTATACAGAATATCGAACCTTAAGCTCTTTTATCCTTTTTCTATTTCAATTGATTGAATATTGAAGGACATAAAAAATTGTAAGAAATTCTTGTCATGTCATTTCAAGATAATAATATTACTTGGAATGCATCCAGACGAGCACTTGAGAAGTGCAATTCGTGCCAAATACATCATGTGAGTCATTAGTGAGAGAGTACTTGACTTGTATTTGCTAGTAACCGAATAGGAAACAAGACACTTTAGCCAAATAAAGTGAGCCAGTAGTAAGCAAGTAAGTAATTAGACTTGTATAAGTGGGTAATCCAATAGAAAAAGAAAGATGATTTGACTATCTAGAGCTATTGCAATTTAAATAAAACTAGGACAAAAGAAACTAAATGATATTTTACAAAGAAACCTAAGATTTGGAATGTGACAAATCAAAATACAACAGGTTCTTTGCTAGGTCCATAAACTAGTCAAATGATTGGAAGACAAAATCATGTAAATTTCCAGTCATGTGGTCATTTTTAATCACTCTTTGTCTATCTCCAATACTGCCCATTGAAATATAGACAGTGGCATTTCCTCTACAAGGTAACCCTAGAAGGATTTTTATTGCAATGTCTTTAATCAGTTAAACTAAAATATCAAAGAATACATCTTAGAAATTAATAAGTGAAAAATATACACCTTTACCCATAAATTACAAATTTTTTGAAAAGCATTATCATAGTTCACATCGAATAACTTAACTGGAAAGCAAAGGCAAAAGCCTTGGTCATAAAACTCAATGCCAAACTAGTATAAAGATATTCTATTAAACAATGTGCTTATCATGCCACAATTGAACTTCACTTTATTTAAGGTTCTAAGCTTTTAGTCATCTCCGGGCCACAGGTGCACAACGATTTGAAATGTCTCTTGTTTCCTTTTCCATTTTGCATTTTGTTCATATTGATGAGTAACTCCAATACTGAAGTCCCAACATGAAATGGCTCTTTTGCCTTCAGTGTTAACTATTATTTTAACTTTAGATGTATATGGCACTATTCATTCATGCAAAATATATATATATATATATATATATATATATATATATATATTATTTAATAATATGAATGAGCAACAATTGGCTTATTATGACACTCTCCCACTCATGGCAAACAGATACTTGTGAGAAATTAGTAGTTAAAGCCGTTAACTAATTTTACTGTAGTATTTTGATTTAGAAGAGGTTAAGCATAAGAAGGAACTATTGGTTCCTGGATTGCTTGTTTGCATTACCTAGTGAATTCTGTAAGATTACCTAAACAAAAATCTACAGTTTTGCCAGATAGTTAATATATGATAATCATCGAGCACCATGATTCACTGTGATGCTAGCTTATGCATCAATTTGCTCCAGAAATTTTGGAATTGCATTAAATTTTCTAATGGAATATTGGAGCCAGGAACTCTATTTCTGTTGAAGCACTCAGGGACTGGCTTAACTTATTGTCAAAGGACTGAAGAAGAAAATGTATCAAGTTTATACATTTGGCCTGTTTCCATGGACCATGCAATAAAGTTAAATGAACAAACCTTGGAAACCAAAATAGGGCCCACTGCATTCACCTCATAAGCAAGAAGCAATGAAGATCTTTGCACTTTGCTCAATGTTGTTTCTGTACTGAAAGTTGGAGAAGTAGAACCAATTATTCAACTGAATGTAACAACAGAAGGAGTTAAGCTGATGGAAAATGCATTTAATATAGTTAAGGCCAAAAAACATCAGCACCAGGATGTAGGACGTCAGGTATTGAGAGAATTCCAGACGCATTAATGAGAAGGTTTAAAAAACCATATTTATCCCTGATAGCATTGGCTGAATCCTGATAAAGAAGATGGAGAAGTAGTAAATTAATTCGTCCCAACATTTTGAATCTCATACGAAGTATCTAATAGCATTTAAGAAATTCCAACCTTTAGACCAAATCAAAACACATCAACATAAACAGAGCTTCAGTTTTTATATCTGAGACCATCTAATGAGAAAGCAAAAGTACCTTTATAGTGCTTTCAATTGTCACATCCAATTTCTGAATGTCGAGGCGCTGAGCAAACTTGTTTTTCAGTTCAAGCAACCCAGTTGCCTCACTTGGATTACGACATGTGGTCTTTTTTCTCTAGCAACTGTTTAACCTGAGTGATGCATACAACAATCAAACGAAACAAGAAATCATTATCAGAATATTATACTCCCTCCATTTTGAAATATAAGTCATTTTCACCTGTTGCACAAAAATTATGGGCTGTGAAAAGAATGATACATTTGTAACAAAATACATTTTATACCCTTAATAAATAAGGAAAGAGATAGAGAGAGAGAGAGGAAAACAGAAATAAATAAGGAGAGAGAAGGGTAAAGAATTGGAAAAAGCATAATAAATACTCCTTGAAAGATCTAAAATGATTTATATTGTGAAACAACTTCCTCCATCTAAAACAATTTATATTTTGAAAGGCAGGGAGTAGCATGCTTCAGGGAATAAGATAACCGGCACCAAATTGCTCAACAAAAACAATTAATAATTAGCTAATTTTTCGTTAGACCCACTTCTTTTTTCTTTTTTTTTCCTCTTAAAATCAGAGATCAACACGGTTGATTAAGTACAAAGGACTATTACTGGTTTACTAAGAACCCAATTCTCACAACTCTTGAACGATATAATGCTCGATATGGATCCCTAAACAGATAAAAAGAAAAAAAGGAAAAAAGAAGACTTAGCTTATCGGCGCTTGCTTATTTAGCACAACAACTCAATCAAAAAAAACCTTCAAACAAGGCTAAGAATATCCTGGCCCAATTCTCACATCTCTTCAATGATAATGCTTAATATGGATCCCTAAACAGACAGAAAACAGACTCCGCTCACCGTCCCTTGCTTGATTAACACAACAACTCAGTCAAACAAACCTTCAAAGAGCATGAATATTATTATCACCAATTGATGACTTCCTCTTGGACATGATATTGATCAAAACATCATGCAAAAACTAAAAAATGGAGACTTTTCCATCCATATGAAGTGTCATTGTAGGTGACAATCACCAAAGAGCATATATGCACATAAAGGAAGACAAAACTAACAATGTTAATCAAAGAATTGTTTTGAACTAATCAAACAAGTATGAGAAAGAAAGACTCCTGAGTGTAGAAAAGGGTTACAAGATTGGAGTGCCTTTGTCTACGTACACTTACTACACTAATATAAATGGACACTCTTGTTTGTATTTCATTATAATAGAATAAATACATCTTCCCCATTTCTTTTCACGGTATTAGAGAAATCCAGTTAAAGATTCCATGTTTCCCCTTTCTCTTCAAATAATGTCTTCTTCTAGTTCTTTAGCCTTTCTCCTCTCAGGATGAGTGTGTCATTCCCAGAGAATATAAAGGTTATACCTTACCATAACTCTTCTCAGTGGTACTGCTGCATTTCTGAAACGGATATTTTCTATTGCTAGGAAGACGAGCAAATACTATGCTCGCCATGCAAGGCTGATGATCAAGAAAATTAGGTCTTGATTCATCAACAGTACTGCTTCTTCTGGCGAGAATATTAAAATTCCAAGACAAAACTTGGTAGAAATTAAGCTTATGAGCTCTTTCAGAATAGCATCAAAAGCTCGATACTTTATGATCTTGACATGTATGAATTCTTAAGCCAATAAAATTTGTATCATTTGTCCTTTCCTATGCAACTTTTGACCATATCCCTTAGGCTAACTATGTCGCCTACTTTCTGGCCAAAAGCATTTCCTCTTAATTGCAGAGACTGCACCATTGATATAGAAAATTATGTCTTTCATTGACCACAATGTCTGAAAATGCCCTTCAATTGATGTATTAGTCTATGCCTCCAGCCTACCCCTACTTCAGATACTGGTTTAAAATCTCAAGCTCCATCTGTTTTTCCAACAGTGTGCTTCATCCCTAGCCTTAAACCAATCCATTTATCAACATTGTCCACAATAAATGATGTAGGCAACATCACGAGATACAGAAAGCTAACAAAAATTGAGTTTAGCTTGTGCTTAGAGTGTGGAAAAAGAAATCCCTGGAATTACTAGTCTCAGACTATAAGATCTTTACACCTTATTCTATATACTTCTGCATTTTTCTTTTCATTTTGTGCTTCAAAAGAAATTGTTCATTTGGATCACCATCATGAATATTTATAAATAATTGTCCATGATCAAGAAAGAACTAAAGAATCCAGACTTTTGTCCATCATTGTACTTCAAAGAACAATGATACTTCATTAGCAGTAACTTGAAAAGACTGAAAAATCTGGAAAGATCAGCCCAGTACAACAAAAACATAAAACCAAGAAATATAGAAATGACTGAGATAGATCATTAAATGACAACTTTAATGTATACAACCAACTAAAAGACCATTAGCAGTTACTTGCACTCACTTTCGTAAAAAACAAAACAAGTTTTTTCTTATCCTAAAAGAACCAATCTTGTTAGCTGATGTTCAAGTCCTACAAAATGGTTAGATCCCTGTAAAGCCCAATTGTTATGCATTATCGCCATATCCTGAAAGAAAATGTAACCTTGGTTAAAATTGAATGGAAGTGTGTAGAGAAATCCACCAAATGTCTGAATTAGATGAGAAGCAAACACAAATGTCTTAACCACCACAAGCCAAAGATGTAAACTAAACACGATGCAAATAGACAGGAAACACTGTTTCACAGTACATCCAATGTTAAACTATGTTGTTCATTCTCGAATCAACAAACTACAACGGTTGTGGCACCAGTTTTT
Organism: Rauvolfia tetraphylla; assembly: GCA_030512225.1. Lineage (NCBI taxonomy): Eukaryota > Viridiplantae > Streptophyta > Magnoliopsida > Gentianales > Apocynaceae > Rauvolfia > Rauvolfia tetraphylla. The sequence goes on along the minus strand of JAJQKT010000009.1, from coordinate 1,314,905 downwards.
ATAAGTATACCAAAGTTGCATCATGTATATTATTAGCCAAAAGGTGCATCTTTAAATCATAGCACAATGTAATGGCTATATAATCCAAAGAAAAACATATCTCGCATAAAAGGCATGCATAATATATTCATAGAGCTTCTTTCGTTTTAGAGACACAACAAACAGATTACATAAAATCAACACAGTAGTGCTACACAAAGTCTCATCATACCTCAAAAAAGCATAACAAGATGGAAGCTATCTATAAATATTCCAACAGAGTATGTAGATGATCAACTTATCAGGTGAAATGAACTATGCATCTCGTTGAACAAAGAAAATAGAAGCTTCAGAGGGAAAAGAAATTTCAATTACCCATGTGTGCAATGGGGTTAGTTAGCTCCTATTTGAGATCCCAATCTACTCACTCATCTATCTAGAACTGCTAATCACAGAAAACATATGAGATGAAGCCCCTTAGATTCAAGTCTTTCCATTTGGTTTTTTGACCAAACATAGGAGTGTAGGAGTGTAAAGATTGTTTCTCGAGATCTATTGCCACGCTGACTCAAGCAAACTTCTCTCTGCACAAATACATGTATTTTAGTCTCAAATCTTAATGTTCCAGAATACTTTTCTTTTAGTTCAAAATGATGAATATGTATATCAAAACAAGTGATTACTGAGATTCAAGCGGGAATATCCGCTTTGAATTTTAGAGAGAAGGTTTAGAAACAAATTTGTACTGACTCCGGCTTATAGATATGTATAGATGAGTCTCGTGGACCTCAAGTTACCATGATGTTCATCTATCACTTAAAACAACTCATTTATTCATAGATACTCAGGTTTATTTTAAGTAATAGTTATAATTTAAATCTCATAAACAGATTCTTTACCCGAAAATAATTATCCATAAAATAAGAAAAAACAACTTCTATATAGGATTTTCTTTAAATATGAGTTGTCAATAGGGATTACAAATTCCGAAAGGCTTAAATTCTAAATATATGACAATCAGAAAGAGAAAATGGCCCACTAAAGAGAATGACCAGTGATCTCATAACGGAATCCATCTTCCAACCTGCAAGATTTTGGAGTGCTTTTTGAAAATACAGATAGCTGCATTATATGAAGACAAACTAAACCATACCCTGAAACGCTATTCCACATCTTAAAGTCACATCGTAACTAAGAAGCAGTCCCATTGAATCAGTACTCTAGAGCTTTTTCTTGTTATGTATCAGAAGAAAAATAACACTAAAAACTTTCCACCTCAAAAAATTGTTACATCCAGCAACGAAGAACAGCATTAATCAGCCACCTTCAATTCGCAGATTACGCCCAAAATTCAAGAATAATTCAGCTGAGGAAAATCAACTCACAAATTCAAGGCCAATGCCTCTGGACGCACCTTGAACCATTGAAATGCCACCTTCCCATTCCGAAGCAGGGGCCACTGTGGAGAACAAAGATGCTTTTGGAAGTGCTATGTACTTGTCGAATAATGACCTTGGTATGGAACCGCCATTGCTGAGAAGATTATGCTTCATTTTGCGGTGAATATCGAGTACTTCCCAAATTGGGTAGTCTTTGTTTTGAATAGCAGCAGGATGTTGAGAAAAGATAATGAAGAGTGACAGTAATAAGAGAATGAAAATAAAGTTGCAGATACTTTATTTCTTCTTCACTGCAGTGCCCTTAAAACAATGATGCTAGGCCTATATAAATAGACTTATATTAAAACTAAAAATCTGATATTTCGGATATACTCTAAACTAACATATCAGATTTTATTTGCTAAAAATCCCACTAAACAACTAACTAAAAAACAAACTCCACAAGACCCGGTCAACTTTGAATCACATCTCAACACTCCCCCTTGATTCAAAGTTGCAGATACCAAGTAATCTTCTAAAGTAGCAGAACTTCTCTCTTGACAAAGCTTTGGTAAGTATATCCGCTAGCTGCTCATTGGTGCTACAATACTTCAAGACTATTTCTTCTTCTGCAACAAGGTTACGAATGAAATGATGACGAAGTTCAATATGCTTCGTTCTACTATGAAATGTTGGGTTCTTTGTCATGGAGATAGTTGCTTTATTATCACAAAATATCTCTGTTGCTCCTTTTTGCTCATTTTGAAGATCAGCTAGCACTCTCCTTAACCAAATGGCTTGACATGCTGCTGAAGCCGCTGCAACATATTCCGCCTCTGAAGTGGATAACGACACTGTTGCTTGTTTTTTTTGAGCTCCAAGAGATCACCCCCGATCCTAGAGTGAAAACATTTGTCGAAATGCTCCGTCTATCATCTAACGATGCTGCCCTAATCGCTATCTCATGAACCCACTTAATTTGAATTTAGAAGCTTTAGAGTACCAAATTCCATACTCCATTGTTCCAAACTATATAGCGCAAGACCCTCTTTGTCGCTCCATAGTGAACCTTTGAAGGTTGCTCGCATAAACCTCGAAATAACACCAACAGGGATATGCGATATCGGGCCGAGTGTGCGTTAAGTAAATTAATCCTCCAACCAAGCTTCTAAACCTTCCAAAGATCTCGCCATTTCTGCTCCATCTTTGAGCTGCAATTTTTTCGTTAATATTCATGGGTGTAGCTGCTGACTTACAAACAAGCATGCCAAATTTACTCAAAATGTCTCTGGCATATTTCTTTTGCGAAACAAAGATCCCATCTTCAGCTTGATATACTTCAAGGCCAAGAAAATAGTGTAATAAACCCATATCCGACATCTCAAATTCATTCATCATTTGAAACTTAAACTCATCCACAAGAGAATTAGAAGAGCTAGTGTAAATGATATCATCAACATAAAGACAGATAATGATGAAATCACTTTTACCTTCCTTTTTCACATATAAAGTGGGCTCATTCTCACTTCTTATGTACCCTTTTCCTTGAAAGTACCCATCAATCTTGCTGTACCAAGCTCGGGGAGCTTGCCGCAGTCCGTACAGTGCCTTTCTCAGCTTATAAACCTTGTCTTCGTCACCCTGCTTTATAAATCCCTCCGGCTGTGATACATAAACCTCTTCTTGCAAATCACCATTGAGGAATGCCGACTTAACATCGAATTGATAAACAGGCCATCGTAATTCTGCAGCTAATGCGAGAACCATTCTTATAGTTTCAAAGCGCGCTACTGGAGAAAAGGTTTCTTCAAAATCGACACCGCATCTTGCTAGTGCAAATCCTCTTGCCACAAGATGAGCTTTGTGCTTTTGTATGCTTCCATCACTGCACATTTTGTTTTGAATATCCACTTCAAGCTAATTGCATTTTTGCCTTCCCATGAAGTCGACTAGCTCCCATGTTTTATTCTTCTCGATCGCTTGCATCTCTTCCATCATTGCTTTATGCCATTCTTCTTTTTTCACAGACTTCTCCATAGTTTACAGGGTCTGAAACAATTAGTGCAAATTGACAAGATGCATAAATATCAGCCAAAGTTCGAACCTTCCTTGGTGGTGTCTCATCTGAAGATTCTACAAGAGAAGTGTTGGTGCTTGGTGATGATGAAGTTGACAAACTTTGTGTTGCCGAGAAGCGTCGTGAGCTGAATTTGCAGGAGTTGGCACTTGTCTTTCTTCTATCAAACTATCAATTGGAATTTCTTGCTGCTCCTGCTCTTTGCCCCAATCCCAACTTCCACTTTCATCAAATATTACATCTCTTTTAACTAAAATCTTTTCACTAAGAGGGTTATACAATTTATATGCTTTTGATTGAGGACAATAACCAATGAAAATACATTTTTTCGATTTCTCATCAAGTTTGTGACGAAATTGATGATTTTTTCAAAGCATAAGCAACACATCCAAATACCCTTAAATGACTTACGGTTGGTTTTCTTCCATGCCGAGCTTCATATGGAGTTTGATTCATGACTCGCCCTCGTCGGTGAGAGATTCAATAAATAAATAGATGTTGCAACCGCTTCGCCTGAAATTGATTTGGAAGTCTCCTTGCCCGTAACATGCTTCTTGCCATCTCTACAATCTGTTCGATTTTTTTCGCTCCGCAACTCCATTTTGCTCGGAGTGTAAGGAGCCGTTAACTCCCTTTGAATGCCATTTTCTTCACAAAATAAATTGAATTCTTTAGACAAGAACTCTCCACCTCTATCTCGTGCGAAGAACTTTGATGTTGCAACCACTTTGGTTTTCCACCATTGCCTTAAAATTTTGAAACTTCTCAAAAGTTTCTGATTTATTTTTCAAAAAATAAACCCAGCTTATGCGACTATAGTCATCAGTAAATAGCAAGAAATAACGACTCCCACCTAAAGACTCAGTTTGCATTGGTCCACAGAGATCAGCATGAATTAATTCTAAACAATTTAAAGCCCTCCAAGCCTTTCCGATAGGAAATGACTTCCTAGTTTGTTTGCCATAAATGCAACCCTCACACAATTTAATTGAACCAATTTTTGGTAACCCAGAAACCATACCTTTATCACTGAGTAACTTTAGGCCCTTCATGTTGAGATGCCCGTATCTCAAATGCCATAACATTGAATCGTCATTTTCACTTACAGCAAGAGCAAAGTGCTCCACATTAGAAACATCCAATGGAAACAGCTTGTTTGAAGTCATGCTAATTTGAACTTTTTGGCTGATTTTTTATTTGTAATGACACATGCATTGTCATCAAATAGAACAGAATGCCCTCCAGCCATCAACTGTCCAACACTCAACAAATTGTATCCCAAATCAGGTACAAATTGAACATTATCCAAAAGCTTTACCTTACCATTACTAGTTTCGACTTTCACCATGCCTTTTCCTTCAACTTGCATCTCCTTTGTGTTGCCGAGCTGCACCGTTATCTTTTGTGTCTCATCAAGCTGCTGGAACAAAGATTTGGTTCCTGTCATGTGGTTCGAACAGCCACTATCGACAAACCACAAATTATTTGGTTTCGGTTTAGTGTTAATACAAGCCATAAAAAGCCTTTCTTCTTCTTCTTGTTCTTCATTCTCTGCTGCAAAATTCATTTGCTGGTCTTTATACCAACAATCTGCCTTTACATGGCCGTATTTGTTGCAGTGATAACATTGAATGCCACTCCTCTTATTTCCTAGCTCATTGAACTGTCTTTGTCCATCACTTCGTCCTCCACTTCTACTATTACCACGACCACGACCACCATGAAATCCCCCTCTTCCTCGACCTCTGCTTGGACGAACATTTTCTCCTGGGTGGGTGGCTGTCTCTTTCACTTGAAGTGCCTTCTCTTCATTCTTTTCTGACGATCTATTGATTCTTGACTCATGAGCTTGAAGTGAGCCCATTAGTTCATCAACAGAGAGTGTTGATAGATCTTTAGCTTCTTCTATCGCAGCTACAACATGGTCAAATTTCGGAGTTAAGCTTCTTAATACTTTTGCAACAATGATCTCATCTGAAATTTGCTCGCCGTAGGCACGCATTTGACTAACAATTACCATTGCTCTCGACAAGAAATCAGCAATTGATTCACCATTCTTCATAAGCAATGTTTCAAAATCACGTCTTAGTGATTGCAATTTCACCGTTATGACCTTTGAATCACCTTGAAACTCCTTTTGTAGAATTGACCATGCTTGCTTTGATGTGTTTGATGCTGCAATTCGAGAGAAGATAGTCTCATGAACTGCTTGTTGAAGAATAAACAGAGCTTTAGCATCCCTCTTTTTAGTTTCTCTTAACCTTTCCTCTTCTTCTTCATTGGGTTCTAGTATATCAACAAATCCAAACTCCACCAAGTCCCATAAGTCCTGCGATCTAAGCAAAGTCTTCACCTTGATGCTCCACCACTCGTATTTCTCACCATTGAAAACTGGTATAAGTGGTGCAGAGGAAGAAAAACCAGCAAGCCCTGCCATTCTTGTATAGTTTTCTGACAAAAAAAACAGTAGCACTCACTCTCGTGTTTCCCTTTTATACCCAGAAGAGGTAAGACACTCAAAACCCAATGGACCCAAGCCTCACGTTTCACTCAATGGCACAATGAATAAGCCTGGCTCTGAAACCAAACTTGTTGAGAAAAGATAATGAAGAGTGACAGTAATAAGAGAATGAAAATAAAGTTGCAGATACTTTATTTCTTCTTCACTGCAGTGCCCTTAAAACAATGATGCTAGGCCTATATAAATAGACTTATATTGAAACTAAAAATCTGATATTTCGGATATACTCTAAACTAACATATCAGATTTTATTTGCTAAAAATCCCACTAAACAACTAACTAAAAAACAAACTCCACAAGACCCGGTCAACTTTGAATCACATCTCAACACAGGAGACTCCCAACTGATTTGCTAGTGGCGGCAGAATTGCCACGTCAAATCAAGAAAGAGGGAGAGTTAAATTACAAATACCTCTCTTATCAAGTTGTACTTATCTACCTATTATTATTAAAAGACTTCTCAAGGGTTTGCAATGGTTTTATTTTGTTTTTATTTGAAAATAAAATTAGATCGTTAGATCATAGAATAAATGGTTAAAATTTATCAATTTAGGCACTGAGAAATAATCGCAATTTAATTTCTAAATACAATATGAAAATGCGTTAAAGTTTTTTGCCACAATATGAAAATGCGTCCAAATTGCAAAATCAAAATGTAAAAAACATAACGCAATTGGATATTGCGTTCTTCTCGAATTCATTAAAATGAAATAAGGTAGAATATATAATAATATGTGGTACTATAAAATTGCAATTGAACATTTTGATCAAATATTTGTGTTACAAATACTTTTTAAAAAATTCGATGCATTTGAAAAAATTAGAATATTTCAAAAATTAATGCTTTTATTTTATTTTAAGCATACGATCGAACAAAATTTGCCTTCCTACCGATTTCATAATTAATCTTCTTGACTTCATTAAAAATAATATGTTATTGTATAAAATTGTAATTTAACATTGATCAAATATTTGAGTTGCAAATAGTTTGTAAAAGAATAGATGCATTTGAAAAAATTACATTTTTTGAATAATCAATGCTCGTATTTTATTTTAAGCATACGGTTAAACATAACTTTTGTCTTGCTACCTATTTTATAATTAATAATTATGGTCTACGTTGTTAATTGATTGAATTAAGAGTAGATAATGATAATAAGGGAGATTACATGCATATAAGAAAAATACCAAATATTTCGATAATGCATACATAATTTACTATAGTTTAAGTTATCTATTATTTGTTGTTTGGACGTTACATCATGGAATAGATGGCTGAGATTTGTCAATTCAACTGTTGAGAAAGAGTGTCAATTCGATTTTTGAACGTAATATGGAGATGTGTTCAATAATCTAAGCAATATGAAGATGCGTTCAGGCTTGGATGCCATGAAAAAAATAACCATAATACAATTCAAAATTGCGTCTTTAATGAAAAACGCAAGTTTAGATTGCGTTCTCTATGCTCTTTGTATAAACATAATTGATTTTACAAAAAAAATAATTTAACATTAATTAAATATTTGTGTTGCAAATAGTTTTTTTTTAAAATTTGATGAATTTTAAAAAATAAAATTATTTCAATAATGATTACTTTGAGACCATGATCTAATTAAAAATCAAATTTTATTTTAAAATTCCATATATTTGCAAATAAATAAAAATGAAAACTATAATATATACTTAGAAATAATTTAACATGTTAGTATATATTTTTAAAAGTACTAAATTTATATGTAACTCTATAATAGTTATTCAGGATTTTTCTCCAGTATACGCAGTGCAAGAATTTTTTTGTAATAATTATTTTAACTTTTCATGCTTTTCACTTCAAAATATATTATTTGTATTCTTATACGTGTATTAAAATTTTATCATATAGGTTAAAAATAATTTAATTTACATATAATTATACAATTATTTTATATATACAAAATTAATTACTATGCGCTGTACAATTATTTTATATATACAAAATTAATTACTATGCGCTGCGCATATTATAATTTTAAAAATTTTATGAAAAATATTATTTTTTATTTTTCAAATTTTATTAATTGCTATGCACTGTGCATATTTTTTAATCTCCTCAACTTAACAGATATGACCATCTCAAGTCTTTGCTCTAGTGAGGAGTTTGTATCCTTAGAATTGACTTACTACCACATTTCAGTTGTATGCTTAGAACTGACTTATTTGTAGTGGTAGATTGTCCTTCAAGGACAACAAATATAATAGGAACTTTCTTTGTTTGATGTTGGTTAGTTAATATACTTGACTATATAAATTATCCTTTGAACTTTTGGTTCAAGGTATATTCTATGAGGATAATAGAATATCAAGATGAGACACAAACTAATATATTTATCCTAGCCTCATATTTTCTCCTCTTTATGTTGGGACAACATATTCAAAATTAACAAAATACCAATCTTCCCCTTGAGATTTGCTCCCAAATATTTGATAATCTCTTGGAGAATCTGTCTTAGCACTTCTAAATTTCAAATGGGAAATATTTGGTTTCTGACCACAAACCAACTACAATGAGGAGAAGTTATAATATATTGGCAAATATGAAATAAGTGCTAAAACATCATAGTAATGAACATTGTACAGGTTGTTTAACATTTATCTCAATATAACCAGTATTATTAGGACAAATTGTGCGTTTGGGAGAATGTTAAATATGAGCTCATTATCCATGAATTGCAAACTATAGGTTGCAAAAATCAACATTATACATTCGACTATTCTGTTGATGCATCAATTAATAATTTCTCCATATTCATCCCAAAATAATACATTCAACCCCAAGTAATACTAGAAACATCTATATATAAAAAAAATAGCAAATAGAAATTTGTCATATTAGGAAAATTTGATAGAAAATCTGATGAAGGAATATTTCTTGGTTATTCAACAAATAAAAAGGCCTATAGAGTTTATAACAAATGAACATTGTGTGTTAAAGAAACTATCCATGTGACCTTTGATGAATCTAATATTTATCTTGAAAGAAGAAATGAAGATGATGTAGGTTCCTCAATAATGGATAATCAAACTCATCATCAAGCACTAACTTTGGAAGAACATGCCAAAGAAGAAGAAATAATAGAGCAAGAACAAGATGGCCAACCTAACAATGATCAAGAACTTAAAAAAGAATCTAAGATATGCAAGAGGTCATCCTAAGGAGCAAATCATTGGTGATGTCTCCTAAGGAGTTAAAACAAGGCGGTACTTTATTGACATCTTTGCTCTTTTATCTCATATTGAGCCTAAAAACATTGATGATGCATTGTGTGATGATTTTTGGATTATTACTATGCAAGAGGAGCTAAATCAATTTGAAAGAAATAAAGTTTGGACTCTTGTCCCAAGACCTCATGATCACTCCATTATTGGTACAAAATGGGTCTTTAGAAATAAATTAAATGAACTAGGGAAAGTTGTTAGAAATAATGCTAGGCTTATTGCTCAAGGTTTCAACCAAGAAGAATGTATTAATTATGATGAAACTTTTGCTCCGCTAGCTAGACTTGAATCCATAAGAATACTTTTGGCTTTTGCTTGTTTTAAAGGTTTTAAACTATTCCAAATGGATGTCAAAAGTGCATTTCTAAATGGTTTTATTGAAGAAGAGGTTTATGTAGAATAACCACTTGGTTTTATTCATGAAAAGTTTTCTAATTATGTTTTCAAGTTAACCAAGGCTTTAAATAGATTGAAACAAGCTCCAAGAGCTTGGTGTGAAAGATTAAGTAGATTTCTTCTTTCAAAAGGATTTTCAAAAGGAAACGTGGACACAACATTATTTATAAAAACCTCTAGTAATAATGATATTTTACTTGTGCAAATTTATGTTGATGACATTACTTTTGGTGCTACTAGTACATCTCTTTGTGAAGAGTTTTCCAAATCAATGCAAAATAAATTTGAAATGAGCATGATGAGAGAACTAAATTTCTTTCTTGGGCTGCAAATCAAGCAAACTAAGGATGGAGTCTTCATAAATCAAGCAAAGTATACCAAGGAGCTATTGAAAAGATTTGGAATGGATCAAGTAAAAGGGATAGGTACTCCAATGAGTTCATCAACTAAACTTGATAAAGATAAAAAGGTAAAAATGTTGATGAAAAGTCATATAGAGGTATGATTGGAAGTTTACTCCATCTCACAGCAAGTTGACCAGATATTATGTTTGTTGTGTGTTTATGTGCTAGATTTCAATCTTGTCCTAAAGAGTCTCATTTAATCTCTGTCAAACTAATTTTTTGTTATTTGATTGAAACACATGACTATGTCCTTTAGTTTTCAAAATCTTCATCTTTTGATCTTGTTGGATATTCAGATGTTGATTTTACCAAATGTAAAGTTGAGTGTAAAAGTGCTAGCGGTCATTGTCAATTTCTTGGTATAGTAAAAAACAAGCATGTGTGTCTTTATCTACCATTGAGGCTTAATATATCGCCACCGGTAGTTGTTGTGCGCAAGTGCTATGGATGAAGCACACTCTACTAGATTATGGTATAGAATTCAATTGTGTGCCTATATTATGTGATAGTACAAGTGCTATCAATTTAAACATTAATTCCATTCAACATTCTAGGACTAAGCATATAGAAATTAAACATCATTTTATTCGTGATCATATGGCTAAAAGAGATATATGCTTGGAATATGTGAATACAAATGATCAAATTGCTGATATATTTACAAAGCCTTTGGCTGAGGAAAGGTTTAATCACCTAAGAAGGCTCTTAGATATCTTAAAATTCAATTACTAATTTGTGTGTTGAAGTGTGATAAGAACAGGGAATATTCGGAAGCATGATTTGGATGTATTGAGAGAAATTTGGATGTCCAAACTTTCTCCAGAAAATTCTGGACAAAAAGAGTCAGACGCATGTTCGGAAGCATGGCAGAAAATTCCATTGTCCGAATTTTCTGAAACTGAAGAAACAGAGATTTTTGGACGCAGACCTAAAAATTCGATTGTCCGAACTGTGCGGTTGTAGCGATTTAAATGAATTCGAACAGTCATATTTCATATCTATAACTTCCAAACTTCCTTTTCTCTCAAAACCCACTCAACCCTCTTGCGTCCAAACCTAAATTTCTTTGAAATTTCACATCTTTCACTTCAAACCGATTGAATTTTTGAGTCCCAAGCCCTAAACGCTTGGTGAGAACTAAGAGAGCAAGTGTTGAGAAAGGAAAGGGAAAGGCAAAGGATGGTGGACTGATTATGAACAAACCAAGGAGAATAAGTGTTCCTCAATCATCTGGATTGGACAAATTCATCTCTACCAAGGCAGCATCTGAATTCAAGGACTGGAATAAGAATAGCAGAAAAATAATTCCCGGTTACATGGTGAATTTGAAAAGGCTTTCCAACATGGGTAATATTTTATCTCTTTTTGGTGATATTGGTTGGAGTAATCTGTTAGCAATTGATGAGGAATTTTATCTTGCACTTATTTATGAATTCTATGCAAATCTCAAAGAGGAAAGAATAGAACAATTGGGGGAAAACAATGTAATGCAATGGCACTCTTCAAGAGTATCTCAAGTAGATTTTGAATTCAATGATGCGTTGGTCAATAGAATTTGTGGAGTAGATAGTGGGCAAAGTATTACTCACCTGGAATGCATTGTTATATACGTGAACTCTTCACAAAAGAAAGATTTAAAGAGACATTCACAAATGACAAAGAATTTAGGTCCATTAGGGAGAGAGAAATTAAGGCATTTGATGCTAGAGGAAGAGTGTTGCATCACATGATTACTACTATGATTATTCCTAATTTTGGACATAATTCATCTGTTGGTAACATGCAAATGGTAATTATGTTAGCCTTGCATGAGCATAGAAGATTGAATTTTGGATATATGGCCTTAATGCACATGATTAGTGCAAGGAAAACTATAAACAATGTTTTACCATATGGGATGTTGTTAACAAGAATCTTCAAACATTTTCAAGTTAAACTTCTAGTGAGAGGACAAGAATTTAAGAGTGGAGAAATTTATACTAATGACACTCTTAAAATAATGCAATTATTTCTTGATGAAGATGGCATATCAAAAACTAAAAGAGAAACTCCTCCAAGAAGAGAAGAGATTGAAGAAAGTGAGGAAGTTGAGGAAGAGGAGGATGAAGAAGAAAACATGACACTTCGAGTAAGGGAGAGCAACCTCCCTAAAAAATAAGACTATTTGAAGAAGTTCCAACTCCTAAATCTCAAATGTTGGAGATGAATCTAGTGGTGAAGAAATAACTAGAGGTGACACCATAGTAGCTAAGGCATTCCAAGAAGCCTTGAATAATGATATCAAGGAAATAGAGAAAATGTATAAGTTCTTCAAATCCTTTGCTCCAATGGTTCTTGAAAAATTGGATGGATTAGATAATAGAGTGAAGCAAATTGAAGAAATCTTGATGACGAATACACAAAGTGGTGAAGGACCCTCTAGGCATCAAGATAGGGATGATAAGGATGGATAAGGATGAAGAAGATAAGAAAGAAGATGAAGATGATGACAGTGATGATCAAGGAGGCAACAGTGAGTATGTGGCAACAAGAAGAAGAAAATGAACCTATACGCGAAGAGCCACAAGAAGGAGGAAGCCAAATTGAAAGAGCAGAAATTGTCTCCCCATCAACCATCTCCTTCAGCCAAGGAATAGTGAAGCATTTGGCAATCAAGAAAAGATTCAGCAAAGCCTCTCCATCAACATCACAAGACTGAGCATCTCTTCAACCCTATCTTTTTACTGCTTTTAATTACTTATTTGTACTTAGTCTAACTTATGTGTTTTAAATTTCCAAATTGACTTATGAACTTGTTATGCTTTTAGTGTTGATAGCTTCTTTTAATAATGATGCTTTGGCCCTAGGTATATGTGCTAAACTGTTAGTCTCATTTTCATTAACCCTATCTTTGAGTGATGACAAATGGGGGAGAAAAAATAATGACTGCAAAATTGTGAAAATTGTGCTATGTGTGTAAATGATGAAAATGCTATGCTGCAAAATTGTAAAAATTATGCTATGTTGTGCTATGTACAATGAATGTGTTATGTGAAAATATTTGACTGCATTTGAAGCTTGAGCTCTTGTTTGTTTTTCTGAGATTATTATGGACTTTGGTTGAGTTCTTGGTTCTTGACTTGACCTATGATTTTGAGTTATTTCATGAAAACAATTGAATCCATAAATTTTATGGTCTTGGACATACAAAAATTCGGATTTGAAATTATGATGTAAACCAAAAAATTTGGATGCTTGATTTAAAAATTCGGATGCATGTTTTAGAAATTCGGATGCATCCATATTTTGTTACCAAAAAGTGCACTTTTGTTGTTCAAATTGATTCAAACATGTTCTACTATATTTGAACAACCTTAGGAAAGCTTTATTTCATTTTAAACATTCATTATGTTGAATTTATTGCGGTTTGGATGAATAGTCCTCAGTTCAAATATTTTCTGAAAAATGAGCACAATCTAAGGGGGAGCATTGTTAAACTTTTACAACCTTTAAAACCTCTCTTAGAATCTTTTCTAAATGATTAAACACTATACATTCTATCCTAGTTGTTTGTTGGAAGGAAGGAGGTTAATGGAGGTTGGTTGGGCCATAGGCTCATATTGAGCCTTTTGAATGTCAATATGCTAAATTGGTAATTATCTATCATTGACATCAATAATTCTTTGTTATACATTGTTTAAATCCATCACATTTTGCATCAAAATTTGTCATCATCAAGAAGGGGGAGATTGTTAGCCCTAAGGGCAAATAATGAGGTTTTGATTAAGTTTTGATTAATGACAAACAATGATGAGGACTAATCTTTATGTCATTTGTGTGATAGGATTGTTGGATTAAAAAGCATGAAGTCTCATTGACTTGAAACTAAAATGCAAGAACAACTCCTATATGTCAAAGTGATTGAAGATTGAATAGTTTGTTCAAGATGATTGAAGGCTTTGAAGACATGAATCGTAGGTTACATGTGCTCATTTTTCTTTTCTTTTGTAAACCCTACAATTGTTTGTCTTGAAATCTGTTGAAGGCATAAGAGAGCACAAAAATTGTTTTTAAATCTTTAATGGCTTTGAATGAACTTTTTATTAATAAGTGTGTTTTTGAGTCTTAAAAGATTTTGAGTAAACTTTGTATGATCAAAGAGGTTTGATAACGGTCTTTGAATTTAAAGTGTCTAAATAACTTATCTATTCATAAAAAATGTTTTCAAATTTATTGAAGTTGAATTTCAAAAGATTTTACAAAGTTTGAACAATTCGGACGCAAGTTGGGACGTCCAAACTTTGAAAATGGCTTCCAGAGAAATTCGGACGCAAGTTCGGATGCAAGGGAAAAAATTTAGTCATCTAAATTTTCCCTACCAGCATGGTTACTATTTTTCCAGAGAAATTCAGACACAAGTTCGGATGCAGTGGACAAAATTCAGTCGTTTGAATTTTTCCAGATAGCATGTAACAGTAAAGTTTGAACGAATTCTTCTGAAACTAGCCGTTACTAACCGTTTTATGACTGTTAAAACTGATTTTTGAAATCTATAAAAGTCATAAACTCGAGAATTTTTGTAAGTTTTGAATCTCCGAGAATTCTTAACATTATAAAATCTTTAGCAAACATCAAAACTCTCATTTGTCTTGTGCTTACAAGTTATCATTCAAGATTTCAAAGACAACATAGTGAAGTGGTGCTATATTGTGTAACCATCTACCAAGAAGTGGTAACATCTCATCCATTCTTCATTTAATTCCGTTTTCTACTAGCTCATTACAAGGTTGTCTTGTAAACATAAAATCATTTAGGTAAGGGTGATCCTTGAAATTTTGATTCAAGGTTGTTTGTCGATATAAAATCTTTTTGGTAGGGTGAGCCTTGTGTGTAGAATTACTAAAGAGGTTGTTGGTGTAAAACCATTGTGTGGTGAGCCTCTTATGTAATTATTGAACTTGAGCAATATAGTAGATTAGTTGAAATCCTTGAGTGTAGACTCAAGGTAGTGGACATAGATCTTGAAGAAATCGAACCACTATAAATTGCTTGTGTTCACTGTGCTTAGATTGTTTATTGCTTTGTCATTGATATAATTATTCTCTAATTGAAACAAGTAATCATAATCTGGTCTAACTCAATTTATAAAAGGAAATAGTTTTTGAAAATTTACCAAAGACCTAATTCACCCCCTCTTAGGTCTTTCAGTATGTTTCCTTCAAAATTTGCTAGCAATCAAGTGTCTTTGATGCTTTGTATTTCTCAAATGGTGTCTTCAGGACCCACTATATCCAAATGAATCTATCAGATCGCCATGTTTATATGGATGATTCTTACAATGGACGCGCCCATGTCCACGGCTTCGACCATGGCAACAACCTCTTCCAGTGCCATAACCATGAGTTATAACTACATTCACTTCAGGGAGTAGAGTAGAACATGTTGGTCAAACTCCATGATTTTTCATTAATAGCTCATTGTTAGATTTAAAGTCTTGTAGCCGTAAGTGCATCCAATCATACTCTACTTTCTGTAGAATGACAATCTTTTGGTGGCCAAATCTTTCTTTTAGATCATTTCACAAAATAAGTGGATCTCTCATGGTAAGACATTTCGCCTTTAGATCATCATGGTAATGATGAAGGAGAAAATCATGACTTTTGTGTAATTTTTAGATGATTATGTATTATTTTTAACAATGGTGTCTGCTAGGTCTATTGAATCTCAAAACATTTGAGCATCTAGTGTCTATGACATATAGTTCTTTCTCTAAATATCAAGAGTAAAAATATTGAGTTTTGTAAGGTTTGCCATGAGAATTCAAATGTAGGAAAAATACCTCTTTTTTGTCTTCATTAAAATGTAAACTCAAGTGGTAGAGACTCGTGCTGATAATGTGTTATGAATTTGTTGCCGTGCAATGGTCGTTGACACAACAAAATCGTAATTGTAATATAGAGAATTGTATGAGAAAACTATAATGAAGAGAATTAGTAGTGTCAAATGGGCCAGCCCGCAGCGGGCTGCCCTTGGAAGGGGGCGCAGCGGGTTGGCCCATTTTTTTCGCGGGCTGGAAAACCCCAGTCCGAGGCTCGCGATAGCCAGCCCGCGAGCTTTACAAAATGACGTCGTTTTGAAAAAAATATTTTTTAAATATTTTAAAAACATCAAAATGACGTCGTTTTTGGAAATTTTTTTTTAAAAAATTAAAAATAAAAATGGGTACGGAGCGGGCTAAAAAAGCCCGCGTTTAAACAGACTTGGGCATACTAAGCCGCAGCCCGCCTATACGGGCGAGCCCACTAGCTTTGGCCCGTATTGACAGTGCTAAATAGAATATATAGAGAAACCAGAAAATAGATAGAGAACAGAAGAGATTTTATTGATTCCATAAGAGAGAATGAATGGATCAATGAATGTATATAACATATCAGTCTAAAGTCTTATTTATAGGGTTCAGTAGTGCATATCAATAAGAAGAGATAGGGAGGAATCAGAAGATAAATCCTATCAATATTTAAAGATATGATAGAACTCTTTCATCTAACTTCTAGTAGGATAGAGTATCTCTATCGTTGATATTGAATTATCTCTTTGATATCAAATAATGAACATCCACAATTTATTAATTTCATAATAGAATAGTTGTACTAAAAAAAGGTAAAAAATTATTATTTCTGAAATTGATTATAATACCATTTATGTTGATTTTTTACATATTTAAAGCTAAAACTTGTTTTTATGCAATTTTTAATATTCTTTAAGTTCGTATTAGATTTAATTAATATCTAGTGTTTATATTAATATTAGAAATCGAATGAAACAGTAACAGATGCTATTAATAGATACTATTTATATTAATAATTAATTATAAATGCTAAAATTTGGCATTATATTTAAAACAAACTAACATAACCTATCAAAATATTAAAAGATATCATCTTCATTATGCATGTTTCATATTTCTAATACTATCATCGTTGACATATTTAAGAACTTATCATATCCCTAACTCTATTCATTTTGCATTTGCGGTCTATGACGTAACTCTCCAACTATGCCTCTATCATCGTTATGTGACAATCGTAACTTGGTCAGCAAATGAATAGTAGTAAGAAGGGCTATTCTTTCCAATCATCTTCCATCAAACATTCCATATATCAAGTGTGCATTCTATAACGCTTCTTAAGGATGAATGGTAGAAATTGAACAATTCTTCTACATTTTAAGGCTGCTCATACTCAAATTTAGATCTATGATGTCTTTCACTTTTATATGGTGCAGGAACCTCCTTCACATTTGAATATCTATAATTAATTAAATAATATTTACCTGATTCAATAGACACATAAAAACAAAAATGATATTTTAACAACAAAGCCAATAAGTTGTTGCCTCTAATTGATTTGAAAAGAAACACTAACCTCCTTAAGGCATGAGAAAGTTCCTACAATTATCTCAAGTGTTATCATAGAAATTCTTAGTATCATGTGCACTCCCTTCCCAAACAAGTGGTACATATGTGAAACACATATCAAAATCACAAACGGCTAGTCCATGTTGTATAGTATATCCCTTTCTTGCAATATATGGCACTCACAATCCTTGCAGTATAGCTACTTTAACATATGTTCCATCTATTGCACTAATACAATTACACAATTTTAAATATTTAAGTGGTTTAAATATTTAAGGTAGAATGACAAAATAAAGATTACTATTATCAGCATATTATACCTTAAAATAGGGCCAACACTTTGGATTTTTGCAAATATAGTCATGAACTTCAAAAGATTCTTGAAGTCAATATCCAATCCAT
This sequence comes from Rauvolfia tetraphylla, assembly GCA_030512225.1. Taxonomy (NCBI): domain Eukaryota; kingdom Viridiplantae; phylum Streptophyta; class Magnoliopsida; order Gentianales; family Apocynaceae; genus Rauvolfia; species Rauvolfia tetraphylla. The sequence goes on along the minus strand of JAJQKT010000009.1, from coordinate 1,297,096 downwards.
TGACATTTTGGTTTACCTCATGCAAGAAATTGTGAATTGCTTACCCAAATGTTGAAAATTCTCCTGCACTATCCTATTATTGAAATTTTGTCTATTAATCATCAAGAAAATTGCAACCATTTCTTTCACCCTTGTCCAGCGTGTAGTAGTAAGTCCAAAATTTTCCTATAATAAACTGCAAAATTTGACAAATATATAATTTTGCATCCTAAACATACTATGGAAATGTTTAGGAGTATATTCAGTATTTCTATCACCCATTTCCAATTTGTTCGCTTTGAATTATTGCAATCTTCTTTGAATATAAACTTCTCAATTTGCAATTGTACCGCTTGAGCCACTAACAATGCTAGTGCATTTTGTTTTTCTAATTTAGGGAACACACAACTATTAATTTGTTCATCCTTGTCTACCAAGATGCCTCGCTATTATCCATATCCTCCTCAATTTTGCCTACTAAAATCTAAATTAACAAAGTAGTCACAGAATGATTTAAATCTCAAATCAAAATGAAAAACAACATTTTCAAGAGAACATAGCATTGACATTGGTGGATTCAAATACGAATAAATTCAAATACGTGTTCAAGAGAATCATGGTAAATATGCTAATGCATACCTAACCAAACAAAAAGAGAAACACCTTAAAAGGAATGTCTTAAAAACAAACAAAAAAATGGTTTCAACTATAACAGAAATAACAAGATCATCAATAACTTGAATTTCATTGTTACCAAACTGTGACTTCAACTATTGGACTCGCAATTCATCCTTCTTAAGTGTAACAAACGTCTCCCTATATGTGGATTTAAAGAACAAGTTGGAAGCCCACAAGTAAAGAGGGAGACCATCCTCAACTCCAAGTAAATTTCCTCATATTTCAAAGATTTCAAGGATGCTAGACCCATACATCCTTCCCTTTATGCTACTAATAGTACTAGTACTTGAAGCAATAACCACTATATAATTTTATCAAGCAAGTCCATTATACATATAGCTCCGGACATCTTTTTCACATTTTGTTTCTTTTCTTTTTCAAGCAATTGTCTATTTCCAGCGTAGTTAGTTCAACAAGATGGTCATTTTCCTCAATTCTGTGGCATCTTGCACATTATTAAAACTATCATATTCTTGCTCATGCATATTTGCTGGTAATGTACTTTAACTAGAAGTCCATGATTTTCCTTAGTACACATCATTAAATAAAATTTTTTGTTCTTCTAGGAATGGAATTTCCTTATTCTTATACTTGTCATAGTGTAGAATTTTTTTCATTAGATAAAGGGAAAATGACCATTTTGGTCACTTGATTGTAAAAGTTTTTTTCGGCTATTATGGTTCCAAAAGATTTTACACCTGCCTTAAGTAGTATGACCACAGCTCTCAGCCAATAACTTTGATTAAGAAAGAGCACAACTCACATAAATGCTAACTTTCTAAGAGCAAAATATTCTATTTACGTATTTTCTCTCTAATTGTTAACCCATACAACACACATACTCCTATTTTAGGAAAGAGAAAGATTTCAAATATTTAATTATGTGAAGCCTATGAGAGGAAAACATGCATAAATAGACTAAAACACACATAAATGGACTATTTTACCTTAAAATTTTAGCACATGCTTGGGTCATGCTCTTTGTTGGTTAGAGTTAGTGACTGACAACAGTGGTTGTACTACTTAAGACGTGCAAAATCTTTTGGGACCATAATGGGTGAAAAAAAAATTTTAGTACCAAATGATTAAGAGGCGGTAATTTTGGAGATCAAAATGGCCATTTTCCTTTAGATAAATAACGACATAAGTAGCGAAACAATGATTATTTTAGAAATGATTAATTTTTTTTTAAAAAGTTACTATAGCTCATAAACAAAAATGAATTATTGTACTTGTATTTTTTCCACTAAGTATCACTTGTATCCCCAGTCTACTTGGAATTAGATTTAATTAATTTCTAATATTTATATTAATATTAGAAATTAAATTAGACATTAATAGATGCTAATATAAATTAATATATATTATTAATATTGTTATGCTATTTATATTAATAATTAATTATAAATGAGAAAATTAGGTATATATTTAAAATAAAAAATTCTTTCTAACATTTTTGGACTTTGATCATTTTATATAGATTTTTTTTAATGTTCTATTAGAAGCATTAAATGACAATTTTGAAGAATTTTTGCAAGCCCATTAAAATCAAATAATTAGAAAACAAAATTACTTTCTAATGTCAATTGCCCAATCATTAGTTGTGTTCTATGTTCATGGGCTAGTTGGTCAATCATGTCTCAGTAGATTAATTGGCTACGACTTTGTATCAACATTAGCAAAGAAAATTACTTGGATTTTACTCAGAATGTGCTTCTTTTTGGGATTATGCATTGAAGTGGCCTTGTTTGGGTGGGAGCTTTTGAGTTTGGCCATGATGCCTCCCTTTTGCATGTTATTATAAAGGAATAACGTCCCACCGATGTAGAATATTGTTTAACATATAATGTATGGCAAAAAGGCATCTTATAACCGCATAATAAATTAGTGCTAGGTGTAGTATCTTTAGCTTATAATGACATAACTTGAGGCATTATCTCACAACTAGGATTTATAAATCAGCCCTAATAACCCTCCAAACCTTTTGCAACTCTTTGTTGAACAGAAGAAATTATAGTGCGCGATGAAAAGAATAAGTAGTATAGCAAAGTAGAAAAGGACGCACGACGAGAGGAGATTGGTAATGTAAGGAAGGAGAATGGCTGCGATGAAACAGTTATACAGAATCTGTAATTTTTTTGGGAATACCAGTATGATTTTAATGAAGATGAGAAGACATAAACTTGCTATGATATCAATTGTTAGATCCAAACTTTGTTCTGGAGGAAATGAAAAAATATATTGAGTAGGAATTTGAAGATTGTAGGGTTTAACAATCAACAAAAACAATACTAGGAGGCCACACTATATTATCTTCTTCAACTCTTGCATCTATAAGGACTCATAATCCTAACAATGATCCCAAAGCACATGTAACTACGAATACAAACTCATATAAATAAGGGAGACCAGACTACTAAATCTACCTAAATTAGGAATTCCATTCCAAATAACAATAAAGAATTACTAAATCAAAACTAAATAGGACAAAATTAGTAAATACTGAAACTAATTATTCTTATAACTAGGATTGGATTAATAATTCCAATATTGCCTCCCCTAAACCAAGGTCTACATGAAGCAAGGTCCAATCCCATCATGAGCTAAAATGTCCAATATATATTCTTTAGCAGTGAGCACCTTATAGAATACTAATTTTTCAATAATCTTCTTTCTCACTGGGGAAGATGAACAAATTCTAAACTTAGCATATAATTTTATTGATACTCATCTAGATCAATATAGTCTTTAATATTCTCTCATTTAGAAGTCTCAAGCTTAACATTTGAATAGAAAATTTTCCCTTGAAAAAAATCCATACGTTCAATCTTCAACTTTATAGAACAAGATGATAGAATCTTGTAGTTCTCAAACAACTTCGTTATGAAATCCTCATGATCAAAAAGCTCATGTAGATTCATCCATTTGGCTTTAGCAAAGAAATTACTAGCATTGCAATTATTGTAAGAAATATTTTCTACTTCGATGAAATTTTGAAATACCACAACTTCTTTGTCTTTAATAATTTGTCAAATCTAAGGCTATCACACCTAAACATCCAATAAAAATTTCATCCTTTGAAGGATCTTGAATCACCAACACATCATCAATAGTAGGGCTTAACAAAGAAACTAGACTTTCACAACAAACAAGATCTATAGAGGTAATATCTCCATTATTAATCACATTAACGTTTTCTTCCGGCTTAATTGTAGAATTATCAATCAAATTAGAATTCTCTAAAGTGGCGATTCAAATTCATCTAGAATTGTTTCCACCAAATCTTTTTCTTCTTCTTTAGAAGTCAAAGTATTTTCCTTTTGCCCATCAATAGAAATGTTCTCATCAACTTCTTAAAATATAAAATTTTTTTCCTTTTCAACTATTTCTTTTCTATTATAATTTTCATAAGAAAACTTAGCTCCAAAAGAATTCATCAAAATAGTCCAAACTTTCTTTGTTGATTTTGCGTACAAAAATTTCCCCTACATCTAATGCAACAGTAGTATTAAAATAAATTCTTGTGATGTCATCTTTGTGCTTTCTTCTTCTCTTTATCTGTTAATTGGGTGTTTGGAGGACGGCATTTAAAACATTCTTTAAAAATATCTCAAACTCTAATTTCTTTAAAGAAATCTTGCGTATATTGATACCACATCTCAAAATTATTCTTGCCATCAACAATAAACTATAGATGAGAAAAAAAAGAGCTTGTACATAAAGAGGATAGAATATCCTTCCATATCTGCTAGTGTTCTAGCTCAGACATAAATTTGAAGACCCAAACTTGCTCTGATACCAATTGTTAGGTCCAAACTCTCCTTTGATACCAATTTGAGGGAATAAATATTGAATAGGAATTTGAAGATGGTAAGGTTTAACAATCAATCAAAACAATACTAAGAGAAGTAGACTATATTTTATACTTCAACTCTTATATCCACAAACACCGATAATCTTAATTATGACCACATACCATACAACTTTAGATACAAACTGATATAAATAAGTCAGGTTAGACTACTAAACTTTCCAAAACCAGAAATTCCATTCCAAATAACCATAAGAAAATTACTAAACCAAAACTAAAATGGATAAAATTAGTGAATACTAAAATTAATTATTCTTTCTAACTAGGCTTGGTTTAATATTAAGGAAAAATAGCTAATTTGGTCTTTAAAGTTAGGACATCGTCATCGTTTGGTCCTACAAGTTTTTTTAGCCTTTAAGGCCCCTGAATATTATATGTATTTTCACAAAATATTTAGGGATAGTATATTTGTCCAATAAATATTAAAAAGAATTAATAAATAGTCTATGTTTTTCAAAAAGTTAGTATCTTGCCTCATAAATAGTCCAACTTCTCAAATTCATCATATTTTTTGAACAAATATGTCCTCATAAAAAATGCCACATACATAGTCTGTGCTATTTTTTGGTGGAAGTTCATTGAATAGACTGTTAGCAGGACTACTTTGGCAACATGTAAAATGTTTTAAGGACTACAAAGATTGGAAAAAGCCTTGTGAGACTAATTGATGTTGAGGCCCAAACTTCAGGGACCAAATCGACTATTTTCCATAATATTGCCACAAGATGGATGATTTGTGTGAGATGGTTAAATTGTTTCCTTCTTTTATTATTTCTGTTAGTTTTCATCTTTTTGAATTGTCAATTTTTTTCTATTGTTGAGTTAAATGCTTTATCTTGAAAGATGGGTTTGTTGGATTATTTATATTTCTAGGTTATTATGAGTTTAAGGGAAAAAGAAATAGGTATGCCAAGTTTGTAATTTTTTGTGTTTCTATGTAGTATAGAAAGAAGAAATGGTTAAAATGTTTCCATCTTTCTTATTTATCTTAGTTTTCACCTTTTAAATTTTTGATTTTTTTTTGTTGAGTTGAATGCTTTATCTTGATAAATAGGTTCGTTGGATTATTTATATTTCTAGGTTATTATGAGTTTGAGGGAAAAAAACGGGCATGCCAAGTTGGCAAATTTTTATGTTTCTATGTAGTATAGAAATAAGAAATGGGCATGTCTAAGAGAAAAACATATACTTACTACCAATACCAATTCACCTAAAAAAGAAAAAAAATCCTTTAGAAAATAAATTTCTCAAAATACTTGAAAATTAGTTGACCGTTAGGTTTAAATGGCAAAACCTAAAATTCTAAACCCCATATACCCTAACCAAAGCATAAACCGCAAATCCTGACCCAAAACCCTAATCCTTAAAATCCCTAAATCTAAACCTAACCCTAGTTTTACCAATGAAATAGAAAACAAACCCTAACCCTAGATCCCCAAAACCCAAAATCCTAAACTTGATACCCGAAATTATCCTTTGATGTTACGAATTATAGATAGATGCAGATAGTGTACCTATAGGATTTAGAGCACAGTTTTTTGACTAAACAGTCAAAGGATTAATCAGCATTGATTTGGGAGGATTATATGGAGACTCTAGTTGAGTCTAGAAAAGTATGTTATTTTGATTGTGTATTTTTGGAAGCATATGGCAAACTCCATCTAGGATGTATGATTTGATAGACATGTTCTAATTCAAGGGTTTTCTAAGATTGGGTTTAGGATTGCTGACCACGCATCTATCATGGTGTTGGTCAAGGAATGGCTTGTCACTTGACATGTGGTTTGGCCATAATCACATTGCATGATGTAGTAGTCATGCGAGGAGTACTAATTGATGGTCAACCTACTATTACCTTTCCTACGCCCATTCCATGTCTAGATGGATGGCTATCATTGAGAGGCTATTTGGATTTAGAGCCACGACAACCATTATCGTGAGACAAAAGCTACAAAAGAACCTCATGATGGTAATCACCTCATTAAAAGGTATTGTGTTCAATTGGCTTGGGGATTTCTACTTAGGCTTATGGGAGGTCACCAATTCTTTGATCACTCTGGTAACATGATATCATTGCATTACTTGTGGTTGTTAGAGTATCTGTTGGGATCCAGTCTTAGTAAAGTGTTGGCATATTAATATAGATTCCTTTTGTGATGCTTCTTTAGGAGATGCATAAGAGATACATGGGCTTGTGACACTTGTCTAGATGCGGGCTTGAGAGCGGATACCCATATTATTGCTTGGCTACCTAGAGCCTCAAGTTCCTATCCTTGAGCATGCAACCTATAGGTCTCAATGTATCATTGCACTTGCTACTTAGTTATCAAGATCAGTTGGATGCCATGTTTGGCCAGGTAAAGTTTCTTACCATTTATTTATTTTTTGTTGTATGATATTATTTACATATAAGTTTCCTTACTATTGTTAATTTCGTGTGGGGAAAAATGTCGTTGAAACTTGAACTTTTACATTTTCTCTATTTGACTACTTGAACTATAAAACCAATACTTTTAACACTTAGATTTGAAAAATTTATCGAATTTGACACTATCAAATTTCACACCATTAAATCTAATGTAAAGTGGTCACATGACATTCAAGTGACCATTGCTAGGGATTTTTTTGGAAGAAAATAACAAAATAGTAAGTAAAAAATTATTTTAAGGAAAATATCTCACATGGTCTTAAGGTATGGGATAAAATCCTTTTACAAACCCAAAGTTCTTTCTTTCAGCTAAAATGGCCCCTAAATTGTTTTTACGAGTGGCAAAAAAGAGTACATCACCACTGCTTATCGTCTTGGACTGCAACCAAATTAATCATGCTTTGGTAATGAAACCAAAACTCATGAATGGGTCCAGTGATCCATGATGTAAATCCTACCAAACATCACAGGGCTACATGATTGGCACTGTGAGTCCAATGAGCTATATCCATATATATATATATATATATATTCTCTTTTGACTGGTGCTTATAAGAGTTTATAAGGGATTCATTTTAGGTGTGTTTATAAGGGATTCCTAGTAATTGCAAGCTAATAGAGTGAAAATAATCATGCTTTTACACTTGCATTTGCTATTTGTTGACGAGGAGCGTTCAACAAGTTAAAATTTGTCGTAAAGGGAAGTCCTATTTATTTGATTTCTGATTAGTAGAAGGACGTCCTCAATTCTATTATCCAGCAACAAAAGTCGCGACCTCTCATTTATCTATACCACACATTCTATCTATGAAATATAACTGATAATTTCTATTTAAAGGTCAGGAATAGAGAGTTGAAAAGCTTGAAATGGAAAGTGGAAATGGTAACTAATGACCAATGTTTTAGTGATCGATGAGAAAATTGGAAGAAGTAGACTAGAGACATTCAATTGGTTGAATGCTATTATGTTAGAGAAATGGACTATGGACGATGATGGTTACAAACATGGAATCATGACTTCCAATCCATCACAGTCATCAAGCAATATTTTGATGAAATCTAGGGTGTTTCCCTTGAAGGCTTTGGCAGAGATGGTATTTAACAAGGTCATCAAACACTTTAACCAACATAGAGAAGCATGCAAAGGCAGACACTCATTCCCTAAGAGAATCTGGTAGTGTAGTACAATGCTAAAATAGGAGTTTAAAGTGCCAGTCACCCATACAAGGTAATGGTAGGGAGAACCACATTTATACATCGCACATGGGTAACAAGTCATGTAATGTGGAAAGTGGCACATGTATGGTTTGCCTTATTCATATCTACTCCAAGAAGTCTTGTAAAAAAACCAATGAGGCTAGTTTTAAACTAGTTGCAAACGAAGCATTTTCTAGAGGGTAGAATTGTTAAACATAACATATCATCCTCCTAACATAAGAAACACTGAGGTTGCCTACAAGCAAGAGGGTACAATAGTGACATGAATTATTGTAACCTAGATTCTGCTCCAAGATGTAACAATTATCATATGCTTGACTATACAAGAAGCAATTGTATTTTAAGTAACACTATCATGCCAATTGCCCTATACTTGTCCCTTAGGTTGGGTGTTTATCTAGTAATTAAGTTGATCATGATTGGTTGGGGGTGATTAAGGAGTAAAGAATGATGTGTAAAGGCAATGTGTCATAACTTTATAAATCATGCCCACAATTATGTGTTTTGGCCATAAGAGGAACTATATCCAAAACAAGGCCATTCTAGTGCTAAATCGAATAAAAAACCCAAACTGAGTAAAAAATCTAAATTATTTTCTTGCTTTCACCTCCATATTCCAGTTCAGAAAAGAGGAAATAATTCCCCAGGAATGAATGCTAAACATGAATAAGAAAAAAATCCTTAATATGGGTATTTTATAGGATATTTCAAGGTATGATTGTTAACTTATGTAACATCTCATTCATTTGACATAGTCGGATTAGGGTATTGGAGAACCTTAGATAGGGTCAAAGGGTCCGAACCCTAGAAAAGGGAGTTGAAAGGCCTTGTATCAAGACCAACTAACATTAGAGGGTTTAAGATCGGCTATAGGGCTTGGATAACCAAAGTGATAGCAAAAGGACTCATCAAAATTCAAATTTCAGGAAATCAAGCATAAAATCTAAAACCAAGAAGTGAATCAAGAATTTAAGATAAGTGATAATTTACATGGAATTATTATCTTAAAATACTTAAAAGAAGACTTTTGAAGAGTGAAAGCACAAAAAATGCCCTTAGAAATGTTAATAAATATTATGTATAGAAGGGCTAAATGGTCATTTTAGACCCCATAGTAACTTTGCAATTTTACCCCTTATTTGTATGAATATTTTGATATTTCTCCCCATGATAGTTGGCCATACTACAACCTAAATGTACATGCAAAAATCAAAGGAAAAAATATATATACAAGCATAATCATGATCACCTCCTAAAGTGACTAGTGCCTACTCTTTCTTTGGAACAAACTAATTTATATGCTAATTGTGTGAGGATTTTTGGATTGAGAAGCCAAGTGTTCTTATTGACTTGGAGCTATAATACTAAGGACGACTCAAATTGGCTCAAGTGATTGAAGAATGTTGAACATGTCATAGAAGATTGAAGGCTTTGAAGACACTATTGTTGGTTTGCCTTTGCTTAATAGGTATCTTCTTGCAACCCTACACTTCTTGCTTTTGGAATCTATAGAATACATGTGGAAGCACAAAACTTGGTTTTGGACTTTAAAAAACTTTGATCACTCTTGATTTACCATGTGTTTGTTAACAACTTAGTACTCAAAAGATCTTACATGACATATCCTTAAGTCAAAAATGATTTAAAACTTGTTGTAGTTCAGACGTTGGAATTGTAACTTAGACTGCTGAATTTTTAGAAAAATTTGGATGACCATTTTGACGCAGAGGTCTAAGTTCAGTAGATTGAATTTTTCTTGGCAGTCTAGTACACAGTAAGTTTCAACGACAAATTCAGACTAGAGGTCCATGTTCAGTCAATCGAATTGCACTATTGCTAGCCATTATTTGAACGTTGGAATTGAATTTCAAATCCTACGAAAGGCATATAATTCAGATTTTTGAGTAGTTTTGAACACTTTAAGAATCCTGGTACTCCAAATATCTCTCTTTTCCTTGTTCTTCATGTAACTATTCAAGATTTCAAAGACAAAAATGTGAAGTGCTAGTGCTTGTCATCATCTACCAAGTTGTTGGTAATATCTTTCTTTACTCTTTCATCTAATTTCTTTATTCAAGAATTTTCTAAAGATATAGAACCCTTTTTTATGGGAAAAACCTTGATTCTTGTGTTAGAAAGAGGTTTTGGTGTAAAAATCTTGTTGATAAGTTTTTTAAGCATTCATTACAACTCTCAAAACACTTATATCTTCTTATATATACTTCTCTATACCTTATTAACACTTGAAGCTTCACTCTTTCCAAACCAAGTTTTGAACAATAAAAAGATTGTGAAAATTATCCAAAGATCTAATTAACGCACTTTTAGGCCTTTCAATTGGTATCAGAGCAAGGCCTTCTTTGTGTGATTTTACAACCTAGAAGTTAAGATCTTATGGCTAATATTTCAAACTTACCTTTTTTTGGAAGGGTTTTCTACAAATTGATCTCCCTTGTTTTACGGAACAAATTATACATTTTGAAAATTTAGAATCAAAATATATATTTATTCTATTAACTTTGATTTGTGGAACATTATTGATTCCCATCCTAATGAGGTTGAGAGTTGATGGAGTCACAAGGAAACCAAAGCCATTGGAAGAATATGATGAAAGTGACTCAAAGAGCATGACTTTGGACTATCATGCTATGAATGTTCTAAGTTGTGCCTTGGATGTGAATGAGTACAATTAGTTGAGTGGATACGAACCGCTCATGTTATGTGGAGGCTTCTTCAAAAACGCATAAAGGAACAAACCAAGTGAAGGAGTCAAAGCTTGCTATGCTCGTGAGGGACTATTGTTATTCGCCATGAAGCAAGGAAAGAACATTAGTGACATGTTCACAAGATTCACCAACATCTCAAATGGTCTAAAATCCTATAGGAAGAATTGGATGCTCTACCAAAGTCATGGCAACCAAAGACTCTTGCTATTGAAGAGTCAAAATACTTGAAGACTCTCCCCCCTGAAGAGCTTATAGGATCAACACATACACATGAGATGAAGATCAAGAGACTAAATGATATTGAAGATTACGAAAAGGTAAGAAAAGGAGTGGTACTTAAAGCCTCCAACAATCCTAGTGAGTAAGAGGAATCATCAAGTGATGAAGAAGAAGATGGTAAAGATGATGAGATGGTTATGGTGGTCACACGCTTCAAGAAATTCTACAATAAGGGATTTCTCAAGAAGGCAAAAGACCTTTCAAGAAAGGTCGACAATCATCATCATTACTCAAAATCCAATGTTATGAATGCAAGAGCATCAAGTACCTTGTTGCCGATTGGTCTAAGGTATTGGAAAAGGAAAGAGAAGCCAAATTCAAGAAGAAGAAATCTCTTAAGAAAGGATAGGGACTAGTTGGAACTTGGGATCAATATTCCAATGAAGAAAGTGAAGATGACAATGAAGAAAGAGCCCATGTGTGCTTCATGGTAATGAATAATGAGTTACATCCTACTCCTTCCACTTCTACTTCTTGTGATGATGCTATTGATAACCCTGGTGAATTACTTGTTGACATGTATAGTGAACTAAAACAGGTTTAAAAAAGGAACAAGAAAATGAGATTCAAAATAGATGAATTTTTTAATGAAAAGTCAAAACTATTTTGTGGAAACAAAAAACTTCTTGAATCTATTGTATGTTTAAATATTGAAGAGGCAGGTAGAGATTATCCATAAAATATTTTACATCCCTTCGTTGAGAAAGATATTGGCTTTTTGACTAAGGTCAGGTCACATACATGTAACAATTACTTTTGTCCCCTAATATCCTAGTGTACTATTGTGCTTTCCTAGAATTAGAATACCTGCAGGTTTTAGTGTTGGCTTTTTCTTGTAACTGGATAGATAACTAAAACATGCAGTGATATTTGTAAAAATGCTAATGAAAAGGTGTATAGAGGTATGATTGGGAATCTACTAGTAGACCCGATATTATGTTTGTTGTATACTTCTGTGCTAGTGAAAGACCTAAGAGGGGGGGTGAATTAGGTCTTTGGCTAATTATCGAAATCTTTTTCCCTTTTTTGCAAATCCTTTGTCTTAATAAAAGCTCTTCTTTAAATTCACAAACTTCAAGTTATATGTGATTTGATGATTAATAAAAGATTATCAAACTATAAGACCATAACCAATCAATCAACAACTAAGCATAAATAATAATCACAAGTATGTAAACAAGTAAAGCAATAAGAAAATGAACACACGATTTATAGTGGTTCGATCTCTCCAAGATCTACATCCACTACCTTGAGTCCACACTCAAGGATTTCAACCAATCCACTATATGCTCAAATTCAACAATTACATAAGAGGCTCACCACACAATGGTTTTACACTCACAACCTCTTTTAGTAATTATACAAACAAGGTTCACCCTTCCACAAGGGTTTTATATTTAAAGACAACCTAAAGACCAATCTAATCAAAGGCTCACCCACAAACGGGTTTTACACCACAACCTTTATTAATTTAGTCTATGGCTCACCCTAACACAAAAGGGTTTTATGTCATAAGATAACCTTGCAATGAGCTAGTAGAAAACACAATTGAGATAAGAAAAGAGAGTGTGTAAGATGTTACCACTTTGTTGGTAGATGATTACACAATGTTTCTCCTTCACACTTTTTTGCCTTTGGAATCTTGAATTTCAATCTTTGAGCACAAGGCAATTTGAGAGCTTTTCAATTTAATTTGATGTAAAACAAGTTAAGTTCAAAGTTCTACTAAAAAATCTGGAGTTTATGCCTTTTATAGAATTGAAAAATCAAATACAACAGCTATAAAACGGCTAGTAACAGTAAAGTTCGGACGTCCAAACTTTCTGTTATGCGTCCGAACTTGCGTCCGAATTTTACTGTGCCAAGCTATCTGGAAAATTTCGGACGTCCGAACTTTTCCTTATGCGTCCGAACTTGTATCCGAAATTCTATGGAAAAACAGTGACCATGCTTATCAGAGAAAGTTTGGACGTCCAAACTTTTCTCCATGCGTCCGAAATTCTCTGGAAGCACAGTACTATTTTCAAAGTTCGGACGACCAAACTTGCATCCAAACTTTTTGAAATTTGTCAAAACTTGTTCAAATCAATGTTAATAACATTGAAAATGTTTTGCATGAATGGACACATCATTTAAACACATTTAGATACAAAAACCTTTACCAAAAACATTTTGATTACACAAAATCTTTTTAAGATCATTTTAGATTCCAAAAGCATACTTGTTAACACAAAGTTCATTTAAGATCATTTCAAAAACAAGTTTTATGCTATCTCATGCATTCAAATGAAACCAAGGCATACAAGTGTAGAGTTTACAGAAAAATATACCTATTTAACATAAAAACTCTACACTCTAAGTCTTCAATGCTTTCACTCTTTTTGAACATGCTCTTCAATCTTCAATCACCTTTGGCATGGTAGAGTTGCTCTTGCATTGTGACTCCAAGGCAATAAGACTTCATTCTTCTCAAATAATCAATCCTATCACTCAACATACAAGCATTTTAGTCGTTATCAATGTTTGTCATTATTCAAAACTAATATGATTTGCCCTTAGGGCTAACAATCTACCCTTTTTTGATGATGACAAACTTTGATGCAAAATGTGATGAATTTAAACAATGTAGTACAAAGAAGCATTTATGTCAATGATGGATAATAGCCAATTTTAGCACATTGACATGCAAAAGGCTCAATATGAGCCTTTGACCCAACCAACCTCCATTTGCCTCCTTCCTTCTAACTACATATAGAAGATATAGCATTTAAGTATTTAGAAAAATTCTAAGAGAGGTTTTAAAGGTTGTAAAAGTTTAACAATGCTCCCCCTTAGATTGAACTCATTTTTCAACAACTTTGGACTTGAGATGCTAGGCATCCAAATTCTGTCATTTCAAGTCCAAACTTTAAAATAAGTAAAATGAAAGCTTCAATTTTTGAAAATAAGCTTTCCAAAGGTTGTTCAAACATATTAAAATAGATTAAAACATATTTGAATCAATTTGAACAACAAAAGAGCACTTTTTGGCAACCAAATATGGATGCATCCGAATTTCAGAGCATGCATCCGAATTTTTAAACCTTGCATCCAAATTTTTAAATCATGCATCCGAATTTTGAGCTTTCAATTCCAAACTGTAAAATATGTGAAATAACAACTTTTATTTTTGAAAATAATATTTTCTAATATTGTTCAAATATGATAAGAAGGATTAATAAAATTTTCAAACAATTTGAACAACAGGAAAAACTTTTTTGACAAGAAGATCTTGATGCATCCGAATTTTAAGTCCAAATTTTTGTCAACAAGTTTGAAAAGGTGATTTTGCATTTTCAAATAAACTATAGAAGTACTCAAATATGTATAGCCACAATAACACTCAATTTAGCTTTGCAAAACCACAAAACTCATGTATTTAATTGTTTTCATGATGTAACTTAAAGTCATAGGTCAAGTCAAGGACCATGATGAAAAATGTCACAATCTCAACTCAACCATTTTCAAAAACTCAGAAAACATTCTCAATTTAAATTTCAAATGCAACCATATATTTGCACAATACACATTTATTTTACATTTCAACCTATAGCACTCATACATAGCACATTTACAGCAAGCACATTACAATATAACAAGCACATAGCATATTTTACAGTCAACATTCTTTCTCCCCATTGCCACTGCTATTTCACATTTTCACACATTTCACTATTATTTTACATTTTCACACATTTTGTCATCACATTTCTTCTTCCCCTTTTGTCATCAATCAAAGATGGGGTTAATGAAAATGAGACAACATGTATCACATATAAGCAGTATATTGATCAATTCTCATTTAGCAATTTAGCAATACATTATCCAACTCTCATAAACATTATATCTCTAGTCAAATAATTATCATCCTAACAGAAATAATCATTATGTAGCCTCTCAACAATAATAAATCAAATTCTTCTTCCCCTTTTTAGTAGCAATTAAACTTGGGGTGAGAGTACTTGGACAGCAAAAGTGAAACAAAAGAAGCTCTTATCACAAAGATTTCACGTATTGAGCTTCAAAATATTTTCATGACTAGAAAGACACAAGTAAATTTCAATATTAAAGCATAACTTTTTCATTAATGCATAAGCTAAAATAAGCATCAAAATAGAGTTTAGGGATAGAAATGCTTAGTCTTGGATGCGTTTCATGGTCTTCACTTCCAAATTTGGTTGTCGTGATGGCCATGTCTCCCTTGATCTCAATATGATGGGGTCATTCATTTGTTAACTCCTTGCTCGTGTAGTTGTGCTTTGGAAAGTTACCAATCAAGAGGATCTTTGGATCTTCTTTCTTTGAACCACATTTTCCTCCTCCCTTGGTTGAAGGAAATTGGTGATGGATTTATGATTTGACTTTGTTAAACTCCATTCATCTAATTCTTCTTGCTTGTTCTCTTGAGCTTTACCTCTTTGTTCTTCATTCTCATGCTCTCTTTTTTTCTTGGGATGCTTCACTGCCTTTTCCTTAATCTTTTGTATTCTTATTGCTGCCATCTCCACTCATATTAACTTCTTGATCTTCTTCATTTCTCTCTTTACTATCCTCTTTCTCATCTTCTTTCTTTTCTTCTTCTTTGGATTTATAGGCACTTGCACCATTTAAAACTAATTGAGAAATCTTTCTCAAGTCTTCTTCCATATTATTGACTCTAGCTTCTAAACCATCAAATTTGCCAAGAATCATCAGAGCAAAAGACTTGAAGAATTTGTCCATCTTCTTTATATCCTTTACATGGCTGTTCAATGTCTCTTGAAACACCTTGGCAACTATGATATCACCTCTAGTGAGATTATCATCTTCAACTTCTTTTCCTTCAATAGACAATACCTCTTCAAATAGTCTTCTTTTGTGGAAGGTTGTTCCCCCTCACTAGATGAGTCATGCCTCCTCACTGTCTTCATTTCCCTTACCAATATTTCTTCTTCATATTCTTCTTCCTCAACCTCTTCACTCTCTTCAACCTCATCTCTTCTTAAAAGAGTTTCTTCTTTTGTTCTCCATATTCCATCCTCATCAAGAACTAACTGCATACTTTTAAGAGAATCATTAGTGTAGATTTCTTCACTCTTGAAAGTTTGTCCTCTTACAGGAAGTTTGCCTTGGAAGTGTTTGAAGATCCTTGTTAATAATCTCCCATATGGTAAGGCTTTGTTGGCTGTTTTTCTTGCACTAATCATATGCTTCAATGCATGAATCCAAAGTTTATGCTCAAGTAAGGCAAGCATAATCACCATATGCATATTTTCAAAGGAAGATTTATGTCCAAAATTAGGGATGATCATGGTGGTAATCATGTGATGCATAACCCTTCCTAATGGACCAAAATTGTCTACCATTTGTGAATGCCTCTCCAAATCTTTCATTTGTGAACAATTCATGAATAAAGCAATGCTGTCCCAATGAGTAATACCTTGCCCAATTATCATCTACTCCACAAATTCTGTTCACTAAGGCATCAATGAACTCAAAGTCTACTTGAGATACTCTAGAGGAATACCATTGAACTACATTATCCCCCTCATGTTCAATTTTCTCTTCTTTATAGTCTTGAGGCTTCTACCATTTGTACAGGCATTTTCAATCCTTACATGTGAGTATAACTTACTTATAAAACAATGTTCCCAGGAAGAATAATGCCTAAACCTAACATCCTCAACATCACAAATTCTATTGAGCAATGCATTATCAATCTCAAAAATCAACTTGTGATATTCTAGAAGAATAGCACTGAATAGCTTTATTACCAACTTGCTCAACTCTTTCTTCCTTAATATTTGCATAAACTTCATAAACTAAGGAAGGTAATAGCATTCATCAAACACAAGCAAACTAGTCCAGCTCACATCATTTATAAATGAGAGTATATTACCCATTTTGAATAGTTTGATGACATCCACCTTGTGACTTGGATTTATCATATGGTTCCTTTTTGTCCAATTATCAAGTTCAGTAGTAGCCTCCACTGTGACAAAACTATCCAGCCATGACATGCTTTGCAAAACATGAACCTTCCTTGGTTCATTGATCACTGATCCTCCTTCTCTTTCTTTGGCTTTGTCCTCACCTGAAGCTACAACACTTGAATACACTCATTAGTTATTGAATTTTGAAATCCCTAAGCTTCATCTAAGATTGGTCAAACCTTTCTTCAGCCAATGGCTTAGTAATGATATTATTAATTTTTTCATTAATGCAAACATACTTTAAACAAGTATTACCCTTAGTAGAGTGATCTCTAAAGAGATAAAGTTTGATCTCTATATGCTTTGTCCTAGTTTGTTGAATAATATGATTGTCAAATTTGTTGCATTAGTATTATCACATAACATAGCCACGTATTTGAAACATAGATCATAATCACTTAGAGTATCAATAAGGTAATAGTGAATGTGTTTAATAGCAATCAAACGAAACTCTCTATGACAAGATGCAATCTAGCACACAAACACATTGCAAACATAATATTGGCTCTACTTGCAGTCAAATAGAGTTGACTACTCCTATGAAACCATTTTATTCTTGTCATGCATAGTTGATAAACTTATGAAAGTGCTAAACCTTAACATGATTCATGAAAGTGCCATTCTTGGTTTGCTTGATTTGTAGGCCAAGAAAAAAATTGAGTTTTCCTATCATGCTCATTTCAAATTTACTTTGCATCATCTTGGAAAACTCATCACAAAGTGAAGTATTAGAAGCACCAAAAGTTGTATCATATATTTGGACAAGTTATAGATCATTGTTGCTTGAGGAATTTATAAAGAGGGTAGTTTCAGTTTTCCTCTTGAAAATCCTTTTGAAAGAAGGAAACTACTCAATCTTTCACACTAAATTTTAGGAGCTGGTTTTAAACCATTCAAAACTTAGGATAGTTTGAAAATATGGTTAGGAAACTTTTCATGAGCAAAACTGGGTGATTATTCCACATAAATCACTTCCTCAATAAAACCATTTAGAAAGTACTTTTGACATTCATTTGAAATAACTTAAAGCAAGTACAAGTCAAAAGTATTCTTATGAACTGAAGTCTACATTCGGAACAAAGGTTTCATCATAATCAATTCCTTCTTCTTGATTGAATCCTTAGGCAACAAGTCTAACCTTGTTTCTAACAACTTCTCTGGATTCAATAAGTTTATTTCTAAAAACCATTTAGTATCAATAATGGAATGATCATGAGATTTAGGAATATCCAAAAATTTTTATTTTTTAAATATATTTATTTCCCCTTGCATATCAATAATTCAAAAATCATCACACAATGCATCATTAATACTTTTAGGCTCATATGCGATAAAAGAATAAAGTTATTGATAAAGTACCGCCTTATTATTTTTTTTTTAAACTCCTTGGGAGATATCATCAATGATTTGCTCCTTAGGGTGGCCTCTTGGATATCTTAAGTTCTTTGAGAGCTTTTGGTCACCACTAGGTTGGTCATCTTGATTTTGCTCAATCATTTTTTTTGTATTGGTATGATCCTCCAAAGTTGGTGCTTGAAGATGGGTTTGATAGTCATTCATCGATGTACCTACATCATCTTCATCTCTTCTTTCCAAATAAATGTAAGATTCATCAAAACAAACATGAATGTTTTCCTCATCATATATGGTTCTTTTCATTATAAACTCTATATGCCTTTTCGTTAGAAGAATAGGTAAGAGATATACTAATATCCGGTTTTCTATCAAATTTAAATAAGTTATCACAAGAATTTAAGATAAGACATTTATAACCAAACATTTTAAAAATATGCAATTTGAGGCGTTCTATAAAAGAGAATTCAAAAGATGTTTTTCTTCAAAATAATCTTAAAAGAATTCTATTTATCATAGCATGTGGTGTTTAAGACTTTGGCCCAAAAATATTTTTGAAGAAGAATTTTCACAAAGCATAGACCTAGCCAATTTCTACAAAGTTCAAAAATTTCTTTCAAATATAGTACAATGAGTACATGTGATAGTTTATGATGTTTTAGAAGGGTCAAATATAAGGACTTAGAATGGCCAAGAAATGAGGTAAAATTTGATTGAAAATAGAGAATAAACACTGGTGGTATCAAAGATAAAATTAGCCTTGATGATAGGGTTTAATGGCTAGAAACAAGAAGAAAATAGTGGAGTTTAGTAACAGTTTTTGTAATGAATGAAGTCCTGGAAATGAAAGGGGATCTAATGGCTCTAAAATTCAAGAAAACCTACAATCTTGGATAAATGATGTGCTAAAGAGAATGCTTGATGAGCAAATGATTTGGACATCTTGTAAGTTAGTAAACAAAGCTAGTAAACTTATCAATTACAAGAATATCAAGTTGTAGTTTGTGTAGCTATAATAGGAGTCGTTTAAAAGACTTAGAAGAACTTTAATCTCTGGAAATTTAGGCAAAATAAATAGCCGATAAGAGGCTGAAGTTTTTAAAAATTAGTGGCCCTATGACCAATCAATGCAAAGAAAGAAAAAAGGAAGTAAAATAGAGCTATAACCAACTAGGAAATAAAAGATTATGGAATTTGTTTGAAAGAAAATTTAAGAATAAGGATAAAAATATTGGAAATAGGTTAGGGTATCAAAGAGGGAATATAATGACTGAAAGAGTGTAAAAGTAGAGGAAATCTTGTATGTGCATGAAAATAGAAAGAGAAAATATAATAAAATAATTATTAGTGGGAAATCTCTACAAATTTTAAATGAGAAGATTGGGTAATTTGGAGTTTAATAATACTTTGACTCTCCATAATTAACAAAATAATTTAGTTGACCTAGAGGGATTAAATTAATTCTAAAGTAAGAGACACAATAAGAAGTTCCCTAAGACCACTTTTAGACAAATAATCAAAACAATTAGGTTGTATAGTTGTAAGGCACATTTAAACATAGAATTTTATTGAATAAACATATCAATACCAATACAAAAATGCATTGTTTTGGAGGAAAACTACTTTTGGACTTTCCTAATTTGAATAGATGTTAAATCTGGGAAACATTCTTGTTTTGAAAGTACTTTCTAGTTTTGGAAAGATGTGGCATGATTGATATAACATGTTTCTTTATTGAATTATGCATTAATTGAACTATAAAAGTATGGGAGTTTAACTCCATTAAGGTTTTTACTTTAGAAAGTTTTATTTTTGAGGGAAATATGTTAGAACTTTATTTTAGAACTTGGAAAGTTTCGCAAAAGGTTTAAATAATCGAAATGGTTTGCAAAAACTGAATCATTCAAGTGAGCATAGCGTATTTAGAAACTTACAAAGACAAGAGTTGAATTTTCACTAGTTGGTCAAAATAAAAATTTGGTAAGAACTTATAGCTGTTTGGGGTCTATGTTACTATTAAATCTAAAACCCCGTTCCAACTTTTATTAGTTGTGTATGGATAGCCTAGTGACACAACTTAACTAGCGTTCAGGTAACGTCTAGGGATCCTTTAATGGGAGTCTAGACACTAGAACAGTTTCTTTGAAATTGGAGGTTCGTTGAACACAATCACGCTATTTATATTGCGAGGCTAGTAACCATACCAAGGCAATCTCATTATCGACATGAGGTCTATTCACGGTACCATGGTATCGGGGGCATCAATGACTAGTGAAAAGAGAGGCTTGATTGGAAGCCAGATTGGATTCTCGTATATCACCTAGGGTTTTGGTTCCTGATTCGACAATGGAGTCAGGAGGTTAGCTTGAACATGCTCATAGTTATTGGGATTGAGTTGGCAGGTGCCTTATTGCTCTGATCCTTTGGGACCGATATGAGTGGTTGATGTGTACAATGTTTGAATGTCTGGGAAGTTATGACTCAAGATTCCAAGCAGCCCCCAAAGGACCCGTATCACAGTGTAGATAGACATAGAGTCATATAGGTTGTCTTATCCCATACTTGGATGAATTCCCAATCAGGAGATTGGATTATCCTATGACTCAGTCCCTTGTATGGAAGCGTTTACTTTTTTGTACTTGGCTTATATATGAAAAATTCGAGTTGTGATAACGATTGAGCCAACGGTCTGTAAGAGTTTAGGCCAACTTGATTTGATATCCCAGGGCCTCTATAGACTTCTTGTGCATTAGATTTTGGGAAAAGAAATGGAAGGAAAAATTTTTGAACATTTCATATTTTCATGCATCAATGAAAAGAATTTTGATGAACAAATTGGCATACACATAGACTCACTTAGCTTTCTAGTTGACACTATTTTTAATGGTATGCTTTTAGATGGCCTAGAACCAGAGGCAAATTAGTAGTACCACTAAGTCGACATTGTCAGGCAATCATGGAGATTCTTGAGCTATGCCATCCATTTTCTTTTTATATCTCTAGATTTTCTTGAGAGCTTTTTCTATGGTATACTTTCTTATTTGATTGGATCTACTCTTTAAACCTTTTGTTATACTTGTTTACATATCATATTATTACTATTGTATCTTTGGACATTTATGTAAGGCCAGAAAATAGTGCCAACAGGGCACGTGGATACCCTACTTAGCTACAGTGTACCCTAGTGGAAGGGTTGGGGGTGCCACAATTTGTAGTAAAGCTCAAGGTTCATTACTAGATTCGACACATAGATCCTAGACAAGTTACTTATGGTTAAATAACTAATAGAGTTAGGGTGCCATAATTTGTAGTAAAGCTCTAGGTTCATTACTATATTTGATGCATAAATCCTAGACAAATTACTTATGGTTAAATAACTAATATAGTTAGAACCAACTAAGTGTTATGGTCTAATTAGTCCCAAGACCTTTAAGATTTTTGTCCATTTATATTTACTTTTAATTTTTGTTTAGCAAGCACTGGATTAGTTCATACATTAAAAGCTTATGCTCTAGTACTAATGACCAGTTTCAGATTTTGAACAAAGATAGTACACTATCCCACATTTTTGGGTAGTTGCGCTTATTTTGTTTAGTTGTGGCTTCTGGATACTATCACTTGACTTTTGTCTAGCAATATGGCCTAACTGTCTTGACCTAGAAAAATATTTGGCCTGGTTTATATCTTACTTCGGATGTGTATTTCTTTTATGATGTTGACCTATGCTACTAGTAAAAATTTTAGGAGCAATTTGACACTTGGATGTTGAATATGCATATCTATATAGTTTTAGGCCTATCATTCCTACCAATATGCCACTATGGACATGTTCTAGTGCTCGTGTCTTTGACCACAATGTAGAAAGTTCACGTAGAGAGCAATCCAGAAGTCGGAAATAACAACTTGTCACCTTTCTTCAGCTGGAGCAAGAAAGCAGTTCATGAGGTTCTGTCCTCCAGAGTTTCTCGATGAGGTCGAATAGCAAGAAAAGGTTGAACTGTTCTAGGAACAGTGAAATGATATCTACGATATCTAGCACTGCAACGATGCAAGAAAGGTTACCTTTGCCGCCTTTTTTTCTAGCGAAGCGGCACGTGATTGGTGGATAAGGATATATGAGACTCTGCTTATAGGGCTGAGCCATGGATCTATAATAGCTTTAAAGAGGAATTTAAGGGAAAATATATGAAAATCCGAAATGGAAGGATGAATTAGGATTTTAGAAAATTTTAAAAAGTTGACCTTTTTCAAAATAGTTTGGAAATTTATGACCTCTAAGAGTTTAAATTTAAGAAAGAGGTTGGTAGAAGAAATAAATGAATATAAAGAACTCAAGCAATCGAACACTAAGAGTATAGAAGAGAGCAATTAAAGATCAAATCAATAAATGTAAGAAATAGGGAATAAAGTAATAAATGCAAAGCATAAAAATAGTTATATTAGATTCATCATTCCATGATCTGCATCCATTACTTTGAGCTATACCTAAAGATTTTCACACACCACATTGAATCTCTTTCTCAAACAAATAATGGTTTGGAATACCAATATTACACAAGAGATCACCCTTTATAGGTTTTATACCACAATCTCTTTACAAACAATTAATAAGGTTCACCGACAGTTCAAGTACATTTTATGTCCTTAGACAACCTTATATCAACACACAAGAGATAGATGAAATTAGAATACGGTTACGACAATTGATGTGGAAGAATACAACCTTGAAGCTCCTTTTTTCTTTAACCCTTTTTGAATAATTCACACAATGAAGCACAGAAAATGTTTGGGAAAAATGAAGATTGAATGTATATTCTATAAGCACTTGAGAGATGGAAAAAGTACTGAAAATTTGAGTATAAAACATTATATAGATGTGTTGGAATGTTTAGAAATAGCTATATAACGACTCTATTTTGTACAAAAAATGACTATTTCAATCGACCGAGATATGACCTAGTCAATTGAACCATCAACCAAAGGCATTTTATCACTTTTTGGAAGGATCTTGGTTGACTGAGCTAAAGGATCTTCGAAAAAATAAAATAAAAAAACTTTTTCAACGAAAGCGTAAGGTTTTATAACTTTGTAATTGTATAATTTTTAATTAATAGTAGTTATTAACAATAAAAATTTCAAAAATTTGATAAAGTGTTAATAATTTTCAATCCAAAGTAAAATCAATTATAATAAATTTTTATTTTGAAATTTTTATTCGTAATGTGTTTTATTTGAATAAAAAATATAAAATGATGCAATGATTAGATAAGTAATCAACATATTTGGACTTCAAACTTAAGTCATTTTGATTTCACTTAATATTTATAATTCCAATTAAGCTGGTCTTAAACAATTAAATGATTAACAAAATTTCTTATTGAACGCACTTCAAATGCACTTAATTCATCACTACAAAAAAAAAATTTGAAACCGAAATTTGAAATCGCAAGAATCGGTCTTTAATTAGAAACGATTTGAAACTATGAAAAATATGGTTTCAAATCGGTTCCCATAGGTTTCAAATATTTTTTAATTTTTAATAAATTTTACAATTGCTTTCAAAACAGTTTCTAATTAGAAACCTATTAAAATTGGTTTCAAAATTCAATTTTTAAGCGGTTTCTAATTAGTTTCTAAATTAAATATTTTTTATATTTAAAGATTAAGAAACAGATTTCAAATCGGTTTCTAAATTAAATTTTGTTTGATAAATTTTATAATTGGTTCCAAAATTATGTTTCTAAGAAATTTCTAATAAATTTTAAAAAATAGTTTCTAAATTAAATATTTTTTATTTTTTATGGATTAATCGGTTTCAAATAGGTTTTTAAACCAAAATTTTTAAATTTTTAATGAATTTTATAATCAGTTTCAAAATTCAATTTCTAAACTGTTTTTAATCAGTTTCAAACAAAATCGGTTTCTAATTGATTTCTAAATTAAATAATTTTTATTTTTTATAGATTAAGAAATATGTTTCAAATTGGTTCTAAATCAATATTTTTTTATTTTTTATGAATTTTATAATCAGTTTCAAAATTCAGTTTCTAAGCTATTTTTAATCGATTTCCAACAAAATTGGTTTTTAAATTAAATATTTTCTATTTTTTATAGATTAAGAAATCAGTTTCTGAATAAATTTTTCTTATTTTTTTATAAATTTTATAATCAGCTTCTAATCAGTTTAATACAAAATTGGTTTTTAATTTAAATAATTTTTTTTATTTTTTAGAAGTTAAGAAATTATTTTCAAATCGGTTTCTAAATCAATCTTTTTACTTTTTGATGAATTTTATTATCGGTTTCAAAGTTCGGTTTCTAAGTGGTTTCTAATCAATTTTAAACTAATCAGTTTTTAAATTAAATATTTATTATATTTTTATAGATTAAGGAATCAGTTTATAAATATTTTTAGTTTTTATGAATTTTATAATCAGTTTAAATTAAAATTTTGTTTCTAAGCAGTTTCTTATTGGTTACAAATAATATCGGTCTCCAATCTGTTTTAAAAGTAAATATTTTTTACTTTTTTATTGATTAAGAAATCAGTTTCATATCGATTTCTAAATCAAATATTTTTTATTTTTAATAAATTTTACAATGGGTTTCAAATCGATTTCAAAATTCAGTTTCTAATCGGTTTATAAACCCTATACCATAAAGCACTTCTAAATCAGTTTCTAATTGATGCAAAACCCTATTGTGGTTTTAAATTTGTTGTAAAATCCTACAGTGGTTTCAAATTGATTTCTAATATGATTGCCTGTCTCAAATTTGTTTCTAATCGATTTGAAACCCAATATTTAATGTTAAGATTTGTAGATTATAATTAAGGTTTATTATTTGACATCTTACACCTTTGGTGAATTTAAACAAATTATTGTGACCAACATATATTTAGTATATGTATATATTTTGATTATGCACATATATAATTATCTATACTCAAGTAAACAGTTGTATAATGTATTAGTTATGTACTATTTATTTTTAAGATATATATTGATCTATATATATACTTATTTTCAATTATTATGCAAGAATAATCAAATATCATATAAGTGATATATACTTAACACTCGTATAAGTATACAAGTATGTAAAATAGTAATTACATATAATGCTAATATGTTTTCTCTATATAAGTATAATTACAAATTTTTTTATTAATTATTAAACACACTTAATAAGTTAATACATGAGTTTTTAACCTATTAAATAATTATAATACATAATATTGGTTTAAAAATATAATATATACATATATCGTATAAATAAAATAATTGTAGAAGAATATCACAATAGAAAGCTTAGCTTGGTGGAAGAGCATATGCTCCCTACACCAGCAACCAAAGTTCAATTCATGCAAGGAGGTGATTTTTGCCCATATTATTGGTGCGTGCACACACGTGTTTTGAAAGATTTTTAAGATATATAAGCTTAGCACTTGCCCTTAGAAATTACATGTTTTATTGATGATTTCAAATTGTAAATCTATATTTGATCCTTGTAAAAGAAGTGTTTAAATTCAAGAAATGTTAGCAAGGATTAAAAGAATTGAAGCCAGTGCATGCACACACGTGTTTTGAAATATTTTTAAGAAATATAAGCTTAGCACTTGCCCTTAGAAAATGCATGTTTGATTGATGATTTCAAATTGTAAATCTATATTTGATCCTTGTAAAAGAAGTGTTTAAATTCAAGAAATGTTAGCAAGGATTAAAAGAATTGAAGCCAGTTGTATGAGCAACATTTTTTTTTTGAAAATCATGAACTTCGGTTGACCTAGATAAGTATTTTGGTCAATCGAAATCCCCCCAGATTTTTAGAATTTCGATGGATGGAGGTTTGGTTTTCGAGTTCGACTGAGTTTTTGTTGCAACAATAATACCTTTCATACAAACCATCTTGAGAAACATTGTTAGTTGGAAACAAGTAAGGGCAAGTTGCTTTGATCATAAAATCATTAAAATCTTGAAAATCATACCTAATGATGTTTTAGAAAAGTTTTGAAGTATATTCAACTAGGTTAATCATTTTCTAAAACACATGGAATTGGACCAAAAAAACTCTATATCGATCATTCCCAAGTCAAAACAAAGTTGTCGACATATACATAACAACAATAAATTTAACAAAAAGAAATTTTGGCAAGAATCACGAAGTATAGCTATTAAACCTCAATAATGCCAAAAATAACACATTATATCACAACAAATCATTGAATCATCTTATTTTCTCCCCTTTTTTTATAATTCAAAATGGATTTGAGTGAAATCATAAGTTTTATAGCAAAAGAAGCTCTCATCACTTGTATATAATTATTAAGCTTTACTACACCTAGACATCATTCAAAATGGATTTGGGCTTGCATGTATCTTGTTTTATGTTGGGCTTACATGTATCATTAGCCCAACCCTTTCATATCTTACCCTAGCAATAAATAGTCTTCTTTAAGACAATTAGGTCATATTTTTGGTGTCATTAGAGAGGGGCTGCTGCCACCATCTTGAGAGGTTAGGATTTCTCTTACTCTTGTTACTCAACGAACTACACATCACTTATCAATTGAGATTTCCGATTGTGGCGTGTAATTGTTCTTCTTACTTGGTTAAATATTGATTATCAGGATTGCTTAGAACAAGCTTTTTAAGAGGTGTCATAGGAACTTAATTATCTTGTGTGTTTGGTCATACACTTGTCTTCAGAAGTTAGAGTTTTTGTTTGTTCAAACTGAAAAACCCATCATTCCCATCGTTTCTTCCGCGGATTGCACGTCATTTGGTATCAGAGCCGTGGTTGTGGAGGAGGATTCCTATGCTGCTCCATCAAAGTTCAAAGACCATCCGAACAACCTCCTCAACTGGCTTCTTTAAAAATTTACTGATGGCATATTCAAAAGGTATGAATTTCAGCCTAGGATTTCAATTCTTCTTAGTAAGCATTTGTAATATTTGCTTGGGTTAGATTGTTATAAAAAAATAGTACTATCATATATATATATATACACATATATTTCGGGCAAGAAAGGAAAAGAAATGAAAAAAATAGAAAACAAAAAACAAGAGGAGATCCGAAAAAAAAAAGAGTACAAAGTCAGTGCAAAAAAATTTTCCTTCCAAGCATATTCATACTTCTTGTTGGACCATTTTGAGTTACTTGTGATAAGCAATTTTTTAAAATTTTAGTTGTTCCAATTGTTATCTTGTTGTATTCTTGTTTGCAGTCTCCGAGATTGTAAGCTATTTATTGTTGTTGGACTGGTTATTGTTTGTAAATTGGATTGTTGTAAGCAATTTGTTGCTGCAATATTGGAGTTTCAAAGATTGTAAGCAATTGTTAGTATATTGGTTGTTGTTTGCTACTTGGACGATTGTAACCTATTGTTATTGGACTAGTCTTTGTTTTGATACTTGGAAGATTGTAAGCTATTGTTATTGGACTGGTTGGTTTGTTTAGTTCGGTACTAAAGTGTAGCTTGAGTTTAAGAGGAAATTGAGTGTTAAAAGGCAAGAGTGTGTGAGCTTAATTGAAAGTGTCATTGCTATGACATAAACACGAGGGGAGTGACGACATTCGAGTGAAACACATGAGGGAGTGTGTGAGGTTGTTTAGCACTAATGCTGTTTTGCAGGTACAATATCACTTCGCAATGTTACAAGGAGATAGCACCGAGGAGCACCAAGGGGGACATGCAAATATCACTTTCACCTTGAGGGCCATGCAACAGTAATTTGAGAGGTTCAACCAAGCCTTTTCAGAAATTAGGGAACAAATAGATGAGATCAGGTAGGAAAGGCGTACGGAACCTCAAGGAAGACGCATGGGAGCACGGCAACAACAACCACCACCTCGTCGACCTCCACCTCGATATGAACCAGAGGAGAATGAATTTGAGAAGGAGGAGGAGTTTGAGGCATGCAGACCCATGAGACTTCACAGAGATGTGTCATTTAATAGAAGAGACAGAGACCTCAAATCCATTAAAATGCAGATTCCGGCATTCAAATGAAGGTGGACTTGATTTTTGAGAGCCACAACTTTTTTGAGTGGGAAAGGAAGGTGGACTTGATTTTTGAGTACCACAACTTTTTTGAGGATAAAAAGGTAAAACTCGCAGCCGTTAAGTTTACAAATTATACACTAATATGGTGGGATCAAATGGTGACATCTAGGAGGAGAAATGGAGAGATGCTAATTGCTATGTGGGAAGCAATGAAGGCATGTATGAGGAAGCGTTTTGTGCCTTCTTACTACTATAGGGAGATGCACTAGAAAATTCAACGACTCACTCAGGGGTCTAAATAAGTTAAAGACTACCACAAGGAGATAGAAGTGGCTATGATCCGAGCCAACATCAAGAAAGATCCGGAGGCTACAATGGCCAGAATTTTTAGTGGGCTCAATACGGAAATAGCTAATGTTGTAGAGCTGCAACACTACTTAGAGATTGAGGACATGTTGAACATGTCCATGAAGATGGAGAGACAGCTAAAGACTAGGCTGACAGCGAGGAGCGGAGCAAATTCTAGCTATGCATGGAACTCTAGATAGCCTAGAAAAGAGGACAAGTCTAAGGATAAGGGAGTGGACTTCAAGGAAACACCTAAGAAACCAATCGGGGCATCTAAAATGAAAGGTATCTCCAACACCCAAGCTACCTCTAGTAAGCATTCATCTATAAAATGTTTTAAATGCTTGGGTATTGGTCATATTGCATCTCAATGTCATAATAAAAATATTATGATTATGAGAGACAATGGAGTGATTGATTTTGAGGATAGCAGTAATGAACCTGAATTTGTTCTTGAAAATAACTATAATGATGATGATTGATTTGAGAGGGCTGTTACAGGGGAAGCACTGGTAGTCAAGAGAGTATTGAGTACTAGGGTTGCATATGAGATTGTAGATCAAAGAGAAAATCTTTTTCATTCAAGGTGTTTAGTGGGAGAAAAAGTGTGCAATTTGATCATTGATGGGGGAAGTTGTACCAATGCAACTAGTACCACCATGGTAGAGAAATTGGGGCTGACATTGAGACATCCAGAACCTTATAAGCTACAGTGGTTTAATTATAGTGCGGATGTGAAGGTAACTAAACAAGTATTTGTGACCTTCTCAATTGGTAGATATGAGGACGATGTGTTGTGTGATGTGGTTCCCATAGAGGCTGGTCATATACTCCTTGGGATACCTTGGCAGTTTGATAGGAAAGTATCACATGATGAGTATACCAATAGGTACTCCTTCAAATTTAAGGGTGGGAATTTCATTCTTATACCTCTATCACCTCGTGAGATATACTTGGACCAGTCAAAGGTAAGTAAAGGCGAGGAGTGATCTGGTAGAGAGCGTAAAAAAATTAAAGAGGGAAAAGAGGCCCAAAAGAAAATTGGAAGTGGCCCAAATGTGAGTGACTACATAGTGAGTGAAAGATGTATTGAACAAAAAAGAGAGAAAAGTCAACTTGTATGCGAGGGGAAAAGACATGAGAAGAGCGATGGGAGAGAGAATAGCACTAGTCATAGTAAGATATAGAAAGTGTTTGGTTTTTGACACTAACCCTCCTGATTCTTTGCTAGCGTGTTTTCATATCTTTTGCAGGATTATGCAGATGTCTTTCCTGAGGAAATGCCTCTGGGACTGCCACCCTTGAGAGGCATAGAGCACTAGATAGACTTCGTGCCTGTAGCTCAGATACCTAATTGCCCAACTTACCGGAGTAATCCTGAGGAAACAAAGGAGCTTCAGAAACAAGTGGATGAGCTATTGCAGAAAGGGCACATGAGAGAAAGCTTGAGTCCTTGTGCCGTACTTGTGTTGTTGGTACCGAAGAAGGATGGAACGTGGAGGATGTGCGTGGATTGTAGAGCTTTGAACAAAATTACTGTAAAGTATCGACATCCTATCCCTAGGTTAGATGATATGCTTGATGAATTGCATGGTGCATGTATCTTTACAAAAATTAATTTGAAAAGTAGATACCACCAACTTAGAATGAAACCAGGAGATGAATGGAAAATTACTTTCAAAACTAAGTATGGATTGTATGAGTGGTTAGTCATGCCATTTGGTTTAACTAATGCACCCACCATCTTTATGAGATTGATGAATCATGTCTTGCGTGCATTCCTTGAAAAATTTGTGGTTGTATACTTTGATGACATCTTGATATATAGCACTAATATGGATATGTATGTCATGCATGTGAGGTGTGTCTCAGATGTACTAAGACAGAAAAAACTATATGCAAACCTCAAGAAGTATACATTTTGCATTGTGTTAGCCCTAAGGGCAAATCATGTAGTTTTGATTAATGACAAATATTGACGAGGACTAATATGATTGTATGTTGTGTGATAGGTTTTATGAACTAAGAAGTATGAAGTCTCATTGCCTTGAAGTTAAAATGCAAGAACAACTCCAATATGTCAAAGTGATTAAAGATTGAAGAGTTTGTTCAAGATGTTAGAAGGCTTTGAAGACATGAAGTGTAGGTTGCATGTGCTTAATAGGTAAACTTTGTAAACCCTACACTCTTAAGCCTTGGAATCTATGAGTTGCAATTGAGAGCACAAAACTTGATTTAAATGGTTTCAATGGTTTTGAAGTTACCTAAATTATCAAGTTTTCATAAATGGTTTTGGTACATAAAAGGTCTTTAATGACTTATCTTTAAGGCTAGAATGTTTTCCAACTTGTTTGAATTGATTTGAACATGTTTTGACAAAGTTTGAAAAATTCGGATGCAAGATTCGGACGCAGTCCAAAAATTCGGTCGTCCGAATTTTGTAGCAAAAGTTTGCTACTATTCTTCCAGAGAAATTCGGAAGAAGATTCGGACGCAGCCAAAAAATTCGGTCGTCCGAATTTTGGCCTTTAGCATGGTCACTGTTCTTCCAGAGAAATTCGGAAGAAGATTCGAACGCAGCAGAAAAAATTCGGTCGTCCGAAAAATTCGGACGCAGAATTCGGTCATCCGAATTTTCTGAAACTAGCCGTTACTAGCCGTTGTATAGCCGTTTGAACTGATTTTTGAATTCTATAAAAGCCATAAACTCCATATTTTTTAGTAGAACTTTGAACTTAACAAATCCTATATGCTCTAACTTGTTTTACATCAAATTGAATTGAAAAGCTCTCAAATTGCCTTGTGCTCAAAGATTGAAATTCAAGATTCAAAAGGCAACAAAGTGTGAAGGTGAAACATTGTGTAATCATCTACCAACAAAGTGGTAACATCTTACACTCTCTCTTTTCTTATCTTAATTGTGTTTTCTACTAGCTCATTTGCAAGGTTATCTTGTGACATAAAACCCTTTTGTGGAAAGGTGAGCCATAGACTAGATTAATCAAGGTTGTAGTGTAAAACCCATGTGTGGGTGAGCCTTGGATTAGATTAGTCTTAAGGTTGTCTTTAGATATAAAACCATTGTGTTTGGTGAACCTTGTATTGTTTGTATAATTACTAAAAGAGGTTGTGAGTGTAAAACCATTGTGTGGTAAGCCTCTTATGTAATTGTTGAACTTGAGCATATAGTGGATTGGTTGAAATCCTTGAGTGTGGACTCAAGGTAGTGGATGTAGATCTTGAAAAGATCGAACCACTATAAATTGTGTGTTCATTCCTTATAGTTTTATTTATTTACATGCTCTTGTTATTATTACTTATTCATAGTTGTTGATTGATTGGTTGTAGTCTTATTATTTGATGATCTTATCTTAACCAACACATCACATATAAACTTGAAGTTTGTGAAATTAAAGAAGAGCTTTTATTAAGGCAAAGGATTTGCAAAGCAAGAAAAAGATTTCGATAATTAGCCAAAGACCTAATTCACCCCCCTCTTAGGTCTTACAATTGGTATCAGAGCAAGGTCTTCTTTTTAAGGTCTAACAACCTAGAAGTAAAGATTCTATGGCTAGTTTATCAAATTTGCCTTATATGGAAGGTTCCTCTACAAATAGACCTCCTTTATTTGATGGTCCTAATTTTACATTTTGGAAATCTATAATTAGAATTTTTATTTGTTCTATTAACTTTGATTTGTGGAGTATCATTGAGAAAGGTCCCTATGTTCCTATGAGAATAAAAGCTGATGGAATTACAAGGGAACAAAAGTCTATGGAGGAACTTGATGAGAACGACTCAAGAAAGATAACCTTAAACTACCAAGCAATGAACATCTTGAGTTGTGCATTGGACGTGAATGAAAACAATAGAGTGAGTGAATGTGACACCGCTCACGATATGTGGAGACTTCTACAAGCAACACACGAGGAAAGAGCCAATATGTGTTTCATGGCAATAAATGATGAGGTACAATCCACTCCTTCTACCTCTACTTGTTGTGATGATGATGTTGATGATGTAGATGATCCTAGTGAACTACTTGTTGAAATGTATGAAGAATTAAAAAATGCTTCAAAAAGAAATAAGGAAATGAAATTCAAAATTAATGATTTATTGAATGAAAATTCAAAATTATATTGTGAAAACAAAAAGCTTCTTGAATCTATTGATTGTTTGAATATTGAAAAAGAAGTTTTAAATGTCTCTTTACAAAACATGTCCCTTGAAAATAAGATTCTTTGTGAAAAGATTTTGTCTCTTGAAAGAATGCTTGTTGATCATGAGACTTTGAAAAAGAAGGTTGATGAGCTTACATTATGTATAGAAAAATTTCAAAAGGAAGGGACAATCTTGATAAAATTCTTGGAGCTCAAAGATCTCCTCTTTTTAAAAATGGTCTTGGCTATAATTATGTAAACAATGTGCCTAAATATAAAAACTTCTTTGTTAGAACTACTTCTACTTCCATGCATCATACTTGTTGTACTTATTATGGAAAACATGGACATAAAGTCACCAAATGCTATGTTAAAAGAAAAGTAGAGAATGGTGTAAAAACTATTTGGAGAGTTAAGGGAATTATTACTAACCCTCACGGACCCAAGAAAGTATGGGTACCAAAGGAAACTTCCTCTCCTTTATCACAGGTACGCTTCAATTCAAACTCAAGCACCACTAAATGGCGTATTGATGATGTTGGCTTAAAGAATAACATAAAACACCTCATGCATAATCAAGGTCAAAGCAATCGATGAAGGATTTGTTTTTGAAAAGAAAGGAAGAATTCTTGAAGTAACCAATGTTGGTAAAGGTTTCTCTTTTCTTTTTAAACAAATGTTGCTAATTGCTGATTTGTACTATAACTTGCTTAGCATTTGCCAATTGTGTGACAATGAATAAGAAGTTAAATGCCAACAAGCAAAATTTCAGTTGAGATTTTTTTTTTGTGTGGATTTGAAGATTTGCCAACCATGACTTGTCAATTGCTTCAATTAAGTTGATTAGGTAACATTAATGATATGAGATTGAATTAATGCTTTATATGTTTTTGAAATTGATTATATGTCATTATAAAATGATTAAAATAGATATGATTGAATATCTATGCATTTACTTGGCCAAAAACATCTTTATGAAACTTTACAAAATGTTTGGACATGAAGTTTGGATGTAGACCATAAGTTCGGTCACCCGAACTTATATGACAAAATGATATTTTGTGATTTTGATCAATCACTTGCAAATTTTTGAATATGTATTTTATCTTGATAAGCTTGAATTTCTTGTTGCTTATGATAATGATTTTCTTGGCATAAAAGATTTGATCACGTGTACATGGATTTGTTGAACAAACTTTTCTATCAAGATTTAGTTAGAGGATTGCTAAAAATATGTTTTGAGAAAATTGTCTTTGAGATACTTGTCCATATGAAAACAAACAAAAGAATCTTTCAAACCCATGAAAATGATTTTAGACCTCAAAACATCTTGAGCTTTTTCATATGGATTGTTTTGGACTTATATGGAACTCTAGTATTGATGACTTGAAGTATGCCTTACTAGAGTTGATGATTTCTAAATATTCATTTTAGCATTATTCATTGTTCAAAAAGATTAAGTGTTTCATAAGTTTGTAAAATTATTCAAAAAGGTTCAAACCTCCCTTGAAAATTGGAGAAGTATTTCACAAGTGACAATGGGAGAATTTTACAACTAAGTCTTTACAAAATTTACTTTCAAAATTGAATTTCATATAATTGTTTCAACTGCAAAAACTCCACAACAAAATGGTGTTATTTGAAAAGAAAATTTAAACTTTGTAAAAATTGGCTAGGTCCATGCTTTGTGAAAATTATTCCTCAAAAATATTTTGTCCAAAGTCGTAAACATCACATGTTATGATAAATATAATTCTTTTAAGATCATTTTGAAGAAAAACATCTTTTGAATTCTCTTTTATAGAATGCCTCAAATTGCATATTTTAAAATGTTTGATTATAAATGTCTTATCTTAAATTCTTGTGTTAACTTACTTAAAATTTGATAGAAATCTTGATATTGATATATCTCTTATCTATTCTTCTAACAAAAAAGGCTTATAGAATTTTATAACAAAAAGAACCTTACATGATGAGGAAACCATTCATGTTAGCTTTGATGAATCTTACATTTACTTGGAAAGAAAAGATGAAGATGATGTAGGTACATCTATGAATGACTATCAAATCCATCTTCAAGCACCAACTTTGGAGGATCATACCAATGAGCAAGAAATGATTGAACAAAATGATCAACATAGTGGTGACCAAAAGCTCTCAAAGAACTTAAGATATCCAAGAGGCCACCCTAAGGAGCAAATCATTGGTGATATCTCCCAAGGAGTAAAAATAAGGCGGTACTTTATCAATAACTTTATTCTTTTATTGGATATGAGCCTAAAGTATTGATGATGCATTGTGTGATGATTTTTGGATTATTTGTATGCAAGAGGATTTAAATAAATTTGAAAGATACAATATTTTGGATATTCCTAAATCTCATGATCATTCTATTATTGGAACTAAATGGTTTTTAGAAATAAACTTATTGAATCCGGAGAAGCTGTTAGAAACAAGGTTAGACTTGTTGCCTAAGGATTCAATCAAGAAGAGGAAATTGATTATGATATGAAACCTTTGTTCGAATGCTAGACTTGAGTCCATAAGAATGCTTTTGACTTGTACTTGCTTTAAGTTATTTCAAATGAATGTCAAAAGTGCTTTTCTAAATGGTTCTATTGAGGAAGTGGTTTATATGGAACAATCACCCGGTTTTGCTCATGAAAAGTTTCCTAACCATATTTTCAAACTTTTCTAAGTTTTGAATGGTTTAAAACCAGCTCCTAAAATTTAGTGTGAAAGATTGAGTAGTTTCCATCTTTCAAAAGGATTTTCAAAAAAAGAAAACCGAAACTACCCTCTTTATAAATTCCTCATGCAACAATGATCTATAACTTGTCCAAATATATGATACAACTTTTGGTGCTTCTAATACTTCACTTTGTGATGTGTTTTCCAAGTTGATGCAAAGTAAATTAGAAATGAGCATGATAGGAAAACTCAATTTCTTTCTTGGCCTACAAATCAAGCAAACCAAGAATGGCACTTTCATGAATCATGTTAAGGTATAAGCACTTTCATAAGTTTATCAACTATGCATGACAAGAATAAAATGGTTTCATAGGAGTAGTCAACTCTATTTGACTGCAAGTAGAACTAATATTATGTTTGCAATGTGTTTGTGTGCTAAATTTCATCTTGTCATAAAGAGTTTCATTTGATTGCTATTAAACACATTCACTATTACCTTATTGATACTCTAAGTGATTATGATCTATGTTTCAAATATGTGGCTATGTTATGTGATAATACTAATGCAACAAATTTGATCATCATACTATTCAACAAACTAGGACAAAGCATATTGAGATCATACTTCATCTCATTAGAGATCATTCTACTAAGGGTAATATTTGTTTAAAGCATGATTGCACTAATGAACAAATTAATGATATTCTTACTATGCCATTAGCCAAAGAAAGGTTTGACCAATCTTGGAAGTAGCTTAGAGAATTCAAAATTCAATAACTAATAAGTGTATTCAAGTGTTGTAGCTTCAGGGTGAGGACAAAGATGCCTAGCATGGGAAAAGGAAAGAGAAAAAGCCAAAGAAAAAGAAGGAGGATCAGTGATTAATGAACCAAGGAAGGTTCATGTTTTGCAAAGCATGTCATGGCTGGATAGATTTGTCACAGTGGAGGCTACTACTGAACTTGATGATTGGGCACAAAGGAACCATAAGATAAATCCAAGCCACTGAGGTGGTTGTCATCAAACTATTCGAAATGGGTAATATACTCTCATTTTTTAAATGATGTGAGCTGGACTAGTTTGCCTATGTTTGATGAATGCTATTACCTTCCTTAGTTTATGAAGTTTATGCAAATATTAAGGAAGAAAGAGTTGAGCTAGTTGGTAATAAAGCTATTCAATGGTATTCTTCAAGAATATCACAAGTTAATTTTTTAGATTGATAATGCATTGCTCAATAGAATTTGTGATGTTGAGGATATTGGGTTTAGGCATTATTCTTCCAGAGAACATTGTTTTATAAGTAAGTTATACTCACATGAAAGAATTGAGAATGCCTATACAAATGGTAGAAGCCTCAAGACTAGAAAGGAGTGAGAGATAAAAGCTTTTTGATGCTAGTAAAAGAATTTTGCATCACATGCTTACTACCTTGATTATAGCATACTTTAAACACAAATATTCTGTTGATAATATGTATGTTGTAATTATGCTAGCCATGCATAAGAAAAGAAAATTGAATTTTGGATATATATATATAGTGCTAAAGAATATAATGGCAGCTAGAAGAACCGAGCATAAGCCATTGTCGTATGGAAAGTCATTGGCAGGAATTTTCAAGTATTTCCAAGTGATAATTGCTTTCTAGTGGTTTACCAATAAAGAGTGAAGAAGTCTACACCAACAACTCACTAAACAAAATTCCTTGGATACTTGATGATGATAATGTATGAATGGCTAGAAGAGAAAATCCTCTAAGGGTGATAAAAGAGATGCTAGCGATGATGAAGAAAAGAAGGAAGAAGAAAATGAAGAAGAAGAGGATAAAAAGGAAATCCTTGCTGGAGAAAGGAAACCTAAAATGAGGCATGACTCATCTAGTGAGGGGGAGCAACCCCACAAAAAGAAGTCTATTTGAAGAGTACTCTCTATTGAAGGAAAAGAAGTTGAAGATGAAAATCTCACTAGAGGTGATACCATAGTTGCCAAGGTGTTTCAAGAAATATTGGACAACCATATAGAGGAAATGAAGAAGATGGACAAATTCTTCAAGTCTTTTTGCTCTGATAATTCTTGGCAAATTTGATGGTTTAGAAGCTAGAGTCAAGAATATAGAAGAAGACTTGAGAAAGATTTCTCAAGTGGTTTTAAATGGTGCAAGTCCCTATAAAGCCCAAGAGAAGAAGGAGGTGAAGGAAGTTTAACAAAGTCAAAGCACAAATCCATCACCAATATCCTTCAGCCAAGGGAGGAAAATGTGGTTCAAAGAAAGAAGATCCAAAGACCCACTCAAATTGGTAGCTTTCCAAAGTAGAACTACACGAGTAAAGAGTCAACAAATGAAGGACCCCATCATATAGAGCTCAAGGGAGACATGGCCATCATAACAAACAAAGTTGGAAGTGAAGACCATGAAACGCATCCAAGACTAAGCCTTTCTATCCCTAAACTCTATTTTGATGCTTATTTTAGTTTATTCCTTGATGCACATGTTATGCTTTAATATTGAAATTTACTTGTGCCTTTCTAGTCATTATAATGATTTGAAGCTCAATATGTGAAATCTTTGTGATAAGAGCTTCTTTTGTTTCACTTTTGTTGTCTAAGTACTCTCACCTCAAGTTTAATTGCTGATAAAAAGGGAGAGAAGAAGTCGATTTATTATTGTTAAGATGCTACATAATGATTATTGCTGTTAGGATGATAATTATTTGACTAGAACTATACTGTTTATAAGAGTTGGTCAATACATTGCTAAATTGCCAAATGAGAGTTGATCAATATACTGCTTGTATGTGATACATGTTGTCTCATTTTCATTAACCCCATCTTTGAGTGATGACAAAAGGGGGAGAAGAAATGGGATGACAAAATGTGTGAAAATGTGAAATAGCAGTGGACAAAATGTGTGAAAATGTGAAATAGCAGTGGAATTCCTCATGCATGAATATAAAATGTGTCAATTTTCTGAAAATCCATGCATATGTCAAGGGGGAGAAAGAACAAAACATGCTATGTGTTTGTTGTACTGCAATTGCTTGATGTAATTGTGATGTGTAATGTAAATGCGCTATGAATGTGTAATGTGAAACTAATTGGTTGCATTTGAAATTTAAATTGAAAATGATTGTTTTCTGAGATTTTGAAAATGGTTAAGTTGGGATTGTGAAGTTTTTATCATGGTTCTTGACTTGACCTATGACTTTACATTACATCATGAAAACAATTAAATACATGAGTTTTGTGGTTTTGCAAAGATAAACTGAGTGCTATTGTAGCTATACATATTTGAGTACTTCTATAGTTCATTTGAAAATGCAAAATCACCTTTTCAACTTGTTTCCAAAAATTTGGACTTGAAATTCGGATGCAGACCAAAAATTCGGACGCATCAAGATCTTGTTTTAATCTCTTCCACTATGTTTGAACAACCTTAGGAAAGCTTATTTTCAAAAATTGAAGCTTTCATTCACTTATTTTACAATTCGGACTTGATATGTCAAAATTCGGATGCATAGCATCTCAAGTCCAAACTTGTTGAAAAATGAGCACAAACTAAGGGGGAGCATTGTTAAACATTTACAATCTTTAAAACCTCTCTTAGAATCTTTTCTAAATGCTAAAATGCTATACCTTCTATTCTAGTTGTGTTGGAAGGAAGGAGGTTAATGGAGGTTGGTTGGGTCATAGGCTCATATTGAGCCTTTTGTATGTCAATGTGCTAAATTGATTATTTTCTATCATTGACATCAATACTTCTTTGTACTACATTGTTTAAATCCATCACATTTTGCATCAAAGTTTGTCATCATCAAAAAGGGGGAGATTGTTAGCCCTAAGGGCAAATCATGTAGTTTTGATTAATGACAAATATTGATGAGGACTAATATGCTTGTATGTTGTGTGATAGGTTTTATGAACTAAGAAGTATGAAGTCTCATTGCCTTGAAGTTAAAATGCAAGAACAACTCCAATATGTCAAAGTGATTAAAGATTGAAGAGTTTGTTCAAGATGTTAGAAGGCTTTGAAGACATGAAGTGTAGGTTGCATGTGCTTAATAGG
Organism: Rauvolfia tetraphylla; assembly: GCA_030512225.1. NCBI lineage: Eukaryota > Viridiplantae > Streptophyta > Magnoliopsida > Gentianales > Apocynaceae > Rauvolfia > Rauvolfia tetraphylla. The sequence continues at coordinate 1,257,285 of JAJQKT010000009.1, read as the reverse complement.
TAAACTTTGTAAACCCTACACTCTTAAGCCTTGGAATCTATGAGTTGCAATTGAGAGCACAAAACTTGATTTAAATGGTTTCAATGGTTTTGAAGTTACCTAAATTATCAAGTTTTCATAAATGGTTTTGGTACATAAAAGGTCTTTAATGACTTATCTTTAAGGCTAGAATGTTTTCCAACTTGTTTGAATTGATTTGAACATGTTTTGACAAAGTTTGAAAAATTCGGATGCAAGATTCGGACGCAGTCCAAAAATTCGGTCGTCCGAATTTTGTAGCAAAAGTTTGCTACTATTCTTCCAGAGAAATTCGGAAGAAGATTCGAACGCAGCCAAAAAATTCGGTCATCCGAATTTTGGCCTTTAGCATGGTCACTGTTCTTCCAGAGAAATTCGGAAGAAGATTCGGACGCAGCAGAAAAAATTCGGTCGTCCGAAAAATTCGGACGCAGAATTCGGTCATCCGAATTTTCTGAAACTAGCCGTTACTAGCCGTTGTATAGCCGTTTGAACTGATTTTTGAATTCTATAAAAGCCATAAACTCCAGATTTTTTAGTAGAACTTTGAACTTAACAAATCCTATATGCTCTAACTTGTTTTACATCAAATTGAATTGAAAAGCTCTCAAATTGCCTTGTGCTCAAAGATTGAAATTCAAGATTCAAAAGGCAACAAAGTGTGAAGGTGAAACATTGTGTAATCATCTACCAACAAAGTGGTAACATCTTACACTCTCTCTTTTCTTATCTTAATTGTATTTTCTACTAGCTCATTTGCAAGGTTATCTTGTGACATAAAACCCTTTTGTGGAAAGGTGAGCCATAGACTAGATTAATCAAGGTTGTAGTGTAAAACCCATGTGTGGGTGAGCCTTGGATTAGATTAGTCTTAAGGTTGTCTTTAGATATAAAACATTTGTGTTTGGTGAACCTTGTATTGTTTGTATAATTACTAAAAGAGGTTGTGAGTGTAAAACCATTGTGTGGTAAGCCTCTTATGTAATTGTTGAATTTGAGCATATAGTGGATTGGTTGAAATCCTTGAGTGTGGACTCAAGGTAGTGGATGTAGATCTTGAAAAGATCGAACCACTATAAATTGTGTGTTCATTCCTTATAGTTTTATTTATTTACATGCTCTTGTTATTATTACTTATTCATAGTTGTTGATTGATTGATTGTAGTCTTATAATTTGATGATCTTATCTTAACCAACACATCACATATAAACTTGAAGTTTGTGAAATTAAAGAAGAGCTTTTATTAAGGCAAAGGATTTGCAAAACAAGAAAAAGATTTCGATAATTAGCCAAAGACCTAATTCACCCCCCTCTTAGGTCTTACACATTGAACGGTTAGTGTTTTTGGGGTTTATAATCAGTTCTCAAGGAGTTGAGGTCGATAGTGAGAAGGTGAAGGCTATCTAGGATTGGCTAACTCCGAAGAGTGTGAGTGAGGTGAGGAATTTTCATGGACTTACTAGTTTCTACAGGAGGTTTGTTAAGGAATTTTCTACCATTGCTGCTCCTTTGACTGAGGTAATTAAGAAAGAAAAAGGGTTTACATAGGGTCGGGAACAGGAACATGCATTTACATTGTTGAAAGAAAAATTATGTTTTGCTCCTATTTTATGTTTATCTGATTTTGAGAAAGCTTTCGAGGTTAAATGTGATGCTGCTGGGATTGGTATAGATGCTGTGCTTTTGCAAGAGAATAGACCAGTTACATATTTTAGTGAGAAGCTTAGTGGTGCACAACTCAATTATCCAACATATGATAAGGAGTTGTATGTAGTTGTGAGAGCATTGGAAGTGTGGCAACATTATCTCCAACCTAGAGAGTTTGTCATTAGGACTGATCTTAAGTCTTTAAAGCACTTGAAGGGACAGGGGAAGCTGAGCAAGTGACATGCCACCTGGGTGGAGTTTCTAGAAACCTTTCCCTATGTTCTGCTATATAAGCAAGGGAAGGAGAATGTGGTAGCATATGTTTTATCTAGGAGGTATTCCTTGATTACTACTCTACATTTTAAGTTATTAGGATTTGAATAGCTTAAGGAATTATACGTGTTTTATGAAGATTTTGCTACTGTATATTCTGCTTGTGTACATACTGCATTCCACAAATTCTATAGGCATGATGGCTATCTCTTTCGGGGTAATCAATTGTGTGTGCCTAATTGTTCTATGCGTACTTTATTTGTGCTTGAGGCTCATAGTGGAGGATTGATGCGACATTTTGGGGTTGCTGAGACTTTGGGTATTTTGCAATAACTTTTTTTTTGGCCCGGTATGCGTAAGAATGTGGAACATGTGTGTGCCAAGTGTATTGCATGTAGAGAGGCAAAATCCACTGTTAAACCTCATGGTTTGTATACCCCTTTACTTATACTTGCTGAACCATGGACTGATATCTCTATGGACTTTGTCACTCACAGGCTGATGGTCAAACCGAGGTTGTCAATAGGACCTTAGGTACCTTACTACATGCTTTCTCTGGTAAGAATCTAAAAACTTGGAGTAAATGTTTACCATTTATCGAGTTTGCATATAATCAGAGTGTGCACTCAACCACAGGTTATTCACTATTTGAACTTGTATATGGCTTTAATCTTTAACTGTTTTGGATTTGATGCCTTTACCTATGCATGAGTTGTCTAGTACAGATGACAAGAGCAAAGCCAGTATATTAAGCAGAGGAATAAGGTTTAGGCCAAACAATCCAATAAAGTGCAAAAATTAGTGACTTTTGAACCCAGTGATTGGGTTTGGGTGCACCTAAGGAAGGAACGGTTTCCTGCCCAGATGAAGTCCAAATTGGCTCTTAGAGGAGATGGTCCATTTCAAGTGATATAACGGATCAATAACAATGCCTACAAGCTTGATCTGCCAGGTGAGTATGGTGTTTCCGCGACCTTTAATGTTGCTGACCTTTCTCCTTTTGATATGGATTCTGTTATCCCTAAGGGCAAATTATGTAGTTTTGATTAATGACAAATATTGATGAGGACTAAAATGTTTGATTATTGTGTGATAGGTTCTGTAAACTGAGAAGTATGAAGTCTCATTGCTTTGAAGCAAAAGTTCAAGAACAACTTCAGTTAAGCTAGTATTTGAAGTTTGAAGAATGTTGTTCTAAAGATGATCAAAAGGCATTGAAGACTTGAAGTGTAGAGTGCATTTAACTTTTAGGTAAATTTCAATGTAAACTCTACACTTGCATGTCTTGGTTATCATTGAATGCATAAGAGAGCATAAAAATAATCTTATGATCTTAAAAGTCTTTGAATGAATCTTTTTATAAGATATGTTTGTAAACTTCATATGTTCATGTTTTTCAAGCTTAAATATGGTTAAATAAGTTTTCTATACATATCAAATGTTTTTCAAACTCATTGAAGTTATATCTCAAATGATTTTACAAAGTTTGAAAATGCTTTCAAAAAATTTGGTCGTCCGAATTTTGTAGCAAAAGTTTGCTACTATTCTTCCAGAGAAATTCGGAAGAAGATTCGGACGCAGCCAAAAAATTCGGTCATCCGAATTTTTGGCCTTCAGAATGGTCACTGTTCTTCCAGAGAAATTCGGAAGAAGATTCGGACGCAGCAAAAAATTCGATCGTCCGAATTTTTGTTCTCAGCATGGTTACTATTCATCCAGAGAAATTCGGACGAAGATTCGGACGCAGCCAGGAAATTCGGTCGTCCGAATTTTCTGAAACTAGCCGTTTCTAGCCGTTTTATGAACGTTTTAACAGATTTTCAAATTCTATAAAATCTAGAAATATGCAAATTTTTGTAACTCTTGAAATCTTGAAAACTCCAAGCATTCAAAAGCATTTAGCAAACATTTCTTAAGCTCTCTTATGTCTTGTGCATTCAATTGATCAATCCAAAGACATCAAAGTGTGAAGGTGCTAATTTGTGTAATATCTACCATCAAGTGGTAACTTCTACACACTCTTCTTTACTTATTCAATTGTGTTGATCTACTAGCTCTAGCAAGGTTATCTTGATAACATAAAATCCTTTAGATAAGGGTGATCCTTGAAGTTGTGATTCAAGGTTGTTTGAGATATAAAAACATAGGTTGGTGAGCCTTGTTTGTAAAAATTACTAGAAGAGGTTGTATGTGTAAAACCAAAGTGTGGTGAGCCTCTCTTGTAATTTGTAAACCTGAGCAATTAGTAGATTTGTTGAAATCCTTAAGTGTGAGCTTAAGGTAGTGGATGTAGATCTTGAGGATCGAACCACTATAAATTGTTTGAGTTCTTTGCTATTGCTTTCATTATTATCTTGCTATCAATTATCTCTAATTAGCTCATATAACTTGTTCTTGATATAAACGCAAAAAAGGTTTAAGTTTGCAAAAAATAGCCAAATACCTAATTCACCCCCCTCTTAGGTATTTCAATTGGTATCAGAGCTAGAACTTCTGTGTGTGGTTTAACAACCTAGAAGACAAAGATCCTATGGCTAATATGTCAAACCTACCTTACCTAGAAGGATCTTCCACAAATAGACCACCTTTGTTTAATGGAACAAATTACACTTTCTGGAAATCTAGAGTTAAAATTTATATTTGTTCTATTAATTTTGATTTGTGGAACATAATTGAGAAAGGTCCTTATGTCCCAATGAAAATGAGTGCTTTGATGGAATAACCTCGAGTACCCAAGTCCATGATGAATTTGATGAGCATGATTCTAAGAAAATGACTTTAAATTATCAAGCCATGAATATATTAAGTTGTGCTTTAGATGTTACTGAATACAATAGAGTTAGTAGATGTGATTCTGCTCATGACATGTGGAGATTACTACAAATTACACATGAAGGAACTAATCAAGTTAAAGAATCTAAACTTGCCATGCTAGTTAGAGATTATGAATCATTTACCATGAAACAAGGTGAAAATATTAGTGATATGTTTACAAGATTTACTAACATTTTCAATGGCTTAAAAGCTTATGGTAAAAGCTATACTATGGGAGAGCAAAACAGAAAGATTTTAGATGCTCTACCAAAATCCCTGGCAGCCTAAAACACTTGCCATTGAGGAATCCAAGGATTTGAAGACTCTTCCACTTGAAGAGCTCATTGGATCTCTACTTGACTCATGAAATGAAGATGAAACGGCTAAATGACAAGGAGGATGAAGAAAAGGGAAGAAAAGGAGTAGTGCTTAATGCCTCAAACAACTTGAGTGAACAAGAACAATCTTCAAGTGAAGAAGAAGGAGGAAACAGTGGAGAAGAAGAAATTGCAATGGCGGTGAAGAAGTTCAAGAGATTCTACAAAAAGGAATTTCTCAAGAAAGGAAGAAAGCCAGTCAAGAAGAGTGGACAATCTTCATCATATAAACCTCAATGCTTTGAATGCAAGAGTACTGAGCATCTTATTGTCTGATTGTCCCAAAGTGTTGGAAAGGGAAAGAGAATGCAAAAACAGGGAAGAAATCGCCAAGAAAGGAAAAGGACTAGTTGGAACATGGGATCAACGAGAAAGTGAGGATGAAAGTGAAGGAAAGGCCAACATATGCTTCATGGCCATTGATGATCGTGTACAATCTTCACCCTCTATTTCAAATGTATATGATGATGATATCGATTCGAGTGATCTTATTGTTGAGTTATTTGAAGAATTAAAAAAAGGCTTCAAAAAGAAATAAAGAAATGAAACTCAAAATACATGATTTATCTAATGAGAATTCAAAATTATGTGTTGAAAATGGAAAACTTCTTGAAACCATTAGTTGCATTGCTATTGAAAAAGAAGTTTTGAATACAACTATACAAAACATATCTTTTGAAAACAAAAAGCTTTGCACTAGAATTATTTCTCTTGAATCAATGATAAAAGATCATGAGCTTCTAAAAAGGAAAGTTAATGATCTAACTTTATGCATTGAGAGATTTACAAATGGAAGGGAAAATTTGAATAAATTACTTGGCTATCAAAGACCTTCATTTGTAAAACATGGTCTTGGTTTTACTCATGATTATTCTGCTCCAAAAGCAGAGAAAATCTTTTGTTAAAGAATCTTATCATTCTAGATCACATATTTGCTGCACTTATTGTGGTAAACATGGACACAAGGTTTCTAGATGTTTTGTCAAAAGAAAAGTAGAAAGTGGTGTTAAAACCATTTGGAAAGTCAAAGAAACTTTTACTAAACCCCTTGGACCCAAGAAAATATGGGTACCAAAAATCACCTTTTCAAATTTGATATAGGTACAATTTGCCTCAAGATCAAGTGCCACAAAATGGTTCCTTGACAGTGGATGCTCAAGGTACATGACTGGAAATGCATCACTTGTTAGTGAACTTCAAACTACAAGTGAAGGTTTTGTCACATTTGGAGATAAGAAGACAGGGAAAATACTTGGAATAGGTAACATTGGTAAAGGTTCTTTCCCTCTTATCAAGAAAGTATTACTTATTGAAGATTTAAAGTATAATTTACTGAGTATTAGTCAATTATGTGATAATGGATGCAAAGTAGAGTTTAAATGTGATACTTGTACTATTCTTGACAATGCAAGTAACAAAACTATCTTTGTTGCTAAAAGAGTTGGTAATGTATATGTGTTGTATCTTGATGAGCTTATTACAAATAATATTAAATGTCTTGCCATTCATGACAATGATGGATTTTTATGGCATAGAAGATTAGGACATGTAAGCATGGATTTATTAAACAAACTTTCTACACAAGAGCTTGTGAGAGGATTACCTAAATTGCATTTTGATAAAACTCGCCTCTGTGATGCTTGTCAATATGGAAAACAATCAAAAATATCTTTTAAACCAAAGAAAATGGTTTCTACCTCAAAACCTCTTGAACTAATTCATATGGATTTATTTGGACTTATGAGGGGACTACTAGTCTTGGTGGTAAAAGTTATGCATATGTGATTGTTGATGATTTTTCAAGATTTACATGGGTAATCTTCTTAGCACAAAAAGATGAAACATTTTATGAATTTTCAAAACTCTTCAAAAAGGTTCAAACCTCTCTTGATTGCAAACTGATTTCTATTAGAAGTGATAATGGAAGAGAATTTTGTAACCAAGACTTTACAAAATTTTGTGATGAATATGGTATTACTCACAATTTTTCAGCTGCCAAAACACCTCAACAAAATGGTGTTGTTGAAAGGAAAAACAGAACCTTACAAGAAATGGCTCGATCAATGCTTTGTGAAAACTCATTACCAAAGTATTTTTGGGCTGAAGCTGTTAATACAACTTGTTATATCATGAACAGAGTTTCACTAAGACCTTTTATAAAAAAAACACCTTTTGAACTCTTATTTGACAAAACTCCATCAATTGATTTCAAAGTTTTTTGTTGTAAATGCTTCATTTTAAACACTAGCAACTATCTTGGTAAGTTTGATAGAAAATCAGATGAAGGAATTTTTCTTGGTTATTCATCAAATAAAAAGGCATATAGAGTCTATAATAAAAGAACATTGTGTGTTGAAGAAACTATTCATGTAACCTTTGATGAATCTAACATTTATCTTCAAAGAGGAAATGAAGATGACACAGGCACATCAATGGTTGAAAATCATACTCAACACCAAGCACCCACAATGGAAGATCATGCCAAAGAAGAAGAAGTAATGGAGCAAGAACAAGATGGTCAATCAAGCAATAATCAAGAACTTCCAAAGGATATCACATATGCAAAAGGTCATCCTAAGGAGCAAATCATTGGTGATGTCTCCCAAGGGGGTAAAAAACAAGGCGGTACTTTATTGATAACTTCGCTCTTTTTATCTCATATTGAACCAAAAAAATATTGATGATGCATTGTGTGATAATTTCTGGATTATTGCTATGGAAGAAGAGCTAAATCAATTTGAAAGAAATAAAGTTTGGTCTCTTGTTCCTAGACCTCATGATCATTCTGTTATTGGTACAAAATGGGTTTTTAGAAATAAGTTAAATGAACTAGGAGAAGTAGTTAGAAATAAAGCTAGACTTGTTGCTCAAGGTTTCAACCAAGAAGAAGGCATTGACTATGATGAGACCTTTGCTCCGAGTAGCTGATTAGAATTTATAAGAATACTTTTGGCATTTGCTTGCTTTAAAGGCTTTAAACTTTTTCAAATGGATGTTAAAAGTGCTTTCCTAAATGGTTTTATTGAAGAAGAGGTTTATGTAGAACAACCTCCTGGTTTTATCCATGAAAAATTTCCAAATTATGTGTATAAGCTAACCAAAGCTCTATATGGACTGAAACAAGCTCCAAGATCTTGGTATGAAAGATTAAGTGGTTTTCTTCTCTCAAAAGGTTTTTACTAAAGGAAAAGTAGACACAACTCTTTTTATTAAAACATCTTCTAAAAAATGATATTTTGCTTGTACAAATCTATGTTGATGATATCATTTTTGGTTCTACTAATATTTCTCTTTGTGAAGAGTTTGCTAAAACTATGCAAAATGAATTTGAGATGAGTATGATGGGAGAACTAAGTTTCTTCCTTGGACTACAAATTAAGCAAACCAAGGATGGAGTCTTCATCAATCAAGAAAAATATACTAAGGAGCTATTGAAAAGGTTTGGAATGGATCAAGCAAAAGGAATAAGTACTCCCTATGAGTTCATCAACTAAACTTGATAAAGATGAGAAAGGTAAAAGTATTGATGAGAAATTATATAGAGGAATGATAGGAAGTTTACTCTATCTCACTCGCTAGTAGACCGGATATTATGTTTGCTTTGTTTGCTTGTGTGCTAGATTCCAATCATATCCTAAAGAATCTCATCTAATTTACGTCAAACGAATATTTCGTTATTTGATTGATACACATGACTATGGTCTTTGGTTTTCTAAAACTTCATCTTTTGAACTTATTGGATATTCGATGCTCGACTATGCTTTGGGATGCAAAATTGAGCGTAAAAGTACAAGTGGTCATTGTCAATTTCTTGGTAGTTGTCTAGTGTCTTGGTTTAGTAAAAGGCGAGGCTTGTGTATCTTTATCCACAGCGAGGTTCGAATACATAGCTGCAGGAAGTTGTTGTGCACAATTATTATGGATACAACATACTTTACTTGATTATGGTCTTAAATTTAAGTGTGTGCCTATACTGTGTGATAATACTAGTGCTATCAATTTGAGCATTAATCCCATTCAACACTCTAGGACAAAGCATATAGAGATAAAACATCATTTCATTCGTGATCATGTGATTAAGAAAGATATATTCTTAGAACATGTACATACAAATGATCAAATTGCTGACATATTTACAAAGCCTTTGGCTGAGGAAAGGTTTAATCACCTAAGAAGACTCTTAGGAATTTCAAAATTCAATGACTAATGTGTGTATTAATGTTGTGATGAAAACAGAGATTTATTGATAAAAAATTCGGACGCAGGACAGAAAATTCGGTCGACCGAATTTTCTGAACCTAAGAGACAGAAACTTTCAACCGAAAATTCGGACGCAGACCTAAAATTCGGTCGTCCGAATTTTGCGGATGCATCCCTTTAAATGAAAATCGAACGGTTTCTTTCAAACATTACAACTTCCGAATTTTACACTCTTTCAAAACCTCTCATACCCATTCACGTCCGAATCAAAATCTCTTCAAATCCACACACTCTCATCCCGATTTTCCTTCATTTTTAAACTTCTAAGCCCTAATTTCATACAGAAAACAATTCCTTCTCAAGAGAAAACATCATGGTAAGAACAAAGAAGCCCAATGTTGAGAAAGGAAAAGGAAAGGCTAAGGAAGGAGATGGAGACCCAATTCTTAATCAGCCAAGAAGGATTCGCATCCCTCAAACACAATCTGGAGTTGACAGGTTTATTTCTATCAAATCTACTCATGAATTTGATGAATGGAATAAGAATAGTAGAAAGATTATTCCTGGATATAAGGTGGATGCTGATAAACTATCTAGTATGGATGTGGTTCTGTCCTGTTTCAATGATGTTGGATGGAGTAGTTTGTTGTTTATTAATGAAGATTTTTATCCTACTTTGGTATATGAATTCTATGCAAACCTAAAGGAAGAAAGAACTGAGATTGTTGGGGATGATAGGATACAATGATATTCAACTAGAGTATCCCAAGTTGATATTGAATTAAGTGAAGCCCTGATTAACAGAATTTGTGGGGTAAGTGACAATGGGGCTAGATATTATGCACCCTCAATGCATTGCTATGATCGTCAACTCTTCACATATGATAGATTTGAACAAGCATTTACAAATCGAAGAGAGTTTAGATCTATAAAAAAGAGGGAAATCAAGAATTTGGATGCTAGAGGTAGAGTATTGCATCATATGGTAACTACTATGATTGTTCCTAACTTTGGACATAAAACATCAGTAGGTAATATGCATATGGTTTTAATGTTGGCCTTGCATGAACAGAGGAAATTGAACTTTGGATATATACCCTTAAGACACATGATTACTGCTAGAAAAACAGTAACCAAGGCATTCCCTTTTGGAAAGCTGTTAACAAAGATCTTTAAGCATTTTAAGATTAAACTTCCAGGAAGAGGACAAGCCTTTAAAAGTGGAGAAATATACACTGATGAATCCCTTAAGAGAATGCAGCTTATCCTTGATGATGATGGAGTATGGAAAACAAAAAGAGGATCCTCTCCAAAAAGATTAGGAAGAAAAGAAAGGACAGAAAGTGTAGAAGAGGAAAAGGAGGATAAGAGAGCATAAAAATAATCTTATGATCTTAAAAGTCTTTGAATGAATCTTTTTATAAGATATGTTTGTAAACTTCATATGTTCATGTTTTTCAAGCTTAAATATGGTTAAATAAGTTTTCTATACATATCAAATGTTTTTCAAACTCATTGAAGTTATATCTCAAATGATTTTACAAAGTTTGAAAATGCTTTCAAAAAGTTTGGTCGTCCGAATTTTGTAGCAAAAGTTTGCTACTATTCTTTCAGAGAAATTCGGAAGAAGATTCGGACGCAGCCAAAAAATTCGGTCGTCCGAATTTTTGGCCTTCAGCATGGTCACTGTTCTTCCAGAGAAATTCGGAAGAAGATTCGGACGCAGCAAAAAATTCGGTCGTCCGAATTTTTGTTCTCAGCATGGTTACTATTCATCCAGAGAAATTCGGACGAAGATTCGGACGCAGCCAGGAAATTCGGTCGTCCGAATTTTCTGAAACTAGCCGTTTCTAGTCGTTTTATGAACGTTTTAACAGATTTTCAAATTCTATAAAAGCTAGAAACATGCAAATTTTTGTAACTCTTGAAATCTTGAAAACTCCAAGCATTCAAAAGCATTTAGCAAACATTTCTTAAGCTCTCTTATGTCTTGTGTATTCAATTGATCAATCCAAAGACATCAAAGTGTGAAGGTGCTAATTTGTGTAATATCTACCATCAAGTGGTAACTTCTACACACTCTTCTTTACTTATTCAATTGTGTTGATCTACTAGCTCTAGCAAGGTTATCTTGATAACATAAAACCCTTTAGATAAGGGTGATCCTTGAAGTTGTGAGTCAAGGTTGTTTGAGATATAAAAACATAGGTTGGTGAGCCTTGTTTGTAAAAATTACTAGAAGAGGTTGTATGTGTAAAACCAAAGTATGGTGAGCCTCTCTTGTAATTTGTAAACCTGAGCAATTAGTAGATTTGTTGAAATCCTTAAGTGTGAGCTTAAGGTAGTGGATGTAGATCTTGAGGATCGAACCACTATAAATTGTTTGAGTTCTTTGCTATTGCTTTCATTATTATCTTGCTATCAATTATCTCTAATTAGCTCATATAACTTGTTCTTGGTATAAACGCATAAAAGGTTTAAGTTTGCAAAAAATAGCCAAATACCTAATTCATCCCCCTCCCCCCCCTCTTAGGTATTTCAGATTCAGATTCGAGGATGAATCTTCTTGAGGAGGGAGGGACTGATGCAAGCAAGACTATAGATTGCTATGATGACTTGGACGTGTCCAATAAACAGCTAATTATACCGGTTGGGCCTATGACCAGAGTTAGGGCTAAGGCGCTTAAAGAGGCCTTGTTTGCGTATGTAGGCCAACATTTGAAGATGATAGAGTTGACCAAACCTATTGGAGGAGAGTTAGTTGGGTCGCAGCCAAACTTGGTCCATTTGTCTCAAATACTTGGGCCGGATGACTTTAGCACTTGAAGGCTATGTAATGGGCTCAAACCCAAGAGGAAGTTATGTTTTAAAACTTGGGTCGCCAATCTATGTTGGATATGTTTTATGTTGGGCTTGCATGTATCATTAGCCCAGCCCTTTCATATCTTACCCTAGCTATAAGTAGTCTTCTTTAAGACAATTAGGTCAGATTTTTGGTGTCATTAGAGAGGGGTTGCCGCCACCATCTTGAGAGGTTAGGATTCCTCTTACTCTTATTACTCAAAGAATTACACTTCACTTATCAATTGAGATTTCCGATTTTGGCGTGTAAGTGTTCTTCTTACTTGGTTAAATTCTGATTATCGGGATTGTTTATAACAAAGTTTCTAACAGGTGTCGTAGGAATTTAATTATCTTCAAAAATTAGAGTTTTTGTTTGTTCAAACCGAAAAACCCATCATTCCCATCGTTTCTTCTGCAGATTGCACGTCACATGTGCTTGGTTTCACATATCTTTCTATCTTCTAGAACCTTTCTTCTATATTGTCAAACCTCTTATCAACATTGGCGGGGAGCCCATTCATCTTCTTTGCCATATTGCTCAACTCTGAGATTCGAAAGTCTCCACGTAAGCACTAGTCATAGTGGCATCATACTCCATGACCCTTGGTGGTTCTTCTTTTCTTCGAGTTTCCTCTTCTTTTCTAATCTCTCAATATCGGGGACATCTTCAAATATTTTTATTTTGGCCTTGCTAGGATCCCCCTGAACTTGAGCTTTACTTGCTTTCTCTCTTGAATTTCTTGGTTGTGGTTGGAAGGATATCACCACTTCTTAGAGCTTATATTATTTCTTCATAGAAATGCTTTGTAAGCTTCCAAGTGTGCCCACCTTTACAAACTCCATCTGGTTCAAGCTACTTATATTCTATTTGTCATATCTTGCTATCTTCACTCCATTTTCCAATTTGATGTTGTAGTGCTTGAAGATCATGGTTAGTAAGCAACCATATAAAAGGTCCTCTTAGAAATCTTCACACATTCTAGCATATGATTCAAGGCAATGAAACTAATATGCATTTTTCTTCCCTTATGCAATGCTTGCATGATCACCATTTGCATTGCTGTCGCAGGTGATTTGTGGCCTTTGCTTGGAAAGATTGTAGTTGAAATCATAGAGTGCATGATCCTCCCATAAATATCAAGCTTCTCTATGGTTCTTTGCTTGGTATTCTCAAAGATTTCCCCCTTTTGTTCTTACTTTTTAAAATATTCTATATTAAAGAAAAGAAATATTCATCATCAGTAAGTTGGGTGTTGTTGTAGTGCATTATACCTTCGTCTCCAACTTCGATGATAAGACAAAATAGATGATCATTAAACCTCATCTTGACGTTATCTACCCTTGAGGAATACCATTGCACTCCATCTTCATCAACATCTTCCTTCTTCAAATTAGAATAGAATTCCCAAACCTAGTTGCTGAAGTGTTCATCCTCAATTGTCAACAAGTTGCTCAATCTAAGTGATACAAAGTTGCTAATTATATCTTCAAAGCCATCTAAAAAGTCCTTTACATTCTCCTTGTGTCCTAGAAGTATTTCTCTTGAATATTTTCTCATAGCTCCAAATTTCTTCCGAGCTTCAGCACTAGCAAATTGACTGTCCATCTTAACTCTTCGTAAGTTTGGCTATTACTTCTTGGTAGTTCTTCGAATCAAGGGAGTTTCTTCTTATTTTATTGACTCCTCATGCTCAACCAAGATTTTCTTCTCATCAATTTCTTCTTTCCTTCTCCTTTGGTGGTGCCTTTGCAATCATGGCCTTTCCCTTTCCTTTCTTTGTTGTATTTGTCCCTTTTCTTCCTTCCTTGGTGTCAGAACTTTAACAGCGATAGATTTCTTCACCATTTTGCTTTGGTCAAATGAGGGTTTAGTGGAATGTTGAATGGAAGAATTTGGGTTGTAGACGATGGAATTTTGATGGCGTGAGAGAGTTTCTAGAAGAAACTAGATAGAGGCTTGAGGAATAATGAAGTAATGGAACTGCTCAACCGTTTCAGGTTTTTATACAAAGACCATTACATGATCACTTCGGTCAATCGAAGTTTGCGCACCTCAACCTAACAAATTTGAATGCCTAAATTGGTGACACAAAATTTAAACTTTTTTAATTTTCTAAACCAATTCGAACTTAATCAAATCAAGTTTCAGAAACATTTGAATCATAAGATAAAACATTTAGAGAGTTCTTAACTTAAAAAGTCTTTATAAAAAACTTTCATCTTCGAAAGATATGAGATTACTTAGGCTCAAAGACAAAGTTTAAATTGAAACTATAAGATTTGTGCTTCAAAGTATAAGTCTAAATTTCAAAAGCAAAGAGGTGTAGGGTTTATAAGTTATACCTATGGAATAACCACAGTCCTACACTATAGAATTTTCAAAGCCTTCTTCTATACTTGACATCCACTTCAATCTTCAAGTTTTTAACCTCACTTGGGATGTCCTTGTTTTTCTTTAGATTCAAGGCAATGAGATCTTTTACTTTTCCAACCCAAAAATTCTATTACACAAGAAATAGTCAAATTAGCCAACATCAATATTTGTTATTAGTCAAAACTTCAAGATTTGCCGTTAGGGACAACAACATGTACCTTTCCTATTTGCTTGGTAGATTAAACATGGATGTTTTAGTTTTCTTGACGACCGAGCATGGGAATAGATTCAGGGTTGGAAAGGGAATGCTCTCATTGCTGCAAGAAAAGAGGTCCTTAAAGGCCAATATAGAAGCTATCCCAACTTATGTCATGCAAAGCTTTCTTATTCGTCGATGTTCATGTGATTAACTAATCAATTTGGTGCAAAATTATTAGTGAGGCAGTCTGGAGAGGAAAAGAATATTTGCTGATTAGCTTGGAGCAAGCATTGAGAGCCGAAAGCATTAGAATGATGGGCTTTTGGGACCTTTACTCTTTTAATCTTTCCTTCCTTGCCAAACAATGCTGGAGGATTATTCAAAATCCAAGCACTTTAGGCAGCAAAATTCTGCAACATTACAAGAAAACACGCAATTAGTGACAGATATTAGCGACAGAATTTTCCGTCGCTAAATTTGCGACTACTTAGCTAGGAAAAAACTACCAATGTCATATTTTGACCAAAAATATAAATCCTTGGTCGAGGGATTAGAGATGGAATTTTTAATTTTTTTCTAATTTAAAAAGGCCGTTGCTAATCTGTTACAAATTTACAATGGATTAGCGATGGATTTTTTAAATTTTTTCTAATTTAAAACTAAGAGGTCGTTGCTAATCTGTTGCAAATTTGTAATTGATTAGCTATGTAACTGTGAAAAAATTTAAAAATTATATACCAATTTTAAAAATTATGAGCTCGTTACTAATCCGTTGCAAATTTGTAACTGATTAGCTACGCAAATGTGAAAAAATTAAAAATATATATATACTAATTTTAAAAATTATGAGCTCGTTGCTAATCCATTGCAAATTTGAAACAGATTAGCAACAGGCTCATAATTTTTAAATTATAATATATTTTTAAATTTTTTTCACATATTCGTTGCTAGTTGTAAATTTGTAACGGATTAGCAATGTACTCATAATTTTTAAATTAGTATATATTTTTTAATTTTTTTACATTTTCGTTACTAATTCCTTGCAAATTTGTAACGGATTATCAACGGCCACCGAAGAAAATTAAAATATAAAAATATAATAATTTAAAAATTAGGTGGCCGTTGCTAATCCATCGCTAGTTCGTGAGGGATTAGCGATGGATACGAATAGAAAAATAAAAAATATATATTAATTTGTAAATTAGATGTAATAATAATATAATTATATGATAATATAAGCAAATTATTAATATAATAATAAAGATATTAATGGTAAAATAGAATAGAAGAAGTGACTTGGTCCAGTGGAGGAAGACATCGTCCAACTTTGAAGGAACGCGAGTTCGAATCTTGCTTCCAGCTAAACGAAGCATTTAAGATAATTAAATTTGAATTGGGATATCCCGATCCATTGGAGTCAAATCTGATCGGGTTAGCCCAATTTGAATTATTTTTAAACATTTATTTTTAAATTATAATTTGTCTATTGGGCCAAATCAGGTAGGGTTATCCTGATCCACACTATTTTTAAAATTTTTAAATAATAATTTATATATTTCCTTTTATTATTTATTTTTAAATTATAATTTATGTCATTTGCAAATCCGTCGCTAATAGAGACAGATTTTTTTAAAAATATTTTCTAAAACCAGATTTTCAATGAATTAATGGTAATTTGTTATTTTTAAAATTTAAATATATTATTGTCCGTAGCAAATACGTCGCTAAATTATTCTTAATATAGCCGTTTGACTATTTTTTTCCGTCGCAAATCCATCGCTAATTGGGATGGAATAATGATGCGATTGTGTATTTAACGAGAGAACTTTTCGTCGTTAATCCATCGCTAGCAGTGATTAGCGACAGATATGTCTATTGCTAATTTTGTGTTTTCTTGTAGTGCGAGCTAAGTATAATTCTCATGGGATGTTGCTTAAAGCTAGTGCTGGGAAGAGGCCTTCCTTTCTTTGGAGGAGTTTACTTCAGGGGGCGGGAAGCTTTGGGAATAGCCTCAGATGGAGGGTTGGATTCGAAACCTCAATAAGCATTTATGATGAACCGCAGATTCTCTCCCTACCTTCTTTCAGAGCAGCAGGTTACAGAAAAGCATCGCTAGTAGAAAGGAAACATGTAAACTTGGTCCTTAGAGGAAGCACAAGCTAGAATGGGGATCTGTTAGAGCAGCTTTTTCTACCTTATGAAATAGAGAATATCATATGTATTCCCTTGCCAACCTCTAATGTTGTAAACCATTTTGTTTGGCATTTTAAGGAATTAGGACAGTATAATATGATGTCAAACTATCATCTTATTATGAAGTAGAAAAAAGGAGCTTGCAGGAACAACTTCAACCGTAGAAGAAAGTAATTTTTGATGCAACGCTATGGAATCAGATCCTTGCCAAAAAAACAAGCACTTCTTGTGAAGGTTGGCTGCAATTGCTAATTTGAACAAACAGATTAGGGTTTCTCAAGGACATTGAACATGATAATCATTGTTTGTTTGAATGTCCAAATACTCAAATAGTATGGAGCTTATACCCAAAAGGTCTTAAATGGCTTCAAGCATCAATCCTAAGTTTCAAGGATCTTCTTCATCGAGTGTTGAGGGAAGAGGAGGAGAAAGCTTATGCTATTTTTGCAAACTTGGTTTGGAATATTTTGAAGTCTCGATGTGCACTAGTGTTGGAAAGCAAAAAAGGTGGAAGCAGCACACATTCTTACATCCAACATAGGCCTGTTTGAGGATAGTTTTTTAGTTGCATATGACATATCTGGTGATTGTGGACTCCAAACAATGCAAGGAATGTGGCAGCCTCCTCCTCCTGGAGTGCTCAAAATTAACATAGGCAAAGCTTAGACTGTTCAAAAAGCATAAATGGGAGCTGTCATCAGGGATTCGAAAGGAAACTTTGATAGCATGTGTTAAATGCTAGCAAGGGTAGCCAACGTTCAGTTTACCATGGCCTTGAGGAGGCGGTTAATGCTGATCAAGTAGTTGGGTGCTAACCAAGCAATATCAAAGATTGATGCGCAGGACTTAGTCCGAAGGTTGAAGATTACTAAGTTGGACCTCTCTAACATAGGTCACATTGTTGATGAAATTCGATGCTTAGTGGCTGATTTACATTATGCCTCTAGTTCTTATGTTCAGATACACGGTCATACACCTGCGTATATCACTAACTAAATATGGTTGTGATCTTGAGCATGCCTTTGTATGGTTTGGTCCACCACATGTACTTTTAGCATTGCAGGCGAACTTTCCTTATTAATAATATTTCAATCTTTACCCGTCAAAAAAGAAAAAAAAATTCTACGGAGCATCAATTGTTGTAGATTTAAGTGCTATCTTGTCATCATAAATTGTGAAGCCGAAGCAAAGTTCCGGTTCAACAAATCCCAAAATGTCGTCCTTGCTGGAGAAGAGTTGTACTTGGCGCAAAATAAATGCAATATCTCTTCTTTTGATGCCAACCTTCCAGGTATTTCTATTGGTGTTTTTTTGGGCTAAACATTTTTGTTGGCATTTTTTAGGGTAGAAGATATTGGCATATTTCTCTTTCTTAATTTTAGTGAACAATGACGAAATTTTCTTAAAAAATAAGAAATTATAGTCAACTATAAACAGTTCATCTGTATCTATATGAGTATAAATAAGATTTACAAACGATTAGTGTATAACACTTGCAACAAATGAAAATTCTGCTGGGGAGATTGTGGAAAAATTGACAAAAGAGATTTGTCAACTTATTCTGCAATGAGATTGAATTTGATATTTGCAAAACATTGAACAATATGTAATTATTATTAACAACTAATGATTAAAGATAATATTTATTTATAAAGATACAAGATCAATAAATATTTTGATGAAAATATAAATAAATATTGACGAAGAATAAGCTGTTTGAAATACCTGCAGTTCCCAATTCACCATTGAATCTTCAAAAGTTAAAGTACATGGGCCCCAATTTCAAGCAGAAAAATTGAAATATTTGAACAAAATCACTTCTTAAAAATATAGTGGAGGATGTAAATTCTCTTAGCATTTTTTGGTAGATAATAAAAATTCAATATCCAAAAATCTAACTGAAGTAACGCCGATATTCTGAGGTAAGACTAGGGGTGTTCAAACAGATTTCGGATCGATTTTTTATTTTACTATTTAGTTTTTGTTTTAATTTTTAAAATTTTTTTTAAAACCGAACCAAACCGTTATATTATTCAGTTTTACTATTTAATTTTTCGGTTCGGTTTAGGTGACCGAACCGAGAATCGAACCGAAAAATTAAAATTTTTAAAAATAAATATAAGAACGCATTATGATAATGCGTTTTTATATTTTTTAAAAAAATAAATAAAAGAACGCATTACCATAATGCGTTCTTATATTTATTTTTAAAAATTTTAATTTTTCGATTCGATTCTCGGTTCGGTCACCTAAACCGAATAAAATTCAAAAAATCAAACCGAACTGAAAAACTACAAAAATCGAACCAAACTGTGAAATTCAGTTCGATTCGCGGATTTTGAACACCCTAAGTAAGACTTTACATCTCTCCTTGTGTATCATTCCATGGTAGACCTCCACCATTAAAGGTGACTTTCGGTAAAAAAAAATAAAACAAAAAACTATGGAATGGATTACGCATGTACGAGGCCTAGGAATTACATTACCACTCTATGCTTTCTAAGTATAATTTTTTATGAAAGTAAGCCTTTTCTTTTTTATAGGAAAAAGAAAACATTTCTTGTGTAACTAATTCTGATTCCTATGTTTTCTTAGAGCAACAAGGAAGTGTTTAAATTAACCCAATAAGAATTTGTTCATTAACAGAATATATTGGGCTAACTTAATCATGTGTCTCTGAGTAGTTTGCCAGACCTCCTAACATCTTATTTTAAGTTTGCCAGAACTGTTTGCATCACTGATGATGTTCATCAGTTTCTGCACCGAAAACTCTTTGGTCAACAGCTTGCTTTCTGGAACATTTCTCTGAAATGGTTTAGAGAGATCTGTATCCACTGTCCCAGGATGCAACAATAGGCATATTATTGGATCTTTCTTTCGTGCAAATTCCAAGGACATCGTCTTCGTCACTGCAAACGCCATTCAGTAAGAAATCAGAATTCTGACTACAAGATTTACTAATATGCAAGAAGATTTCAAGATTGATCATAAGATGTTTGAATAAGAACCACTTAACAAATGAAAGATTGGGTAAATTGTTTATGGTTGGTTCAAATGCATTTCAGTAGGTAATGTATTTGCTACAAGCCTAACTAGATTCACATTATCTCAGTACTGAAAAGAACTTCTGTAATCCTCTCAATTGATATGCTTGGTACCAAATTTATTAGGTATCATAATTTAACGGTAATAACTGCGATCTCCTCCAATTCCTCACTGTCTGATTAGAAACCCTGCTCTCTTTTGAGGGGTGGGGGGGTTGTGCGGTTGGGGTGGAAGCTGGGAAGAATCGATTTGTCCTCAAATGAACTCTGTCCTGAAGGATTACTGTGATCTATGTTGAATGGTTCCCTATAATAAAGTCAGGCACCAAAAATAAATGCTATTTGTAAGATATTTTCTTACATGTATTCAGTCTCAGCCTTTACATGATGTTCCCAGCTTAATGGAAAGACAATTTGGGATTTCAGACTTGATTCATTGATCCAAAACGAGAATATTTTCATTTGCATTACACCTGAAGTCTTCCAGAATAATACTCATAAACAGCAAGTGAATCATATTTAATAGCTAATTTAACTAGAATCATGCTTAGTTAAAGATAAGCTGTTACACCGAGAAAAGAGGTTACGATCCCAAATTTAGATGTTTAGTAAACTTTTCTACTTGTTCAGAAACAACCAATGTACATCATTTTGCCTACAACTGGCATGATAGAACTGAAATTCCATGTAAAAAGCCATCACAGCATTCAAGCTAAACAACTAATTTTGATAGCGTTGCCAAAGGATTATCCACAATTAAGGCACTGAAAAATCATTATTTTTGTGACTTCAACATGATTTTGGTTGGAGTTATACTGAACATAGATACTCACAGACAACAAGATCATGTTATTTCACTTCATGAAGTGCTAAGCTCTAGATAGATATATTATAAATAGGACTAGAAGGAAGTGAAACCCAAAAGAAAGGATAGCTGGAATCTAAGGCAACATTGTAAAAACTGTATTTCTCCGAATTATATTATGGGAAGATAAAAGAATTTAAAATATTTGCACTAGAAGGACTTAGACAGATGGGACTTAACTGAGAAAAAGATATAAATTCTCCAACACCAATAATTGTAATATTGGTTTTCTTTTGGATTCTATGTATTTCCTCAGGGAATTTAATATATTAATGGAATTGGACAGTTCTCTGACTAATACTAGTTGATGAGCAAACCAAATTTTGTTAGACTAGCACTGTCACAAAATTTTGAGAAATAAACTCTTTTAATTTATGTTTTTTAGATTATTATAAATACTTTTATACAAATTAACACTTTTAATTTTCGCATAAATTAGTGTAACGTTCAAGTAATAATAATTAAACATCAGTATCTCTTTAAAATTTCAAGGTTTTTGATAATATAGGTCTAGCATGGGCAATTATTATAACTCTCTAACTTAATTTTTATTACCCTTTATTTAACTACCAAATAATTGTAATTAAATTAGAGTTTCAAGCATGAATTTATATAAAATAATTGTATTTGCACACATAGTGTGCTCTTAGTGTCCTATTATGATTCGTCCATCAAAATAGTAATAATTCATTTTCTAAGGACATTTTAGGCAATCCAAAAAAGGAAGAAACAACTAATTTTAAACCCCCATGACCCCTATCCACACTTTTAGTAAAGTATAGATAGATAGATATAGATATAGATATAGATTATTTCTCAACAGAAAAATGAAGAAAATGAACAAATGAAGGCAGGATTAGCAATTTGTACGCTGATTAAGTGCTGCTTTGGAAGCACGATAGGAGTGCCATCCTCCAAGCCTATTGTCTCCAATTGATCCCACTCTGGAACTTAAGTTGGCCACAATTGAAAAGTCTCTTCCAGTCCCAGAGCCTCCTCCCGCCTTCAGCAATGGCCACATGTACTGTCCTCGTCAATCACGAGCCAAAAGATGTTAGAAGTCATTCCTGAAGATTCAGAAGACATCATACAGGAAAGAACCAACTTAAGCTTTCCATACAAGTCAGTAACTTCAATTTTACAGGTTCTCAACTTCTATACAGAACATGGAGCCTTAAGTTCTTCTACCCTTTTCTATTTCAATTGATTGAATATTGAAGGACATAACAAATTGTAAGAAATTCTTGTCATGTCATTTCAAGACAATAATATTACTTGCAGATTCATCCAGAGGAGTACATGAGAAGTGCAATCTGTGCCAAATACATTGACTAAATATATGGAAATAGCAAATCCAGATATTGTTTATAATACACACACAATTGGAGGAGGGGAGAGAGATTTCTTAGTCAAATCATGTGTGCCATTAGTGAGAAAGTACTTGACTTGTATTTGCTAGTAACCGAATACGGAACAGACTCCTTAGCCAAATAAAATAAGCCAGTAGTAAGAAAGTAATTAATTAGACTTGTATAAGTGGGTAATCCAATAGAAATAGAAAGCTGATTAGATTATCTAGAGCTATTGCCATTTAAACAAAACTAGGACAAAAGAAAGTATATGATATTTTACAAAGAAACCTAAGATTTGGAATGTGACAAATCAAAATACAACAAGTTCTTTGCTAGGTCCATAAACTAGTCAAATGATTGCAGGACAAATCTTGTAAATTTCCAGCCATGTGGTCATTTCTAATTACTCTTTGCCTATCTCCAATACTGCTCATTGAAATATAGACAGTTGCTTTTACTCTACAAGGTAACCCTAGAAGGATTTTTATTGTGATGTCTTTAATCAGTTAAACTAAAATATCAAAGAATACATCTTAGAAGTTAATAAATGAAAAATATACACCTTTACCCATAAATTACAACTTTTTTGAAAAGCAATATCATAGTTCACATCGAATAACTTAACTGGAAAGCAAAGGCAAAAGCCTTGGTCATAAAACTCAATGCCAAACTAGTATGAAGATATTCTATCAAACAATGTGCTTATCATGCCACAATTGAACTTCACTTTATTTAAGGTTCTAAGCTTTTAGTCATCTCTAGGCCACAGTTCTAACTCAGCAAGAGGTGCACAACGATTCGAAATGTCTCTTGTTTCCTTTTCCATTTTGCATTTTGTTCATATTGATGAGTAACTCCAATAATGAGGTCCCAACATGAAATGGCTCGTTTGCCTTCAATGTTGCGATAACTATTATTTTAACTTTAGATGTATATGGCACTATTAATTCATGCAAAAAAAAAAAAGTTTTGATTTAATAATATGAATGAGCATATTTGGCTTATTATGCCACCCTCCCACTCATGGCAAACAGATATTTGTGAGAAATTAGTGGTTAAAGCGGTCAACTAATTTTACTGTAGTCTTTTGAACTATAGGTTCCCAGATTGCTAGCTTATGCATCAATTTGCTCCAGAAATTTTGGAATTGCATTAAATTTTCTAATGGAATATTGGAGCCAGGGACTCTATTTCTGTTGAAGCACTCAGGGACTGGCTTAACTTATTATCAAAGGACTGAAGAAGAAAATGTATCAGGTTTATACATTTGGCCTCTTTCCATAGACCATGCAATAAAGTTAAATGAACACACCTTGGAAACCAAAATAGGGCCCACTGCATTCACCTCATAAGCAAGAAGCAATGAAGATCTTTGCACTTCGCTCAATGTTGTTTCTGTACTGAAAATTGGAGAAGTAGAACCAATTATTCAACTAAATGTAACAACAGAAGGGGTTAAGCTAATGGAAAATGCATTTAACATAGTTAAGGCCAAAAAACATCGGCACCAGGAGGTAGGATGTCAGGTATTGATAGAATTCCAGACGCATTAACGAGAAGGTTTAAAAAGCCATATTTATCCCTGATAGCATTGGCTGAATCCTGATAAAGAAGATGGAGAAGTAGTAAATTAATTCGTCCCAACATTTTGAATCTCATTGGAAGTATCTACTAACTTTTCAGAAATTACCAACCTTTAGACCATATCAAAACACATCAACATAAACAGAGCTGCGGTTCTTATATCTGAGACCATCTAATGAGAAAGCAAAAGTACCTTTATAGTGCTTTCAATTGTCACATCCAATTTCTGAATGTCAAGGCGCTGCGCAAGCTTATTTTTCAGTTCAAGCAACGCAGTTGCCTCACTTGGATTACGACATGTTGTGACAATGAACCCTTTGTCTTTTTTCTCTAGCAACTGTTTAACCTGAGTCATGCATACAACAATCAAACAAAACAAGAAATCATTATCAAAATATTATACTCCCTCCATTTTGAAATATAAGTCATTTTTGCCTGTTGCACAAGAATTACAGGTTGTGAAAAGAATGATACATTTGTAACAAAATGCATTTTTACCCTTACTAAATAAGGAGAGAGATAGAGAGAAAGCGAGGAAACCAGAAACAAATAAGGAGAGAGAAGGGTAAAGAATTGGAAAAAGCATAATGAATACTCCTTAAAAGATGTAAAATGATTTATATTGTGAAACAACTTCCTCCATCTAAAACAACTTATATTTTGAAAGGGAGGGAATAACATGCTTCAGGGGATAGGATAACCAGCACCAATTTGCTCAACAAAAAAAAAATTAATAATTAGATAATGTTTCGCTAGATCCACTTTTTTTTTTTCCCCCTCTTAAGATAGGAGATCAACACAATTAATTAAGTACAAAGGACTATTACCGGTTCACTAAGAACCCAATTGTCACAACTCTTTAATGACATTATGCTCGATATGGATCCCTAAACGGAGAAAGCGAATTAAAAAAAAGGAAAAAAGAAGACTTAGCTTGTTGGCACTTGCTTATTACAAACCATCAAACAAGGCTAAGAATATCCTAGCCCAATTGTCACATCTCTTCAGTGATAATGCTTAATATGGATTCTTAAAGAGACAAAAAACAGACTCAGCTCACCCTCACTTGCTTGACTAACACAACAACTCAATGAAACAAACCTTCAAAGAGCATGAATACTAATATCACCAATTGATGACTTCCACTTGGACATGATAATGATCAAAACATCATGCAAAATCTCAAAAATGGAGATTTTTCCATCCTTGTGAAGTGTCATTGTAGCAAACAACCATAAAAGAGCATAAATCCACATAAAGGAACACAAAACTAACAACGTTAATCAAAGAATTATTTTGAACAAATCAAATAAGTATGAGAAAGAAGTACTCCTGAGTCTAGAAAAGGGTTACAAGATTGGAGTGCTTTTGTCTATGTACACTTACTACACTAGTATAAATGGACACTCTTGTTTGTATTTCATTATAACAGAATAAATGCATCTTTCCCATTTCTTTTCACGGTACTATAGAAATCCAGTTAAAGATGCCATGTTTCCCCTTTCACTTCAAATAATGTCTTCTAGTTCTTTAGCCTTTCTCCTCTAGGAAGACAAGAAAATATTGCAAAGCTGATGTCAAGATGATCAGTCCTTGATTCATCAACAGTATTACTTCTTCTGGTGAGAATATTAAAATTCCAGGACAAAACTTGGCAGAAATTAAGCTTATGAGCTCTTTCAAAATACCATCAAAAGCTTGATACTTTATGGTCCTGACATGTATGAATTCTTAAGCCAGTAAAATTTGTATCATTTGTCCTTTCCTATGCAACTTTTGACCATATCCCTTAGGCTAAATATGTCGTATATTTTCTGGGCAAAAGCATTTCCTCTCAATTGCAAAGACTGCACCATTTATTTAGAAAATTGTGTCTTTCATCAATCGCAATGTCATAAAATGCCCTTCAATTGATGTATGATATTAGTCTATGCCTCCGGCCTAATACTACACCAGATACTGGCTTGAAACATCAGCCAAGTAGAACAAAAATATCAAACCACGAAATATAGAAATGGCAAGACATTAAAGACCCACAAGAGAGAGAGACAGAGAAGAAGTAATCATGACTGAGATAGATCATCAAATGACAACTTTAATGCATACAACCAACTAAAAGACCATTAGCAATTAGTTGCACCCACTTTCATAATAAAGAAAACAAGTTTTTTCTTATCCTAAAAGAACCAATAATGTTAGCTGATGTTCCAGTCCTACAAAATGGTTAGATCCCTGTAAAGCCCAATTGTTATGCATGTTCACCATGTGCTGAAAGAAAATGAAACCTAGGTTAAAATATAATGAAAGTGCGTGGAGAAATCCACCAAATGTCTGAATTAGATTAGAAGCAAACATTAATGTCGTAACCAGCACAGTCCAAAGATTTAAACTAAACATGGCGCAAATGGACAGGAAACACTTTTCGGAATACATCCAGTGTTTAACTATGTTGTTCATCCTCTAATCAATAACTACAAGTAAAACTGTTATGCACCAGTTTTTATTAGAATGCCAAAGTTGCATCATATATTTTACTTGCCAAAAGGTGCATCTTTAAATCATAGCACAATGTAATGGTTATATAATCCAAAGAAATAC
Organism: Rauvolfia tetraphylla; assembly: GCA_030512225.1. Classification (NCBI taxonomy): domain Eukaryota; kingdom Viridiplantae; phylum Streptophyta; class Magnoliopsida; order Gentianales; family Apocynaceae; genus Rauvolfia; species Rauvolfia tetraphylla. The sequence goes on along the minus strand of JAJQKT010000009.1, from coordinate 1,230,902 downwards.
GTATCTTGCCTAAAAGGCATGCATAACATATTCATAGAGCTTCTTATGTTTTACAGGCGTAACAAACAGATTGCATAAAATGAACACACGACATATCATCATACCTTAGAAAAGTACAACAAGATGACAACTATCTATAATATTCCAACAGAGTATGTAGATGATCAACTTATCAGGTGAAACGAACCATGCATCACACTGAACAAAGAAAATAGAAGCTTCAGAGAGAAAAGAAATTTCAATTACCCATGTGTGCAATTGGGTTAGTTAGCTCCTATTTGAGAAACCAAGCTACTCACTCACCCATCAATCTACAACTGCTGATCACAGAAAACATATGAGATGAACCCCCTTACAATCTAGTCTTTCCATTTGGTTTTTTGACCAAGAGTGTAAAGATTGTTTCTCGAGATTTATTACAATGCTGACTCTAGCAAACTACCCTCTGCACAAATACATGTATTTTTGTCTCAAATCTGAATGTTCCAGAATAGTTATCTTTTAGTTCAAAATGATAAATATGTATATCAGAGGAAGTGATTACTGAGATTCAAGCTGGAATATCTGCTTTTGAATTTTAGAGAAAGTTTAGAAGTAAATTTGTGCTGACTCAGGCTTAGAGATATGTATAGATGAGTCTCATGGAACTCGTGTTACCATGATGTTCATCTATCACTTAAAACAACTCATTTATTCATAGATACATAGGTTTCTCATGAGCGATTTTCATCAAGCTATTATACAAATTCTAAGTAATATTTATAATTAAAATCTCATAAACATATCCTTTTGACGAAAATAATTATCCATAAAATAAAATAAAACAGCTTCTATATAGGATTTTCTTTAAATATGAGTTGTCAATGGGATTACAAATTCCGAAAGGCTTAAATTCTAAACATATGACAATCAGAAAGAGAAAAATGGCCCACTAAAGAGAATGACCAGTGATCTCATAACGGAATCCATCTTTCAACCTGCAAGATTTTGGAGTGCTCTTTGAAAATACATATAGCTGCATTATATGAAGACAAACTAAACCATACCATGAAACGCTGTTCCACATCTTAAAGCCACATCGTAACTAAGAAGCAATCCCATTGAATCAGTACTCTAGAGCTTTTTCTTGTTATGTATCAGAAGAAAAATAACACTAAAAACTTTCCACCTCAAAAAATTGTTACATCCAGCAACGAAGAACAGCATTAATCAGCCACCTTCAATTCGTAGATTATGCCCAAAATTCAAGAATCATTCAGCTGAGGAAAATCAACTCACAAATTCAAGGCCGATGCATCTGGACGCACCTTGAAACATTGAAATGCCACCTTCCCATTCCGAAGCAGGGGCCACTGTGGAGAACAAAGATGCTTTTGGAAGTGCTATGTACTTGTCGAATAATGACCTTCCTATGGAAATGCCATTGCTGAGAAGATTAAGCTTCATTTTGTAGTGAATATTGGGTACTTCCCAAATTGGGTACTCTTCGTTTTGAACAGCAGTAGGAGACTCCCAATTGATATGCTAGTGGCTGCAGAATTGCCACGTCAAATCAAGAAAGAGGGAGTTTAAATCACAACTACTAAGTTGTACTTATATACAATGTGATTCTCTTCTTTTCTTGAAATTGCAATAATATTGAAATTCTTAAGGGGAATGCATTAAGATTTTTAGCAATTTTAAAAACTTTTTTAACGGGTTTTTCAAATGTGAATAGCAATTCCAAAAATAAAAGCCGTAAAAGATGATTAATTTTGAAAATTGACTATAATACCCTTACATTGGATTTTTACATATTTAAAAGGTCAAACTTATTTTATGCAATTCTAAATATTCTTTAAGTTGGAATTAGATTTAATTAATATCTAATACTTATATTAATATTAGAAATAGAATGAAGCATTAGCAAATGCTATTAATAGCTGCTATTCATATTGATTATGCTATTTATATTAATAATTAATTATAAATGCTAAAATTATGCATTATATTTAAAACAAGGTAACATAACCTATCAAAATATTAAAACATATCTTCATGATGCGTGTTTCCTGTTTCTAATATTACATTGTTATCATATTTATGAACAGATCATATCCCTAACTCTAATTCTTTTTGTTTTTATCATTTTGCATTTGTGGTCCATGATGTAGTTCTCCAACCATGCCTCTATCATCCTTGTGTGGCAATCGCCACTTGATCAGCAAATGAATAGTGGTAAGAAGGGTCTTTCTTTCCAATCATCTTCCATCGAACTTTCCATCTATCAAGTGTGCACTCTATAATGCTTCTTAGTGATGAAGGACAGAAATTGAACAATTCTTCTACATTTTAAAGCTGCTCGTGCTTAAATTTAGATCCATATGTCTTTCGCCTTTATATGTGCAAGAAACTCCTTTACATTTGAATATCCATAATTAATTGAATAATATTGACCTAATTCAATTCATACATAAAAACAAAGATGGTATTTCAAAAACAAATACCAATAAATTGTTGCCTCTAATTAATTTGAAAAGAATTATCTCAAATTGTGTTATAGAAAATATTAGTATCATGTGCATTCCTTTCCCAAGCAGGTGGTACATATATGAAACATATATCAAAATCGGAAACGACTATTATATTTTATATAGGATATCCTTTTCTTCTTAAAAATGGCACTCACAATCCTTCTAGTATAGGTACTTTTACATGTATTCCATCTATTGCACCAATAAAATTCTATAATTTTAAATGTTTAAGTGATTTAAATATTTAAGGTAGAATGACAAAATAAAGATTAACATTACGAGGATATTATACCTTTAAAAGTGGCAAATACTTAGGATTTTTGCAAATATAGTCATGAACTTCAAAAGATTCTTGGGGTCAAATCCAATCCATTGACATTTTGGTTTACCTCATGCAAGAAATCGTGAATTGCTAAACCAAATGTTGAAAATCCTCTACACCCTCCTATTACTGAAATTTTTTCTAATAATCATCAAGAAGATTGCAACCATTTCTTTTACCCCTGTCCACCGTATAGTAGTAAGTCCAAAATTTTCATATAATAAGTTGCAAAATTTGATGAATACATCATTTTGCATCCTAAGCATAATATGACACTGTTGAGGAGGTCTATTTAGTATTTCTATCATCCATTTCCAATTTGTTCGTTCTGAATTATTGCAATCTTCTTTGAATATAAACTGTTAGCCCTAAGGGAATGAATACATCATTTTGAATTATTGATAAGGACTAAAATACTTGTATGTTGAGTGATAGGATTGATTATTTGAGAAGCATGAAGTCTTATTGCCTTGGAGTCACAATGCAAGAACAACTCTACCATGCCAAAGGTGATTGAAGATTGAAGAGTATGTTCAAAAAGAGTGAAGGCATTGAAGACTTAGAGTGTAGAGTTTTTATGTTAAATACGTATATTTTTCTGTAAACTCTACACTTGTATGCCTTTGTTTCATTTGAATACATGAGAGAGCATAAAACTTGTTTTTGAACTGATCTTAAATGAACTTTATGTTAACAAGTATGTTTTTGGAATCTAAAATGATCTTAAAAAGATTTTGTGTAATCAAAATATTTTTGGTAAAGGTTTTTGTATCTAAATGTGTTTAAATGATGTGTCCATTCATGTAAAACGTTTTCCATGTTATTGACATTGATTTGAACAAGTTTTGACAAAGTTTAAAAAGTTTGGATGCAAGTTTGGTCGTCCAAACTTTGGAAATGGTACTGTGCTTCCAGAGAATTTCGGACGCAAGGTAGGACGCATGGAGAAAAGTTTGGACGTCCAAACTTTCTCTGATAAGCATGGTCACTGTTTTTCCAGAGAATTTCGGACGCAAGTTCGGATGCATAAGGAAAAGTTCGGACATCTGAACTTTTCCAGACAGCTTGGCACAGTAAAATTCGAACGCAAGTTCGGACGCATAACAGAAAGTTTGAACGTCCGAACTTTACTGTTACTAGCCGTTACTAGCCGTTTTATGACCGTTTTAACTGATTTTTGAATTCTATAAAAGCCATAAACTCTATATTTTTTATAGAACTTTGAACTTAAGAAATCCTACAAGCTCTAACTTGTTTTACATCAAAATTACTTGAAAAGCTCTCAAATTGCCTTGTGCTCAAAGATTGAAATTCAAGATTCCAAAGGCAACAAAGTGTGAAGGAGAAACATTGTGTAATCATCTACCAACAAAGTGGTAACATCTTACACACTCTCTTTTCTTCTCTCAATTGTGTTTTCTACTAGCTCATTGCAAGGTTATCTTGTGACATGAAACTCTTTTGTGTTAGGGTGAGCCATAGACTAAATTAATCAAGGTTGTGGTGTAAAACCAGTTTGTGGGTGAGCCTTTGATTAGATTAGTCTTCAGGTTGTCTTTAGATATAAAACCCTTGTGGAAGAGTGAACCTTGTTTGTTTAATTACTAAAAGAGGTTGTGAGTGTAAAACCATTGTGTGGTGAGCATCTTGTGTAATTGTCTAAATTGAGCATATAGTGAATTGGTTGAAATCTTTGAGTGTGGACTCAAGGTAGTGGATGTAGATCTTGGAGAGATCGAACCACTATAAATCGTGTGTTCATTTATTTATAGCTTTACTTGTTTACATACTTATGTTATTATTATTTGTTCTTAAGTGTTGATTGATTGGTTGTGATTTTATTGTTTGATCATCTTGTCTCAACCATTGAATCACATATAAACTTAGCGTTTGTGAATTTGAAGAAGAGCTTTTATTAAGGCAAATGATTTACAAAATAGGAAAATATTTTGATAATTAGCCAAAGACCTAATTCACACCCCCCCCTCTCTTAGGTCTTACAATTGATATCTGAAATACCTAAGAGGGGGTGAATTAGGTATTTGGCTAATTATCGTAAAATTAAACCTTTTATGCTTTTAAACCAATAACAAATTATATAGGCAAAATAGAGACAGTTTAAAGAAAAGCGACGAAGAAGGCAATAGCAAAGAACTCAAGCAATTTATAGCGGTTCGATCCTCAAGATCTACGTCCACTACCTTAAGCTTACACTTAAGGATTTCAAACGCTCTACTATTAGCTCAGGTTTACAGATTACAATAGAGGCTCACCACACTATGGTTTTACACTCACAACCTCTACTAGTAACTTTTACAATGCAAGGCTCACCAAACTCAATAGTTTTATATCTCAAACAACCTTGAATCACAACTTCAAGGATCACCCTTATCTAAAGGATTTTATGTTATCAAGATAATCTTGCTAGAGCTAATAGAACAACACAAATTGATAGATAAAGAAGAGTGTATAGATGTTACCACTTGTTGGTAGATGTTTACACAATGTTGTACCTTCACACTTTGATGCCTTTTGAATAATCAAATTGAAGTTTACTAAAAGCTTTTGGAATACTTGGAGTTCATAAAGATTCAAGAGTTACAAAAAATTCTGAAGTTTATAGCTTTTATAGATGTGAAAAATCAAATGCAACAGCTATAAAACGGCTAGTAACGGCTAGTAACAGTGAAGTTCGGACGTTCAAACTTTCTGTTATGCGTCCGAACTTGCGTCCAAATTTTACTATGCCAAGCTGTCTGGAAAGGTTCGGACGTCCGAACTTTTCCTCATGCGTCCGAACTTGCGTCCGAACTTCTCTGGAAAAACAGTGACCATGCTATTAGAGAAAGTTTGGACGTCCGAACTTTATTCCATGCGTCCGAACTTGCGTTCGAACTACTCTGGAAACACAGTAACCATTTCCAGAGTTTGGACGTCCAAACTTGCATCCAAACTTTTCAAATTCAATCAAATCATCTGAAAATCATTGTTGTTATCATTGAAAACCATTTGCAAGAATGGACACATCATTTTGGCACTTTTAAACACAAAAACCGTTACAAAAACACTTTGATTATACAAGATCTTTTCAAGTTCATTTGAGATTTCAAAAACATACTTGTTATCACAAAGTTTGTTGAAGACCATTTCAAAATAAGTTTTGTGCTCTCTCATGCATTCAAATGAAACCAAGACATACAAGTGTATAGTTTACATAAGAATGTACCTATTTTAATAATTCTACACTCTAAGTCTTCAATGCCTTCAATCATTTTGAACATACTCTTCAAATCTTCAATCACATTTGGGATATTGAGTTGTTCTTGCATTTTAGCTTCAAGGCAATAAGACTTCATGCTTCTCAAGTCATCAATCCTATCACTCAATCATACAAACACATTAGTCCTCATCAATATTTGTCATTATTCAAAACTAATCATAATTACATGATTTGTCCTTATGGCTAACAATCTCCCCCTTTTTTATGATGACAAACTTTGATGCAAAATGGGATGGATTTAGACAATATAGTAAAAAGAAGCATTGATGTCAAAGAATGATAATAACCAATTTAGCACATTGACATCTAAAATGCTCAGTAAGAGCCTATGGCCCAACCAACCTCCATTAACCTCCTTCCTTCCAACTACATATAGAATATATAGCATTTAAGTATTTAGAAAACTTCTAAGAGAGGTTTTAAAGGTTGTAAAAGTTTAACAATGCTCCCCCTTAGATTGAGCTCAGTTTTCAACAACTTTGGACTTGAGATGCTAGGCATCCAAGTTCTGACATTTCAAATCCAAACTTTAAAATAAGTAAAATGAAAGCTTCAATTTTTGAAAATAAGCTTTCCAAAGGTTGTTCAAACATATTAAAAGAGATTAAAACAGATTTGAATCAATTTGAACAACAAAAGAGCACTTTTTGGCAACCAAATATGGATGCATCCGAATTTCAGAACATGCATCCGAATTTTTAAGTTTCAAGTCCAAACTGGAAAATATGTGAGATGAAGACTTTGATTTTTGAAAATAAGTTTTCCTAAGGTTGTTCAAATATGATAAAAAGAGATTAAAACATATTTGAATCAATTTGAACAACAGAAAAATCAGTTTTGGCAAAAATAGTTTGGATGCATCCGAACTTTTGGTTTGCATCCAAACTTCAAGTTCAAACTTTAAAATTCTATCTTCACATATTATAAATCTTCTAGTTTAAAGTTTAAATACACCAATATAGTTAAATATGCCATAAAACAATTTTTTAGTTTATCACATACTCATATTAGCACACACATTTCAGCATATTTAAAATTTAGCACAAAACAGCCATTATGCATAACACACATCATGCACATCATGCAGATTTCAACACATTCATTGCAGCCATCATTTCCTAACAGCCATTATGCATAACACACATCATGCACATCATGCAAATTTCAGCACATTCATTGCAGCCATCATTTCCATCATTCTTCTCCCCCTTGTGTCATCAATCAAAGATGGGATAAATGAAAATGAGACTGACAATTGCCAAAGGAAGCTCTCAACTCTAAGGTTTCATCATTGAGCTTCATGAAAAGAAAAAACTATTACATGAAATGCAGCAAAGTACTTAACAAGTTCAGAATACATAGCAGATAAAAATTCAGTACAGATAAGCAACGTAAAAGCAATAAATAGAATAGAGGAAAAGCAAGCTTAGTCTTGTGATGCTGATTTTGATGCAGAGTCCTTTCCTGGCTTCTTCTTGACAGCAACACGCTTGACTCTTCCATGGCCAAATGCTGGATTAGATGGAGTCACTATTTCAGCTCTTGCAATTTGACTTCCCTCTTGAGATTCCATGACCTGCTCATTGCCATTCCTTTGATCATCATCATTTTCTTCATCAACATCCTTTGTCTTCTTCACTCTTCTTGCTATCTTTATCATGCTGATCATCCTTATCTTCTTGTGTTCTAGAAGGTCCTTCACCACTTTGAGGATTTTTTGTCAATATTTCCTCAATGTGCTTGACTCTATTTTCCAAACTGTCCAGTTTTCCAAGTACCATAGGAGCAAATGTTTCAAAAAACTTATACATTTTCTCCATTTCTTTCATGTGGTTGTTCAGTACTGCTTGAATATCATTCTCTCTTGAGACCTCTTCAGCACCAATACCTTCCCCATCAATTGGATGTGATCGATAAGTAGGCTCTTCTTCAAAGAGTCTTCTTTTGGAGGGAAGTTGCTCCCCCTCACTTGTTGACTCATGCCTTCTTTTACTCTTCATTTCTCTTGCCCATGTTTCTGCCTCATCTTCTTCTTCTTCTTCATTTTCTTCATTTTCTTCACTTTCTTCTGTTTCAATTCTCTTTGGAGGGGTTTCTCTTTTAGTTCTCCATATTCCCTCATCGTCCAAGATCAATTGCATTCTCTTGAGAGAATCATTTGTATAAATTTGGCCTCTTTTAAAATTCTTCCCTCTAGCAGGAATTCTAACATGAAAATGCTTGAAGATTCTAGTCAAAAGCCTTCCATATGGTAGAGCCTTGTTTTCAGTCTTTCTAGCTCCAAACATGTGCTTCAATGCCATATATCCAAAGTTCAATCTTCTATGCTCATGCAAAGCTAGCATAATTACCATATGAATATTTCCCACAAATGCTTTGTGTACAAAATTAGGGATTATCATGGTTGTAATCATATGATGCATAACTCTTGCACTTGCATCTAAAACCTTAACTTCCCTTTCCTTAATGGTCCTAAACTTTCTACCATTTGTGAAAGCTTCTTCAAATCTAGCATTTGTAAACAGTTCTCGTTCATAGCAATGTTGCCCCAAGGAATAATATTTAGCACCAACATCACTTACATCAAAGATTCTATTCAACAATGCATCATTAAATTCGAAATCTATTTGAGATACTCTATATGAATACCACTGATTAACATTTTCTCCTTCATATTCTATTCTTTCTTCTTTCAGATTTGCATAGAATTCATACACAAGAGAAGGATAATATTCTTCATCAACAGTCAATAGATTGCTCCAGCCAATATCATCAAATAAAGATAGGACATTACCCATATTGGTGAGCTTCTCAAAATCAACTTTGTTTCCAGGAATGATTTTCCTTGAATTCTTGTTCCAATCTTCAAATTCTGATGCAGCCTTAATTGAAACGAACATATCCACACCAGAGGATGATTGAGGAACCCTAATTCTTCGTGGTTCATGATGAGTTTGTCCTCCTTCACTGGCCTTTGCCTTTCCTTTTCCTTTTACAATATTGGCTCCTTTTGTTCTCGCCATTTTTATATTTTAACAGAGAAGCAGTGAGTTTTGAGAGGTATCTAGGGTTAGGAATTCAAAAATCTAAGTGTTTTGATGTGAAAATGGTGAAATCACAGAGGTATTTATGTTTGGACGCTTGTGGGTAGAGAGAAATTTTGAAAAAGGAGAGAGTTCGGATGTTAAAATGTGTGAATAACGGCTAGTCGATTTCTTAAAAACCGCTGTAACCGCAAAGTTCGGACGACCAAACTTTTTGGTATTCGTCCGAACATGCGTCCGAACTTCTCTGTTTCTCCAGTTTCAGAAAGTTCGGACGTCCGAACTTTCTGTCAAGCTTCCGAACATGCGTCCGAACTTTTCTGTTCAGAAAATTCTGTCAAAGTTTGGATTTCCATTTTCACTCAATGCATCCAAATTTTTCCTGCTTTTGTCACACTTAAACAAACAAATTAGTAATTGAATTTTGCAATTCCTAAAAGCCTTCTTAAATAACTAAACCTTTCCTCAGCCAAAGGCTTTGTGAATATATTTATATATTCTAAACATATATCCTTTTTAGCAATATGATCACGAATGAAATGATGTTTTATTTCTATATGCTTAGTCCTAGAATGTTGAATGTGATTTATGATTAGATTGATAGCACTTGTATTATCACACAATATAGGTACACAATCAAATTTAAGACCATAATCAAGTAAGGTGTGTTGTATCCATAACAATTGTTCACAACAACTACCTGCAACTATGTATTCAGCTTCTGCAGTGGATAAAGACACACATGCTTGCTTTTTACTAAACCAAGATACAAGACAACTACCAAGAAATTGACAATGACCACTTGTACTTTTACGTTCAATTTTGCATCCAGCATAATCAGCATCAGAGTATCCAATAAGTTCAAAAGATGAAGTTTTTGAAAACCAAAGACCATAGTCATGTGTATTAATCAAATACCGAAAAATACGTTTGACAGAAATTAGATGAGATTCTTGGACATGATTGGAATCTAGCACACAAGCATACATCAAACATAATATCTGGTCTACTAGCAGTGAGATAGAGTAAACTTCCAATCATACCTCTATGCAGTTTTTCATCATTGTTTTTACCTTTCTCATCTTTGTCAAGTTTAGTTGATGAACTCATTGGGGTACCTATTCCTTTTGCTTGATCCATTACAAATCTTTTTAGTAGCTCCTTGGTATACTTTGCTTGATTGATGAAGACTCCATCCTTGACTTGTTTAATTTGTAGCCCAAGGAAGAAATTTAATTCTCCCATCATACTCATCTCAAATTCATTTTGCATAGATTCGGCAAAATCTTCACAAAGAGATGTATTAGTAGCACCAAATATAATATCATCAACATAAATTTGCACAAGTAAGATAATATTTTTAGACGATGTTTTTATGAAAAGAGTTGTGTCAACTTTTCCTTTTGTAAAGCCTTTTGAAAGAAGAAAATCACTCAATCTTTCATACCAAGCTCTTGGGGCTTGTTTCAATCCATATAAAGCTTTGGTTAATTTGTAAACATGATTTGGAAATTTTTCATGAATAAAACCAGGAGGTTGTTCTACATAAACTTCTTCTTCAATAGCACCATTTAGAAAAGCACTTTTGACATCCATTTGAAATAGTTTAAAACCTTTAAAACAAGCAAAAGCCAAAAGCATTCTTATAGACTCTAATCTGGCCACTGGAGCAAAAGTCTCATCATAGTCAATGCCTTCTTCTTGATTAAAGCCTTGAGCAACAAGTCTAGCTTTATTTCTAACAACTTCTCCTAGTTCATTTAACTTATTTCTAAAAACCCACTTTGTACCAATAACAGAATGATTATGAGGTCTAGGAACAAGAGTCCAAACATTATTTCTCTCAAATTGATTTAACTCTTCTTCCATAGCAATAATCCAGAAATTATCACACAATGCATCATCAATATTTTTTGGTTCAATATGAGATAAAAGGGCAAAATTATCAATAAAGTACCGCCTTGTTTTAACTCCTTGGGAGACATCACCAATGATTTGCTCTTTAGGATGACCTCTTGCATATATGATATCCTTTGAAAGTTCTTGATTACTGCTTAATTGACCATCTTGTTTTTGCTCCATTATTTCTTCTTCTTTGGCATGATCTTCCATTGTGGGTACTTGGTGTTGAGTTTGATTTTCAACCATTGAGGAGCCTGCATCATCTTCATTTCTTCTTTGAAGATAAATGTTGGATTCATCAAAGGTTACATGAATAGATTCTTCAACACACAATGTCCTTTTATTATAGACTCTATATGCCTTTTTATTTGATGAATAACCAAGAAATATTCCTTCATCTGATTTTCTATCAAACTTACCAAGATAGTTACTAGTGTTTAAGATGAAGCACTTACAACCAAAAACTTTAAAGTAGACAATTGATGGAGTTTTATCAAATAGAAGTTCAAAAGGTGTTTTTCTTATAAAAGGTCTTAGCAAAACTCTATTCATGACATAACAAGCTGTATTTACAGCTTCAGCCCAAAAATATTTAGGTAGCGAATTTTCACAAAGCATTGATCTAGCCATTTCTTGCAAGGTTCTGTTTTTCCACTCAACAACACCATTTTGTTGAGGTGTTTTGGCAGCTGAAAAATTATGAGTGATTCCATACTCATCACAAAATTTTGTAAAATCTTGATTACAGAATTCTCTTCCATTATCACTTCTAATAGAAATTAGTTTGTCATCACAAAATTTGAACCTTTTTAAAAAGTTTTGAAAATTCATAAAACGTTTCATCTTTTTGTGCTAAGAAAATTACCCATGTAAATCTTGAAAAATCATCAACAATCACAATAAGCATAGTTTTTACCACCAAGACTAGTAGTCCTCATAGGTCCAAATAAATCCATGTGAACTAGTTCAAGAGGTTTTGAGGTAGAAACCATTTTCTTTGGTTTAAAAGATGTTTTTGATTGTTTTCCATATTGACAAGCATCACAAAGATGAGTTTTGTCAAAATGCAATTTTGGTAATCCTCTAACTAGCTCTTGTGTAGAAAGTTTGTTCAATAAATCCATGCTTACATGTCCTAATCTTCTATGCCATAAAAATCCATCATTGTCATGAATGGCAAGACATTAAATATCATTAGTAATAAGCTCATCAAGATACAACACATATACATTACCAACTCTTTTAGCAACAAAAATAGTTTTGTTACTTGCACTGTCAAGAATATTACAAGTATCACATTTAAACTCTACTTTGCATCCATTGTCACATAATTGACTAATACTAAGTAAATTATACTTTAAACCTTCAATAAGTAAAACTTGCTTGATAAGAGGGAAAGAACCTTTACCAATGTTACCTATTCCAAGTATTTTCCCTTTCTTCTTATCTCCAAATGTGACAAAACCTTCACTTGTAGTTTGGAGCTCACTAACAAGTGGTGCATTTCCAGTCATATGCCATGAGCAGCCACTGTCAAGGAACCATTTTGTGGTACTTGATCTTGAGGCAAATTGTACCTACACCAAATTAGAAAGAGTGATTTTTTGTACCCATATCTTTTTGGGTCCAAGGGGGTTAGTAAAAGTTCCTTTGATTTTCCAAATGGTCTTAACACCATTTTCTATCTTTCTTTTATAAAACATCTAGAAACCTTGTGTCCATGCTTACCACAATATGTGCAACAAATATGTGACCTAGAATGAGAAAATTCTTTAACAAAAGACATTTTCTGTTTTGGAGCAAAACAATCATGTGTAAAACCAAGACCGTATTTTACAAATGAAGATCTTTGATAACCTAGTAATTTATTTAAGTTTTCTCTTCCATTTGTAAATTTCTCAATGCATAAAGTTAGATCATTTATCTTCCTTTTTAAAAGCTCATGATCTTTTATCATTAATTCAAGAGAAATAATTCTTGTACAAAGCTTTTTGTTTTCAAAAGATATGCTTTGTATGGTTGTATTCAAAACTTCTTTTTCAATGGTAAGACAACTAATGGTTTCAAGAAGTTTACCATTTTCAACACGTAATTTTGAATTTTCATTTGATAAATCATTGATTTTGAATTTCATTTCTTTATTTCTTTTTGAAGCCTTTTTCAGTTCTTCATATAGTTCTACAATCAAATCACTGGAATCAATATCATCATCACATACATTTGAAATGAAAGGTGAAGATTGTACCTCATCATCAATGGCCATAAAGCATATGTTGGCCTTTTCTTCACTGTCATTCTCACTCTCTTGTTGATCCCACGTTCCAGCTAATCCTTTACCTTTCTTGACAGATTTCTTTCTGTTTTTGCTGTCTCTTTCCCTTTCCAACACTTTAGGACAGTCAGAAACAAGATGCTCTGTGCTTTTGCATTCAAAGCATTGTGGTTTGTAGGATGAGGATTGTCCACCCTTTTTGACTGGTTTTCTTCCTTTCTTGAGGAATTCCTTTTTGTAGAATCTTTTGAACTTCCTTACTGCCATTGCAATCTCTTCTTCTCCACTGTTTCCTCCTTCTTCTTCACTTGAAGACTGTTATTGTTCACTCAAGTGATTTGAGGACTTGAGTACAACTCCTTTTCTTCCTTTTTCTTCATCCTCCTTATCATTTAGCCGTTTCATCTTCATTTCATGAGTCAGTAGAGATCCAATGAGCTTTTCGAGTGGAAAAGTCTTCAAGTCCTTGGATTCCTCAATAGCAAGTGTCTTAGGCTGCCAAGATTTTGGTAGAGCATCTAAAATCTTTCTGTTTTGCTCTCCCATTGTATAACTTTTACCATAAGCTTTCAAGCCATTAAAAATGTTAGTAAATCTTGTAAACATATCACTAACATTTTCACCTTGTTTCATGGTAAACAGTTCATAATCTCTAACAAGCATGGCAAGTTTAGATTATTTAACTTGATTAGTACCTTCATGTGTAATTTGGAGTAATCTCCACATGTCATGGGCAGAATCACATCCACTAACTCTATTGTATTCAGTAACATCTAAAGCACAACTTAATATATTCATGGCCTGATAATTTAAAGTCATTTTCTTAGAATCATGCTCATCAAATTCATCAGTGGACTTGGGTTCTGAGGTTATTCCATCAGCTCTCATTTTCATTGGGACATAAGGACCTTTCTCTATTATATTCCACAAATCAAAATTGATAGAACAAATATAAATTTTAACTCTAGATTTCCAGAAAGTGTAATTTGTTCCATCAAACAAAGGTGTTCTATTTGTGGAGGATCCTTCTTGGTAAGGTAGGTTTGACATATTAGCCATAGGATCTTTGTCTTCTAGGTTGCAAAACCACACAAAGAAGTTCTAGCTCTGATACCAATTGAAATACCTAAGGGGGGGGGGTGAATTAGGTATTTGGCTAATTATCGCAAAATTAAACCTTTTATGCTTTTAAACCAATAACAAATTATATAGGCAAAATAGAGACATTTTAAAGAAAAGCGACGAAGAAGGCAATAGCAAAGAACTCAAGCAATTTATAGTGGTTCGATCCTCAAGATCTTCGTCCACTACCTTAGCTTCAAGGCAATAAGACTTTATGCTTCTCAAGTCATCAATCCTATCACTCAATCATACAAACACATTAGTCCTCATCAGTATTTGTCATTATTCAAAACTAATCATAATTACATGATTTGTCCTTAGGGCTAACAATATCAGAGCAAGGTCTTCTTTTTAAGGTCTAACAACCAAGAAGTAAAGATCATATGGCTAGTTTATCAAATTTGCCTTATACGGATGGTTCCTCCACTAATAGACCTCCATTGTTTGATGGTTCTAATTATATTTTTTGGAAGTCGAGGATTGAGATATACATTTGTTCTATTAACTATGAATTGTGGAGTATTATTGAGAAAGGTCCCTATGTACCATTGAGATTGAAAGCCGATGGAGTTACAAGGGAACCAAAGCCTATGGAGGAGTATGATGAGAGCGATTCAAGAAAAATGACATTAAACTATCAAGCAATGAACATTCTTTGTTGTGCTTTGGTCATCAATGAATACAATAGAGTGATGGAATGTGATTCTGCTCATGAAATGTGGAAGCTACTTCAAGTCACTCATGAAGAAGAAAGAGCAAATGTGTGCTTCATGGCAATGGAAGATGAGGTACAACCTACTCCATCTACCTCTACTTATTATGATGATGATATTGATGATCCTAGTGAATTACTTGTTGAGATGTATGGAGAATTAAAGAAGGCTTCAAAAAGGAATAAGGAAATGAAAACCAAAATTAATGATTTATTGAATGAGAATTCAAAATTGTTTTGTGAAAATAAAAAGCTTCTTGATTCTATTGAATGCTTGAATATTGAAAAAGAAGTTTTAAATGTCTTTTTACAAAACATGTCCCTTGAAAATAAGATTCTTTGTGAAAATATATTGTCTCTTCAAAGAATGCTTGTTGATCATGTGACTTTGAAAAAGAAGGTTGATGAACTTACATCATGTATAGAAAAATTTACAAAAGGAAGGGACAATCTTGATAAAATTCTTGGAATTCAAAGATCTTCTCTTGTTAAAAATGGTCTTGGCTATAATTATGTAAACAATGTGCCTAAATATAAAAACTTCTTTGTTAGAGCTGCTTCTACTTCCATGCATTATACTTGTTGTACTTATTGTGGAAAACATGGACATAAAGTCACCAAATGTTATGTTAAAAGAAAAGTAGAGAATGGTGTAAAAACTATTTGGAGAGTTAAGGGAATTATTACTAACCCCCACGAACCCAAGAAAGTATGGGTACCAAAGGATACTTCCTCTCCTTTATTGAAGGTACACTTTAATTCAAACTCAAGCACCACCAAGCTGTACATTGATGATGTTGGATTAAAGAGTAAAGGAAAACACATCATTCATAAGCAAGGTCAAAGCAACCAATGAAGGATTTGTTTTGACACAAGAAGAAAGGAATAATTCTTGGAGTAACCAATGTTGGTAAAGGTTCTTCTCTTCTTTTTAAATAAATGTTGCTTAGTGATCATTTGAAATATAACTTGCTTAACATTAGTTAATTATGTGACAGTGTGAAAAGTTGAATGTAAATACTTGCACTATACTTGATGGAGTCAATGGTAGAACTATTTTTGTTGAAAATTGTATTAGAACCTTGCCTTGATGAACTTGTTGCTTATAAAGTTAGATGATTTTCCACTCATGATAATGATGGTTATTTACGGCATAATAAACTTGAATGTCTTGTTACTTATGATAATGATGGATTTTCTTGGCATAGAAGCTTTGGTCACGTGAGCATCGATTTGTTGAACAAACTTTCCTCTCAAGTTTTAGTTGGAGGATTGCTTTGAGAAAATTGTCATTGAAATACTTGTCAATATGGAAAACGAACTAGAGAATTTTTCAAACCCATGAAAATGCTTTTATACCTCAAAACATCTTGAACATGTTCATATGGATTGATTTGGACTCATAAGATACTCTAGTATTAATGACTTGAAGTATGCCTTAGTAGTAGTTGATTTGAAAAGTGGATACCACCAAATTAGAATGAAACCAGGAGATGAGTGGAAAACAGCTTTTAAAACTAAGTATGGCTTGTATGAGTGGAAGGTTCAAACCTCCCTTGAGTGCAAAATGATTTCCATTAGAAGTGACAATGGGAGAATTTTACAAACAAAGTTTTTACAAAATTTGCTTTGAAAATTGAATTTCATATAATTGTTTCAACTGTAAAAACTCCACAATAAAATGGTGTTATTGAAAGAAAATTTTGAACTTTGTAGAAATTGGCTAGGTCTATGACTTTGTGAAAATTCTTCTTCAAAAATATTTTTGGGCCAAAGCCTTAAACACCACATGCTATGATAAATAGAATTATTTTAAGATCATTTTGAAGAAAAACATCTTTTGAATTCTCTTTTATAAAACGTCTCAAATTGCATATTTTAAAATTTTTGGTTATAAATGTCTTATCTTAAATTCTTGTAATAACTTACTTAAATTTGATAGAAAACCGGATATTGGTATATCTCTTAGCTATTCTTCTAACGAAAAGGCATATAGAGTTTATAATGAAAAGAACCTTATATGATGAGGAAACCATTCATGTTTGTTTTGATGAATCTTATATTTTTTGGAAAGAAGAGATGAAGATGATGTAGGTACATCGATGAATGACTATCAAACCCATCTTCAAGCACCAACTTTGGAGGATCATACCAATGAGGAAGAAATGATTAAGCAAAATCAAGATGACCAACCTAGTGGTGACCAAAAGCTCTCAAAGAACTTAAGATATCCAAGAGGCCACCCTAAGGAGCAAATCATTGATGATATCTCCCAAGGAGTAAAATAAAAAGGCGGTACTTTATCAATAACTTTATTCTTTTATTGCATATGAGCCTAAAAGTATATATGATGCATTGTGTGATGATTTTTGGATTATTGCTATGCAAGAGGAAATAAATATATTTGAAAAATAAAAATTTTTGGATATTCCTAAATCTCATGATCATTCTGTAAGACCTAAGAGGGAGGGTGAATTAGGTCTTAGGCTAATTATCGAAATCTTTTTCTTATTTGAAAATCCTTTGCCTTAATAAAAGCTCTTCTTTAAATTCACAAACTTCAAGTTATATGTGATTTGATGATTAATACAAGATTATCAAACTATAAAACCACAACCAATTAATCAACAACTAAGCATAAATAATAATCACAAGTATGTAAACAAGTAAAGCAATAAGAAAATGAACACACGATTTATAGTGGTTCGATCTCTCCAAGATCTACATCCACTACCTTGAGTCCACACTCAAGGATTTCAACCAATCCACTATATGCTCAAATTCAACAATTACATAAGAGGCTTACCACACAATGGTTTTACAATCACAACCTCTTTTAGTAATTATACCAACAAGGTTCACCCTTCAACAAGGGTTTTATATCTAAAGACAACCTAAAGACCAATCTAATCAAAGGCTCACCCACAAATGAGTTTTACACCACAACCTTGATTAATCTAGTCTATGGCTCACCCTAACACAAAAGGGTTTTATGTCACAGGATAACCTTGCAATGATCTAGTAGAAAACACAATTGAGATAAGAAAAGAGAGTGTGTAAGATGTTACCACTTTGTTGGTAGATGATTACACAATGTTTCTCCTTCACACTTTGTTGCCTTTGGAATCTTGAATTTCAATCTTTGAGCACAAGGCAATTTGAGAGCTTTTCAAGAAATTTTGATGTAAAACAAGTTAGAGCTTGTAGGATTTCTTAAGTTCAAAGTTCTACTAAAAAATCTGAAGTTTATGGCTTTTATAGAATTTGAAAATCAGTTCAAACGGCTATAAAACGGCTAGTTTCAGGAAAATTCGGACGACCGAATTTTTCAGACGACCGAATTTTTCCTGCTGCGTCCGAATCTTCTTCCGAATTTCTCTGGAAGAACAGTGACCATGTTGAAGGCCAAAATTCGGACGACCGAATTTTTTGGCTGCGTCCGAATCTTCTTCCGAATTTCTCTGGAAGAATAGTAGCAAATTTTTGCTACAAAATTCGGACGACTGAATTTTTGGACTGCGTCCGAATCTTGCATCCGAATTTTTCAAACTTTGTCAAAACATGTTCAAATCAATTCAAACAAGTTGGAAAACATTCTAGCCTTAAAGATAAGTCATTAAAGATCTTTTATGTGCAAAAACCATTTATGAAAACTTGATAATTTAGGTAAGTTAAAACCATTGAAACAATTTAAATCAAGTTTTGTGCTCTCAATTGCTACTCATAGATTCCAAGGCTTAAGAGTGTAGGGTTTACAAAGTTAAACTATTAAGCACATGCAACCTACACTTCATGTCTTCAAAGCCTTCTAACATCTTGAACAAACTCTTCAATCTTCAATCACTTTGACATATTGGAGTTGTTCTTCATTTTAACTTCAAGGCAATGAGACTTCAAACTTCTTAATCCACAAATCCTATCACACAACATACAAGCATATTAGTCCTCACCAATGTTTGTCATTAATCAAAACTAATCATAACTACATGATTTGCCCTTAGGGCTAACAATCTCCCCCTTTTTTATGATGACAAACTTTGATGCAAAATTTGATGGATTAAAACAATGTAGTACATAGAAGTATTAATGTCAACGATAGAAATCAGCCAATTTAGCATATTGACATACAAAAGGCTCATTATGAGCCTATGACCCAACCAACCTCCATTTGCCTCCATCCTTCCAACAACATATAGAAGATATAGCATTTAAGTATTTAGAAAACTTCTAAGAGAGGTATTAAAGGTCAGAAAAGATTAATATTGCTCCCCCTTAGATTGTACTCATTTTTCAACAAGTTTGGACTTGAGATGCTATGCATCCGAATTTTGACATATCAAGTCCAAATTGTAAAATCAGTGAAGTGACAGCTTCAATTTTTGAAACTAAGCTTTCCTAAGGTTGTTCAAACATAGTGGAAGAGATTAAAACAAGTTTGAATTAATTTGAACAACAATAGAGCACTTTTTGACAACAAAATATGGATGCATCCGAATTTCAGAACATGCATCCGAATTTTTAAATCTGAAGTCCAAACTGCAATAAACCCAATATAATGAATGTTTAAAGTGAAATAAAGTGTTCCTAAGGTTGTTCAAACATAATGGAAGAGATTAAAACATGTTTGAATCAATTTGAACAACAAAAGAGCACATTTTGGCAACAAAATATGCATGCATCCGAATTTCTGAAACATGCATCCGAATTTTAAGATATCAAATCCAAAATATAAAATATGTGAGATAACAACTTTAATTTTTGAAAATAAGCTTTTCTAAGATTGTTCAAATATGATAGGAAGGATTAAGACAGTTTTAAAACAATTTGAACAACAGAAAAACATTTTTGGCAAGAAAGCTTGGATGCATCCGAATTTTTGGTTTGCATCCGAATTTCAAGTCCAAATTTTTGGTAGCAAGTTTGAAAAGGTGATTTTGCATTCTCAAATGAACTATAGAAGTACTCAAATATGTATAGCTACAATAGCACTCATTTTAGCTTTGCAAAACCACAAAACTAATGCATTCAATTGTAGGTCAAGTCAAGAACCAAGTTCAAGATTTTAATCTCAACTTAACCATATTCCAAAAACTCAGAAAATAACCAAAACCTCACATAGTATAACATAGTCAATTTAAATTTCAATTGCAGCCATATATTTTCACAAAACACATTCATTTTACATTTCAACCTATAGCACATATACATAGCACATCTTGCAGTCAACATTCTTTCTTCCCCTTGACATATGCATGGATTTTCAGAAAATTCACACATTTTCTATTCATGCATGAGGAATTCCACTGCTATTTCACATTTTCACACATTTTGTCATCCCATTTCTTCTCCCCCTTTTGTCATCACTCAAAGATGGGGTTAATGAAAATGAGACAACATGTATCACATATAAGCAGTGTATTGACCAACTCTCATAAACAGTATAGTTCTAGTCAAATAATTACCATCCTAACAGCAATAATCATTATGTAGCATCTCAACAATAATAAATCAACTTCTTCTCTCCCTTTTTATCAGCAATTAAACTTGGGGTGAGAGTACTTGGACAACAAAAGTGAAACAAAGAAGCTCTTATCACAAAGATTTCACATATTGAGCTTCAAAGCACTATAATGACTAGAAAGGCACAAGTACATTTCAATGTTAAATCATAACATGTGCATTAATGCATAAAATAAAATAAGCAACAAAATAGAGTTTAGGGATAGAAAGGCTTAGTCTTGGATGCGCTTCGTGGTCTTCACTTTCAAATTTGTTTGTTATGATGGCCATATCGCCCTTGATCTCTATATGATAGGGTCCTTCATTTGTTGACTCCTTGCTTGTGTAATTCTGCTTTGGAAAGCTACCAATCAAGAGGATCTTGGATCTTCTTTCTTTGAACCACATTTTCTTGCTCGCTTGGTTGAAGGATATTGATGATGGATTTGTGATTTGACTTTGTTAAACTTCATTCATCTCCTTCTTCTTGCTTGTTCTCTTGGGCTTTATAGGAACTTGCACCATTTAAAACCACTTGAGAAATCTTTCTCAAGTCTTCTTCCATATTCTTGACTCTAGCTTCTAAACCATCAAATTTGCCAAGAATTATCAGAGCAAAAAACTTGAAGAATTTGTCCATCTTCTTCATTTCCTCTACATGGTTGTTCAATGTCTCTTGAAACACCTTGGCAACTCTTCAAATAGTCTTCTTTTGTGGAAGGTTGCTCCCCCTCACTAGATGAGTCATGTTTCATTTTAATTTCCTTTCACTAGCAAGGATTTCCTCTTCATTCTCTTATTCTTCATCATTTTCTTCTTCCTTCTTCTTCATTACTTTCTTCCTCCTTTTCTTCATCATTGCTAGCATCTCTTCTATCACCCCTTAGAGGAGTTTTTCTTCTAGCCCTTCATACATTTTCATCATCAAGTATTCAAGGAATTCTCTTTAGTGAGTTGTTGGTGTAGACTTCTTCACTCTTTATTGGTAAACTACTACAAGACAATTGCACTTGGAGATACTTGAAAACCTTGGTAAACAATTTGCTATGTGGCAAAGCCGTACGTTCGGTTCTTCTAGCTGCCATTATATTCTTTAGCACTATATATCCAAATTTCATTTTTCTTTTCTTATGCATGGCTAGCATAATTACAGCATACATATTATCAACATAAGATTTGTTCCCAAAGTATGCAATAATCAAGGTAGTAAACATGTGATGCAAAATTCTTTCACTAGCATAAAAAAAAAGCTTTTATCTCTCTCTCCTTTCTAGTCTTGAGGCTTCTATCATTTATATTGTGAGTATAACTCACTTATAAAACAATGTCCCCAAAAGAATAATGCCTAAACCCAACATCCTCAACATCACAAATTCTGTTGATCAATGCATGATCAATCTCAAAAATCAACTTGTGATATTCTTGAAAAATACCACTAAATAGCTTTATTACCAACTCACTCAACTCTTTATTCCTTATTATTTGCTTAAACTCCATAAACTAAATAAGGTAATAGCATTCATCAAACACAAGCAAACTAGCCCAGCTCATATAATTTAAAAAATGAGAGTATATTACCCATTTCGGATAGTTTGATGACATCCACCTTGTGGCTTGGCTTTGTCTTATGGTTCCTTTTTGTCCAATCATCAAATTCAGTAGTAGCTTCCACTGTGACAAATCTATCCAGGCATGACATGTTTTGAGGAACATAAACCTTCCTTGGTTCATTGAATACTGGTCCTCCTTCTCTATCTTTGGCTTTTTCCCTTTCCTTTTCTCATGCTAGGCTTCTTTGTCCTCATCTGGAGCTACACACTTGAATATACTCATTAGTTATTGAATTTTGAAATCCCTAAGCTTCTTCTAAGATTGGTCAAACCTTTCTTCAGCCAATGACTTAGTAACGATATCATTAATTTGTTTGTTAATGCAAACATGCTTTAAACAAGTATTACCCTTAGTAGAGTGATCTCTAATGAAATGAAGTTTGATCTTTATATGCTTTGTCCTAGTTTGTTGAATAGTATGATGGTCAAATTTATTGCATTAGTGTTATCACATAACAAAGCCACACATTTGAAATATAGACCATAATCACTTACAGTATCAATAAGGTAATAGAGAATGTGTTTACAACAATCAAATGAGACTCTTAGGACAAGATGAAATCTAGCACACAAGCACATGACAAATATAATATTGGCTCTACTTGCTGTCAAATATAGTTGACTACTCCTATGACACCTTTTTATTCTTGTCAAGCATAGTTGATAAACTTATGGAAGTGTCTATACCTTAATTTAATACATGAAAGTGACATCCTTGGTTTGCTTCATTTGTAGGCCAAGAAAGAAATTGAGTTTTCCTATCATGCTCATTTCAAATTTACTTTGCATCAACATGGTAGACACATCACAAAGTGTAGTATTAAAAGCATAAAAAATTGTATCATATATTTGGACAACTTATAGATCATTGTTACAAGAGTTTTTTATGAAAATAGTAGTGTCAACCTTTCCTCTTGAAAATCCTTTTGAAAGAAGAAAAACACTCAATTTTTCATACAAAACTCTAGGAGCTTGTTTTAAATCATACAAAGCTTTGGATAATTTGAAAACATGGTTAGGAAACTTTTCATGATCAAAACTGGGTGATTGTTCCATATAAATCTCTTCCTCAATAGAACCATTTAGAAAAGCTCTTTTGACATTCATTTGAAATAATTAAAACCTTTAAAGAAAGAAAAAGTCAAAAGCATTCTTATGGACTTAAGTCTAGTATTCGGAACAAAGGTTTCATCATAAACAATTCACTCTTCTTGATTGAATCCTTAGGTGACAAATCTAGATTTATTTCTTACACCTTCCTCGGATTCATTGAGTTTGTTTCTAAAAACCATTTAGTTCCACTAATGGAATGATCATGAGATTTAGGAATATCCAAATGTTGTATCTTTCAAATTTATTTAATTTCTCTTGTATAGCAATAATCCAAAAATCATCACACAATGCATCATCAATATATTTAGGCTCATTATGAGATAAAAGATCAAAGTTATTGATAAAGTACCGCCTTATTTTTACTCCTTGGGAGATATCACCAATGATTTTCTCCTTAGGGTGTCCTCTTGAATATCTTAGGTTCTTTGAGATCTCTTGGTCACCACTAGGTTGGTCATCTTGATTTTGTTCAATCATTTCTTCCTCATTGGTGTGATCCTCCAAAGTTGGTGCTTGAAGATGGGTTTGATAGTTATTCATAGTTGTACCTGCATCATCTTCTTCTTTTCTTTCCAAGCAAATGTAAGATTCATCTAAACTAACATGAATGGTTTCCTCATCATGTAAGGTTGTTTATGTTATATACTCTATATGCCTTTTTGTTAGAAGAATAGCTAAGAGATATACCTATATCAGTCTTTCTATCAAATTTAAGTAAGTTATCACAAGTATTCAAGATAAGACATTTATAACAAGAACATTTAAAATATGCAGCTTGAGGAGTTATATAAAAGTGAAATTCAAAAGATGTTTTTCTTCAAAATGATCTTAAAAGAATTCTATTCATCATAGCATGTGTTGTTTATGGCTTCCTCTCAAAACATATTTTTGAAGAAGAATTTTCACAAAGCATAAATCTAACCAATTTTTGTAAACTTCAAATTTTCTTTTTAATAAGACCATTTTGTTGTGGGGTTTTTGCATTTGAAACAATTATATGAAATTCAATTTTTATCACAAATTTTGTAAAGACTTGGTTGTAAAATTCTCCCATCGTCACTTCTATTGGAAATCAATTTTGCACTCGAGAGGTTTGAACCTTTTTGAAAAGTCTTACAAATTTATGAAAAGAACTTCATCCTTTTGGGCTAGAAAGATCACCCATGTAAATCTAGAGAAATCATCCACAATAACATATGAATACTTCTTATCATCAAGACTAGTGATCCTTATTTGTCCAATCAATCCATATAAACAATTTTTAAATTGTTTTGAAGTGAAAATCATTTTCTTAGGTTTGGAAGATTCTTTTGTTTGTTTTCCATATTGACAAGTATCTCAAAGACAATTTTCTCAAAACACATTTTTAGCAATCCTCCAACTAAATCTTGAGAGGAAAGTTTGTTCAACAAAACTATGCTCACGTGACCAAATCTTCTATGTCAACAAAATCAATCATTATCATAAGCAACAAGGCATTCAAGCTTATCAAGATAAAACACACATTGAAGCATTTTGTGAGTAATTGATCAAAATCACAAAATATCATTTTGTCATACAAGTTCGGACGACCGAACTTATGGTCTACATCCAAACTTCAAGTCCAAACATTTTGTAAAGTTTCATAAAGATGTTTTTGCCAAAGTAAATGCATAGATATTCAATCATAGCTATTTTAATCATTTTATCATGACACATAATCAAATTCAAGAACATATCAATCATGAATTCAATCTCATATTATCAATGTTACCTAATCAACTTTAGAGAAGCAATTGACAAGTTATGGTTCTCAAATTTTCAAATCTTACCAAAAGGAATTCTCAACTGATACTTCACATGTTGTCATTTAACTTTTTATTCATTGTCACACAATTGACTAATGCTAAACAAGTTATAGTTCAAATTGGCACTAAGCAACAATTGTTTAAAAAGAAGAGAGGAACCTTTACCAACATTGGTTACACCAAGAGTTCTTCCTTTCTTATTGTCTCAAAAGCAAATGCTTCATTGGTTGCTTCGACATTGATTATGAATGAGATGTTTTCTGTTATTCTTTAAGCCAACATCATTAATATACCGCTTAGTAGTGCTTGAGTTTGAATTGGAGAGTACCTGCAATAAAGAAGAGGAAGTTTTCTTTGGTACCCATACTTTCTTGGGTCCGTGAGGGTTAGTAATATTTCCCTTAACTCTCCAAATGGTTTTTACACCATTCTCTACTTTTCTTTTAACATAACATTTGGTGACTTTATGTCCATGTTTTCCACAATAAGTACAACAAGTATGATGCATGGAAGTAGAAGTAGCTCTAACAAAGAATTTGTTATATTTAGGCACATTGTTTACATAATTGTAACCAAGACCATTTTTGACAAGGAGAGATCTTTGAGCTCCAAGAATTTTATCAAGATTGCCCCTTCCTTTTGTAAATTTTTCTATACATGATGTAAGTTCATCAACCTTCTTTTTCAAAGTCTCATGATCAACAAGCATTCTTTCAAGAGACAAAATCTTTTCACAAAGAATCTTATTTTCAAAGGACATATTTTGTAAAGAGACATTTAAAACTTCTTTTTCAATATTCAAGCATTCAATAGAATCAATAAGCTTTTTATTTTCACAAAACAATTTTGAATTCTCATTCAATAAATCATTAATTTTGGTTTTCATTTCCTTATTCCTTTTTGAAGCCTTCTTTAATTCTCCATACATCTCAACAAGTAATTCACTAGGATCATCAATATCATCAACATCATCATCACAATAAGTAGAGGTAGAAGGAGTGGATTGTACCTCATCATTTATTGACATAAAACACATATTGGCTCTTTCCTCATGTGTTGCTTGAAGAAGTCTCCACATGTCGTGAGCGGTGTCACATTCACTCACTCTATTGTATTCATTCACGTCCAATGCACAACTCAAGATATTCATTACTTGGTAGTTTAAGGTTATTTTTCTTGAGTCGTTCTCATCAATTTCCTCCATAGACTTTTGTTCCCTTGTAATTCCATCAGCTTTTATTCTCATAGGAACATAGGGACATTTCTCAATGATACTCCACAAATCAAAGTTAATAGAACAAATAAAAATTCTAATTCTAGATTTCCAAAATGTAAAATTAAAACCATCAAACAAAGGAGGTCTATTTGTAGAGGAACCTTCCATATAAGGCAAATTTGATAAACTAGCCATAGAATCTTTACTTCTAGGTTGTTAGACCTTAAAAAGAAGACCTTGCTCTGATACCAATTGTAAGACCTAAGAAGGGGGGTTGAATTAGGTCTTAGGCTAATTATCGAAATCTTTTTCTTATTTGAAAATCCTTTGCCTTAATAAAAGGTCTTCTTTAAATTCACAAACTTCAAGTTATATGTGATTTGATGATTAATACAAGAGCTTGTAGGATTTCTTAAGTTCAAAGTTCTTATTTGATGATTATCGAAATCTTTTTCTTATTTGATGATTACCACTTTAGAGCTTGTAGGATTTCTTAAGTTCAAAGTTCTACTAAAAAATCTGAAGTTTATGGCTTTTATAGAATTTGAAAATCAGTTCAAACGGCTAGTAACGGCTAATTTCAGGAAAATTCGGACGACCGAATTCTGCGTCCGAATTTTTCGGACGACCGAATTTTTCCTGCTGCGTCCGAATCTTCTTCCGAATTTCTCTGGAAGAACAGTGACCATGCTGAAGGCCAAAATTCGGATGACCGAATTTTTTGGCTGCGTCTGAATCTTCTTCCGAATTTCTCTGGAAGAATAGTAGCAAACTTTTGCTACAAAATTCGGACGACCGAATTTTTGGACTGCGTCCGAATCTTGCATCCGAATTTTTCAAACTTTGTCAAAACATGTTCAAATCAATTCAAACAAGTTGGAAAACATTCTAGCCTTAAAGATAAGTCATTAAAGATCTTTTATGTGCAAAAACCATTTATGAAAACTTGATAATTTAGGTAAGTTCAAAACCATTGAAACCATTTAAATCAAGTTTTGTGCTCTCAATTGCAACTCATAGATTCCAAGGCTTAAGAGTGTATGGTTTACAAAGTTTACCTATTAAGCACATGCAACCTACACTTCATGTCTTCAAAGCCTTCTAACATCTTGAACAAACTCTTCAATCTTCAATCACTTTGGCATATTGGAGTTGTTCTTCATTTTAACTTCAAGGCAATGAGACTTCAAACTTCTTAATCCACAAATCCTATCACACAACATACAAGCATATTAGTCCTCATCAATGTTTGTCATTAATCAAAACTAATCATAACTACATGATTTGCCCTTAGGGCTAACACATTCCACTATTGGTACTAAATGGTTTTTTAGAAATAAACTTATTGAATCCGGAGAAGTTGTTAGAAACAAGGTTAGACTTGTTGCCTAAGGATTCAAACAAGAAGAAGGAATTGATTATGATGAAACCTTTGTTCCGTATGTAGACTTGAGTTCATAAGAATACTTTTGACTTGTACTTGCTTTAAGTTATTTCAAATAAATGTCAAAAGTACTTTTCTAAATGGTTTTATTGAGGAAGTGATTTATGTGGAATAATCACCCGGTTTTGCTCATGAAAAGTTTCCTAACCATATTTTCAAACTATCCTAAGTTTTGAATGGTTTAAAACCAGCTCCTAGAATTTAGTGTAAAAGATTGAGTAGTTTCCTTCTTTCAAAAGAACTTTCAAGAGGAAAACTGAAACTACCCTTTTTATAAAATCCTCATGCAACAATGATCTATAACTTGTCCAAATATATGATACAATTTTTGGTGCTTCTAATACTGCACTTTGTGATGTGTTTTCCAAGTTGATGCAAAGTAAATTTGAAATAAGCATGATAGGAAAACTCAATTTCTTTCTTGGCCTACAAATCAAGCAAACCAAGAATGGCACTTTCATGAATCATGTTAAGGTATAAGCACTTCCATAAGTTTATCAACTATGCATGACAAGAATAAAATGGTTTCATAGGAATAGTCAACTCTATTTGACTGCAAGTAGAGCCAATATTATGTTTGTCATGTGCTTGTGTGCTAGATTTCATCTTGTTCTAGAGAGTTTCATTTGATTTCTATTAAACATATTCTCTATTACCTTATTGATACTCTAAGTGATTATGGTCTATATTTCAAATGTGTGGCTATGTTATGTGATAACACAAATTCAATAACTTTGACCATCATATTATTCAACAAACTAGGACAAAGCATATAGATATCAAACTTCATCTCATTAGAGATCATTCTACTAAGGGTAATACTTGTTTAAATCATGTTTGCATTAATAAACAAACTAATGATATCTTACTATGCCATTAGCCGAAGAAAGGTTTAACCAATCTTAGAAGAAGCTTAGAAATTTTAAAAAAAAAATTCAATGACTAATGAGTGTATTCAAGTGTTGTTGCTCCAGGTAAGGACAAATAAGCCTAGCATGAGAAAAGGAAAGGGAAAAGCCAAAGAAAGAGAAATAGGATCAGTGATCAATGAAACAAGGAATGTTCATGTTTTGCAAAGCATGTCATGGCTGGATAGTTTTATCACAGTGGAGGCTACTACTGAACTTGATAATTGGACAAAAAGGAACCATATGATAAATTCAAGTCACAAGGTGGATGTCTTCAAACTATTCAAAATGGGTAATATACTCTCATTTTTAAATGATGTGAGCTAGACTAGTTTGCTTATGTTTGATGAATGCTATTACCTTCCTTAGTTTATGAAGTTTATGCAAATATTAAGGAAGAAAGAGTTGAGAAAGTTTGTAA
Organism: Rauvolfia tetraphylla; assembly: GCA_030512225.1. Lineage (NCBI taxonomy): Eukaryota > Viridiplantae > Streptophyta > Magnoliopsida > Gentianales > Apocynaceae > Rauvolfia > Rauvolfia tetraphylla. Next base: position 1,201,737 of record JAJQKT010000009.1, on the reverse strand, counting down.
TAAAGCTATTCAGTGGTGTTCTTCAAGAATATCACAAGTTGATTTTTGAGATTGATAATGCATTGCTCAATAGAATTTGTGATGTTGAAGATGTTAGGTTTAGACATTATTCTTCCGAGGAACATTGTTTTATAAGTAAGTTATACTCACATGTAAGGATTGAAAATGCCTGTACAAATGGTAGAAGCCTCAAGACTATAAAGAAGAGAAAATTGAACATGAGAGGGATAATGTAGTTCAATGGTATTCCTCTAGAGTATCTCAAGTAGAATTTGAGTTCAATGATGCCTTAGTGAACATAATTTGTGGAGTATATGATAATGGGGCAAAGTATTACTCATTGGGACAGCATTGCTTTATTCATGAATTGTTCACAAATGAAAGATTTGAAGAGGCTTTCACAAATGGTAGACAATTTAGGTCCATTAGGAAGGGTTATGCATCACATGATTACCAACATGATCATCCCTAATTTTGGACATAAATCATCTGTTGGAAATATGCATATGGTGATTATGCTTGCCTTACTTGAGCATAAACTTTGGATTCATGCATTGAAGCATATGATTAGTGCAAGCAAAACAGCCAACAAAGCCTTACCATATGTGAGATTATTAACAAGGATCTTCAAACACTTCCAAGGCAAACTTCCTGTAAGAGGACAAACTTTCAAGAGAGTAGAAATCTACACTAATGATTCTCTTAAAAGTATGCAGTTAGTTCTTGATGAAGATGGAATATGGAGAACAAAAGAAGAAACTCTTTTAAGAAGAGAAGAGGTTGAAGAAAGTGAAGAGGTTGAGGAAGAAGAAGATGAAGAAGAAATATTGGTAAGGGAAATGAAGACAAAGAGGAGGCATGACTCATCTAGTGAGGGGGAGCAACCTTCCACAAAAGAAGACTATTTGAAGAGGTATTCTCTATTGAAAGAAAAGAAGTTGAAGATGATAATCTCACTAGAGGTGATATCATAGTTGCCAAGGTGTTTCAAGAGACATTGAACAGCCATGTAAAGAAAATAAAGAAGATGGACAAATTCTTCAAGTCTTTTGCTCTGATGATTCTTGAAAAATTTGATGGTTTAGAAGCTAGAGTCAAGAATATGGAAGAAGGCTTGAGAAAGAGTTCTCAAGTAGTTTTAAATGGTACAAGTGCCTATAAATCCAAAGAAGAAGAAAAGAAAGAAGATGAGAAAGAGGATAGTAAAGAGAAAAATGAAGAAGATCAAGAAGATAATATGAGTGGAGATGGTAGCAATAAGAATACAAAAGATTAAGGAAAAGGCAGTGAAGCATCCCAAAAAAAAAAAAAGAAGAGCATGAGAATGAAGAACAAAGAGGTAAAGCTCAAGAGAACAAGCAAGAAGAAGGAGGTGAAGGGAGTTTAACAAAGTCAAATCACAAATCCATTACCAATTTCCTTCAACCAAGGGAGGAGGAAAATGTGGTTCAAAGAAAGAAGATCCAAAGATCCTCTTGATTGGTAACTTTCCAAAGCACAACTACACGAGCAAGGAGTCAACAAATGAAGGACCCCATCATATAGAGATCAAGGGAGACATGGCCATCACAACAACCAAATTTGGAAGTGAAGACCATGAAGCACATCCAAAGACTAAGCCTTTCTATCCCTAAACTCTATTTTGTTGCTTATTTTAGATTATGACTTAATGTACATGTTATGCTTTAACATTGAAATTTACTTGTGCCTTTTTAGTCATTATAATGTTTTGAAGCTCAATATGTGAAATCTTTGTGATAAGAGCTTCTTTTGTTTCACTTTTGTTGTCCAAGTACTCTCACCCCAAGTTTAATTGCTACTAAAAAGGGGGAGAAGAGTTTGATTTATTATTGTTGAGAGGCTACATAATGATTATTGTTGTTAGGATGATAATTATTTGACTAGAGATATACTGTTTATGAGAGTTGGATAATATATTGCTAAATTGCTAAATGAGAATTGATCAATATACTGCTTATATGTGATACATGCTGTCTCATTTTCATTAACCCCTTCTTTGATTGATGACAAAAGAGGAAGAAGAAATGTGATGACAAAATGTGTGAAAATGTGAAATAGCAGTGAAATGTGTGAAAATGTGAAATAGCAGTGGCAATGGGGAGAAAGAATGTTGACTACAAAATATGCTATGTGCTTGTTATATTGTAATGTGCCTACTGTAAATGTGCTATGTATGAGTGCTATAGGTTGAAATGTAAAATAAATGTGTATTGTGCAAATATATGGTTGCATTTGAAATTTAAATTGAGAATGATTGTTTTCTGAGATTTTGAAAATGGTTGAGTTGAGATTGTGAAATTTTTCATCATGGTTCTTGACTTGACCTATGACTATAAGTTACATCATGAAAACAATTAAATACATCAGTTTTGTGGTTTTGCAAAGCTAAATTGAGTGTTATTGTGGCTATACATATTTGAGTACTTCTATAGTTCATTTGAAAATGAAAAATCACCTTTTCAAACTTGTTGACAAAAATTTGGACTTGAAATTTGGATGCAGACAAAAAAAATCGGATGCATCAAGATCTTTTTGTCAAAAATGTTTTTCCTGTTGTTCAAATTGTTTGAAAATTGTCTTAATCCTTCTTATCATTTTTGAACAATCTTAGAAAATATTATTTTCAAAAATAAAAGTTGTTATCTCACATATTTTACAGTTTGGAATTGAAAGCTCAAAATTCGGATGCATGATTTAAAAATTCGGATGCATGCATATTTTGTTGCCAAAACGTGCTCTTTTGTTGTTCAAGTTGATCCAAATATGTTTTAATCTCTTCCATTATGTTTGAGCAACCTTAGGAACACTTTATTTCGCTTTAAACATTCATTATATTGAATTTATTACAGTTTTGGACTTAAGATTTAAAAATTCGGATGCATGTCCAGAAATTTGGTCGCATGCATATTGTGTTACCAAAATGTGCTCTTTTATTGTTCAAATATCCAAATATGTTTTAATCTCTTCTACTATGTTTGAACAACCTTAGAAAAGCTTATTTTCAAAAATTGAAGCTTTCATTTCACTTATTTTAAAGTTTGGACTTGATATGTCAGAATTTGGATGCTTAACATCTCAAGTCCAAAGTTGTTGAAAAATGAGCACAATCTAAGGGGGAGCATTGTTAAACTTTTACAACATTTAAAACCTCTCTTAGAAGTTTTCTAAATGCTTAAATGCTATATCTTCTATCCTAGTAGTTGGAAGGAAGGAGGCAAATGGAGGTTGGTTGGGTCATATGCTCATATTGAGCCTTTTGCATGTCAATGTGCTAAATTGGCTATTATCCATCATTGACATAAATGCTTCTTTGTACTACATTGTTCAAATTCATCACATTTTGCATCAAAGTTTGTCATCATCAAAAAGGGGGAGATTGTTAGCCCTAAGGGCAAATCATATTAGTTTTGAATAATGACAAATATTGATAAGGACTAAAATGCTTGTATGTTGAGTGATAGGATTGATTATTTGAGAAGCATAAAGTCTTATTGCCTTGGAGTCACAATGCAAGAACAACTCTACCATGCCAAAGGTGATTGAAGATTGAAGAGTATGTTCAAAAAGAGTGAAGGCATTGAAGACTTAGAGTGTAGAGTTTTTATGTTAAATAGGTATATTTTTCTGTAAACTCTACACTTTTATGCCTTGGTTTCATTTGAATGCATGAGAGAGCATAAAACTTGTTTTTGAAATGATCTTAAATGAACTTTGTGTTAACAAGTATGTTTTTGGAATCTAAAATGATCTTAAAAAGATTTTGTGTAATCAAAATGTTTTTGGTAAGGGTTTTTGTATCTAAATGTGTTTAAATGACGTGTCCATTCATGCAAAACGTTTTCAATGTTATTAACATTGATTTGAACAAGTTTTGACAAAGTTTAAAAAGTTTGGATGCAAGTTTGGTCGTCCAAACATTGAAAATGGTACTGTGCTTCCAGAGAATTTCGGACGCAAGTTAGGACGCATGGAGAAAAGTTCGGACGTCCAAACTTTCTCTGATAAGCATGGTCACTGTTTTTCTAGAGAATTTCGGACGCAAGTTCGGATGCATAAGGAAAAGTTCGGACATCTGAACTTTTCCAGACAGCTTGGCACGGTAAAATTCGGACGCGTTCGGACGCATAACAGAAAGTTTGGACGTCCGAACTTTACTGTTACTAGCCGTTACTAGCCGTTTAATGACCGTTTTAACTGATTTTTGAATTCTATAAAAGTCATAAACTCTAGATTTTTTATAGAACTTTGAACTTAAGAAATCCTACAAGCTCTAACTTGTTTTACATCAAAATTACTTGAAAAGCTCTCAAATTGCCTTGTGCTCAAAGATTGAAATTCAAGATTCCAAAGGCAACAAAGTGTGAAGGTGAAACATTGTGTAATCATCTACCAACAAAGTGGTAACATCTTACACACTCTCTTTATTTCTCTCAAGTGTGTTTTCTACTAGCTCATTGCAAGGTTATCTTGTGACATGAAACTCTTTTGTGTTAGGGTGAGCCATAGACTAAATTAATCAAGGTTGTGGTGTAAAACCCGTTTGTGGGTGAGCCTTTGATTAGATTGGTCTTCAGGTTGTCTTTAAATATAAAACCCTTGTGGAAGGGTGAACCTTGTTTATATAATTACTAAAAGAGGTTGTGAGTGTAAAACCATTGTGTGCTGAGCATCTTGTGTAATTGTCTAAATTGAGCATATAGTGAATTGGTTGAATCCTTGAGTGTGTACTCAAGGTAGTGGATGTAGATCTTGGAGAGATCGAACTACTATAAATCGTGTGTTCATTTATTTATAGCTTTACTTGTTTACATACTTATGTTATTATTATTTGTTCTTAAGTGTTGTTTGATTGGTTGTGATTTTATTGTTTGATCATCTTGTCTCAACACTTAAGAACAAATAAACTTAGAGTTTGTGAATTTGAAGAAGAGCTTTTATTAAGGCAAAGGATTTACAAAATAGGAAAATATTTTGATAATTCGCCAAAGACCTAATTCACCCCCCCCTCATAGGTCTTACATAAACCTCTCAATATATAAGTGTACAGTTTGAGACGCCAATAATGCTATTGCATTTTGTTTTTCCCATTTAGCAAAGATACCACCATTAATTTGTTCATCATTGTCTACCAAGTTCCCTCCTCACTAGCTATTATCCATTTCCTCTTCAATTCTGCCCATTAAAGTCTCAAATTAACAAAGTAGTACTAGAAAGATTTAAATCTCAAATCAGAATGAAAAACAACATTTTCTAGAGAACATAGTAACTGACATTGATGGATTCCAAATACGAGTAAATTCAAATTGCACGTTCAAGAGAAACATATTAAATATGCTAATGCATACCTAACGAAACAGCAAGAGCAACACCTTAAAAGGAATGTCTAAAAAACAACCAAAAAAATAATTCAATTATAATAGAAATAACAAGATCAATAACTTGAACTTTGTTGTTGTCGAAGTGTGACTTCAACTTTTGGAGGCGCAATTCATCCTCCTTAAATGTAACAAACGTCTCCCTATATGTGGATTTAAAGACCAAGTTGGAAGCCCACAAGTAAAGAGGGTGACCATCCTCAACTTTGGGTAAATTTCCTCATATTTCAAGGATGCTAGACCCAGGCATTCCTCTCTTGATGCTACTAATAGTACCAGTACTTGAAACAACAACTTCTATATAATTTTATCAAGCATGTTCATTATACCCGTAGCTCTAGACATCTTTTTTCACATTTTGTTTCTTTTGTTTTTCAAGCAGTAGTCTATTTTGCAATATAGTCAGTTCAACAGGATGCTCATCTTTCCTCAATTATGTGGCATCTTGGATATTATCAAAACTATCATATTCTTTCTTATGCATATGTACTGGTAATGTACTTGAACTAGGAGTCCATTACTTTCCCCAGTTGTGTACAAATCATTAACTAAAATTTCTTATTCTTCTGGGAATAGAATTCCCTTATCCTTATAATTATTGCATTGTAGAATTTTCAGCATTAGATAGAGGGAAAATGACCATTTTGGTCTCTAAAATTATGGCTCGTAATCACTTGATTCCAAAATTGTTTTGAGCCATTATAGTCCCAAAATATTTTATACATTCCTTATGTAGTATGATCACAACTTTCAGCCACTAACTTAGATTAATAAAGAGCAAAACTCACATATGTGCTAACTTTCTGAAGCTAAAATAGTCTATTTCATAGTTTCTCTCTAATTATTGGCCCGTACAACACATATTCCTGTTTTGGAAGAGAGAAAACTTAAAAGGTTTTTACTATATCAAGTCCACATGAGAAAAACACCCATAAATAAACTATTTTACTCTAAAAAAGTTATCACATGCATGAGTTGTGCTCTTTGTTGGTTAGAGTTAGTGGTCGTACTACTTAAGACATGGTAAAATCTTTTGAGAGCATTATAGCAAAAAAAATTTTTAGGACCACATGATTACGAGATCATAACTTTGGGGACCAAAACTGCCATTTTTCTTTAGAAAAATGACCACATAAGTAGTGAAATGGTGATTATTTTAGAAATGATTAAGTTTCAAAAAAAAAAAAAAAGCTATTAGTATCACTTGCCAATGTATTCATAAACAAAAATGAATTCTTGTACCTGTATTTCTCTTCGCCAAGTATCACTTGCATCACTAGAATACTTGGAATTAGATTTAATTAATATCTAATATTTCTATTAATATTATAAATGGAATGAAACATTAATGGATGATATTAATAGATATTGTTAAAATTTTTATACTATTTATATTAATAATTAATTATAATGGCTAAAATTAGGCATTACATTTAAAATAAAGTTTTTTTTTACGTTCATAAACTTTGATCATTTTATATAAATTTTCTTTAATGTACAATCAAAAGCATTATGTAAGCCATAATGGCAAATTTATAGTTTTGATTATGACATACATTGATATGAGCTAGCTTGAGTAATTGTTATGCGATAGGATTATTGGATTGTGGAAGCTAAGAGATTTCATTGCCTTGAGGACAAAGCACTAAGGACAACCCAAATATGCCCAAAGAGTTAAAGCATGTAGAGCATGTCCTAAGGATTGAAGGCTTTGATGAATTTAGCATAGGTTTACACTTGCTTAATAGGTATATGCTTGTAAACCCTAACTTGATTGTCTTTGGATTCTAAAGAATTTATAAGAGAGCACAAAACTTGGTTTTAAATCTTAAAAGGTTTTCATTATACATCTTTTACCAAGTTCTTGACAATGATTTCAAACTTGTTGTACTTGATTTCTAAACATTTTGACAAAGTTTGAATAGTTCGGATGTCTAACATGAAAACCGTGGCTGTTGAATTTCTAGAGAAATTTGAACGACCATTCAGACGCTTATTTCCAAATTTGGTCGACCGAATTTATCCTGATAGCCTGAAGATAGAGAAATTAGGACATAGAAGTTCATGTTCGGTCGACTAAATTTTACTGTTACTAGTCGTCATTTGAACTTTGTAACTAATTTTTAAATGCTATAAAAGCTATATAGTTTATATTTTTGAGAAGTTTTTGAGCCTTTAAGAATCTATACTCTTCCCAATCATTCTTTGTCAAAAACCTCTCTTTTAGCTTGTGCTAAAAAGTTGATGTTCAAGATTCTACAGACAAAAAGGTGAGTGGTGCTAAAGTTGTCATCATCTACCAAGTTTCTGGTAATATCCTTCTCTCTTACTTCATCTATTTACTTTCTTCAAGGTTATCTTAAGGTCATAAAACCCTTTTGAGAGGGTAAACCTTGATTGTTGTAAGTGAAAAATGGTTGTAGAGTAAAACCCTTATTGGCAGGACTACTTTGGCAGCGTGTAAAATGTTTAAGGGACTGAACTGGTTGGAAAAAGCCTTGTGGACCAAATGATTATGAGACCCAAACTTTAGGGACGAAATAAGCTATTTTTTATAATATTGCCAACAAGATGGATGGTTTGTGGTAGTTGGTTAAATTGTTTCCTTCTTCATTATTTCTATTACTTTTCTTCTTTTTGACTTGATGATTTTTTTCTATTGTTGAGTTGAATGCTTTAGTTTGAGAAATGGGTTTTGTTAGCCATAAGGGCAAATCATGTAGTTTTGATTAATGACAAATATTGATGAGGACTAATATGCTTGTATGTTGTGATAGGATTTTTTGATTGAGAAGGAAGCAAGTCTCATTGCCTTGGAGCTAGCAATGCATGAACAACTCAAATATGTCAAAGTGATTAGAGATTGAAGAGTTTGTTCAAGATTAATGAAGGCTTTGAAGACATGAAGTGTAGGTGACATGTGGTTAATAGGTAAATATTGTAAACCCTACACTCTTAAGTCTTGGAATCTATGAGTTGCAATTGAGAGCACAAAACTTGATTTAAATGGTTTCAATGGTTTTGAACTTACCTAAATTATCAAGTTTTCATAAATGGTTTTTGCACATAAAAGATCTTTAATGACTTATCTTTGAGGCTAGAATGTTTTTCAACTTGTTTGAATTGATTTAAACATGTTTTGACAAGGTTTGAAAAATTCGGATGCAAATTCGGTCGGCCGAATTTTGTAAATAGTGTATGAACAGTGACTACTGTTCACATGAACAGTACCTACTATTCTTCCAGAGAAATTCGGAAGAAGATTCGGACGCATAGAGAAAAATTCGGTCGTCCGAATTTTGTAAATAGTGTATGAACAGTGATTACTGTTCACATGAACAATGCCAACTGTTTTTCCAGAGAAACTCAGACGAAGATTCGGACGAAGCTGGAAATTTCGATCGTCCGAATTTTTGTGACCGGTGCATGAATAGTGCATGAACAGTATCCCTATTCACATGAACAGTACATGAACAGTAGCCGTTTAAACTGATTTTGAACTGATTTTTGAATTCTATAAACAGTGCATGAACAGTAGCTGTTTTATGGCTGTTTAAACTGATTTTTGAATTCTATAAAAGCCATAAACTCCAGATTTTTTAGCAGAACTTTGAACTTAACAAATCTTACATGCTCTAACTTGTTTTACATCAAATTGAATTGAAAAGCTCTCAAATTGCCTTGTGCTCAAAGATTGAAATTCAAGATTCCAAAGGCAACAAAGTGTGAAGGTGAAACATTGTGTAATCATCTACCAACAAAGTGGTAACATCTACACACTCTTCTTTTCTTATCTTAATTGTGTTTTCTACTAGCTCATTTATAAGGTTATCTTGTGACATAAAACCCTTTTGTGGAAGGGTGAGCCATAGACTAGATTAATCAAGGTTGTAGTGTAAAACCCATGTGTGGGTGAGCCTTGGATTAGATTAGTCTTAAGGTTGTATTTTAGATATAAAACCATTGTGTTTGGTGAACCTTGTATTGTTTGTATAATTACTAAAAGAGGTTGTGAGTGTAAAACCATTGTGTGGTAAGCCTCTTATGTAATTGTTGAACTTGAGCATATAGTGGATTGGTTGAAATCCTTGAGTGTGAACTCAAGGTAGTGGATGTAGATCTTAGAAAAATCGAACCACTATAAATTGTGTGTTCATTCCTTATAGTTTTATTTATTTACATGCTCTTGTTATTATTACTTATTCATAGTTGTTGATTGATTGGTTGTAGTCTTATTGTTTGATGATCTTATCTTAACCATCACATCTCATATAAACTTGAAGTTTGTGAAATTAAAGAAGATCTTTTATTAAGGCAAAGGATTTGCAAAACAAGAAAAAGATTTCGATAATTAGCCAAAGACCTAATTCACCCCCCTCTTATGTCTTACAGGTTTGTTGTATTATTCATATTTCTAGGTTATTATGAGTTTGTGGTAAAAAGAAATAGGTATGCCAAATTTGTAATTTTTGTATTTCTTTGTAGTGTAAAGAAGGAATGGGCATACCTAAGAGAAAAATATATCCTTGTTACTAATAATAATTCACCCAAAAAGAAAAAAATAATATCCTTTAGAAAAATAATCTGTCAAAATACATGAAAATTAGTGGATTGTTAGGTTTAAATGGTAAGACTTAAAATTCTAAACCCCTATACCCTAATCCCAAATCATAAACCCTAAACCCTGACCCAAAACCTTAATCCTTAAATTTCCTATACCCAAACCTAAGCCTAGTTTTACCAATAAAATAGAGAAAAAACCATAACCCTAGATCCTAAACTGTAATCATAGCTATGCACCCCAACTCGATACCCTAAATTATTCTTCAATGTCATGAACTATAGATGGATGAGGATAGAGTACCCGTATGGATTCATCCCGAATCATTAGACCACAACTTCTTGGCTAAACAGTTGAAGTGTTGATCAACATTAATTTGGAAGGATTATAGGGAAACTCTAGAGGATTGTATAAAAGTTAAGTTTATAGAAACTTATAGACAGCTCCATCTAGGGTTTATGATTTGATAGATAGGTTCGAATTCTGGGGTTTTGCTCGGATTGGGTTTAGGATTGCTTACGATACATTTATCATCGTGTTGGTCAAGCAACGGCACTTAGAGACCCACACTTTTCACTTGACATGTGGTTAGGCCACAATCATATTGCAAGATCTAGTAGTTATGTGAGGAGTACTAGTTGATGGTTAGTCTATTACTTACCCTTCATATACCCATTCTATGTCTAGGAGGATGGCTATCATTGAGAAGCTGTTTGGATTTAGGCTCACGACAACTATTAGCGTGAGACACAAACTGAAAAAAGAACCTCCTGAGACTTTTGGTAATAACCTCGTTAAAAAGTATGTGTTCAATTTGCTTAGGGATTTCTACTCATGCTTAAGGGAGGTCACCAATACTTCGATCACTATAGTAACATGATATCATTATGTTACTTGCGGTTCTTAGAAGATTTTGGTGGGATGTAGTCTTAGTAAAGTCTTAGCAAGTTTATATAGATGCTTATGTGATGCTTTTTTAAGAGATGCACAAGAGATGCATGGGCTTGCGACTCTTGTCCAAATGTGGCTTAGGAACACATACCCACTTTATTGCTTGGCTACCTAGAGTCTCAGGTTCCTATCCTTAAGCATGCAACCTATAGATCTTGATGCATTATTGCACGTGCTACTTACTTATCAAGATTAGTTGGATGCCATGTTTGGTCAGGTAAAGTTTCTTACAATTTATTTTATTTTTATTTATATATAATTTCCCTTAATATCGTTAATTTCGTATGGGGGCAAAAAATGTCATTGAATCTTGCACTTTTACACTTATCTTGATTTTACTACTTGAATTTTAAAAATTTATCAAATTTTACACTTTGTCAAATTTCACTGTTATATCTAATGTAAAGTGATCACATGAAACTTAAGTGACTATTTCTAGGGATATTTTTGTAAAAAATAACAAAATAGTGAGTAAATGAATTCTTTTAGGGACAAAATCTTTCTACAAGCCTAAAGCTTTTTCTTTCAACTAAAATGGTCCCTCAATGTATTTACGAGTGGCAAAAAAGAGCATCACCACCACTCGTCGTCCTAGGTTGTGACCAAATTATGTATGCTCTAGTCACCTTATCAATTTTTAGAAGTAAAATTATCACCATAATCAGTTTCCCTTTAAAACTACTAATAGGAACATGCAATATATGGCTCATGGGGTAGACATTTTGAGCTGATTGTAAGGAATGAATTTGTAGTTGATGATTTTACAAGTGATCCATAATACAAATGAAGATATAATCATTTCAATAGCAACAACACTTTTTGTGACGATTTTATCCTTAAAAGTTTAGCATGTGATCAAAGATCAGGGTGATTAGTGTGGCTATTACTCTTTTCCTACATCTTTAAATAGATTGAAGATCATTCTGATTGAAAAATACTTTAGGATATAAAAATATTTGATCTCATACTTGGGGACAAAGTGGGCCATTTATCTATTATTTTATTTGAATTAAAATAAGAAAACGCAACAATAGCAACTCCGACAATGAAAGGGAAAGTCAACTGCGACCAAGGTCTGGTAGCCATCCTCACCTATCTCCTACATTTATCAACCTAAATAATATATGTCTATAATCAAATCTTTAAAGTACCTATTCAAACTAGAATCTGTTTGAAAAATGCAAATATTACTATTAAACGTTTTAGATAGTCTTGCTATTTCCTATTGAGAGTCAATGACAACATTAGAGAGGAAAAGAAGAAGTGAGAGATTGAGAACAAAGGAGAAGAAGGTAAATTAATCACCTGAAACTCCTTTTTATTTTCTCATTTTCTCCTTTTCTCTTCTATTTTTACTATCTTCTCACTTCTGCTTTTGTTTCTTTTTTTTCTGATCTATGTCCTATTTCTTCTTTCAATACCAAATCCAGTTCATTTCTTTTTGTCTCATGGTAACCATGGTAGTCATCTGTTGCAGTCACCAGTCACAAATATTCTAGTTGGGAGAAGGAAAGATTAGTTTCTAATTGAAAGTATAGAATGCTTGCTAACCAATTATTGTCTGTGGCTTTCAAAAATTTCATATTATTTTGTTAAATTATAATGAAGATTTCTAGAGTGGTAATGATGGCTACTGGAGTGTTAGCTATTGGTTTGGTGAGATTCCTCTTTTCGTGAGAATGAGAAGGAAATGGTTCAAATAAAGGTGAAGATGAAGAAGGGAAAAATAAATGGGCCAAAGGTTGGGTCAAAAGGATCGAAATTAAAAGATTTCACTAGGTTAAAAATGTAGTAATTTTTTCCTTTTTCTTTTGATGAAAATACTCTCCTCCATTAGAAGTTTATAGTGGAATTTGGTAGAATTGTTAAGTTCAATAATTTTTTTAAATTAAAGTGTTAAAATTGTTACTCCCTTAATCTCATTTTTAATGATCTTTCTATATTGTGATGTGCTAAAATATTTGACACTTACCATTCTAGGAAACATTTTAATACACTATATACTATGAATCAATTATTATCCCTACTATATACTACTTTTATATATCTAGATTTAACATAAAATACCTACTAGCGAATATGTTTCTTTCATTTTATTATATTATAATACTTTATAATACAATTCAAATGTTTATACAAAACCTGACCAAACACTATCAATAGAAATGGGACGGAGGGAGTAGTTCTTTGGTTTCAATGCTAAAATGAAGAAAATGTAAAGTTCAAGTGCCAACAACACTTTTTACCTCATTTTATGTCCTATTAAATTATCTCTCTTATGTTGTCAAAAGTTTTCCAGGATTTAATATTTGGTTGGTAGAGATTTTGTTAGTTTAGTTTGGAATAGTGGGGTGGCATTTGGATAGTTGGGCGATGTGGTAGCTTGGTATGCGGCAACTTATGCCTCCTACAAGTGATAGACATAAAGACTTGCATTGGTACAAGACTTGGGACATCACAGGGCGAGATTTGCGTATCATGCATGCATCCTTGATTATTTTTTGGGAGTTACTTAGGGATCAAATTATAGATAGGGTGCTAGCTATATGTGTACGTGTTTCCTAGCTATAGTATAAGGAAAGATATCGTGTCTGCATGAGGGTGCTCATTTGGAACCTGTGCATTGTTGAGACATGGTCAAGGGATACCATCTACTTGCCCATTCATGATATTGGTAAAATATATTATTTACTTCAAAACTTACATTTTTTGCAACCAATATATTGTTAACTATATTATTTGTTTTTTTTTCTTTCTTTATGAAGGATCTATTGTTCAACAGTGCATAACAATAGCTGTCAATGCTATGCTGTCTACACCACCATACATTCAAAATGCTTTTTAGTGCATTTTTAATTCATGCGAGAGGGAATTAGTAGTAGCTCAGGGAATTTTGGATACAAGCCTATAGCTAGAGGCAAAATTGGTTAGAGGTTGCAAAACTGCCTTCACGACAACGTCTTTGAGATCACATGCCAAAGCGTGAGGTACCAGGGATCAAAATAGGTGCTAAGGGGCAACGTTTAGACTGCTAACATCTAGGTATGACTCTTGTAGCTTCTTCTTAGAACTATCCATTACAGCTTGTGAGCTTGGTAACAATAGGGATGTTAACTAGCCAAGATGATCAGTTGAACAATAATACTCTCAGAGATGTTAGTGGAAGGGAGAGATTCCAGAGATGCTTCTACACACATTAGAGCTAATTATTCGATCATCGATCATATTTACACCGTCTGATTACCAATAGACTTTATGTGTTTTGCATTTATTTTGAACAATATAGATAGTCACTATTTACTATGTATTTTGTACTTTGTAGTTTTCCCTTTTTTATGTAAGGATTTTCTTTATTACTTCTCAATTTTTTGTCATTTTTCATTTTTCATTTTGCCTATATTTCACCTCTATGGATTTGACCAAAAAATGAAACCAACTCATGTGCTCTACTTTGCCTTTGTATGATTAGGCAAAGAAATAAAACCAAAATTATGAATGGTTCTAGTGAACCATCGACTTAAATCCTACCATACATCATAGGGCTACCTGATTCGCACCATGAAGCCAATGAGCACTATATATATATATCTCTATATATATATATATATATATATATATAAGGAGTCCAACTAATGTCCAAAAGTTTTAATGATTGATAAGGAAATTAGAAGAAGGAGACCAGAGACATTCAATTGGTTAAATGCTATTCTTTTAGAGAAATTGATTATGGATGATAATGGTTATGGACATGGAATCATGACTTCTAATCCATCACAATCATTGAATAGTGTTTTGATGAAATGTAGGGCATTCTTCTAATGGCTTTGGCAGAGATGGTATTCAACAAGGTCATCAAGCACTTTAACCAACATAGAGATGAAGCACACAAAGACAGACACTCTTTCCCCAAAGGGAATTGGGATAAACTTGTGTTGAATGAAAGGAAATCACAAGCGCATAAGGTAGTTTAGTACAATATCCAAATAGGTATATATAGTGCTAGTCACCCATTCAAGGTGATGTTAGAGGGAACCATGTTAATACATTGCACATGGGTAATAAGTCATGTACTGTGGAAAGTGGCACATGTATCGGTTACCTTATTCATATGCACTATCTATCTGTAGAAAAATGGATGGAACAGTACTTAATTGCAGGTGGATATCTACTCCAAGAAGTCTTGTAAAAAATAATGAGGCTAGTTTTAATCCACTACAAATGAAGCACTATGGAGGAAAGGATAGTTCGATATAACATATTATCCTCCTGACTTGAGAAACACCAAGGTTGCCTACGAACAATAGGGTACCACAGTGATGTAGATTGTTGCAATCTGTACTCTGCTCCAAGATGTAATAATTGTCGTATGCCTGACTATACGAGAATAAATTGTATTGTAAGTAACTTTGTCATACCAGCTGTCATATACCTGGCTCTTAAGTTAGGTGTTTTCTAGTTTTTATGCTGATCATGATTGGTTGGGCAGCAATTAAGTACTTAGAATGATGCCTAAAAGTAATGTGCCCTAACTTTAAAGATGATGCCCACAATGATGTGTTCTGGCCATAAAAGGATTGCATCTAAAACAAGGCCATTCTAGTGTTAAATCCAGAAAAGAACCCAACTTGAGTGAAAAATCCAATTTTTTTTCTTTTTATCTCCATATTAAGTTCAGAAAAGAAGGAATCATTTCCTAGGAATGGATGCTAAACATGAGTAAAAACAAAATCCTTTATATGGGTATTTTATAACATCACACTTATTCGACCTAGTTGGATTAGGGTATTGGAGAACCTCAGATCAGGACTTAGGGTTCTGAATCCTAGAGACAGGAGTTGGATGGCCCTGTATCAATGTCAAGAACCGTTGGATGGCTTAAGATGAATTATAGGGCTTGAAATATGTAAGTGATAGCAAAGGACTCAACAAAATTAGAATATTATCTTCAAAGACTTAAAAGAATATTTTGAAGAGTGAAAGCACCAAAAATGCCCTTAAATAATGTTAATAAATATTATGGTAAAGAAGGGCAAAATGGTTATTTTAGACCCTAGAGTAACTTGGCAATTTTACCCCTCATTTGCATATATGTTTCCTAATTTCTCCCCATAACAATTGGCCACGCTACAACCTAAATGTACAGGCAAAAATAAAAAGAAAAAAATGTATACAAGCTTAATCATGATCACCTCCCTAAGTGACCAATGCATGCTCTTTCTTTAATACACTTAATTATCCAATATTACACTAAGGATTATTCTAACTTGCACTATCTTATGCTAACCTACATTAACCAGCAATTACACTCTCTTTTCTCTCTCATTTAGCCGGTCATATAGATCTTGAATAGAAGAGAGAATTCATTTTATCTTACTGACAAACAGTCTCTCTTCTCTCTCTTTTCTTTCTTTCTTTCTCCATCTAATCAAGAGCTTTCCTAGGCTAGAAGTAGTGCTACATTGTGATTTCCTTGAAGAAGGTAAGAGATTAGAGTTTTTCTTAGGCAACATGAATCTTATTTGCTCAACCTATATTAGATATCATATTTTTCTAGCAAGAGATCTGAAATCTTTTAGTGTGTTTTTGTGAAATATTTTGCTTTTCATCAAGAAGCCTACAAACAACTTGAAGATCTATTGATAACAGTTTGGTTTTCTTTGATTGCAAAGATGAAAAGTTAAAGAACAAGAATCTCTACGAAGCATGCCTATTTGTAGGTTTTTGTTTGAAAATCTTGAAGAAGTAGTTAGTTTCTTGCATTTAGTTGCATGAACTTCTCAGAAAGGAAAGCTGAATGTGTCCACCATTCTGTTTTGCAAATAAATGATAGAAATCAGCCTTGGTTTATTCAAGAAAAGGGCGCTACAAAAACTAGTTTGGATAAGTGTTAAAGGGTAGAACATTTTTTGCTTGAAAAAGAGGTCCGGATCAAATTTGTTTCTTATTTTATGGATAAGCAATCTGAAATATTTGATAAACAATGTGTTAATATGAAATCTTCAAGAAACAATTACTTGGACAGCCGGCATTACATGTAGAAAAAGCTAGAAACTCTTCTATATTACAATGAGTTCATGTGATTGTTAATACTGTTTTAAAAGGGTCGAATATAAGGACTTCGAATGGCCTTATTTTCTGGAAATTTTGGCGGAAATATACATCCAATCAATGAGATAAAAGTTGATTGAAAATAGAAAATAAACACTGGTGGTAAAGATAAAAATAGCCTTGATGATAGGGTGTAATGGCTAGAAACAAGAAGAAAATAGTGGAGTTTAGTAACAGCTTTTGTAATGAATGAAGTCATGGAAATGAAAGGGGAATTAATGGCTCTAAAATTCAAGAAAACCTAGAATCTTGGACAAATGATGTGCTAAAGAGAATGCTTGATGAACAAATGATTTGGACAGCTTGTAAGTTAGTAAACAAAGCTAGTAACCTCATCAATTACAACCATATCAACCTGTAGTTTTTGTAGCTATAACAGGAGCTGTTTAAAAAACTTTGAAGAACTTTAATATCTGGAAATTTAGGAAAAATAAAAAGCTGATTATAGGTTGATTTTTTGGAAAATTCGGTGACCTATGACCAACCAATGCAATGAAAGAAAAAAGGAGGTAAAATAGAGCTATAAAAACAACTAGGAAATAAAAGATTATGGAATTTGTTTGAAATAAAATTTAAGAATTAGCCCTTTGACGATCTCTCTTCATCCTAAGACTCTTATTTCGACTATTCTGGCCTCTGGTCATGAAGGAATTCAGATGATATGCCCATGGTCTGGTGTTGAAGGGAGAGACAGATTTTGCCATCCACTTGACTACTTATTTTAGCTAGGCTATGACGACTAATAAAAAAACTTCCTTCTCTAGTCCACCGAAGGAAGGTAATCTTCATCACTGTCGCTTCTCGCAACCAACCCTTTCATAAATTCTCCAAATGAAATGGCAGAGAAGTTTCCCTATTTATACCATTTCTTGTAGGAGGGGTGGGTAGGCAACCTAATGGAAATGTATCGGACCTCAAATCCTGGAATGACAGTTTGACCCCATTCTTGGCCTTGACGAGTGGTGAGATAAGAATAAGTAGGTCAGGGCATCAAAGAGAGAATATAATACTAAATATAATAAAATAATTATGTAACGACCCACTCCCGGGCGGGCCCTACCTAGGAGTGAATCATCACTTTCCTGTTCCAGAGGTGCAATGCAACTGTAGTACCACTATATGATACGAGTGTAAATTCTAATAGTGTCTAAGCAAATAACAACAAAAATAATATAAGATGCACTGACTGTTCTATAGCAAAAAGTACATAAAATAAATTATACAAAACATAATTGTTTCGAAATATTGAGATCTCTCCATACACATACTAATTAAATCAATAACCCCTTGAAATGTTACAATGCATTGACAAACCAAAATAATTACAAATGATAAAGACCTCTACATTATTAGCTGCTGCTGAGGATTCAACTGTCACGTGCGACGTAAAAAGAGAACTATACTCTCAATTCCACTATGAAACTCCTGAAATATAATGAGAGAATAATGAGCTATAAAGCCCGAGTGAAATTTCTAGGTACTTGTACAGTTTGAAAGCAAATATACTGTAGTGAATTTATAACACTTTTAAAATAGATATAAGTTATCCTTGACTTGATTTTTATGAGAATAACTTCATTTAGTACAACATAATAGTCTAATTTGAAAATCAGATAAAATAAAATATATTTATATATATGTACATTCAAGTAATAATCACCATTTTGAAAATAATGTTCAAATCAACAACCACAATTCACACGACTCTTTCGAGTCCATATACGCACATAAAAACTTCCGCCGCCCTTCCAATGGCCATCTCACACGCGGCACAAAGGAACTCTCCACACAACACCTCCCAATGGCCTTCTCACACACGGCGCAAAGGGACTCTCCACACAACATCTCCCAATGGCCTTCTCACATACTGGCACAAAGGGACTCTCCACACAAATCAATAATCTCACCCCTGCGGGGAGTCAATTCATATCCCGACGGCGGAGTTTACACATAATTACATTTACAACTCATCAACAACGAAGCAATTCTCACGGTTTAGTATATTATATAAATACACAAACCGAGCCACGACAAAACAACAATATATATTACTACTATATATTTTTACAAAAGCCGAGCCACGGCAAAATAATAATTTCAAATTAACAACACATTGATTCACAAAAGCCGAGCCACGGCAAAATGACAATTGAAGCTTAACAATACATTTATTCATAAAAGCCGAGCCACGGCAAAACAACAAATCAAGGATAGCAACACATTTATTTACAAAGCCGAGCCACGGCAAAATAAATATTTTACTTAGTGTAAATTAACTAAATAAAATATATAAAAAAATTATATAACTTAAACTGTTAGGAGTTTGTGGTCCTCAACCTCCACAAGTAAGATAGAAATCTCACCTTAACTGAAAAGCATAAATCTACGCTACTCCACCCTTGGTTCTACCTCGACAAATCTCGGGACCTAATATATAATTTCGTAGCAATAAACGAATTTAATATCACTCTAAAATGCTCAAATATTGACACACATATATATACATAAATGAATGCATGATTAATATTAATTAGAACTAAAAATTATTGAATTTCATAAAATTATTTTAAAATAGAAACTACCTGCTTTTCTTGGGAATAAAAATATTAAAATATTAATTTTAATAAAATCCACCATTCTCCACAAAAATCTCAATTATTTCCTTTTATTCCTAATATACCAATTTAGGGAAATTAAAATAATTTATTTTAATAAAATTCACAATTCAGAAAAATATTCTGTTTAATTCTTTTTATATATTTCTATACTCTTTTTGCATTATAACAATCTAATAAACATTTAAATACTCAATATTTAATCAAAACAAAAATTTACAAAAATAAATAAATCTGTCCAGATTTTTCAAAACTTCAGAAAAATATCAAACATGCTTAAAACTTAACGTCATATTTTCTGTAGGTAGACTATGACAACAAGAACCTTCGTTCAAAAAATTGATCAAAATCGGAGCATCGAACAATTTATTAAAATTCATACAAAGTTACTGCTACGAGTAATTTCCGAAAAATTATTAAACTCAACAATAATAAGAAAAAATTGAAGATTTTACCTAGATTTGGAGACTTTGATGTTGTTATAAACCTGGGTTTGAAGGATTTGAATTTTTTTGTGTGAAGATTTGGTGAAGAATTGAAGAGAGAAGAGAGAAGAGAGAAGAGAAGAGAGAAAAGAGAAGGACATGGGGAAATGGAGAAAAATTGGGGAAGGGGATCAGCCGTATGGCTGATCTCCTCTTTTTCAAATAATTTTCAAAACCATCCTTCAATTTTTTTTATAATTATAGATTTACCTTAAAACTTATAATGTATATTTTTCTCTTCATTTTTTTTAAAAATGGGTAAAATAAAATTTTTAGCAATTTATAGTTATAATAAAACCACTTGAAAATTTATTTAGTACATGTAAAATTTGTGGTTTTACAATTCTAACCCTCTAAAATAAATTTCGTCCCCGAAATTTTAGAGAAAAAAAATAATAGCATACATGCATAAAAAATATTTTTTGAAACCAATGCATATGTATATAAGAAATGTCGATTCGTTAAATAATAATGAATATTGAAATGCCCATGAAATGTATGAGCCAATCATATCTAACCCTCTAAAATAAATACTACCTCACAGATTAGGTAATATTCTAGAAAAGATGAGGGTATTGATTTCACATAAGCTCCTCACGTTCTCACGTAGACTCCCTCATGCCATGGTTTTTCCAAAGTACTTTAACCATAGGAATGACTCGACTTCTTAATACTTGCACATTCCGATCAATTATTTGCACCGGCTGCTCCACATAAGTCAAATCCTCTTTCAAATTTACCGGTTATTCAATCAACATATGCGAAAGATCCGCTATATACTTTCTAAGAGTAGATACATGAAAGATATCATGGATGCGACTAAGCTCTGCGGGTAATAACAATCTATATGCAACAGGGGCCAACCTTTTCAGGTGATCTCGTAAGGTCTAATATAACACGGTGCTAATTTTTCCTTTACGTCCAAATCTTAGAATGCCCTTCCACAGTGATACTTTTAAAAATACCTAATCTCCTAGTTAAAATTTCATTGCTCTACGTCTCTTGTCCGTATAACTCTTTTGCCGAGTTTGTGTTAATCGGAAATGTCCTCTAATGATTGGAATCTCTTCCTTTTTGTGATGCGCTACACTAAATTTACACTAGATATCTAGACTTCTCCAACCTCCATCCAACATACTGGGAGTCCTGTACCTTGTCCCATACAAAGCCTCAATCGGTGCTCAGTACCTAAACTAGTTTGAAAGCTATTGTTGTAGGTAAATTCAATGAGCGTCAAATCATCATCCCAACTAGTGGAATAACTCATAACATAGGCACGCAGACATATCCTCCAAGATTTGTATAACTCTCTATGATTGCCCATCATGTCTGTGGATGAAAGATTATACTTATATTAAGTTTAGTCCCAATTACTAGTTGGAAACTTCTAAAAAATGCGGAAGTAAAGCGAGGATCCCGATCTGTCACTATCGTTTGACTAGTACTCTATGCAATCTCAATATGTTCTTGACATAAATTTCTACCAATTTTTCTAGTGAATAGATGAAATACAAAATTTTTCCGACGGAACCTTCTGCTCTATCCTAGATTGGCTATAGATACACAACTCCAGCCATTATTCTTTTTATTACTAAATCTATTACTAAATCAAATGAATGCGCCAAATCAAAGAAGCTAGTGAAAGGAATGACTCCCTTCTTAGGAATCAATAAATCCTATAAATGATTTCAATGATTGTTCGATGTATTGTGGAAATTCTTTGAAAAGGAAGAATCAACTAATTTGAAAGGCAAGAATCAACTAAGGTGAAACAAAATATCTCTCATTTTCCCCCTCGAATAGATTCAAAGAAATCTTGTTATGTTGTTTTGATTTTGACGGGTGCACCAATCCTTTGAATCCGGTCCCGACAGGTATCATCCCCCCAAAACAGCGTTCTCTTTCAGACCTTTCAACCAATTGATACGTCCCCAGGAGAGCTGCCTTTGGTAAAACTCAAGCGATTTCTTGAAAACTTGCTTCAGATAAGAAACTTTGAGTATTAAGAGATGTTTTTGTCATTCCCAATAAGATGGATCTTATTGACCAAAGAGATACAACTTTGCACTATAGTTAGCTCAGCACCAATGAGTTAATGTATATAGTGTTATTGGAACCCCGTCATTCAATATCTGCAAAAATGGTTTGAAAATATATATTTTCAAATAATTACTCTAAATATAGAAAGATATTTCTAATACAAAATAAACGATAAGTTTAAACAACTTTTGGATTTATCAAAGAAAGTCTTGTTCTTTTTGGATCCAAAGCTGAAATTTAATTTAATTTTAATTGGATTTTTTTTTTGAATTGAGAAGTTTAGCTGTTTTTTTTTATTTGAGGTGAATTCGAAATTGTTCGAATGGTGTAATAATCAACTACTGATGTTGGTAAACGGCCCAAAGCAATTTGATTATAATTGAATCTGTGACAATCATAACTTGAAAGTTCGTATTCTACAATCATTGATAAATAATTTGTTGGAAAAAAACTCAACGCAATTACATAAAATATACAAATTCCATTATAGGTAAAGTATTTGGGTTCAAAGCCCTATGCGCTCTGCGTTTGGAAGATCTACTAATCCCTCCCAGCTTATATTAAAACTTTCCAAGGCCCGCCTCATGGCATCCATGTTGAGAGAGATAAATTGAATAAATACGAGTTGTCCCTTGTTGGGATGTACAATTAAACCTAACGTAACTTGGTCCAGAGCATCTATTATTATACCTACAATGGTCAGACATACTATTGCTATCCACAATGGAAAGGAACATTTGTCTATTTATATAATAGATCGCATGGTCGGCCACAAATTGGGAGAATATGAATGATGGTCAATAAACAATACGAGTTGCCAGATATATCGGTCAAGGTTTTACGATTACTCTGTTTCAAGAAAATCGTTTACCTATAGTCGTTCAATACTCCTACGAAAAATTAATCACATCAAAACGCTTTTTGAGGCAGTAATCCACTTTAAATTTGATAAATGTTCTGCACGTTCTTTTTTGAGGGCGACACGGGTCGTCCTCTATTAAAAGAAAATTGCAATTTTCTATTCAATTGAAAATTGAAATATGAATTTTTTTTTAGAATTACTTTTAATTAATTATAGGTGACATATATAAATAAAAAAAATATTTGTGTAACAATTTACATACTTTGGGGTTTACATATACTCAAAATTATTGTTAAAATTTGAAATAGAGAAGAATACTTGATGTATCAATTTGTATTTTTTTCATGTCATTAGGAAAGAAAATCCAATTTGAAAATTCAAATGGTTCATGAATTCGTAGTAAGCGAGTCAATAGTTAATCGTTCCAATTTTTTCATAAATTTTGACTTTTGCGAATGAAAACCCACATTTGATTTTTCAATAAATAGAAAGTGAGAGAAATCAGCTATTTTGAGATATTCAATTTTAGGATATTAAACAGGGTGGATCAAATCTAATCAAAACAGATCCTACATTTTGTCTCTGTGGACCGAGGAGAAAAGGGGCTCAGCGAGAAAAGGAGTGTGCCATGAGAGAAGAAAGAAGGTCCACCTACTTAAAATATACAACATGAATTTTGAAAATGTAATGTCGTTGAACTCTCATGTCGATCTCGAATGAATCGTCCTTTCTACAAAGGTCAATTTTCACCTTCTAGGTTAGAAGATAGCAAGTTACAAATTTTGTCTCGGTAGGGACATGTATTTCTATTACTTGTGAAATTTATGAATGAAGTAGTTAGGGGTTACCATTATCCATTTTGTAGTGACTTTCTTTTTTTTTAAAACAACTTTTTGATAGAAATAACCCGAGATGATCGTTTGGAAGGAAGAACTCGTCGATCACCAAAGAAGCGAAATGGTTCCCTGTCTAGGAACTCTACATATTACTTCTTTTTCTATTGCAGTCAATCAAGCCATGATGATGACTAAGCCAATCCATCCCGAGTCATCAACAATCGCAAAAGGTATCAAGTCGAGCAAAAAATACACGATCTCCAAGACTACAACCTCGATACACATCTTTAATAACAAATTTAGTACTGTAAGGCTAGATATGGGTAATATAGCATAGGATGCAAATGATGAAGATATAAAAGAATGTGATTCTCTAGAATCGAATAATAGCTTAGTATTTCTATAAAAAAAGAAAGAGCAATACTCGTGATAACACCTTGACATGTCACGTGCTTGTTGATGAATCACTGCATAAACTCGACCTCAACCTCTTGCCATTCAATAGGATCTGCTCCTCTACCCTAATATAATTTGTGTCAACTAGTCCGGCTTCTCGACTCGATGACCTCTGCCTCAACTGGTTTGAAATCTCACTCGTCCCATACGCGGTATGGATCTGAATACTGATATATTTTGTCCCTTCTGTGCAACAATTTCCTATATGACTCTAAATGTATGTCCTACCTAACGGCATATATAGCACAAAATACCACAATTACAACAATTAGCTAACTATATGTCCGAGTCTCCCAAACTTAAAATATAATCCACTAGCTCGAAGTGCTCCACTACTACTCGCTAGTTCGTTTGTTTTACCTAGTTGTCTATGAGGAAATGCGGCTCTACTCTAAGTAATAAATCATTGATGTCCACTTTGTCTATTTGATAAGAACAGTCTTTGATCGGAAAACCCTCTTGATGGACTACCACCTCTCTGATTTGAACTGCCAAACTGACTGCTTTATTTCTGCCCAATTCCTGTCCTAAAATCACTCATAATCCTCTTAGAATGTAACTCGTACCCTCTTCTCTCAAATATGTTAGTCTCCACCTTAAGTGATTTACTTTCCAAGT
Source organism: Rauvolfia tetraphylla (assembly GCA_030512225.1). Taxonomy (NCBI): domain Eukaryota; kingdom Viridiplantae; phylum Streptophyta; class Magnoliopsida; order Gentianales; family Apocynaceae; genus Rauvolfia; species Rauvolfia tetraphylla. The sequence continues at coordinate 1,176,809 of JAJQKT010000009.1, read as the reverse complement.
GTAAGAAACTATTATAAGAAATATCTATTATCCTCAATAGGGGTACATACGGTAGGTTGCCAATGCAAAGAACCCTATCGTGTACATTTTCGCGAGTGCATCCCCTAGCACGACCTCTCCGTCCTCCCTCACCACGTGACATCCTCAGCAGCTTACAAAACCGAGACTCACTATTAAACTTGCATGATGCATGTAACTAAAGAGTCTACAGAATCTATAACCTAAGCTCTGATACCAAAATTGTAACGACCCACTCCCGGGCGGGCCCTACCTAGGAGTGAATCATCACTTTCCTGTTCCAGAGGTGCAATGCAACTGTAGTACCACTATATGATACGAGTGTAAATTCTAATAGTGTCTAAGCAAATAACAACAAAAATAATATAAGGCGCACCGGCCGTTCTATAGCAAAAAGTACATAAAATAAATTATACAAAACATAATTGTTTCGAAATATTGAGATCTCTCCATACACATACTAATTAAATCAATAACCCCTTGAAATGTTACAATGCATTGACAAACCAAAATAATTACAAATGATAAAGACCTCTACATTATTAGTGCTAGCTGAGGATTCAAGTCATCACGTGCGACGTAAAAAGAGAACTATACTCTCAATTCCACTATGAAACTCCCTGAAATATAATGAGAGAATAATGAGCTATAAAGCCCAGTGAAATTTCTAGGTACTTGTATGCAGTTTGAAAGCAAATATACTGTAGTGAATTTATAACACTTTTAAAATAGATATAAGTTATCCTTGACCTTTTTTTTTATGAGAATAACTTCATTTAGTACAACATAATAGTCTAATTTGAAAATCAGATAAAATAAAATATATTTATATATATGTACATTCAAGTAATAATCACCATTTTGAAAATAATGTTCAAATCAACAACCACAATTCACACGACTCTTTCGAGTCCATATACGCACATAAAAAACTTCCGCCGCCCTTCCAATGGCCATCTCACACGCGGCACAAAGGAACTCTCCACACAACACCTCCCAATGGCCTTCTCACACACGGCGCAAAGGGACTCTCCACACAACATCTCCCAATGGCCTTCTCACATACGGCACAAAGGGACTCTCCACACAAATCAATAATCTCACCCTGCAGGGGAGTCAATTCATATCCCGACGGCGGAGTTTACACATAATTACATTTACAACTCATCAACAACGAAGCAATTCTCACGGTTTAGTATATTATATAAATACACAAACCGAGCCACGACAAAACAACAATATATATTACTACTATATATTTTTACAAAAGCCGAGCCACGGCAAAATAATAATTTCAAATTAACAACACATTGATTCACAAAAGCCGAGCCACGGCAAAATGACAATTGAAGCTTAACAATACATTTATTCATAAAAGCCGAGCCACGGCAAAACAACAAATCAAGGATAGCAACACATTTATTTACAAAGCCGAACTACGGCAAAATAAATATTTTACTTAGTGTAAATTAACTAAATAAAATATATAAAAAAATTATATAACTTAAAGCTGTTAGGAGTTTGTGGTCCTCAACCTCCACAAGTAAGATAGAAATCTCACCTTAATCGAAAAGCATAAATCTACGCTACTCCCACCCTTGGTTCTACCTCGACAAATCTCGGGACCTAATATATAATTTCGTAGCAATAAACGAATTTAATATCACTCTAAAATGCTCAAATATTGACACACATATATATACATAAATGAATGCATGATTAATATTAATTAGAACTAAAAATTATTGAATTTCATAAAATTATTTTAAAATAGAAACTACCTGCTTTTCTTGGGAATAAAAATATTAAAATATTAATTTTAATAAAATCCACCATTCTCCACAAAAATCTCAATTATTTCCTTTTATTCCTAATATACCAATTTAGGGAAATTAAAATAATTTATTTTAATAAAATTCACAATTCAGAAAAATATTCTGTTTAATTCTTTTTATATATTTCTATACTCTTTTTGCATTATAACAATCTAATAAACATTTAAATACTCAATATTTAATCAAAACAAAAATTTACAAAAATAAATAAATCTGTCCAAATTTTTCAAAACTTCAGAAAAATATCAAACATGCTTAAAACTTAACGACATATTTTCTGTAGGTAGACTATGACAACAAGAACCTTCGTTCAAAAAATTGATCAAAATCGGAGCATCGAACAATTTATTAAAATTCATACAAAGTTACTGCTACTGAGTAATTTCGAAAAATTATTAAACTCAACAATAATAAGAAAAAATTGAAGATTTTACCTAGATTTGGAGACTTTGATGTTGTTATAAACCTGGGTTTGAAGGATTTGAATTTTTTTGTGTGAAGATTTGGTGAAGAATTGAAGAGAGAAGAGAGAAGAGAGAAGAGAGAAGAGAGAAGAGAAGAGAGAAAAGAGAAGGAAATGGGGAAATGGAGAAAAATTGGGGAAGGGGATCAGCCGTATGGCTGATCTCCTCTTTTTCAAATAATTTTCAAAACCATCCTTCAATTTTTTTATAATTATAGATTTACCTTAAAACTTATAATGTATATTTTTCTCTTCATTTTTTTTAAAAATGGGTAAAATAAAATTTTTAGCAATTTATAGTTATAATAAAACCACTTGAAAATTTATTTAGTACATGTAAAATTTGTGGTTTTACAATTATTAGTGGAAAATCTCTACGAATTTTAAATGAGAAGACATGGTAATTTGAAGTTTAATAGTACTTTTAACTCAGCATATGTAATAAAATAATTCCATCTGCCTAGAGGGATTTAATTAATCCTAAAATAAGATAATTTATATTATAAAATGTCTAATACACTAAGGAGTTTCCTTAGATCCGCTTAAGACAAATAATGAAAATGATAAGGTTATACAGTTGTAAGATGCATTTAAACGTAGAATTTCATTGAATAAGCAATTGTCACTTACTTTAGCATACTAAAGCTCCTAATGTTTGGTTTTGTAGGACAGTAGACTGTAAACCCACTCCAACTTTAGGTAAGTTTGAAAATCAAGACGTACCTATTTTCAATGCCAAATATCAATACAAAAATGCATTGTTTTGTAGGAAAATTATTTTTGGACTTTCCTAATCTGGAAAGATGCTAAATCAGGGAAACATTCTTGTTTTGGAAGTATTTTCTGTAACACCCCACCCTCTAATTAGGGTTTTAGATAACCTTGGGCTGAGAACTAGGCTTTCAAACCTTAGAATTGAAGATTGGAAGGTCCCAAACTGAGATTAAGGATGGTACGAGGATTAGTGATGAGTTATACAAATTAGAGAACCTAAGTCATAGTGAAAATTTTATTAAAATGTACACTTGTCATATAACCAGGTGTAAAATGTAAAAAGTCAACCTATGCAACACAATCGAATAATAAATCGATAATTTAAGTTAATAAGCTTAGGAAACTTGAAAGAAGGTTCTCCAAGAGAGAAAAAACCAAAAATGCCCTTAGAAATGTTATTATAGTAAAGGAAGAGCAAAATGGTCATTTTACACCCTAGTGTGATTTTTCAATCTTTGCCCCTCATTAGTGTGAAATTCTTCCAGATTTTTCTCCGTACAACTGTCCATTATACTCTGGAATGCATCCAAATGAGCATGCGAACTGTTACGACATGGAGAATTTGGCAAGTTTCTTGGCACTAAGATTTAATGAGATATTATTTGCCAAGAATACTTTTATGGCATTAAGAAATATATTTTAAGAGTTGCCATTATTTGAGAAAAACTCCATTACGAGAAGGAGAAGATATTTGATATCTCCTAAATATCATAGGATTTGAAGAATCTCATGAAGATCTATCCATGCCAAACACCAAGGAGATTGATATCCTACTATCTAGGGATATTTTCCTATATTCTTGGGATATCAATCTTGGAAAAGAAGAAGCTCAAGACTTTCTAGCAACTATATAAAGAGAGCTTCAAGTCAAAGCAAATTATCTCTAATGGAATAACTCTCATAAGCTCACACGAATTTCGTGCTTATTCTCTCAGCTCTCAAGCTTTATTTAGAGAGAGAGTTGTTCTTTGAACTAATGTTATAGGAAATATATTTTGAGAAAGTTCAGCATCAAACTTTATTTTCTTGTTATGCTGCTCATGTATTAAAGTGTACTATTTCATTTCAACTGCTGGAAACTGATCTTCAACAAACACTGGTGTGCACCTGACAAGATCCTGTTCAAACAGCCTCATAGACTAGAAGGATGATGTGACTAATCAAGATCAGTTGAAAATAGTAAGTACAAATGGGATCTTGTCGCATTCTATCAAAAAGCATTCGACACATCATGTTAAGAAGAGTTTAACAAAAGTGAGTTGGTGTGGATGATAGTTCAACAATCGTGGAGGTAGGAGTTGTGATTGGAGTGTTCCAATCATGAAGGCAATACTATGGTTACTGGATTTATGACTGTTGAGATAACTTTGGCAATAAGTGTTTTGCCAAGTCCATTAGGGGAATCATTAGAGGAGATTGAGAGCATGTTCCTATAATTTTAAAATGTATAGTGTATGTACTGGATTACTTTTCTGGGCATGGCCCCGCAGACATAGGTTGTTCAGAAAAACTGCTTTACCAATTTTGTTGTGTTGAATTTTAATTTTTCTATTTGTGTGTGTTTTGTTAAATTGTGTAGCATCGAATTTAACACATAGAGTTTGAAAAATGCAAAAGTTACATACACTTAACCATTCAAGTGGTATTAGAGCAGGTCACCAATTGTTGCTGTTTGGTTATTTGTTTAGCAGGTGAGATCGTGGGATGGTGGTTTGTGCAACTGTGGCAAAAGAAGCAAGATCTATAACAAGGCTGCCACTACTAGATTGAGCAAATTATGCATACTGGAAAGTACAAATGAGAATCTTCATTCATACTGTAGACGAGAATGTATGGATTTCTATTCAAAAAGGATGGACTCCACCAATAGTCATGAATCATGAAGGTGTTGCTGTTGAAAAACCCATAAAGGAATGGATGAATGTTGAAAGTAGGATGAATGCAATAAACACTTGGACACTAAATGCTATCTTCATGACTGTTGATGCAGAGCAATTCAAGTTAATATCAACTTGCCAATCTGCAAAAAAGGTATGGAAGGTGTTGCAAACAGTCTATAAAGGAACAAGTCACGTCAGGATGTCAAAATTACAGATGTTGACCTCTCAATTTGAGGATTGAGATTGACAGAAGACTAGACCATTCCCATCTTCAGCAATAAATTGAGAGATATTGCAAATCAAGCATTTCAATTTGGAAAGAAATATTCTGAAGAAAAATTGATGCAGAAAACCTTGAGATCCTTACCACCAAGATTTGCTGCCAAAGTTACCACCATTGAAGAAGTTCAAAATCTATTAGAGTTGAGGTTGGATGAATTAGTGGGATCCTTGCAAACCTTTGAAATAAATCTCAACACTCAACACTCAACATAAGAACAAAGGTGTTGCACTAAAGGCTAAAGAAAGCTCAAAAACAACCCTGATTAATCTTGACATTTCTCATTGGAAGCAATCCATATTAATTTTGCAAAGAAGTTTTGAAGGATGTTGAAGAAAGAAAGCAAAAATTTTGATGAGCAGAAGCTCAACAAGGGTACCAGAAGGGAAAATGAACCTAAGAAGACTGGTGATGCAAAGGACTTCATTAGAAAAGGCAACAGCAGCAACAATATTAGATTTTGGGAATGTGAAGGAGTTGGACATACTCAAAATGAGTGTGCAAATAACTTGAAGAAGAACAAATCATACAACATGACATGGAGTGATGATGACAAGCAGTCCAACAGCAGTAGCAGTGAAGATGAAGAAGAAGCAAATCATATGAGCAACTTTATTGCATTCCAATCAAGTGCAAAATTGAAGTTTGACAGATGAGAAACTGATAATGATGGAGTTACCAATGAGAAATTAGGAAGTAAATATGATTTGATGCATAAAAAATCGACGAAAATTGTCAAAATCAATAGAAGGTTGAAGAAGGAAAATTAGACACTACAACAGTTGAATAGTACATTACAACAAGAACATTAAACAACGGGAATAACATAATGCAAAATTACTACAAGTTAGCGATAACAAACTTGAGGAAGTAGAACACTACATTAAAAGATTAAATTCAAGAAAGATGAAGCTTGATGAATTACTGTCCATTGGTAAGCCATCAAGAGATTTGACAGGACTAGGTTATAACAACAATAACACTGCTTCAACAAGTAGGATTTTACCAGAAAGAAGTATGACTCTTGTAGAGAGGTTCATCAAAAAACCTTAAAAACCCCTGATATATGTGACTATTGTTCTCTTGTAGTACACACTTGGGACATTTGTTTAAGACTTGTTAAATATTTACAAGAAAGATGCAAACTTATGAAAGCCGAGTTCAACATGAGCAGATAGATAATCCGACAAAGGAAGATTTGGGTCAAGAAAATTGATCTCAAAGGATATATTGCATAGGTATCATTCACAACATGCAATAATGATATATGATACCTTAACAGTGGCTATTCTTGACATATGATTGGTAAGAAAAACATCTTGTTGAACTATAAAGCTTGTGAAGGAGGTAATGATACTTTTGGTGATGGCTCAAAGAATAAAGTATACGGTATTGGAACTCTATATATCAATGGTAGCCTACATTTAAAGATGTTCTATATGTTGAGGGATGAAAGCTAATTTAATAAATGTAAGTTAGTTATGTGGTGATAATCTACGAGTAAACTTCAACAAAGACAAGTGTTTTGTTGTGGATGATTCCAACAAGCTAGAACATCAGACAATTGCTACTAGTTACTAAAATCAAATGATCAATGGTGTATGGCTGCTCAAGATGATGAAATTGATCTCTGGTATCAAAAGTTAGGACACATAAACCTGAGGCTGTTGAAAATGCTAAGTTAAATAAAAGCATTATGAGGTATACCAAAGTTTCCCAAAATCACAAGGAGAATATGTAGCTCATGTTAAATTGGAAAGCAAAGAAGGCCATCTCACAAATAAACTATTGAAATCAGCACTTCTAGAGTATTGAGCTCATGCATATGGATCTTCTTGGTCCCACTCAAACTAAAAGTATTGGAGTTAAACGATATGTTTTGGTATGTGTTGATGACTTCTCTAGATACCCTTGGATATCTTGGATTGATTTTTTGAGACAAAAGTCAGAAGCCTTTGATTCATTTCGAAAGTTGTGTCTGAAGCTACACACTCCGAAGAGTTAAACATTATGTAGACTAAGGAGTGATCATGGTAAAGAGTTTGACAACCAAAGACACCTCAACAGAATGATGTAGCTGAGATAAAGAACAAAACCATTCATGAAATGGATGGAGTTATGTTGAACTCCAAAGAGATATCTCAAAGATAGTGGGCTGAGGCTGTCAACACTACAATAGATGTTATTAACAGGACATATCTAAAGACTTACACAACTAAGACTGCCTATGAGATTCGGACAGGACATAAGCCAAACTTGACCTATTTCCATATATTTGGAAGTAAATATTACATTCTCAATGACAGGGAGCCTTTGGTCAAGTTTGATGCAAGAAGTGATAAAGGAGTATTCCTTGGCTACTCTTAACAACAGTAGAGCCTATCTTGTGTTCAAGAAGAAATGTGGATTTTTAACAGAGGCTATAATTATTGTTGCTTAGGATGTTACTGCAACAAAAGATGCTAAGACTGCCACAACAGATGAGGAGGATCCTAATCCTATCAAACCTCAAGAGTCTATTAACATAGAGATCAACACAAAACCAGAGGAGCTAGCAAACACTAAAATAGATTCAAAAATATCAGAATAGGTAGTTCAACATAGAAAGCCATCTTCAAGAATTAAAAAGAATCATCCTACAGATTTGATCAATGCAAGCTTGGATGACTCAAGGCAAACCAGAGGAAGGTCAAAAAATAATTATAAGGAGATGGTGACGTTTGCTTGTTACACTTCAACACTGAAGCCAAAGAATATGAAAGAGGCATTGACAGACAAATTTTGGATAGTTGCCATGCAAGATGAACTTTAAAAATTTGAGTGCAATGATGTGTGGGAACTTGTTCGATAACCAGATTGCGTCAATGTGATTAGCACAAAGTGGGTATTTCGCAACAAAACTAATTAACATGAAATTATAACATGCAACAATGTAAGACTTGTTGCACAAGGATACACACAAGTTGAAGGAGTGGACTTTGACGAAACATTTGCCCCCTTAGCACGGCTAGAATCTATCAAACTATTGTTGGCTGTTGCTTGTGCAAGGAAATTTACACTTTAACAAATGGATGTCAAGAGTCCATTCTTGAATAGATTTCTACAAGAAGAGAAATGTTGAGCAACCAATAGGTTTTGTCGATCCGGTCATCCCAATTATGTGCACAAGCTGAAGAAAGCCTGTATGGTCTTAAACAAGCACCAAGGGCATGGTATGAGAGACTGAAAAACTTTCTGTTGACAAGAGGCTACAACAAGGGGTTGATAAGACTATGTTTATCAAGCGACTGAACACATATGTTATGGTGGACTTTCCTTCTTTCTTGGTTAAGTAAATAGAATTTGAGAATTTGAGATGAGGATAGTAGGTGAACTTACCTTCTTTCTTGGTTTGCAGGTTATGCAATTAAAAGATGGAATCCTTATCTCACAGCTAAGTTTGCGTATAACTTGTTAAGAAGTTCAATATGAAAGATCTAAGCTTGTCAGAACACCTATTGGTGTTAATCATAAATTGACAAAGGATGACAAAGACTGATCTGTTGATCAACACATGTGGAGGAGCATTATTGGAGGTCTGTTGTACTTAACAACAAGTAGACCAGACATATCTTATAGTATTGGAGTATGTGCAAGATATCAATCAGTACCAAAAGAGTCACATTTGAAGGTTGTCAAATGCATTCTGAAGTATGTCAATAACACAAAGGAGTATGGTATCTACTTCAGCAAAGGCTCAAATACTTATTTTATTGGCTATAGTGATGCTGATTAGACTGGTAATTGTGATGATAGAAAGACCACTTCTAGAGAATGTTTTTATCTTGGCAATAATCTTGTGTCATAGTACAACAAAAAGTATAATTTCATTTCTCTGTCAATAACAGAAGCAAAATATATTTCACCAGGCAGCTGTTGTACTCAACTATTGTGGATGAATCAAATGCTAAATGACTATGGATTGACACAAAAGAAGCTGGTGATGTATGTGACAATACAAGTGCAATAGATATCTCAAAGAACTAGTTCACCGCAACAGAATAATGTACATTGACATTCGACATCACTTCATAAGAGAGCTTGTTGAACAAAAGGTTGTTATCATTGAATATGTTACAATACAAAAGTAGTTGGCAGATATTTTGACTAAACCTCTTGATGCATCAAGATTTGAGAAATTGCGTAGTGCACTAGAATTATGCACTTTATAAAGGAATTTTATGTATTTTTCTGTAAATATTTATTCAATTTTTTGCATTTATCACTCTTCAAAAAAATTTGAAAAATCATAAAAATAGGTGGGAGTTCGACACCTCATCTGGAAGTTATGAATGTTAGTTTGAGAACCACATACGACAGTTGGGTATGCTAAGGAATTAAAGTTTGAGCATTAGCACGAACCAAAGTCGGTTTCTCTCTCTCTCTATCTCTCTCTCTATGCTTTCATCTTTTTCGTGCTCTTTGCAACTTACTACCAACACTTCAATGTTAGCCACCTATTGATTAGTACAATGGAACCTGTAACACCACAATGTCGAAGAGGAATCACCGCGGCTTCAACAAAATCTTCTTCATCACAGATAATATCATGCCTATTGTATCTGTGCATATTGAGGGTTTGATTGATGAATTTGAGTTGAATGCAAATTCTTCTAATGTACCTGCTCAACGTATTGAACATGATGTTGATGTCTATTATGAAGTCTCTAGTTCCCCTGTTGAACCAAAACTGGGCAATGAACTTCAATAGCTGAGGTTATCCTTGTTAATATTGATGTTGGACCAACTAACTCTACTAATCAAGGACAATCTTAAAAACCATAAGAACAATCCAGTTTTCTTGTTAAACCTAATCCTATTGAAGTAGTAGAGCTTGATAATGAGGGAGCAAATATTGAAAAATCTAAGGATGTTGAAATGAAATGTGAGAGGGTGTTAGAAAAACAAAAGGGGAAGAGAAAGGCTAGGGAACCCACAAGGCTAGGGTAAAGAAGTAGAGGAAAAAGGGAGAAAGTAGAGAGTGGAAAAATCTAGGAGAAAGATGCTTCTGATGTGATGTTTAGCAATTATGACAGTAGACTGCAACACAAAAATAAGATCTGTATTGGTAGAAAGATTGATTGATGAAGCCAAGTTTGAGCAGCTTGGATTGGTAGAGTTGCTGAAAAGGGTTACGCTGTATGATTCAACCACTTGTGCCGAATCTTACAACCTCAACATGTTTCATGAATTCTATGCCAGTCTTGACAAGGATATTGGTGATCCAGGTAGTTCATTCTATTGTGTTGTTTATGTTCGGGTGTTGTAGTGTCCTTCTCCCCTAAATTGTTGGCTGGTCTTCTTGGAGCCAATCATTATTCTAAACTTGAAGGTAGTGACTTATATGATGACTATGACATGACAGAGTGTGTCGTAAATTGACAGGAGGTGCAATTCAGCTGTGGCCTAAGGAAAATCAGTTGAAGTCCTTCTCCTTGATAGCAAGATACTTTGCTCTATAAAAGCTATCCTATACAAATTGGATGCCATCTACCAATATCTCTGTTATTTTAAAGGACAGAGTAGTGCTATTATACTTACTTGGCACTGATAAGGAGTTTAACATTAGTTCTGTCATGTTGACATTTATTATTAAACTTGCAAGAATAAGCATTGTAAGTACAACAAGTCTTCCTTTCCCTTACCTCCTTAATGATTATCTTTCTTTATATTGAGGTATTCAGGATTTTAGTGACGATGTCATAGTCAATGATATAAAGACTTTCAAGCTGCCTTTGACAATCCAAAATCAGAGACCTCCATGCCAGCTTCTCCCAGCACAACAAGTGCTTGGAAGAGGTCAACAAGAGTTGTTGCATGTTCTTCCCGTGGTAGAGTCCCCACATACTCCTACCCTGATGATATTTAAGCTCTTCAATATCAAGTAGTGAAGTGTATCAAAGAATGTCAGACTTTGGCAGCTTGGGTTTCTGAACTTTAACAGTAGCTTTGGACAGTCTCTACCTCTCAACTACATCTCCAAGAATCTCTTGATTAGCTTTTGAGGGAGAGGTGAATCCTTGGCCTTGTTTCTTGGAAAAAGGGGGAGATGATGCTTTGATGCTTATAAGGCGAAATGAGAGAAACTAAGTAGCTTGTCATCATGCTAAGGGAAGAAGCTTAAGGAAAAAGGGGAGATGGCTTATAAGGGAAGATGCACAACTTTAAAGCTTTTTGTCATAAATAAAGGGGGAGATGGTCAGTTTAATTTGTCAATATATTTGGTTTTCTAGCGTTCTGTTGCATTTACTACTGGAGAATTTTTTCTTCTTGCAATTTTTTTCGAAACAAGTTTCTTTTCTTTGCCTTAAAGACTTCTCATTTTGGCTAACATTTGTATGACTGTACTAGCCATATTTTCTGCACTATTTTTTTCTGGAATTCTTGTTTCATTATCTTTGTCGAACTACTGTTGAAATACATGGAATATTATGCTCTGATTCAACAAAGTGCTCTAAAGTTGTTAGGTGTGTGCTGTCAAACTACTTCCACTAATTTTTCCTGAAAGACACAACTGAACAAGAAGTTATGGAAGTTTATGGAGATTTTGCAACATACAATGCCAATGGGAGAGATTGTTACGACATGGAGAATTTGGCAGGTTTCTTGGCACTAGGATTTAATGAGACATTCTTTGCCAAGAAGACTTTTATGGAATTAAGGAACCTATTTTAGGAGTTGTCATTATTTGAGTAAAACTCCATTACGGTAAGGAGAAGATATTTGGTACAAGAAGTTATGGAAGTTTATGGAGATTTTGCAACATACAATGCCAATGGGAGAGATTGTTACGACATGGAGAATTTGGCAGGTTTCTTGGCACTAGGATTTAATGAGACATTCTTTGCCAAGAAGACTTTTATGGAATTAAGGTACCTATTTTAGGAGTTGTCATTATTTGAGTAAAACTCCATTACGGTAAGGAGAAGATATTTGGTATCTCCTAAATATCATAGGATTTGGAGAATCTCATGAAGATCTATCCGTACCAAACACCAAGGAGATTGATATCCTACTATCTAGGGATTTCTTGCTATATTCTTGGGATATCAATCTTGGAAAAGAAGAAGTTCAAGACTCTCGAGTAGTTATATAAAGAGAGCTTCAAGTCAAAGCAAATTAACTCTAATGGAATAACTCTCATAAGCTCACACGAATTTCATGCTTATTGTCACAGCTCTCAAGCTTTATTTAGAGAGAGAGTTGTTCTTTGAACTCTTGTTATAGAAACTATATTTTGAGAGAGTTCAGCAGTAAACTTTATTTTCTTGTTATGCTGCTATGTATTAAAGTATACTATTTCATTTCAACTACTGGAAACTGATCTTCAACAGACACTGGTGTGTACCTGACAAGATCCTGTTCAAACAACCTCACGGAGTAGAAAGGTGATGTGAATGATCTAGATCAGTTGAAAGTAGTAAGTACAAGTGGGATCTTGTTGCATCCTGTCAAAAGGAGTTCGACACATTATGTTGAGAAGAGTTCAACAAAAGTGAGCTATGGCTGGATGATTGTCCAACAATCGTGGAGGCAGGAGTTGTGATTAGAGCGTTCCAATTGTGAAGGTAACACTGTGGTTGTTGAATTTCTCGCTATTGAGGCAGCTTTGGCAAAGAGTGTTTTGCCAAGTCCACTAGGAGAATCACTAGAGGAAGTTAGGAGCGTGTTCCTGTTTTTTTAAAATATAAAGTTTACTGGATTGCTTCTTTGAGCATGGCCCTGCAAATGCAGGCTGTTGAGCCGAACTGTGTTACCAATTTAGTTGTGTCAAACTTTATTTTTTCTATATGTGTGTGTTGTGTTAAACTATGCAGCATCAATTTCAACACATGGAGTTTGACAAATGCAAAAAGTTGAATAAACTTAACCGTTCACAAACATAATCATTTTCCACCTCACAAGTTGACCAATGCATGCTCTTGCTTCTCTCTCTAGTTAACCAATATTACAATCAAGGGCTATGCTATCTTGCATCCCACATTCTAACCTACACAAACCAAGATTTCACACACTTCTCCCTCCATTTCAGCTGGCCATATTCACTCTAGAATCCATGACAAACTCTACTCTACCTATTTCACACAATCTCACTTCTAGACATTCTCTCTTTGCTATCTCTTGTTTCTTCATTCTCTATTCACCTGAACAAGAGTTTCTTAGGCTAGAAGAAGTGCTACATTTGGATTTTTCTAGAAAATGTAAGATGTTAATAAGGTTCTATGCATAAGAAATCAATCTATGCTAATTCTCGCTATTGAACTTGTGGTTTTGCTGAAAAGTTTTAGTTGGGCAGCAGCTATAGCTTGACAGAACCAGCAAGGTAATATTCATTTTTTTATGGTTTAGAGGTTTATTAATTAAGATCTAAGAAGTTGGTTAAGGTTTCTTGAAACCTTTGGCTGAAAACTTTGTGTTTAGGCAACTAGGAGCTTGTTTGCTAGACCTATGTTGCATATCTTGTTTCCTTAGCATGAAATCTGGAATTTTATGTGAGCTTTTGTGAAAATATTTTTATTTCATCAAAGAAATCCATCAAGAATACATATATCTCTAAATTTCAGTTTATTTTTCTTGGATTTTAAAGCTGAAAATGCAAAAGGACCAAAGATTTACTTGACGCATTTCTATTGCTTCATTTTTGTTCAAAACTCTTGAAAAAAATGGATTGTTGTGTGGTTTCTGTGGTGCACGAAATCTTCAGATGTTAGAGCTGAAAATGTCCAGCTTTGTGTTTTATATGAAAGTGATTTGGAACAGCCTTGGTTTCCTCAAGAAAAAGGCTGAAATTTTACTACGAAAACTAATGTAGATAACTTCTAAAATATAGCACATTTTTTTTTATTGAGAAAGAGGTCCAAATCAGAATTTATTTCTTATTTTCATGGATGAACAAAATTAAATCTTTGATAAATAACAGGTAACATGAAATATTGATTGAGAAACCTATTGGACAGCTTGCATTACATGTAGAAAAAGCTAGAAACTCTTCTATGCAACAATAAGTACATGTGATAGTTATGATGTTTTAGAAGGATTGTATATAAGTACTTGGAATGGCCTTATTTTATGGATGTTTTTGATGAAATATGTGGCCAAGAAATGAGGTAAATTCTGACTGCTCATGGAGATTAAAAGTTGGTGGTATAAGAGACAAAAACATCCTTGATGATAAGGTGTAATGGCAAAAACAAGAAGGATATAGTTGAGACTACTAAGGCCTTTTGTAATGAATCAAGCCTTAGAAATAAAAAGGAATTTAATGGCCTCAAAGTTCAAGAAAAGGAACTGTAATATTGCATAAATGATGTGCTAAAGTGTATGTTTGAATAGCAAATAATTTGGACAGCTTATGACCTAGTAAACAAAGCTAATATACTCATCACTTACAAGAAAATCTAGTAGTAGTTTGAGTTCTTATGATAGGAATGCTTGAAAAGGACTTTAAAGAACTTCAAATTCAAGACATTTAGGAAAAACTAGAAAGTGACACGTGCGTTGCACGTGAATTTAATTTTTTGAATCTTTTTAGTATTTTAATGATTTTTAAATAATTATTATAATATTATTAATATTGTATATATTGAATATTAATATATATTAATATTAATATGAATTATAATATATATTATATATTATTATTAAGGTAATATTTAATATTAAATTGTTGAACTTTGAAATTCTCAATCAAATAAATACCTTTCTGGATATTCTTGAGGGCTCTATTTTCTTATTTTATTGTGACAAAGAATAGAATATTGTTTTATTTACTATTTTTGTCCTTCTTAAAATATTTAGCCTATTATCAGCTAGTACCATTGCTATTCTATTATGATATATTCTCTTGAGGAGTAATTTTTATTATATTCTTAACTAATTCTACTAATATAATAGAGAATGAGAGAATTATATTTATAATAAGTTACTATAAAAAATAATTTTTAATATTCATAAAAGACTAAATATTTTGAAAATGGAAGAAATTGATAAAAGGCTTTATATTTTGAAATTAAATTAGTCCATGGGCAAACATTACGAATTAGACCATATCAAAAACTTTTCAGTGTGTCAGGAAAATTCTGTCTTTTAATAATTAACTTTATAACAAAATATTGGAGGAGGAGTACTTTAAGAGCATATTTGAATGATTTTTTTTAATTAATTATATTGCGAATCATAAAAGTAAATTATTTATAGAAATAAAGTAAAATTTAAAATAAAAAATAAGAGAGAAGTAAAATTTTTTAGTTGAATTCCAATTCAAATACACTTATTTAATTGACGAAAGAAAGAAAGAAAATCTTTTAGTTATATGGCAAGAATCAATGAAGAATCCTCGTCATGATTAGTTTTTATAAGTTATAGAATATCAATGTTTAATATAAAATTTTTACTTTGTATCCTACTTTTTCTCTCACAAATAATTCTCTCTTTTGAAATTTAAGACAAAAAAATTCAAATCAAAACATTATTTAATCGTATCCTAAATCTTTAGTTACGAGGCAGAAGAGGTAGATAGAAAATTTAGAATGACCTATTGATAAAATTACTGTCAATTTATTTTTAAAGACAATAGTGATAAAAAATAAATGAACTTGCTCATTAAGGGACATACTTTTAAGTGTAAAACAATAACTTTATTAAAGCATACCAAAATCTACAAAGGAAAATTTAAGATCCAGCAAAAAAAAAAGGAAAAATTGAGAGCCAAGATTTAGAGCCATAAAGAAATAATGAAATTTCCACAGTTCTAACTTCGATACAGAGGAAGATCACTCGGCATTCTTTGTTCAAAGAGACCGCAGACGCAAATAAACATATGATTTCACTATGCTGAGATCGAAAACTTATTGATCACAGATGCAGTCAGTTTTTCTCCCACCAGAACCCTTGTTCATCGCTATTTGTGGGACTAAGAATCAGACAGCCACTGCTCTCACTTCTTGTCAGCCGTAAGTATTTGTTTTCTTACTAAAATCTTATGTTCTATTGTCTTATTGAAGTCGGTATACATCTGGTGAAGTTTCAAGTGTAGCTGATATCTGAACTTTCCTTTTCATGCAGCTTCATTTTGTAAAAAAAAAAAGTCTCGTGGGGAAAAGTTTTTAACATTAAATTTTAATGTTAATTGTGTTTTATTGTGATGTAAGATAAGTGAACCCAATACACAAAAACAATGCCCCGAGCTTCCAAGAGAAAATCCGAGCCACTTCGCTCAACTAATGCCAAATCTGTGCGAGTTGATCCTTCTACCGCTGGTAAACAATCCCTTAGAACATCCCATTTTCTATGTTCTTCGATTCATCTTTTGACGTATTCTTGTGAAGGTCTATTAAATAATTGATATAATTTGGACTTTTGCATGTGAATTTTTGATGTGGTTTGCTAGAGGTAGGAATCGGAGGAGGGTTTGTCATTGACCATTTTGAGCATTTGAAATTGATTATATATGTGTAAATTTTGTTGTTGTTATGATTATTTTTGGTTTGCATACTTGTCTATTCTGGGTGAGTAGCCATATTCCTTGTTACTGTTCAATTAATCTGTTCTTGAATTTGGTTGTTTTCTTTATGATTTTTACTTGGTTGGGATTGTTTGAGCGTTTGAATTTGTGGAGCAGTTGTTATTTCCGGGGAAAGTCGCGACTCATAAATGTGTTTAAGAAATCCTTTAGTTTGACTCTCATTAATTAAAATGGTTTGCATACATTGGACTCGAGTTTTTCTTTTCACGTGTTGTGATTGATTTGACACACATTCTTCAATTGCCTTGCATGTTTACTCGTATCTTCTTTTGAGATGGTTTGAAACCACAACTATTTCTTCCGGAACCAAAAAATAATAATAATAATAAAGGAGGAGTGCTGGGAGGTCATTTTGAGTTTTTCATTGCCCTCTATGTTGTATTGCTGTCAGTCTGGTTTCATTCTATTTCTCAACAATAGTTTTTCATGCTTCTCTTGTTCTTGAATCTTGATCCGATAATAAAGAAACTATTGTACATTCACCTCTATCTGTAAAATGTATGTTAGGTCAGTTTGAGTTTTTCATTGCACTCTTAACTATGTTGTATTGCTGTCAGTCTGGTTTCATTCTATTTCTCAACAGTAGTTTTTCATGCTTCTCTTATTCTTGAATCTTGATCCGATAATAAAGAAACTACAGGACATTCATCTCTATCTGCAAAATGTATGTTAGGTCATATCAATTTTCACCTGTTATTGTGCTCTGTTTGATTTTCTCAATTAAAAATGTGTTACTTTTCACCCCTATTAATGTTTGATTCTATGTCTTTGGCTAGAATGTGAGTGTACAACAATGTCTCTATCAAAAGGAATATTAGCATTGTTTCCTTCAATCCATATTGCTGCCAATTGATCAGCAGTTGGATTATTGTAAACTCGTTGATATAAGCCTATATCTTTTGATATATGAATTTGGATATCATCAATTGATGGATATTGCTCTAATATTCTAAAGAATTTGGCATATGGATTCACCTCCAAAATTCTCATAAGCTTTTCCACTATTTTTTCCTTCAAACATCCATATGATATTATACGCATTCTGTTTTCAATCTCTTTTATAGTATCATGGAAGTATAACTGAAAGAATGCAGGACCATTCTCATTAGGTACTAAACCAGGAAGATCATGATAAATTTGACCCTACACTCTAAAGGTATATATACTGCATTTTCCTGACTCAAGTCATTTATCAAGTTTAACTTCAAAGGATGTGAATGAGATGATACTATTATATGCTCGAAGCTGCTTTAGGAAGACATTTGATTCTTCTGATTGAGAAGTAAACAAATCAAATAACTCTTGTGGTAGTTCTAGTGAAGCTAGCTTAATTTTGTCGTTATCACAACAAAAACTTGGAGTATCATATTCAAATTTCAAAGCATCACAATGGATACAATGGTGTATTTTCTTCACTTCATGCAACATCGAACACACTTGGTTCATATAATGCATTATCTCGCTTAAAAAATAGATAATCAATAGTTTTTTTTGATAAACATTCTATAAAATTTTTACTATAGAAATAATATCATTATAAATTTATACAATAATTAAATCACATTATATACCTCCGTGTTGGTTTAGAACCATTTATTTTGTAGTTTTGGAATTCTCTTATTTGAAGTAGATGTAGGTGAATCAATCATATCCTTTTTTGTGCTTTTTTCAAACCATTAACATGCTTTGCATATAACTTGTTTTCCTGGTCGTTAAGTCTAGCATACCAACTATTCTTAGATTGAATAGAACATAAGCTTGAATTATGTTCAAAAGTAGTAGAATTTTGAATTTTCCTTCTCTTTCTTGTTTCTGAAACTTTCTGAATGTATTCTTCTCAGCTCCGAAAGCTCGTCAAATTTGCATATTTTGTTCTCATGCATTTCAACTTGTGTTTCTTCATATCATTTGTAATATGATGAATAAATAATATAAGTTGCCATGTTTGCATACATTAAAACTAATGAAAATTTAAATGCAGCAAAGGCAAGCTTATGTAGATAAATTTCTCAAAAAGAACCATTAGGAAAAATTATTATTTCAAACTATGTTATTTTTATTATTTTAAAGTAATATAGAATCCATCAAATAACATTTTTTCCTTGTATTGTGAATCATGTAAAGTAATTTTCTTAAGCTCGTGTCATTGACTAATAAAAATCATAGCATATTGAGAAAACTATAAAAAATATGCATCTAATATTTACAATAAAATGTAATCAATATGCTAATATTTACCAGAGTTTCTATTGCATCGTAATATGTTGTCCATTCTTGATTTGAAAAAGTAGAATGGATATATCTGTAGAAAAAAATGGTATAATTATAATTGGATATGGAAAAATACAGAGGAGAGTGAATATTACACAACCTACATGCTAGAGAACTTTTCATGTATATAAAGTAAAAGAGAATTATTTAAGAAACTTTGAAGAGTGGACTTTTCCTTTTTGAATCACTTCCTCGACTTCTTGCCCTTTCTCATGCATCTACTAACTGCAGCAGGCATTAAGAGTCGATTCATAGAAACCATTTTTCTAAAGTAAAAGAGAATTATTTAAGGAACTTTGAAAAGTGGACTTTTCTTTTTTGACATCACTTCCTTGACTTCTTGCTGCTTTCTCCCTTTCTCATACACCCAGTCACTGGAGCATGCATAAAAACTATTCTTAACAAAACCATGATCCAAATTTGTTCTCTTTGTATTATTTGGAAGCCTGTCTTATTGAAGGGGGATTGAGTTTGGTAAAATTGTTCTTAACCTGGTATTGGTACTTGCTTGGATTTTATATGCCGAAACTCCTTGCTTCTCAAGTTGTAATCTTTAAATTGGAATCACAGTTATTTTTTTGACATCTTTTGTAAGATAGCTGTGCGAGAAAGTTTGGATTTGATAAAACAGATTCGGCAAGGCACCAATGTACAAGCATTGCTGTTTGGGAAGCCGAGTATCATTGTTACAACTGCAGAAGCATGCATTTAACCGATGAACGCTTTGGACCAGGTTGGTCAAAATCAGTCTCAAATTTAGTAGGAAAGAAAGGTCTCCATGGTGTATCCGTCCAAGAACACAAGCATCTTCGCAAGCTTATAGCAAGTCCGATCAACGGTCAGGAGGACTTGTCTTTGTTTTTAGAGTATATCAAGGAGATGAAGAGAACTGCCTTCAAAGCCATGATGGACATCATTATGAGTAACAAAATTGACACAAGATCACTCGGAAAAGGAGTATACACTGGTTTCTCATGGTCTCAAGTCTATACAAATTGACTGACAAGGAGATCATAGATTTGTTAATCATATAATTGTTGGCAGGGAATGAATCTACCGGGCATGCTGTAACATGGGTTATCATCCTCTTAGAAGAACATCCTCAGTACCTGAAGAAGGCCAAGGTATGCATAATTTGCTCAGTTCATCTATGTTTGCTTTAATACGATGTTTTCTTAGTTGACAATTTTAGGTATTTTCCTTGGAGGAACAGGAAGATATAGTGAAGAGAAGGCAATCCTCAGAAACAGGGCTAAACCTTGGTGAGATTAAACAAATGAAGTTTCTCCAGAAGGTACGTATCCTTACATATGTCTCTTCTGCATTTAGGTAAACATTCCATTCTTCAAGGGTTATAGAGTTTTTAGCTTTCTTCTCCGATCTTCCTTCCAATGACTTCAATACTCTCTTTCAACTCTTGCCACCTTACGGCGGTAGCATGGAGAAGTGCCTGGCTTTAGATAGCCACCGCTCCTACTTTGCTGCCAGAGTTTCAGGCTCCTTTTATCGCTGCCTCTTCCCTTCTACGTGTTGATATTTTCTACTCCGCATTTTCCTTGAACTGGCTCTCTCAGGTAGTAATTATAAGTATGATTTTTACATATTAATTTCTTTCACTGTGTTAGTATGATCAAAGACGGTACTAAAAAATTTTCAACCCTTGGTATGTTATCCAATCCCGAGGATGATTTAGACCTTAATCATACTTCTAAGCCAGATTATTGATGTTGTCACCCATCGTTCAACAAGTTAAGCACCACACTGATGGCCCCGGGTTTTAGGTAAAGTTCCAAAACCGGCAGTCAAATTATTGAATTATTGAACCCTTATATTCCATACATAAAAGTTCCCATTCTGATAAATGGGGAATTCTTCTTTATTCTAGCAAGAAAATAAAAGAAAATAAATTGTACGTATTTTATTTTCATATAAATTACTTTCAACATACGTACAATACAAAAAGATGATGTTATGGGTTGCTAAATGAAGTTTGAAATATGTATGTTCTGCGTCCTTCTTTTGCGGTTTGCTTTCATTTCATTCATGAAGTTTCAGAAGCAAGCAGGGCTGTTGCATTTGTTTGACCATTGTCTAACTTACACTAATCAAATTTTTATGTAATGTTAAAGCATGGGCATGGTAAAATGTTGACTCAAAAGTACATGGTTACCTACCGCATGTTTTGGAAATGAATGAAAAATTAATTATTGTTGGATGTAGGTGCCTGATATTGTGGTAGATATGAAATCATCTGCATACAACAAAGGAAGAATATGTATCCATGGTGCAAATAAGGCTGCTGCAAATGCTTACAAAAAGCAGTTCCAGACTGATTTAGCAGGGTTCCTTAGATCAAGATCAGTGGAGAAGAAGAGGGGTGGGACAATGTTCTTGGTATGCTTAGGGAGAACCTCTGGGGACCCTACAGACCAAGGTGGAGCAGCGCTCCTCTTTGGGTCTCATTTTCAAGATGTCTAGGATGATCTTGTCCAGGAGGTAATCATTTGATATGTTTCAAAAGTTCGTAGTTTTGCTAGGTTTCGGATTCAAGAAATTCCATGCTTCACCAAAAGGACCAAAAAGTGGTACAGGTAGCCATCAAAAAGTCAAAAACAAAAAATGTAATAAGCACAGAAAGGTAGAGATGATTAAATGTCGGCAAATATAATTGCTAATCTCTTATTGTGGGATAAATTTTCTCATCAACTTGTGGACAATTGTTGCTAATTGCTAGCCTGGAATAATTTTCTGAACCAATTAAGCATAGGAAACACAATTCCAGGCAATAAGAATTCCATCATTTCAAATAATTATAC
This sequence comes from Rauvolfia tetraphylla, assembly GCA_030512225.1. NCBI lineage: Eukaryota > Viridiplantae > Streptophyta > Magnoliopsida > Gentianales > Apocynaceae > Rauvolfia > Rauvolfia tetraphylla. The sequence continues at coordinate 1,154,909 of JAJQKT010000009.1, read as the reverse complement.
AAAACTTGCACAACGCTCTCCTTTATAGACTAAAATCATTTCTTACTTGAGGGCAACATATCCTTGATGACCAATACTCTAGCAACAAATGAATTACTACTAATGCTGACCTGAGTTTTCTAATTATAGTTGTGACAATGATCAAGCTAAGGTTGATATGGCAGCCTTCCCTAAACCTAGCTTCATCAGCATTTGTTTGTGAGGCCTTTTCACTTCCAGCAAAATCTACAAAGTTCTGAAACACTATACAGGTAAGGTTGGAAAAATAAAGAAAATATAAATTGACTTACCAAGCTAACAACATATTACCTCATTGAATCTCCACTTTGAGCAAGTGTAGTTTCAATTGACTATTTATGATCTGTAGGGAAGTAAAGAATACATATGCATTCTAAAATATAATTTTTAGCTAAGATTTAGATTTTGATGTTAGGAAGCCATTGCATGTAATAAGACACACTTAAAATGAAAAAAATTAAAAGGAAGGACTGAGTTTGGTATGCACAGAGACATGTTTATATGGATACATTAGTATACATTATGCGGGACTCAACAAAGGAAAGGAAAACCAAGTAATTTGCTAGTGGTCAATGTACCTTAATTTCGGTCCGAATTTGGTGTTCTTCCTCCTAGAAAGGCGATTTGAAGCCCTATGGCTTGATGTAGTTTCTTATTCTTTCTTTTTATGGAAGAAGACAAATATGAATGGATTCAACAGAGAATGGAGAGATATCATATATTTGTTTTCTATATTGAATGCACTTTACAAATAAATTTCATAATTAATTATTACCCTCTATGTAACTTTCTTGTATATAAGTACCATTAATTATTAATTAAGGTGCTGATCCTAAATAAATAAAATAGAATAATAACTTTCATAATTAATTATTTTTACAATATTAGAATTAGAATAATTGGTGAGACACAAGTTTCTTGCAACCATCACTTTTCAAAACTATATTTTTGAAATAAATAATTTTGATTGGGATAAATAAATAATAATACATAAATAATTTCTTGGTATTCTAATAAATAATCATGATATTTTATTTGGGATGATTGTAATAAAAATTATTAAATGCACCTTACAAGTAACTTTTAAAAATAATTATTAGCATCTATGTAACATTCCTCCATGTAATTGCAATCATTAAATTAGAGAAGTAACTAATATAATTATGGAAATTTTTTGTATGCAAAAAATTAGAGAAGTGTTAGAGCTCCCTTTCTATTAAATAAATAAATTAGAGGAGTGACTTTGTTTAGTGGAAATGAAATGAACCCTCTATGTAACTTCCCTATATATAAGTACCATTAATTATTAATTAAGGTGCTGATCTTAAATGAATAAAATAGAATAATAACTTTCATAATAATTATTTTTACAATATTATAATTAGAATAATTGGTGAGACACAAGTTTCTTGCAACCATCACTTTTCAAAATTATATTTTGAAATAAATAATTTTGACTGGGATAAATAAATAAATAATAATACATAAATAATTTCTTGGTGTTCTAATAAATAATCATGATATTTTATTTGGGATGATTGTAATAAAAATTATTAAATGCACCTTACAAGTAACTTTTAAAAATATTTATTAGCATCTATGTAACATTCCTCCATGTAATTGCAATCATTAAATTAGAGAAGTAAATAATATAATTATGGAATATTTTTGTATGTAAAAATTAGAGACCTTTCTATTAAATAAATAAATTGGAGGAGTGACTTTGTTTAGTGGAAATGAAATGAATATTGTTTTGGAAGAAAGGCAATTACATTATAGGACTATCGAAATAAAAAATAACTTATTCAAACTAAGGGTAATTTTGTCCATTCAAAAAAGGAAGAAACAAAAAAAGTTTAAATCCACATGACCCCTTTCCATACTTTTAGAATAGTAATAGATAATAAGCTAACAAGAGGCTGAATTTCTGGAAATTTAAAGGCCATATAATTGGGAATGTAAAGTAGAAAAAAGAAGATATGATAAAATAGTTATTAGCAGAAAATCTCTACAACTTTGTATAAGAAGACTTTAGATATTACTAATACTTTGAATCTCCATAAGTAATAAAATAATTTAGGTAATCTCAAGGGATTAAATTAATCATAAAATAAGAGGATTTACCTTGTAAAATGTGTAACGTGCTAAGGAGTTCCATAGGACTTCTTTTCTTACTCTAATCAAAATGAGTATGTTATATGGTAGTAAGATGCACTTAAAACATAGAATTTTTATTAATTAAGCAACAATCACGCACTTGGATATATTAAGAGAATCTGAATGTTCGATTTTGTAGGATAATAAATAGTAAACCTACTCCGACTAGACTATTTCTAGTGCCAATTATCAATAAACAAATGCATATTTTTCCAGGAAATTCATTTTTGTACTTTCCTAATTTGAAAAATAATTAAATTGGAAAACCTTCCCGTTTTGGAAACACTTTCTATTTATAGAAAGTTTATATTTTTGAAAAGTTTTGGCATGATTGATTAGCAAGTTTCATTATTTATTTATGCAGTATTTGCATTAGAAAAGCATGGGAGTTTAATGCTATTAGGTCGTTTCTATTTTTTGAAACTTCTAGTTTTTGAAAGGAATATGTTTGAACTTTATTCTAGAACCCAGTAACTTTTGGTAAAATGTTTAAATAATCGAAAAGGCTTTGCGAAGTGAATCATGTACATGAGCATAGCATATTTCAAAACTTGTATAGAACTATTTGAAATTAAAGCGGGACAGTGAAAACTATAAACTTGGTAAGGACATATAGCCACTTGAGACCTATGTTTCTAAAACCCTGTCCTGACCTATATTGTTTATGTATGAAAAGTGCCCAATGACATCATTTAGTAGGTGATCAGGCAACTTCCAATGACATCCCTAATGGTAGTTCGGATGACAGAACGATTGTAGCACCCCAACCCATCTGCTAAGGTCCATTGCGGCTGAGTAGGGTACTTGCATGCCTCTTAACACTAGATTTTAGCCTTACATCATTGTCCAGAGTTATGATAGTACTCTTATTAAATGTAAATAAGTATAATAGAAGATTTAAAGTATGGACCTAGACATACAAAAAGTCACAACAAATCTAAAACTAACATGGTCCAAGTATAGAACAAAATTCTCAAGAGAATCGAGAGATACAAAAGGAAAAAATATGACAAAGCATAGGGATCTCTGCGGTCACCTGATGGAATCAATTTGAATGCACTACTGATTCACCTCTAGTTCCAGGCTATCTGAAAACATGTTATTAAAAGAGCGTGATGGGTATATTAGCTTTGTTTACTAGGTTTTACGCTGTCCAAATTATTTTCTCTTCAAGCATGCACTTTAGTACATCATTGATGCAAGATTCCATTTCTTATCCTTGAAATTTATGGCCATTAAAATCCTTTTTTATTTCTTCATTTATTGGCTGTATACTTCAGCAAAAACGTCTAGAAAATAAGGCCATTCCAAGTCGTTATATACAATCCTTCTAAAATATCACAACTATCACGTGCAGTCATTGTTGCATAGAAGAATTTTCACCTTTTTCCACGTGTGATGCAAGCTGTCCAAATGGTTGCTCAATCAAGCTTTCAAGTTAACATATTATTTATCAAAGACTTCAGATTGCTCATCCATAAAAATAAGAAATAAGTTCTGATTTGGACCTCTTATCTACACTAGTTTTTGTAGTAAAATTTCAGCCATTTTCTTGAGGGAACCAAGGTTGTTCCAAATCATTTTCTTATAGAACATAAATCTAGACATTTGCAGCTATAACCTCTGAAAATTTTGCTCACTACCAAATCCACAAAACATGCCATTTTTTTTGCATTTTGCATTTTTAGAGTTTCAAACAAAAATGAAGCAAGAAAAATACTTCAACAAAATATTTGGTCCTTTTGCATTTTTAGATTTAAAATCCAAGAAAATCAAACTGAAATTAAGAGATCTATGATGAAAGAAAAATATTTTCACAAAAGCTCACATAAAAATCCAGATTTCATGATAAGGAAGCAAGACATGCAACATAGGTCTAGCGAACAAACTCCAAGTTGCCTAAACAAAAACTTTTCAGGCAAAAGTTTCAAGAAACCTTAACCAACATCTTAGATATTCCTTAACCAACCTCTAAAAAATAAGAAAATGAAGATTACCTTGCTGGTTCTGTCAAGCTATAGCTGCTGTCCACCTAAAAAGTTTCAGCAAAACCACAAGTTCAATAGCTAGAACTAGCATAGCTTGATTTCTTATGCATAGAACCTTATTATCATCTTACCTCTTCCAGAAAAATCCAGAATGTAGCACTTATATTAGCCTAAGACGCTCTTGTTCAGGTGAAGGGAGGTTGAAGAAACAAGGGATAGCAAAGAGAGAGTGTCTAGAAGTGAGATTGTGTGAAATAGGTAGAATAGAGTTTGTCTTGCATTCTAGGCTGAGTATGGCCAGCTGAAATGGAGACTGAGAGAGGTGGGTGAAATATCTGATTTGTGTAGGTTAGCATGTGGGGTGCAAGATAGCATAACCCTTGAGCGTAATATTGGTTAACCAAGAGAAAGATGGAAGCACATGCATTGGTCATCTTGTGAGGTAGAAAATGACTATCTTTGCATGCTTATTTTTATTTTAATTGTTTTGTATACATTCTAGAACATAGGGGATAGTTCTAAGGAGAAGAATCTGAAGAATTTCTGACTAATGAGGGGCAAAAATTGGAAAATCTCATTGGTGTGTAAAATGACAAATTTTCCCTTCCTTTACTATAATACCTTTTAACATTTCAAAGGGCATTTTCGGTACTTTCATTCTTCAAGATCCTTCTTTTATGCCTTCTAAGCTTATTATTTTCTTTGAAAGATATTTATTAACTTCAATTATTGATTCATTATTTAGTTTTGTCATGTGGATTGACTTTTTTAGTTTTTATGCCCGATTATACTACCAGTTCAAATTTTAATAAATTCTTCATTATGACTTTGGCTGTCTAAGCCTTATAACTCATCACTCACCCTCTTACAATTATCAATCTCGGTTCGGGGCCTTCTGATTCTAAATTTTGAGGTTCAAAAGTCTAATTCTTGGCCGAGGTTCTCTAAAACCCTACTTAGCGGGAGGGAGTGTTACATTCTTCCCTCCTTAAAAAGAATTTTGTCCTTGAAATTCAATAATGTACCCCGTATTTCTGGATACTTTCTGCGTAAGAAATCTTCCATTTCCCAAGTGACTTCCTCAATCCGTGTTGTCTCTAGATCACTTTGTACATTGGAATTTATTTTCTTCTAAGCTCCTTTACAACTCCACCTTCATTCCTTTGTAAAACCTTCAAGAAAACTCCTTCATTCCCATAAAGTTTTTCCTTTATTCCATTCATCATTTAAACTATCCGAAAAGAAAATTTACTTTCAGTTTTCAAAGCTCAAATGTTGCTCAAAATTTTACTCTTATTCCATGAGTTTTCTCCACTATCCATCCATAGTTGCACACTTGGCTATCCAGATTTTTGTATAGAACAAAAGATCAAATTTCTAACTCCGTAAACTCATTTCCTTTCGATCATTCTTTTGCCAAATGAAGGGGGAAACAAGGCCTGTTATGCACATTATTAATTTCATTCAATAGATCTATTAAAACACATCAAAAATCTCAAATTCCAGCCAAGGAAAAACAAAGAAGCAAAGCTGCCAATATCCATTTTACCATTTGTTCTTAGCAGATTTTTCTCTAACAAAAATCTGGATTTTCTCTTGTGAAAGCCTCAACATTTCTTGAGGAAAGCGTGTTTGATCATAATACTTTTAGTAAGAACAAAAAATCCTCAAAATAGTTTCATTTCCTTGTGATTTTGGCTAAAAGAAAGCTGGAAAACAAACTGTCCAGGCCGTTTTTCATGGCCATATTTTCATAAAACAACCAAACTAGCTGAGATCACCAACTCTATAGCACTCACTGCCACTTTATAGAAGAAATCAAAGCTGTTTTCTCGAAATAGAACTCATATGTGAAGAAGAAAATGCAAGTGGAGCATGGATCAACCAAAACTGACACAAGGTCGTATTTCTCTTGCATAAAACCACTCAAACTTATGCTTTCTAGCTCAATCTTTCAAGAAACATCATTTAGAAACTTAAAAATACTAGATTTCTTTAAGAAATCCTTAGATATCAGGCATACCTTGATGAAAAATAACAAATCTCCAAGCTGTCCGCATAACACCAAGAGAAAAGAAGTTTCTCCTTAAAAATTAAACATGATGTTAGCTCTAAGGTAAAATCATGTTGTTTTGATTAATGACAAGCATTGATCATAGAAAAGTCCTAAGAGAATATTGTTGATTACCTTTATATGGACTAATGTTTTTTATTGTTATGTGATTGGATTTTTGGTTGGAGAAGATTTTGTTCAAAATGTTTGATGGCTTTGAAGACATGAGGTGTAGGTTACATGTGCTTAATAGGTTAACTTTGTAAACCCTACTCTCTTAAGTCTTGGAATATATGAGTTGCATTTGAGAGCACAAAACTTGATTTGAAAACTTTCAATGGTTTTGAATTCACTTGAATTGCAAAGTTTTCATCAATGATTTTTGCACTTGAAAGGTCTTTAATGGCTTATCTTTAATGTTAGAATATTTTCCAACATGTTCGAATTGATTTCAATATGTTTTGACAAAGTTTCAAAAATTCAAATGCAAAATTCAAATGCAGGATGCAAATTCGATCGATCGAATTTTTCTTGCATTGTGAATAGTAAATACTACTTTTCCAAAGAGATTCAGATGCATAGGAGAAAATTCGATCGTCTGAATATGAATACTAATGGTGAATAGTAAATTCCAGAAAATTTTGGATGCAAAATTCGAACGCATAGGGTGAAATTAAGTCATTTTATTGTTACTAGCCCATTTTTGAAAATTTGAACTGATTTTTAAACCCCAAACTTCAGATTTTCAAGAATAACTTTGAAATTCTGAAATTGAACAAGCTCTAACTTCTTTTACATCAAAATTATTTGAAAAGCTCCCAAATTTCCTTGTGCTCAAAGGTTGAAATTCAAGATTCCAAAAGCAAGAAGTGAAGTGGTGCTAGCATTATAATCATCCAACAAGTTTTTGTTGGTTACATCTAAATCTATACTTCATCCATTTACTTTGTTGATAAAAGGTTGTCAAGAGAAATAAAACCCTTGTAGAGGGTGAGCCATTGACTAGATTGATCAAGGTTGTCCTGATAAAATTCTTGGTAAGGGTGAGCTTTTGATTAGATTGGTCTTGGTTGTCTAGTGACATAAAACCCTTTGTGATAAGGGTGAGCCTTGTTTGTTGGATTAAAAGGAGGTTATAGTGGTAAAACCTATTGAAGGGTGAGCCTTTTGTGTAATTGCTTGACTTGATTGAAATCCTTGAGTATGGATTCAAGTAGTATATGTAGATCTTGCAGAGATTGAACCACGATAAATCGTGTATTAATTTCCTTATTGCTTTACTTGCTTACCTACGTGTGGTATTATCACTTGTTCTTAGTTATTGATTGATTGGTTGTGGTTCTATTTTTTGATCATCTTATCTCAACCATTCTTTTTAAATCACACATAAATTTGGAGTTTATGAATTTGAAGAAGAGCTTTTATTAAGGCAAAGGCTTTGCTAAACGGGAAAAGAATTTGAAAATTAGTCAAAGACTTAATTCACCCCCCTCTTAGGTCTTTCACATGAAAATGGGTGTAGGAGATCAAAATACAAATGAATATTTGCACTCTGTAGAAAATGAAAACAACATGAAATCTGTTCAATTCTTCATGAGCTCACGGTTGGAAAAGAAAGGAAGAAAAAGTGATAAGAGGAAAAATAGAAAGAATAGAGAAGAGTGAGTGTGAGAGACAGAGGTGAAGAAAGATGAGGTATTCTCTTGCTTTCAAGACCTCTTGGTTGGTTGTATGAGAGAGAAAAGAGGGTGAAATTGTTGGTTAGTGAAAATTAGTGTGAGAGGGAGCAAGGTAGCATAACAAGTGTAGACTTGGATAATCTAAAGAGAGAAGCAAGAGCATGTATTGGTTAACTTGTAATATGGTTAAACATTAGTACTCTTTAAATAATTCCAACTACCTTCTTTGTCTCAACTTTAAATCCTGTCGAGTAAACAAATATATTGCACTTTCATGATCTATGAAAATCTAATATTTAGCACCATATAAATAGCATTACCACTTTTCAATGCGAACATTATTCTACTAGCTCTAATCATGCATAGGATAATTCAACTCATGATCCTTTGATATTCTAATCATGCGAACGTGATTTGACCGTGTTGTATCAACACAGCTCCTGGATCATCTTTTGATGCATTCGTGTACATCGTGTATTTCTTGTTTTGATCAGGTAAGACTAGAATTAAAGTTGAGTTCTTAGAATTTCACTTCAAAATTATCTGTCCATTTAAACTCAATCACCTTCTGAGTCAACTGAGATAATGGTCTTGAGATATGTGAAAAATCCTTACAAATCTGCAGCAATATTTGGCGATTCTAATAAACTTTCGTAGGTGGTTCCCATCGAGTCACCGCGTCAACTTTCGTAGGATCCATTGTCAATCCTTCTTGATTAGTGACATGGTCTAGAAATATCACTTGATCCTTCAATAACTCGCTCTTGCTAAACTTCAAAAATAGCTTGGAAGATGTTTGAAATCAAACTCACAAGTAATGCAAGTAAATATACTGAGTTTTCAAATTGAAAGAAAGATGAGAAGAGATCACACAAATAATTTATAGTGGTGCAATCACTCAAGTTCTACATCCACTACCTTGAGCCCTAACTCAAGTATTTCAACCAATTTCAACTATAACAAAAGTTGATGACAATACAAGAGAGGCACTTCACCCAACAAGGGCTTTACACCTACAACCTCTTTACACTTACATTAGTCAAGGCTCACCCTTCCCTTTCAAAGGGGTTTTATATCCTCAAGATAACATTAAAAAAAACAATTAGATGAAGTATGAATAAGAATGTTACCAACAACTTGGTAGATGATGACAAATTTAGCACATCTTCACCTTTTTGTCTAACAAATCATGAATTTAAACTTTAAGCACAAGAATCAAGAATAATTGGGATAAGTAAATAATCTTAAAAGCTCAAGAACTACTCAAATCTCGAAAGTTTATATCTTTTATAAGGTTTAAAAATTAGTTGCAATGTTCAAATAATGACTAGTAATAGTTAAATTCGGTCGATCGAACATGGACCTCTATGTCAGAATGATCATTTATATTTTTTTATTTGCAGGCTGTCTGGATAAATTTGGTATGTATTTGGACACAAGTGTCCGAATAGTCGATAGAATTTCTCAAGAAATTCCACAACCAAGGTATATAGTTCAGACGTTCGAATTACAGTCCGAACTATTCAAACATAGTCAAAATGATTAGAAATCAAGCATAACAAGTTTGAAATTATTTTGGACTATAAAATAGATCTTTTCAAAAGCTTTTAGTCTAAAGGCCGTTCTCGAGAACATGGTAAAACACTTGTAAGATAAATCATTTAAGATTGAAAACCAAGTTTCAATCGTTCTTCAAAATGCTTTAGATTCCAAAGACAAACAAGTGTATGGTTTACAAAGATATACCTATTAAGCAATTGTAAACTTACACTACAGTCTTCAAAGCCTTCAATCCTTAAGACAAGCTCTTCATGTTATAACTCTTCGAGCACAATTTGATTTGTCCTTAACACTTTATCTTCAAGGCAATGAGACTTCATAGCTTCCACAATCCAATAATCCTGTCACATAATAAATATTCAAGTTAGCTCATATCAATGCTTGTCATGATCAAAATTAATGAGTTGAATGAAAATTCAAAGCTATTTTTAGTAAACAAAAAACTTCTTGAGTCTATTGATTGCTTGAATATTAAAAAAGAAGTTTTAAATGTTTCTTTACAAAATATGTCCCTACAAATGAATGATGATGAGAATCAAGAGGCACTAAACTCAAGTGATCAAGATCCATTGAAGATCTCTACTGGTCCAATCACAAGAGCTTGGGTTTGGAGGATGAGAGAGGCCTTGATCGTATTGCTTGAAAGTGTGTGGATAAACAAGCAAAATATGATGGGCTTTCAAGGCTATATTATGTACAAGAAGGATCAACGATCATTAATTTATTGCAAGCAAGCTGTCCAACCACTTTAGAGTCTATTGGGCAGCAAATTGATGTCCAAGATAGCAAATTGATGGGCTAAAAAATTCAACCTAAGGGCTGGACGAAATTCCCTAAATTTTAGGAGTCTTTGAATTAGGTTTTAATTTTGTTTGGGCTAAGAACTTTTAATTATTAAAGCCCATATCTATTTTTTTGTTTTAATCATTAGTTGGATTTAATTAGCTGCAAATCCAAGCCCATGAAGGACTTGTGTTTCAGCCACCTACTCCAAATCCAAAACCAATTAGGTTAGGGTTTTGAGAAATCTATTTATATAGGATCTTTTCATAAATTTCAAAACAGCACTAACATTATGTCATTGATATTTTTAGTGAGAATACATACTCTCTTTGGTTCTTGAAAGAACTTCTTGAACTTATCAAGTTATTCAACTAGTGGTGTTCATTCCTTTGATTTATACCTTAAGTTCTTGTGTTTATTGATAACAAGTTTAAGGTTTCTATTTATCCAACGGGTTAAGGGTTTTTGAAGCCTTTTTCACACATCCTTGGGCATTTGTGAAAGTTTTCTGTTGGGTTCTAGATTTCTATACTTAAGGTTTACATCATCTTGGTATCAGAGCAAAGGCTGTGAATCAGGTTTTTACTATCTTTCATTTTCCTTTCTTTGATTTTAGTTGCTGATCTTGCTGTTATCCGTGTCTCTCTCTAGTCAACCTACCTTCTCAAAAGTTCTATTCTTTTGTTTGTGTTCTTGGAGTCAAATTTGTACCCTTTGTGAGTTATAAAACCAAAGAAAAAATCGTCAAAAAAATAAAGAAAAAATCATCCAAAAAAAATCATCCAAAAGAAAAAAAAAGCTCGTCCAAAAAAAAAGAAAAAAAGAAGACCAAAGAAAGAAGGTCAGTTGGAGAAAAAAAGGTTGTCTCCTATTCTAGTTTCTTCCTAATTCCTTTTAGTAAAGGAAAAAGAAGTTGTTTCTTATTATGATTTCTTCCTAATTCCTTTTAGGAAAGCAAGAAAAGGTTGTTTCCTATTCTGATTTCTTCCTATTTCCTTTTAGGAAAGCAAAAAAGGCTATTTTCTATTATGATTTCTTCCACTCTCTTCAGTAAATAGAAGCTCTAATTGACTGAATATTTATTTCTTTCTAATAATTTAGTTTCTTTTACTCTCTTTGACTTCCATAATTTGATATACATCATTCGGTTGTTGAATTGCTACAAACTTGACTACTTGATTTGATTGATTAGTTCTCAAAGAACTAAAATAGAGTTTGTTGAGTGGTAAAAGGCTGAGTGTTAGATCATTACAAGAAAAAGTCTAGTATAGAGAGATACACGAGAGAAAGTGAGGATTATTTTCTACTAATCATTAAAATTACAGCATACATGATGGCTTCCAAGGAACACTTGGAAAATTCTTCTAGTGCGCAAGAGTCTTTTGTCATGCTGGACATGCAACAAGAATTCTGAAGGCTACACATGGAGATGGGGGATATTAAAAATCAATTGAATGGCCACGATCAAATCTTACCTACTATGCCGAGAGGCCAGCCAAGAAGGAACCCCAATGTAGCTCCTAATGTACCACGAGTTGCAAGAAGAGCTACGCGAGTTGAACATGAGGAGAAGTGTTATGAGAGTTCATGGTATGATGAAGGAAAGAGGAATGCTAGGTATAGAGGGATTAATGATGGTGGAGGCAAAAGAAAAAATGATCATGAAGGAAGAAGTGTAAATGTTATAGTAGAATGGAAGAGTTATGAGGTTTGTGGAAAGGGAAAGAGCAATTCTAGTTGTGGCAAGTTGCAGTTAACTGGTTTCCAAGGGAAATTTGAACCAAAACCTTACTTGGAATGGGAAAGGAGTGTGGATATAGTCTTTACATGTTATAACTTGACAGAGGAGGAAAAGCTAAGGTTAGTTGTGGGATCCTTTACTCACTTTGCCATTAAATGGTGGGATATGCATAAGGAATCTAGAAAGAAGAAGGAAAGAAGAAGGGGGAGAAATCCATTAAGTCATGGGGTGAGTTAAAGGAAGTAATGAGGTTGGACTTTGGAGTCAAGCATTTCGAATGTTTAAAGAAGAACAAGAGTGATGGTGGAGTTATTATAGCACTTGGAAAGGAAAGCAATGCAAAAACTATTGAACCTCAAAAGGGTAATGAATTTGTGGAAGAACCACAAAAGAAGGATGAAGAAGTTGAGTGTGAAGCTAATAAAGTGGATAATTGCAAACAAGAACTTTGTCCTACTTTGGTTAAGAAAAGTGAGGATGTTGATAGAACAAAAGAAAATAGGGACCATGAGCTTGAAAGAAAGGAGTGTAGAGAGTGTGAGCTACAACAAAATGAGAGTGACTATAAGGGAAAAGAAAAAGAGTGCAAATGAGAAAAGTTGAGCTTGAAGATTCTTGAAAAAGGAGATGAAAAAAGCATGAGTGAATTTGTGTGTGTGTGTGTTTGTGTGTGTGTAAAACCAAACTATCTCTCCCTGTTTTTTGTGTGGGTGTACTATATACCTATTGGTGACAATATTTTTTGTCACTAAATATATCATTAAATTTATTACTACTAAAGGTAATATTTAAGGTTTGTAGTTGATATATATTGTTTACAAGTGAATAAAGTGAATTAAATTAGGTTTAAAATTTTAAAGTACACACACACACACACACACACACACACACACACATATATATATATATATATATATATATATATATATATATATATATATATATATTAGCCAATGTCCAATATAGACCTTTAACTTAAAATCTCTTTTCTTTAATCATATTAGACAAAAATATTTTAAAGCAAACTTTTATTTTCTATATATATTTTCTACTGATTACAAATTGATGTACTTTTGGGCTAGAAGGTCGAATATGAACTCATACTTTTTAATTTATTTATTTTTGGGGGTTTATAGTATAACTCCGACCTAATACTCAAACATTTTTTTTAACTTTTATTTGGAGCAAAAGTCCTACTTGAATCTGTAAAACAAAATATTTTATTATTTTTTAAAAAGTTTATGTTAGTTTTGAAAGACCTAAGAGGGGGGTGAATTAGGTCTTTGGCTACTTTTTCAAAAACTATTTCTTTTGTAAACTTAGTTGATGCAGATTATAATTACTTAATTTGATGAGAGAATGATCAAGTCAATAACAAGGCAATAAACAAATCAAGAGCAATGAACACAAGCAATTATAGTGGTCGATCTTCTCAAGATCTACCTCCATTACCTTGAGTCTACACTCAAGGATTTCAAACAATCTACTATGTGTTGAAGTTCAACAATTACATAATAGGCTCACCACACAATGGTTTTACTCTCACAACCTCTATTGCAATTCTACAAACAAGGTTCACCCTTCAACAAGGATTTTATATCTAGAAACAACCTAAAGACCAATCTAATCAAGGATCATCCACACATGGATTTTATACTACAACCTTGATTAATCTAGTCTATGGCTCACCCTTCTCAAAGGGTTTTACGTTATAAGATAACCTTGTATATTGAACAAGTAGAAAACAGAATTAAGATGAAGAATGAATAAGATGTTACCACTTCTTGGTGGATGATTACACAATGTAGCACTTCTTCACTTTGTTGTCTTTAGAATCTTGAATGATCAATTGAAAGCACAAGACAAAAGAGAGCTTTGATGTTTGCAAATTATTTAGAATGTTTAGATTTCACAGAGATTCGAAACTTACAAAAATTCTAGAGTTTATGGCTTTTATTGAGTTTAAAAATCAGTTTCAACAGCTATAAAATGGCTAGTAACGGCTAGTTTCAGGGAAGTTCGAACGTCCGAACTTTCCTCCCTGTGTCCGAACTATCGTCCGAACTTCTCTGTGACATGTTTTCTGTCAAATTTCAAACGTCCGAGCTTTGGCTCATGCGTCTGAACTTTCGTTCGAACTTTTCTGGAAAAACAGTAACCATGTCGCAATTTGGACTTCTGAACTTGAGTCCAAACTTTCCAAACTTTGTGAAAACACTTGAAAATCAATCTTAAAATGTTTGAAATCATTTAGGTTCAAAAGATATATCATATAAACTCTTTTGAACTTAAAAACCATTACCAAAACATTTGATCATTAAGATTTTAATCAAAGCCATTTATGATTCAAAAACAAGCTTTATGCTCTCTTATGCATTCATTATATTCCAAGACACACAAGTGTTGAGTTTACAAGAATATACCTATTTATGCAAGTGCAACCCTACACTATATTCTTCAAAGCCTTCTTATTCATAGAACATGCTCTATATCCATAATGATAGAGTTGTCCTTAGCATTTTCAGCTCCAAGGCAATGACACTTGCTTCCTTCTTAATCCAAAAATCCTATCACACAACATACAATCATATTAGTCCTTATCAATGTTTGTCATTAATCAAAACTAATCAAACCTACATGATTTGCCCTTAGGGCTAACAATCTCCCCCTTTTTGATGATGACAAACTTTGATGCAAAATGTGATGGATTTAAACAATGTAGTACAAAGAAGCATTGATGTCATAGACAAATAATAACAATTTAGCACTTTGATATTCAAATGGCTCAATATGAGCCTATGACCCAACCAACCTCCATTTGCCTCCTTCCTTCCAACAAATAGGATAGAAGATATAGCATTTAAGCATTAAGAAAACTTCTAAGAGAGGTTTTAAGGGTTGTAAAAGTTTAACAATGCTTCCCCTTAGATTGTGCTCATTTTTCAACAAGTTTGTACTTGAGCTACTATGCATCCGAATTTTGACATATCAAGTCCGAACTGTAAAATAAGTGAAATGAAAGCTTCAATTTTTGAAAAATAAGCTTTCCTAAGGTTGTTCAAACATATTAGAAGAGATTAAAACTTATTTGGATCAATTTGAACAACAAAAGAGTACTTTTTGGTAACAAAATATGGATGCATCCGAACTTTTGCAATTTCAAGTCCGAACTTTAAAACATATGAGATGAAAGCTGCAATTTTTGAAAATAAGTTTTCTCAAGGTTGTTCAAATATGATAAGAAGAATTAAGACAATTTTCAAACAATTTGAACAACAAAAAAACATTTTTGACAAGAAAGTTTGGATGCATCCGAACTTTTTGATCTGCATCCAAACTTCAAGTCCAATCTTTTGAATAGACCATTTTGCATTTGTAAATGAACTATGATATTCAGTTTAAACTTTGAAAAACCATAAAACTTATGCATTTCATGAAATCAGTCCATTTCAATTTAAATACAGCCAAATACTCCAAATACAAGTGTTTGCATATTACACATATTGCCACAAAGTGCAGTCAATATTGCCAAACACTAACACATGCATCACATTTACAATGCAGTTATCATACACATCTCATCATTGCAAGAAAAATACATATCACATTGCCGACAACATATTTCACATTATATCACATTGCATGCATCATTCTTCATTCTTTCTCCCCCTTTTGTCATCACTCAAAGATGGGGTAATGAAAATGAGACTTAACAGTTTCGTATATTCAACTATAGGCAACAAACAGTAATTACCAGTTTTAACACATTTTTGTAAAGAAACTTTTTCTCCCCTTGGGTAGTAGCACTTAAGCTTGGGGTGATCAAAGTATCATTAATAGAAGAAGCTCTCAAGACTAAGGTTTCATCATTGAGCTTCATTGAGCTTCATTGAACTATTACAAAAGCTATATTAAATAGTTATAAAGTTCAGAAATAGAAAAACAGAGAATTACATAATCTATTGTTCATAATTCATACTAAGCATACCAAAAGTAAATAAAGCAATAAATAGAGATAAGATGAAAGAGATGCTCAGTCTTGTGATGTTATGGAGAGTCCTTTCTTGATCTCTTCTTGACTGCTACATGCTTGACTCTTCCTTGACTGAATGTTGGATAGGATGGTGATGTTACTTCAGCTCTTGCAATCAAACTCCCTTCTTGACTGGTTTCGGTTTGGTGCTCTTCTTGATCTTCTCTTTGTGACTCAACAACTTGCTCATGATCATTTCCTTGGTCATCATCATCACTGCTATCACCATCATCACTGTCATCAGCCTTATCACTATTATAATCCCTTTCTTCTTCCTTGTTCTTGTCTTTCTCATCACTCTTATCATCATCTTTATTTTCTTGAGTTCTAGAGGGTCCTTCACCACTTTGAGTATTTCTTGTTAACATTTTCTCAATGTTTTTCACTCTATTTTCCAAACCATCCAGCTTCCCAAGAAGCATAGGAGCAAAACTTTCAAAGAACTTATACATTTTCTCCATCTCTTTAATGTGATTGTTTAAGGCTTCTTGGAATGCCTTAGCAACAATGGTGTCTCCTCTAGTAATCCCTTCATTAGTAGGAACTTCTCTACCACTAGGATGTGACTGAGAGGTAGGTGTTTCCTCAAAAAGTTTTCTCTTGGAGGGAGGTTGCTCCCCCTCACTTGATGAATCATGTCTTCTTCTTTATTTCATTTCTCTTACCCAAGCTTCTGTCTCATCATCATCTTCTTCTTCAGTATTCTCACTTTCTTTGGCCTCTGCTATTCTAGGAGGAGTTTCTCTTTTAGTCCTCCATACACTATCCTCATCAAGAACCAATTGCATTCTTTTAAGGGTATCATTAGTATAAATTTGTCCACTTTTCAAAGCTTGTCCTCGAATAGGAATTTTGACTTGGAAATGTTTGAAAATTCTTGTCAAAAATCTCCCATATGTGCTTCACTGCTATATACCCAAAATTCAGTCTTCTATGCTCATGTAAAGCTAACATAATAACATGTGTATATTTCCAACAAATGATTTATGACCAAAATTAGGAACAATCATGGTTGTTATCATATGATGCATAACTCTTCCTCTAGCATTAAAGACTTTGGTTTCCCTTTCTTTAATTGTCCTAAACTGTCTACCTTTTGTAAAGGCTTCCTCAAATCTTTCAAAGGTAAACAATTCTCGATCATAACAATGTTATCCCAAAGAAAAATACTTTTCTCCAATATCACTTACTTCACATACTCTATTAACCAAAGCATCATTAAATTCAAAATCAACTTGGGATACTCTAGATGAGTACCACTGAACTACATCATCTCCAATATGTTCATTTCTTTCTTCTTTCAGGTTTGCATACAATTCATATATGAGATCAGGATAGTATTCTTCATCAATTGCTAATAGATTACTCCATCCAATTTCACTAAACAAAGATAACACATTTTCCATATTTGACAGATTATCAAAGTTCACCTTGTTTCCAGGGATAATCTTTCCGGATTTTTTACTCCAATCTTCAAATTCTGATGCAGCTTTGATAGAGACAAATCTGTCTATACCGGATGATGTTTGAGGAATTCTAATTCTTCTTGGTTCATTGAGAATTTGTCCTCCTTCTCCTTCCTTTCCTTTTCCTTTTCCTTTCTCAACATTTGCTCTCTTAGTTCTCACCATGATGATTTTCTATATGAAATGCAGAGAAATCTAAGAAGTGTTTAGGGTTAGGAACTCATAAATCCAAATAGATTGATGTGAAATCGGTGAAATTTTAGAGAGATTAGGGTTTGGGCGCAGATGTTTGGAGTGGAATTTGAAAAGAGAGAAAGTTTGGATGATAAATAGTGTGTAACTGCCAGTTCAGTTTCTTTAAAACCGCTGTAACCGCAAAGTTCGGACGACCGAAGTTTTTGTCTGCATCCGAACTTGCGTCCGAACTTTTCTGTCAAGATTTTTCTGGATAAAGTTTGGACGTTGCTATTTCACTCCATGCATCCGAACTTTTCCTGTTTTTGACACACTTCAATGCACTCATTAGTAATTGAATTTTGAGATTCCTAAAAGCCTTCTTAGATAATTAAACCTTTCTTCAGCCAAAGGCTTGGTAAAAATATCAGCAATTTGATCATTTGTATTCAAATAATTCAAACATATATCTCTTTTAGCAACATGATCACGAATAAAATGATGTTTAATTTCTATATGCTTAGTCCTAGAATGTTGAATGGGATTTATACTTAAATTGATATAACTAGTATTATCACACAGTATTGGTACACAATTGAATTTAAGATTATAATCAAGTAATGTATGCTGCATCCATAAGAGTTGAGCACAACAACTGCCAGCTGCAATATATTCAGCTTCTGTAGTGGATAAAGATACACATGTTTATTTTTTACTCTACCATGATACAAGACAACTATCGAGAAATTGACAATGACCACTATTACTTTTACGTTCAACTCTACATCCAGCAAAATCAGCATCCAAATATCCAACAAGGTCAAATGATGAGGATTTTGAAAACCAAAGACCATAGTCATATGTATCAATCAAATAGCGAAAGATGCGTTTCACAGAAATTAAATGTGACTCTTTAGGACAAGATAAAAATCTAGCATATAAACATACATCAAACATAATATCTAGTCTACTTGCTGTAAGATAGAGTAAACTTCCAATCATACCTCTATATATCTTTTCATCAACATTTTTACCTTTCTCATCTTTATCCAGTTTCGTTGATGAACTCATTGGAGTGCTTATTCCTTTTGCTTCATCCATTCCAAATCTTTTCAAAATCTCTTTTGTGTACTTTGCTTGATTTATGAATACTCCATCCTCAGTTTGCTTAATTTGTAGTCCAAGAAAGAAATTTATTTCTCCCATCATACTCATTTCAAATTCATTTTGCATTAATTTAGCAAACTCATCACAAAGAGATGTATTAGTAGCACCAAAAATAATATGATCAACATAAATTTGCACAAGTAAGAGATCATTAGTGCAAGAAGTTTTTATAAATAAAGTTGCGTCAACTTTTCCTTTTGAAAGAAGAAATCCACTCAATCTTTCATACCAAGCTCTAGGAGCTTGTTTTACCCATATAAAGCTTTTGTTAACTTGAAAACATGATTAGGGAACTTTTCGTGAATAAAACCAAGTGGTTGTTCCACATACACCTCTTCTTCAATAAAACCATTTAGGAATGCACTTTTGACATCCATTTGAAATAGTTTAAAACCTTTAAAACATGCATAGGATAATAGTATTCTTATAGATTCAAGTCTAGCTACAGGAGCAAAAGTTTCATCATAATCAATACCCTCTTCTTCATTGAATCCTTGAGCAACAAGCCTAGCTTTGTTTCTAACTTCTCCCTGTTCATTTAATTTATTTCTAAAAACCTATTTTGTACCAATTATAGAATGATCAAGAGGCCTTGGAACAAGAGTCCAAACTTTGTTTCTTTCAAATTGATTTAGCTCTTCTTGCATGACAATAATCCAAAAATCATCACACAATGCATCATCAATGTTTTTAGGTTCAATATGTGATAAAAGAGCAAAGTTGTCAATAAAGTACCACCTTGTTTTAACTCCTCGGGAAACATCACCAATAATTGCTCCTTAGGATGACCTCTTGCATATGTTAGATCCTTTGAAAGTTCTTGATCATCGCTTGGTTGACCATCTTGTTCTTGCTCTATTATTTCTTCTTCTTTGGCATGTTCTTCCAAAGTTGGTGCTTGATGATGAGTTTGATTATCCATTATTGAAGGGCCTACATCATCTTCATTTCATCTTTCAAGATAAATGTTAGAATTATCAAATGTTACATGAATGGTTTCTTCAACACACAACGTTCTTTTATTATAAACTCTCTAAGCCTTTTTATTTGATAAATAACCAAGAAATATACCTTCATTAGATATTTTATCAAACTTTCCTAAATTGTCATGAGTATTTAAGATAAAATATTTACAGCCAAATACCTTAAAATAAACAATTGAAGGAGTTTTATCAAATAGAAGTTCAAAAGGTGTTTTTCGTATGAAAGGTCTTAAGAGAACTCTATTCATTACATAACAAGCAGTGTTTACAGCTTCAGCCCAAAAATATTTTGGTAAAGAGTTTTCACACAACATTGATATAACCATCTCTTGTAAAGTTCTATTTTTCCTTTAAACAACACCATTTTGTTGAGGAGTTTTGGCAGCAGAAAAATTATGTGTAATACCATATTCATCACAATATTTTGCAAACTCTTGATTGTAAAATTCTCTTCCATTATCACTTGTAATAGATATCAATTTGCATCCAAAAGAAACTTGAACCTTTTTCAAAAGCTTATTAAATTCATGAAAGGTTTCATCCTTTTGAGCTAGAAAGATAACCCATGTAAATCTTGAGAAATCATCAACAATCACATATGCATATCTTTTACCACCAAGACTAGTAGTTCTCATTTGTCCAAACAAGTCTATATGAACAAGTTCAAGAGGTTTTGATGTAGAAACCATTGTCTTTGGTTTAAAAGATGTTTTTGACTGTTTTCCATATTGACAAGTATCACAAATACGAGTTTTGTCAAAATTCATTTTTGGCAGTCCTCTAACCAATTCTTGTGATGAGAGTTTGTTCAATAATTCCATACTCACATGTCCTAATCTTCTCTGCCATAGATATCCATCATAATCATGAATGGCAAGACATTTAATATCATGTGCAATAAGTTCATCAAGATATAGTACATACACATTTCCAACTCTATTTGCAACAAAAATAGTCTTGTTACTCATACTATCAAGAATAGTACATATATCACATTTAAATTCAACTTTGCAACCATTGTCACATAATTGACTAATACTAAGCAAGTTATATTTTAAACCATCAATAAGTAGTACTTGTTTGATAAAAGGTAAGGAACCATTACCAATATTGCCAATTCCAAGTATTCTTCCCTTCTTCTTATTACCAAATGTGACAAAACCTTCACTTGTTGCTTGAGGCTCACTAACAAGTGAGGCATTTCCTGTCATGTGTCTTGAACAGCCACTGTCAAGAAACCACTTAGTGGCACTTGATCTTGGAGCAAAACGAACCTACACAAGATTAGCAAAGGTGACTTTTGCTACCCACATTTTCTTGGGTCCAAGGGGGTTAGTAAAACTTCCTTTAACTCTCCAAATAGTTTTAACACCATTTTCTATTTTTCTTTTCACATTAAATTTTGAAACTTTGTGTCCATGCCTACCACAATATGTAAAACAAGTATAAGGCATTGAATTAAATGTTTCTTTAGCTTTGGAGTTTTTATAATTTGAAGTATAACTTTCATGACTGTAACCAAGACTAATTTTTGCATATTATGATCTTTGATAACCAAGTAACTTATTTAGATTTTCTCTTCCATTTGTAAACCTCTCAATGCATAATGTATGATCATTAACTTTCTTCTTCAATATATCATATCACTAAGCATTGTTTCTAAAGATAAGATTTTTGTACAAAGATTTTTATTTTCAAGAGATCTGTTTTGAATGGTTACATTTAAAAATTTTTTTTCTATGTTTAGACAATTAGTAGTCTTAAGAAGTTTTCCATTTTCAGAACGTAATTTTGAAAGCTCATTCAATAACTCATTGATTTCGATCTTCAATTCCTTATTCCATTTTGAAGCCTTTTTCAATTCTCCGTACATTTCAACAAGTAAATCACAAGGATCAATATCTTCATCGTAGTAAGTGGAAATAGAAGCTGTAGATTGTACCTCATCATCAATTTCCATAAAGCATATGTTGGTTTTTTCCTCACTGTCATTTTCACTTTCTTGTTGATCCCAAGTACCAGCTAGTCCCTTTCCTTTCTTGGTTGATTTCTTTTTGAGTTTGCTGTCTCTTTCCCTTTCCCGAACTTTAGGACAATCAGCCACAAGATGTTCTGTACTTTTGCATTCAAAACATTGAGGTTTGAAGGATGATGACTGCCCACTCTTCTTAATTGGCTTTCTCCCTTTCTTAAAGAATTCTTTCTTATAGAATCTTTTGAATTTCCTTACAGCCATAGCTATCTCTTCTTCTCCACTGTTTCCATCTTCTTCACTTGATGATTCTTCTTGTTCACTTGAATGATTTGAAGTCTTGCGTACAACTCCTTTTCCTCTTTTTTCTTCATCTTCAATATCATTCAATCTTTTCAACTTCATTTCATGTGTAAGCAATGAACCAATGAGCTCTTCAAGTGGAAGAGTTTTTAAATCTTTTGACTCCTCAATAGCAAGTGTCTTGAGTTGCCAAGATTTTGGTAGAGCATCCAAGATTTTTCTGTTTTGCTCTCCAATTGTATAGTTCTTTCCATAAGCTTTCAGACTATTCAAAATTTTAGTAAATCTAGTAAACATATCACTGATATTTTCACCTTGCTTCATGGTAAATAACTCATAGTCTCTAACTAGCATGGCAAGCTTTGACTCTTTTATTTGATTTGTACCTTCATTTGTTACTTGAAGTAATCTCCACATATCATGGGCAGTATCACACCCACTAACTCTATTATATTCAGCTACATCTAGTGCACAACTTAAAATGTTCATAGATTGATAATTCAAGGTCATTTTCTTTGAATCATTCTCATCAAATTCATCTATGTGTTTTGGTTCTTGGCTAGTTCCATTAACACTCATTTTCATTGGTACATAAGGACCTTTCTCAATAATATTCCACAAATCAAAGTAAATAGAACAAATATATATCTTAATTCTAGATTTCCAAAATGTATAATTTGTTCCATTAAACAAAGGAGGTCTATTTGTGGAGGATCCTTCCAAATAAGGTAAACTTGAAATATTAGCCATAAGATCTTAACTTCTAGGTTGTAAAACCTCACAAAAAGCCCTTGCTCTGATACCAATTGAAAGACCTAAGAGGGGGGGTGAATTAGGTCTTTCGCTACTTTTTCAAAAACTATTTCTTTTGTAAACTAAGTTGATGCATATTATAATTACTTAATCTGATGAGAGAATGATCAAGTCAATAACAAGGCAATAAACAAACAAGAGCAATGAACACAAGTAATTATAGTGGTTCGATCTTCTCAAGATCTACCTCCACTACCTTGAGTCTACACTCAAGGATTTCAAACAATCTACTATGTGTTGAAGTTCAACAATTACATAAGAGGCTCACCACACAATGGTTTTACTCTCACAACCTCTATTACAATTCTACAAACAAGGTTCACCCTTCAACAAGGATTTTATATCTAGAAACAACCTAAAGACCAATCTAATCAAGGATCATCCACACACGGATTTTATACTACAACCTTAATTAATCTAGTCTATGGCTCACCCTTCTCAAAGGATTTTACGTTATAAGATAACCTTGTATATTGAACAAGTAGAAAACAGAATTAAGATGAAGAATGAATAAGATGTTACCACTTCTTGGTGGATGATTACACAATTTAGCACTTCTTTACTTTGTTGTCTTTGAAATCTTGAATGATCAATTGAAAGCACAAGACAAAAGAGAGCTTTGATGGTTGCAAATGATTTAGAATGTTTAGATTTCACAGAGATTCAAAACTTACTAAAATTCTAGAGTTTATGGCTTTTATAGAGTTTAAAAATTAGTTTCAACAGCTATAAAACGGCTAGTAATGGCTAGTTTCAGGGAAGTTCGAACGTCCGAACTTTCACCCCTGCATCCGAACCATCGTCCGAACTTCTCTGTGGCATGTTGTCTATCAAAGTTCGGACGTCTGAACTTTGGCTCATGCATCCGAACTTTCGTTCGAACGTCACTGGAAAAACAGTAACCATGTCACAGTTTGGACGTCCGAACTTGCTTCCAAACTTTCCAAACTTTGTGAAAACACTTGAAAATCAATCTTAAAATGTTTGAAATGATTTAGGATCAAACGATATATCATATAAACTCTTTTGAACTTAAAAACCGTTACCAAAACATTTGATCATTAAGATTTTACTCAAAGCCATTTATGATTCAAAAATAAGTTTTATACTCTCTTATGCATTCATTAGATTCCAAGACATACAAGTGTAGAGTTTACAAGAATATACCTATTTATACAAGTACAACCCTGCACTATATTCTTCAAAGCCTTCTTATTCATAGAACATGCTCTATATCCATAATGATAGAGTTGTCCTTAGCATTTTCAGCTCCAAGGCAATGAGACTTGCTTCCTTCTTAATCCAAAAATCCTATCACACAACATACAATCATATTAGTCCTTATCAATTTTTGTCTTTAATCAAAACTAATCAAACCTACATGATTTGACCTTAGGGCTAACTAGTTTTTTTGACCTAATTTCAAATTTTGACCTACTAGCCAAAACTTATTTAAAAAAAAAATTAGGCCTCACGTCTAACTAGGACCAATGTTCGCTCACAATTTTTTTAAAAAAAGAATCTTTGGGCCTGTGGTCCAACTTGGCCCATGGCCAAATCATTCCATTTCAAAATTTTTTGGGTCTAAGGTTAAAATATCTATTACTATTCTAAAAGTATGGAAATGGGTCATGTGGATTTAAACTTTTTTTTTTCTTCCATTTTTGAATGGACAAAATTACCCTTAGTTTGAATAAGTTATTTTTTATTTCGATAGTCCTATAATGTAATTGCCTTTCTTCCAACTCCATTGGTCCAAAACAATATTCATTTCATTTCCACAAAAAAAAGTCACTCCTCCAATTTATTTATTTAATAGAAAGGGAGCTCTAACACTTCTCTAATTTTTACATACAAAAATATTCCATAATTATATTATTTACTTCTCTAATTTAATGATTGCAATTACATGGAGGAATGTTACGTAGATGCTAATAAATATTTTTAAAAGTAACTTGTAAGGTGCATTTAATAATTTTTATTACAATCATCCCAAATAAAATATCATGATTATTTATTAGAATACCAAGAAATTATTTATGTATTATTATTTATTTATCCAATCAAAATTATTTATTTCAAAATATAGTTTTGAAAAGTGATGGTTGCATGAAACTTGTGTCTCACCAATTATTCTAATTCTAATATTGTAAAAATAATTAATTATGAAAGTTATTATTCTATTTTATTTATTTAGGATCAGCACCTTAATTAATAATTAACGGTACTTATATACAGGAAAGTTACATAGAGGGTAATAATTAATTATGAAATTTATTTGTAAAGTGCATTCAATATAGAAAACAAATATATGATATCTCTCCATTGCTGTTGAATCCATTCATATTTGTCTTCTTCCATAAAAGAAAGAATAAGAAACTACATCAAGCCATAGGGCTTCAACTGCCTTTCTAGGAGGAAGAACACCAAATTCAGACCAAAATTAAGGTACATTGACCACTAGCAAATTACTGGTTTTTCTTTCCTTTGTTGAGTCTGCATAATGTATACTAATGTATCCATATAAACATGTCTCTGTGCATACCAAACTCAGTCCTTCCTTTTAATTTTTTTCATTTTAAGAGTGTCTTATTACATGCAATGGCTTCCTAACATCAAAATCTAAATCTCAGCTAAAAATTATATTTTAGAATGCATATGTATTCTTTACTTCCCTACAGATCATAAATAGTCAATTGAAACTACACTTGCTCAAAGTGGAGATTCAATGAGGTAATATGTTGTTAGCTTGGTAAGTCAATTTATATTTTCTTTATTTTTCCAACCTTACCTGTATAGTGTTTCAGACATTGTAGATTTTGCTGGAAGTGAAAAGGCCTCACAAACAAATGCTGATGAAGCTAGGTTTAGGGAAGGCTGCCATATCAACCTTAGCTTGATCATTGTCACAACTATAATTAGAAAACTCAGGTCAGCATTAGTGGTAATTCATTTGTTGCTAGAGTATTGGTCATCAAGGATATGTTGCCCTCAAGTAAGAAATGATTTTAGTCTATAAAGGAGAGCGTTGTGCAAGTTTTGTATAATTATTTGAAATGATGGAATTCTTATTGCCTGGAATTGTGTTTCCTATGCTTAATTGGTTCAGAAAATTATTCCAGGCTAGCAATTAGCAACAATTGTCCACAAGTTGATGAGAAAATTTATCCCACAATAAGAGATTAGCAATTATATTTGCCGACATTTAATCATCTCTACCTTTCTGTGCTTATTACATTTTTTGTTTTTGACTTTTTGATGGTTACCTGTACCACTTTTTGGTCCTTTTGGTGAAGCATGGAATTTCTTGAATCCGAAACCTAGCAAAACTACGAACGTTTGAAACATATCAAATGATTACCTCTTGGACAAGATCATCCTAGACATCTTGAAAATGAGACCCAAAGAGGAGCCCTGCTCCACCTTGGTCTGTAGGGTCCCCAGAGGTTCTCCCTAAGCAGACCAAGAACATTGTCCCACCCCTCTTCTTCTCCACTGATCTTGATCTAAGGAACCCCGCTAAATCAGTCTTGAACTACTTTTTGTAAGAATTTGCAGCAGCCTTATTTGCACCATGGATAAATATTCTTCCTTTGTTGTATGCAGATGATTTCATATCTACCACAATATCAGGCACCTACATCCAACAATAATTAATTTTTCATTCATTTCCAAAACATGCAGTAGGTAAACATGTACTTTTGAGTCAACATTTTACCATGCCCATGCTTTAAGATTACATAAAAATTTGATTAGTGTAAGTTAGACAATGGTCTAACAAATGCAACAGCCCTGCTTGCTTCTGAAACTTCATGAATGAAATGAAAGCATACAGCAAAAGAAGGACGCAGAACATACATATTTCAAACTTCATTTAGAAACCCATGACATCATCTTTTTGTATTGTACGTATGTTGAAAGTAATTTACATGAAAATAAAATACGTACAATTTATTTTCTTTTATTTTCTTGCTAGAATAAAGAAGAATTCCCCATTTATCAGAATGGGAACTTTTATGTATGGAATATAAGGGTTCAATAATTCAACAATTTGACTGCCGATTTTGGAACTTTACCTAAAACCCGGGGCCATCAGTGTGGTGCTTAACTTGTTGAACGATGGGTGACAACATCAATAATCTGGCTTAGAAGTATGATTAAGGTCTAAATCATCCTCGGGATTGGATAACATACCAAGGGTTGAAGATTTTTTAGTACCGTCTTTGATCATAGTAACACAGTGAAAGAAATTAATATGTAAAAATCATACTTATAATTACTACCTGAGAGAGCCAGTTCAAGGAAAATGCGGAGTAGAAAATATAAACACGTAGAAGGGAAGAGGCGGCGATAAAAGGAGCCTGGAACTCCGGCAGCAAAGTAGGAGCGGTGGCTATCTAAAGCCAGGCACTTCTCCATGCTACCACCGTAAGGTGGCAGGAGTTGAAAGAGAGTATTGAAGTCATTGGAAGGAAGATCGGAGAAGAAAGCTAAAAACTCTATAACCCTTGAAGAATGGAATGTTTACCTAAATGCAGAAGAGACATATGTAAGGATACGTACCTTCTGGAGAAACTTCATTTGTTTAATCTCACCAAGGTTTAGCCCTGTTTCTGAGGATTGCCTTCTCTTCACTATATCTTCCTGTTCCTCCAAGGAAAATACCTAAAATTGTCAACTAAAGAAAACATTGTATTAAAGCAAACATA
The DNA here is from genome assembly GCA_030512225.1 of Rauvolfia tetraphylla. Taxonomy (NCBI): domain Eukaryota; kingdom Viridiplantae; phylum Streptophyta; class Magnoliopsida; order Gentianales; family Apocynaceae; genus Rauvolfia; species Rauvolfia tetraphylla. The sequence goes on along the minus strand of JAJQKT010000009.1, from coordinate 1,127,310 downwards.
GATAAACTGAGCAGATTATGCATACCTTGGCCTTCTTCAGGTACTGAGGATGTTCTTCTAAGAGGATGATAACCCATGTTACAGCATGCCCGGTAGATTCATTCCCTGCCAACAATTATATGATTAACAAATCTATGATCTCCTTGTCTATCAATTTGTATAAACTTGAGACCATGATAAACCAGTGTATACTCCTTTTCCGAGTGATCTTGTGTCAATTTTGTTACTCATAATGATGTCCATCATGGCTTTGAAGTCAGTTCTCTTCATCTCAGTCAAGAACTCAATTGGCTTATCATTTTTTGCCCATGCCTCAAATGAATTTGTCGCAATCTCCTTGATATACTCTAAAAACGAAGACAAGTCCTCCTGACCGATGATCGGACTTGCTATAAGCTTGCGAAGATGCTTGTGTTCTTGGACGGATACACCATGGAGACCATTCTTTCCTACTAAATTTGAGACTGATTTTGACCAACCTGGTCCAAAGCGTTCATCGGTTAAATGCATGCTTCTGCAGTTGTAACAATGATACTCGGCTTCCCAAACAGCAATGCTTGTACATTGGTGCCTTGCCGAATCTGTTTTATCAAATCCAAACTTTCTCGTACAACTATCTTACAAAAGATGTCAAAATATAATTGTGATTCCAATTTAAAGATTACAACTTGAGAAGCAAGGAGTTTCGGCATAAAAAATCCAAGCAAGTACCAATACCAGGTTAAGAACAATTTTACCAAACTCAATCCCCCTTCAATAAGACAGGCTTCCAAATAATACAAAGAGAACAAATTTGGATCATGGTTTTGTTAAGAATAGTTTTTATGCATGCTCCAGTGACTGGGTGTATGAGAAAGGGAGAAAGCAGCAAGAAGTCAAGGAAGTGATGTCAAAAAAGAAAAGTCCACTTTTCAAAGTTCCTTAAATAATTCTCTTTTACTTTAGAAAAATGGTTTCTATGAATCGACTCTTAATGCCTGCTCCAGTTAGTAGATGCATGAGAAAGGGCAAGAAGTCGAGGAAGTGATTCAAAAAGGAAAAGTCCACTCTTCAAAGTTTCTTAAATAATTCTCTTTTACTTTATATACATGAAAAGTTCTCTAGCATGTAAGTTGTGTAATATTCACTCTCCTCTGTATTTTTCCATATCCAATTATAATTATACCATTTTTTTTCTACAGATATATCCATTCTACTTTTTCAAATCAAGAATGGACAACATATTACGATGCAATAGAAACTCTGGTAAATATTAGCATATTGATTACATTTTACTGTAAATATTAGATGCGTATTTTTCATAGTTTTCTCAATATGCTATGATTTTTATTAGTCAATGACACGAGCTTAAGAAAATTACTTTACATGATTCACAATACAAGGAAAAAATGTTATTTGATGGATTCTATATTACTTTAAAATAATAAAAATAACATAGTTTGAAATAATAATTTTTCCTAATGGTTCTTTTTGAGAAATTTATCTACATAAGCTTGCCTTTGCTGCATATAAATTTTCATTAGTTTTAATGTATGCAAACATGGCAGCTTATATTATTTATTCATCATATTACAAATGATATGAAGAAACACAAGTTGAAATGCATGAGAACAAAATATGCAAATTTGACAGCTTCAGAGCGAGAAGAATACATTCAGAAAGTTTCAGAAACAAGAAAGAGAAGGAAAATTCAAAATTCTACTACTTTTGAACATAATTCAAGCTTATGTTCTATTCAATCTAAGAATAGTTGGTATGCTAGACTTAACGACCAGGAAAACAAGTTATATGCAAAGCATGTTAATGGTTTGAAAAAGCACAAAAAGGATATGATTGATTCACCTACATCTACTTCAAATAAGAGAATTCCAAAACTACAAAATAAATGGTTCTAAACCAACACGGAGGTATATAATGTGATTTAATTATTGTATAAATTTATAATGATATTATTTCTATAGTAAAATTTTATAGAATGTTTATCAAAAAAACTACTGATTATCTATTTTTTAAGCAGATAATGCATTATATGAACCAGTGTGTTCGATGTTGCATGAAGTGAAGAAAATACACCATTGTATCCATTGTGATGCTTTGAAATTTGAATATGATACTCCAAGTTTTTGTTGTGATAACGACAAAATTAAGCTAGCTTCACTAGAACTACCACAAGAGTTATTTGATTTGTTTACTTCTCAATCAGAAGAATCAAATGTCTTCCTAAAGCAGCTTCGAGCATATAATAGTATCATCTCATTCACATCCTTTGAAGTTAAACTTGATAAATGACTTGAGTCAGGAAAATGCAGTATATATACCTTTAGAGTGTAGGGTCAAATTTATCATGATCTTCCTGGTTTAGTACCTAATGAGAATGGTCCTGCATTCTTTCAGTTATACTTCCATGATACTATAAAAGAGATTGAAAACAGAATGCGTATAATATCATATGGATGTTTGAAGGAAAAAATAGTGGAAAAGCTTATGAGAATTTTGGAGGTGAATCCATATTCCAAATTCTTTAGAATATTAGAGCAATATCCATCAATTGATGATATCCAAATTCATATATCAAAAGATATAGGCTTATATCAAAAGTTTACAATAATAATCCAACTGCTGATCAATTGGCTGCAATATGGATTGAAGGAAACAATGCTAATATTCCTTTTGATAGAGACATTGTTGTACACTCACATTCTGGCCAAAGACATAGAATCAAACATTAATAGGGGTGAAAAGTAACACATTTTTAATTGAGAAAATCAAACAGAGCACAATAACAGGTGAAAATTGATATGACCTAACATACATTTTGCAGATAGAGATGAATGTCCTGTAGTTTCTTTATTATCGGATCAAGATTCAAGAATAAGAGAAGCATGAAAAACTACTGTTGAGAAATAGAATGAAACCAGACTGACAGCAATACAGCATAGTTAAGAGTGCAATGAAAAACTCAAACTGACCTAACATACATTTTGCAGATAGAGGTGAATGTCCAGTAGTTTCTTTATTATCGGATCAAGATTCAAGAACAAGAGAAGCATGAAAAACTATTGTTGAGAAACAGAATGAAACCAGACTGACAGCAATACAACATAGAGGGCAATGAAAAACTCAAAATGACCTCCAGACCCCTCCTTTTATTATTATTATTTTTTTGGTTCCAGAAGAAATAGTTGTGGTTTCAAACCATCTCAAAAGAAGATACAGGTAAACATGCAAGGCAATTGAAGAATGTGTGTCAAATCAATCACAACACAGAAAGAAAAGCCTGAGTCCAATGTATGCAAACCATTTTAATTAATGACAAATCAAACTAAAGGATTTCTTAAACACATTTATGAGTCGCAGCTTTTCCCCGAAATAACAACTGCTCCACAAATTCAAACGCTTAGCAATCCCAACCAAGTAAAAAATCATAAAGAAAACAACCAAGTTCAAGAACAGATTAATTGAACAGTAACAAGGAATATGGCTACTCACCCAGAATAGACAAGTATGCAAACCAAAAATAATCATAACAACAACAAAATTTACACATATATAATCAATTTCAAATGCTCAAAACGGTCAATGACAAACCCTCCTCCGATTCCTACCTCTAGCAAACCACATCAAAAATTCACATGCAAAAGTCCAAATTATATCAATTATTTAATAGACCTTCACAAGAATACGTCAAAAGATGAATCGAAGAACATAGAAAATGGGATGTTCTAATGGATTGTTTACCAGCGGTAGAAGGATCAACTCGCACAGATTTGGCATTAGTTGAGCGAAGTGGCTCGGATTTTCTCTTGGAAGCTCGGGGCATTGCTTTTGTGTATTGGGTTCACTTATCTTACATCACAATAAAACACAATTAACATTAAAATTTAATGTTAAAAACTTTTCCCCACGAGACTTTTTTTTTTACAAAATGAAGCTGCATGAAAAGGAAAGTTCAGATATCAGCTACACTTGAAACTTCACCAGATGTATACCGACTTCAATAAGACAATAGAACATAAGAGTTTAGTAAGAAAACAAATACTTACGGCTGACAAGAAGTGAGAGCAGTGGCTGTCTGATTCTTAGTCCCACAAATAGCGATGAACAAGGGTTCTGGTGGGAGAAAAACTGACTGCATCTGTGATCAATAAGTTTTCGATCTCAGCAGAGTGAAATCATATGTTTATTTGCGTCTGCCATCTCTTTGAACAAAGAATGCCGAGTGATCTTCCTCTGTATCGAAGTTAGAACTGTGGAAATTTCATTATTTCTTTATGCCTCTAAATCTTGGCTCTCAATTTTTCCTTTTTTTTTCTGGATCTTAAATTTTCCTTTGTAGATTTTGGTATGCTTTAATAAAGTTATTGTTTTACACTTAAAAAGTATGTCCCTTAATGAGCAAGTTCATTTATTTTTTATCACTATTCTCTTTAAAAATAAAATTGACAGTAATTTTATCAATAGGTCATTCTAAATTTTCTATCTACCTCTTCTGCCTCGTAACTAAAGATTTAGGATACGATTAAATAATGTTTTGATTTGAAATTTTTTGTCTTAGATTTCAAAAGAGAGAATTATTTGTGAGGGAAAAAGTAGGATACAAAGTAAAAATTTTATATTAAACATTGATATTCTATAACTTATAAATACTAATCATGACGAGGATTCTTCATTGATTCTTGCCATATAACTAAAAGATTTTTTTCTTTCTTTCGTCAATTAAATAAGTGTATTTGAATTGGAATTCAACTAAAAAATTTTACTTGTCTCTTATTTTTTATTTTAAATTTTACTTTATTTCTATAAATAATTTACTTTTACGATTCACAATATAATTAAATTAAAAAAAATCAATTCAAATATGCTCTTAAAGTACTCCTCCTCCAATATTTTGTTATAAAGTTAATTATTAAAAAACAGAATTTTCCTGACACACTGAAAATTTTTTGATATGGTCTAATTCGTAATGTTTGCCCATGGACTAATTTAATTTCAAAATATAAAGCCTTTTATCAATTTCTTCCATTTTCAAAATATTTAGTCTTTTATGAATATTAAAAATTATTTTTTATAGTAACTTATTATAAATATAATTCTCTCATTCTCTATTATATTAGTAGAATTAGTTAAGAATATAATAAAAATTACTCCTCAAGAGAATATATCATAATAGAATAGCAATGGTACTAGCTGATAATAGGCTAAATATTTTAAGAAGGACAAAAATAGTAAATAAAACAATATTCTATTCTTTATCACAAAAAAATAAGAAAATAGAGCCCTCAAGAATATCCAGAAAGGTATTTATTTGATTGAGAATTTCAAAGTTCAACAATTTAATATTAAATATTACCTTAATAATAATATATAATATATATTATAATTCATATTAATATTAATATATATTAATATTCAATATATACAATATTAATAATATTATAATAATTATTTAAAAATCATTTAAATACTAAAAAGATTCAAAAAATTAAATTCATGTGCAACGCACGTGTCACTTTCTAGTTTTTTAAAATGTATAGATAGTCACCAAAGAGATATATGCAATTGTATAATCATATAACTGTTAGTTATTTCATTAATTATATAATTATATAACTAATATATAATTGTTATTTCATTAGCTCATAATTGTCTTCATCTTAGTTTAATATCTAACAGTGTCTACCCTTCACATTTTCTGCATGTTTATGCCTTAGTCTTCATTGTACCCACGGTCTCGGACCCTCTCTTCCTAAGACAGTCCTTGTGATACTCCAGTAGAGGGTAATGATTCTCCCGCTGCCAGATCACTCCTACTCAAGCATTCGTGCAAGACATGGAGGATCATACAGTTCCCATATCAATACCTTTACCTCCTCTACTATTAGAATGCCAAAAATATATGTCCAGCCACTATCGAATAATGTGTAATTATGTTATCATGCTTTTATACTTTTAGATCATTAGTATGCTTTACAGATATACTACTTTCTCTAACATAAAAAATGTCTCGCATATTCTTTCATTTAAACTTTTTGACCTGCTTATGTGTAATCCCAGATTCATCATGCCATCTCAGGTTCCATGTAGTTCAAGTTTGATATGCCACTTAAGTGGCGGAAGCACATAGATAGTAACATGAAGAATATATGGTTTATTGAATTTGAGCAAAGTTGTGGAGTTATTTTAAATTTCATTGCAATGTTCTTTACCACTTTTTTTTCAAGCAACTCACCTTTTGGCGATTACAAGTGGTATAAGTGGAACTCATATGAACATGCTACCATACTTGCAACTTGGGATTCTTGCGCTAGTGAGTTTTTCAAAGTAAAGATCTGAAATGTCAAAATATTATGAAAGAAATTAGGCCAGATGATTGCCTGGATGTCTCGCGATTTATTTCAAGCAATAGTTGAGTATTGGACACCAAAGGCTTGTGCCTTGGTAGAACAAAACATATGTAATCGTTTAAGTCAGGGCATTGCAACTGCATCCTTGCACACCGGAAGATCCATTCATCACATTAAATATATGTATCACATGGTGTGTTATACTTTTTGAACAATATATACTTTATGTATACAAGAACATTATAAGTATTATATATTATAATAAAATATAGTATATAACCATACATAACTATAATTGTATAAGCATATACGCCTATATGTGTAATGATGAAATGTTAATATTACGTATAAGGGAATACATTTTCCTAAATTTCTTACACAAGCTTAAATTGCGATAATTTTTTTATTTATGATTTGAAGAAAAATATGAACGGCATGTCTAAATCAAACTTTACAACTTTTCCATCATTCTTTTATATTGTTGCATCTAATCACCTTTTATATATGGTTTCTAAATACTTCCAGTCCACTATCTCTTGAAATTCTTATTGTTTAAAACAGGCTGAGAAGAATGGTGGAGTTTTTCCAAGCCCCCTCGAGGCTTATAAAAACTTGTACACTTATCAAGCTAATGGACAGATGCAGTTCGTATCCTCTATTTATGTAGAGCAATATTTATGTACTAAATTGCTATATATTTTTACAACATTAAAATTTTGAACATTATTTACTTTCACAAGAGGCTATATTACTAATTAAAATTTTTGGATAGGAGCGAGTACAAAAGCTGGTTGAGAGGTTTTGCTTTGGAATCCCTAGAGATTGATTATGGCAACATTTTTATTGAGTTTGCTGAAGCAAATAAAAAGGAACATATTCTAGGCCTTTGAACAATTGGTCAAACAATTTTAAATTTGAGGGCAGGTCTAGTGGTGCATCTTCTAGTATTTCATTTGTTGACTATGGCGAATGAATCCAATAGTTGCATGAGCAGTATGGCTGCCAAATGCAATAGATGTAGGATAAGCACGATCAATATATGCAAGAGATGAAGAAGAACATGACTAGAGTCTTTCTGTGAAAGAGTAACTTTTACAGGATACTAGGTCTTAGATGCAAGAGGTGCTTTCTTTTATGCTTTTGAAGGCCAATCGCGAAGCGTCACATGTAGATGATAGCAGCAATTCACACTGATGGGTATTCTATACTTGTGTATTTTGGATGATATATTTGAATGCCAATGACATTTTACCTATTTAGAATGAAAATCTAATACTTTTATCTAGTCAAATTGCTCTATTGTTCTAGTGTTAGAATTAGAATGTTGGATATATCTCTTGGAGAGTGTAAGGCCTAAGGGAAAATCTTAGAGTTTTGATCATGGCAAATACTTATTGTGCGATAAGATTATTGGATTGTGGAAGCTAAGAAGTCTCATTGCCTTGAACATAAAGTGCTGAGGATAACTTAAATTGTGCTCAAAGAGCTATAACACAAAGAGTATGTGTTAAGGATTAAAGGCCTTGTAGACCTTAGTGTAGGTTTATAATTTACTTAATAGGTGTATCTTTGTAAATCTTACTCTTATTTGTCTTTGGAATCTAAAGCCTTTTGAAGAGAGCTTAAAACTTGGTTTTCAATCTTAAATGACTTTATCTTTCAAGTGTTTTACCTTGTTCTTGAGAACAAACTTGGGCTAAAATCTTTTGATAAGATCCATTTTATAGTCCAAAATGACTCAAACTTGTTGTACTTGATTTCTAATCATTTTGACGAAGTTTGAATAGTTTAGACTCCAATTCGAATGACCGAACATTATACCTTGGCTGCTGAACTTTTAGAGAAATTTAGACGATAATTCAGATGCTTGTGTCCAAATTCGGTCAACCGAATTTAGCTTGACAGCCTGAAAACCAAAAAATTCGGAAGATCATTCAGAAGCAGAAGTCCACGTTCGGTCAACTGAAACTAGCCATTATTTGAGCATTATGATTGATTTTTAAACACTATAAAGGGCATAAATTTCATATTTTTGTTTAGTTCTTGAGCTTGTCAGATTATTTACTTATCCCAGTCATTGTTGATCAAAAAGTGCTCTGTTGTCTTGTACTATAAAGTTGAAATTCAAGATTCCTTAGACAAAAAGGTGAATGTGTGCTAAATTTATCATCATCTACCAAGTTGTAAATAACATTCTTATCTCATACCTCATCTAATTCTTTTATTCAAGTCTATCTTAAGGATACAAAAACATTTTGAAAGGGTGAGCCTTGACTATTTTAAATGTTAAGAGGTTGTGGTGTAAAATCCTTGTTAGGTGAGCCTCTCTTGTATTGTGATCAACTTGTGATAAACTTTCGTTATAGTTGAAATTGGTTGAAATCCTTGAATTAGGCCTCAAGGAAGTGGATGTAGATCTTGAGTGATCAAACCACTATGAATTGTTTGTGTGATCTCTTCTCATCTTTCTTTCAATTTGGAAACTCATTGTATTTACTTGTATTACTTGTTGTGAGTTTTATTTCAAACATCTTCCAAGCTATATTTTGAAAAAGGAAAAAAATTTTGAAAATTAGCCAAAGACCTAATTTGCCCCCCTCTTAGGTCTTTCAATTAGTATCAAAGCTTGGGCTTCTTTGCGATGGTTTTAAAACCTAGAAGTTAAGATCTTATGGCTACTGCTTCAACTTGCCTTATTTGGAAGGGTCTTTCACAAATAGGCCTCTTTTGTTTAATGGAACAAATTCTATTTTTTTGAAAATCTAGAATTAAGATATATATTTATTCTTTTTGCTTTGATTTGTGGAATATTATTGAGAAAGGGCCTTACATACCAGTGAGAATAAGAGACCATGGAGTCATTGGGGAACCAACGCCTTGGATAAGTATGATGAAAGTGATTCAAGAAAGATGACCATGAACTACTAAACAATGAACATTTGGAGTTGTGCATTGGACATCAATGAATACAATTAAGTGGATGCAACAACGCTCATGACATGTGAAGACTTCTTCAAATAACTTATGAAGGAACAAATCAAGTAAAGGAGTCAAAGCTTGCTATACTAGTAAGGGATTATGAACTACCCACCATGAAGCAAGGAGCGAGCATTAGTGACATGTTCACAAGATTCACAAAAATCTCCAACGGTTTGAAGCCACATGGAAAACATTATTCTCTTGATGAACAAAATAGAAAGATTTTGGATGCTCTGCCCAAGTCTTGGCAACCAAAAACTTGTGCATTTGAAGAATTAAAAGACTTGAAGGTTGTCCCTCTTGAGAAACTTATTGGATCATTGTTTACTCATGAGATGAAGGTAAAGAGATTAAATGATCTTGAAGATGATGAAAAAGGGAAAAAATGAGTGGTACTTAAAGCCTCCGATAATCCAAGTGAACAAGAAGAATTATCTAGTGATGAAGATGAAGGTGGAGAAGATGATGAGATGGCTATGGTGGTTAAAAAGTTCAAGAAATTCTATAAAAAGAAATTTCTCAAGAAGGTAAATAGGGCTTTCAAGAAAGGAGCACAATCATCTTCATTATTCAAGCCTCAATTCTATGAACGCAAAAGTACAGAACACCTTGTAGCCGATTGCCCTAAAGCATTGGAGAAGGAGAGAGAAGCCAAATTGAAGCAGAAGAAATCTCTCAAGAAAGGAAAAGTATTAGTAGGCACTTCAGATCAATATACCAATGAAAATAGTGGAGATGAAATTGAGGAAAGAGCAAATGTGTGCTTCTTGGCTATGGATGATGAGGTACAATCTATTCCTTCAACCTCTACACATTGTGATGATGATGTTGATGATCCTAGTGAATTGCTTCTGGATATGTGTAGTGAATTGAAAAAGGTTTCAAAAACAAAAAAAAGTGATGAAATTCAAAATTGATGATTTATTGAAGGAGAATTCAAAGATATTTTGTGAAAACAAAAAAACTCATTGCTTGAATTTGAAAAAGAAGTTTTTAATTTTTTTTGCAGAACATATCCCTTGAGAACAAATCTCTTGTTCTAAAATATCTTCTCTAGAGAAAATGATTGCTAATTATGATTTTTTAAAAAAGAAAGCTGATGATCTTACCTTATGTGTTGAAAAATTTACAAATGGTAGAGACAATCTTGAGAAACTACTTGGATCTCAAAGATCTTCTTTCGTGATAAATGGTCTTGCATGCAATCATGTTAACAATGTTTCAAAATACAAAAATTATTTTGTCAAAGCTACATCTACTTCTATTCCTCATACATGGTGTACTTATTGTGGTAGAATTGGTCACAAGGCTACTAGATGCTAACTGAAAAGAAAGTAGAAAGTGGTGTTAAAACCATTTGGAGAGTTAAGGGAACTATCACTAACCCCCTTGGACCCAAGAAAATGAGGGTATTAAAAGTTACTTCCTCTCATTTGATGTAGGTACATATTCCTTCAAGATCAAGTGCGACCAAATTGTCCCTTGATAGTGGATGCTCAAGACACATGTCGGGGAATGCTTTACTCATTAGTGAACATCAAGCCACAAATGATGGATCTGTCACATTGGTGACAAGAAGAAAGGAAGAATTCTTTGAGTAGATAATATTGGTAAAGGATCTTCCCCTCTCATTAAACAAGTTTTACTCATTGATGACTTGAAATACAATTTACTTAGCATTAGTATATTATGTGACAATGGATGCAAAGTTGAGTTTAAATGTGATATACGTACCATTCTTGATAGTGTAAGTTGGAAAACCATTTTTGTTGCCAATAGTGTTGGGAATGTATATGTACTATATCTTGATGAACTTGTTGTCAATAATGTTAATTGTTTTTCCGTTCATGATAATGATGGTTTTATTTGGCATAAAACATTAGGTAATGTGAGTATGGATTTGTTGAATAAACTTTCCTCTCAAGATTTGGTTAGTGGACTGCCAAAAATGTGGTTTGAGAAAAATCTTCTTTGTGATGCATGCCCAAGAAAATTGTTTCAACTTCAAAACCTATTGAACTTGTTCATATGGATTTATTTTGGCCAAAGAGGACCACTAGTCTTGGTGGTAAGAAGTATGCATATGTTTTAGTTGATTATTTATCAAGAATCACTTGGTACTCTTTTTTGTCACAAAAGGATGAACCATTTTATATATTTGTGAAACTTTTCAAAAAGGTCCAAATCTCCCTTGATTGCAATTTGATCTCTATTAGAAGTGATAATGGAAGAGAATTTTACAATCAAGATTTTACAAAAATTTGTGATGAGAATGGGATTGTTCACAACTTTTTGGCTGCCAAAACACCTCAACAAAATGGGGCTGTTGAAAAGAAAAATTGAACTTTACAAGAAATGGCTAGGTCTATGCTTTGTGAAAATTATTTGCCAAAATACTTTTGGGACGTGCCAAAATATTTTTGGGACGAAGCCGAAAACACCGCTTGTTATGTTATGAACATAGTTTTTTGAGACTATTTTTGAGAAAAGCACATTTTAAACTTCTATTTGGTAGAATACCCTCTATTTCCTATTTCAAAAATGTTTGGTTGCAAGTGCTTTATATTGAACATTGATATTCTATATTTGTGATTCATATAATAATCTTTTTGAGCTTAAATTTCTATTAAATTTTGGTTTTTCAATCACCATTTACACTCCCTTTATCTCTTATTTGCTTTAGGTGAGTTTATTGAAGATTTGGAATAAAATGAAGCAGACAAGGAGATTTTACAAAATGAATGAAAAATAGAGAAATGCAGAACAAAACAATTTGGTAGAGAATTTTCAAACGGGATTTTGACCTCTATAGATATTTTAAATGCAAAAGTAATCTTCTAGAAATTTATAGAGGACATTCTGAAGTTTTCATAATGGTAAAATTTACGTCAATCCAAGTTCACCTGTCCAACATTGTGTCCCAATTTTGACACAGTTTGGTCGAACGATTATATCTTGCGGTTTAGATGTCCAATTGAGGTGAGTCAAAGCTTTGTGAAAAGATACGATCATTATCTACAACTTTCAGGAAGACAAAAGGACCTATATCAGCTGATTTCATGCTCTGAATTTACCTATAATTCAAACCACTGTCACAGTCGTGCAGCAAAACACTGCACCAAAACTGGGAGCAAGCGGCGCCGTTTAGTCTGGACCAAGTGGTGCCGTTTATGTCGATCTAAAGCTGTTTTTATGCTGATTTTATCTCTCTTTTGGGCTGGATATAAATACCCTTTTAGGGCAAAAATTGGCATACAACTGGGAGTGAGAAGGAGGCTGCAAAAACACACAAAAACTCACTCAAATTCCATCTCAAATCTTCACTTTGCAAGAGAAATCAAGAGAGAAGATTAAATCTTTGAAGAAGGAGAACATCCACCTTGAAGATTCAAGACAAAAGCTGCAATTTTCTCAACACTACATGATGAATTTCAAGCCTTAAAGAAGAGGAGATTTCAACTGTGAAAATGAACAATTCTTCCTCTTTCTTTGTTGCTTTATGTTCTTTGAATTGTAATATGTTGATGAACTAAATTCTTGAATACTTGGATGGTTATGAACCCTAGTTTTTATCTATGTGAATGAATTGTTTCTTGGTTGATTGAGTTTGAATTTCTTATGGATTGTTTGTGGGTTTGATTGGTTGAATTGATCGGGTGAATGATTGATTCAAAATCTGGAATTTTTCACTTGGAATTGAGAAAGGAAGGGTGAAATAGACCATACACAAACAATGAGGATGATTTAGGTGACTAGAGATAGAAACATCAATATCTTATTGGTAATTAGAGTAATCTAATTGGAAATTCACAAATCTTAATGCATTCTTAGGTTGAATTGGTTAGAAAGAAATTTTAACTAATTAATCTAAGAGTAGAGGACTTTCATCTAGAGATAGAGTGAGTTCTAATTAAGGAATTTCATCAAACATAAGAAGGGCAATTCATCAACCAAGGAACTTTTCTATCACATAGGTAATTCTAGGGGGATTTTCCATCCAAATATTGTTTTCTCTATTGAATTCTCTCTTGCAAGCAAGATTGGTTAAGTTGGTTTAATTAGTTAAGTTAGATTTCTTTTCCTAGTAGTTATTCCAACCATTTTCACAAACAAATTTGTTAGGCTAAACAATCTATTACTATTCTAAAAGTATGGAAAGGGGTCATGTGGATTTAAACTTTTTTTGTTTCTTCCTTTTTTGAATGGACAAAATTACCCTTAGTTTGAATAAGTTATTTTTTATTTTGATAGTCCTATAATGTAATTGCCTTTCTTCCAAAACAATATTCATTTCATTTCCACTAAACAAAGTCACTCCTCCAATTTATTTATTTAATAGAAAGGTCTCTAATTTTTACATACAAAAATATTCCATAATTATATTATTTACTTCTCTAATTTAATGATTGCAATTACATGGAGGAATGTTACATAGATGCTAATAAATATTTTTAAAAGTTACTTGTAAGGTGCATTTAATAATTTTTATTACAATCATCCCAAATAAAATATCATGATTATTTATTAGAACACCAAGAAATTATTTATGTATTATTATTTATTTATTTATCCCAGTCAAAATTATTTATTTCAAAATATAATTTTGAAAAGTGATGGTTGCAAGAAACTTGTGTCTCACCAATTATTCTAATTATAATATTGTAAAAATAATTATTATGAAAGTTATTATTCTATTTTATTCATTTAAGATCAGCACCTTAATTAATAATTAATGGTACTTATATATAGGGAAGTTACATAGAGGGTTCATTTCATTTCCACTAAACAAAGTCACTCCTCTAATTTATTTATTTAATAGAAAGGGAGCTCTAACACTTCTCTAATTTTTGCATACAAAAATTTCCATAATTATATTAGTTACTTCTCTAATTTAATGATTGCAATTACATGGAGGAATGTTACATAGATGCTAATAATTATTTTTAAAAGTTACTTGTAAGGTGCATTTAATAATTTTTATTACAATCATCCCAAATAAAATATCATGATTATTTATTAGAACACCAAGAAATTATTTATGTATTATTATTTATTTATTTATCCCAGTCAAAATTATTTATTTCAAAATATAGTTTTGAAAAGTGATGGTTGCAAGAAACTTGTGTCTCACCAATTATTCTAATTCTAATATTGTAAAAATAATTAATTATGAAAGTTATTATTCTATTTTATTTATTTAGGATCAGCACCTTAATTAATAATTAATGGTACTTATATACAAGAAAGTTACATAGAGGGTAATAATTAATTATGAAATTTATTTGTAAAGTGCATTCAATATAGAAAACAAATATATGATATCTCTCCATTGCTGTTGAATCCATTCATATTTGTCTTCTTCCATAAAAGAAAGAATAAGAAACTACATCAAGCCATAGGGCTTCAACTGCCTTTCTAGGAGGAAGAACACCAAATTCAGACCGAAATTAAGGTACATTGACCACTAGCAAATTACTGGTTTTCCTTTCCTTTGTTGAGTCTGCATAATGTATACTAATGTATCCATATAAACATGTCTCTGTGCATACCAAACTCAGTCCTTCCTTTTAATTTTTTTTATTTTAAGTGTGTCTTATTACATGCAATGGCTTCCTAACATCAAAATCTAAATCTTAGCTAAAAATTATATTTTAGAATGCATATGTATTCTTTACTTCCCTACGGATCATAAATAGTCAATTGAAACTACACTTGCTCAAAGTGGAGATTCAATGAGGTAATATGTTGTTAGCTTGGTAAGTCAATTTATATTTTCTTTATTTTTCCAACCTTACTCGTATAGTGTTTCAGAACTTTGTAGATTTTGCTGGAAGTGAAAAGGCCTCACAAACAAATGCTGATGAAGCTAGGTTTAGGGAAGGCTGCCATATCAACCTTAGCTTGATCATTGTCACAACTATAATTAGAAAACTCAGGTCAGCATTAGTAGTAATTCATTTGTTGCTAGAGTATTGGTCATCAAGGATATGTTGCCCTCAAGTAAGAAATGATTTTAGTCTATAAAGGAGAGCGTTAGTGCAAGTTTTGTATAATTATTTGAAATGATGGAATTCTTATTGCCTGGAATTGTGTTTCCTATGCTTAATTGGTTCAGAAAATTATTCCAGGCTAGCAATTAGCAACAATTGTCCACAAGTTGATGAGAAAATTTATCCCACAATAAGAGATTAGCAATTATATTTGCCGACATTTAATCATCTCTACCTTTCGTGCTTATTACATTTTTTGTTTTTGACTTTTTTGATGGTTACCCTGTACTCACCTTTTGGTCCTTTTGGTGAAGCATGGAATTTCTTGAATCCGAAACCTAGCAAAACTACTGAACTTTTGAAACATATCAAATGATTACCTCCCTGGACAAGATCATCCTAGACATCTTGAAAATGAGACCCAAAGAGGAAGCACTGCTCCACCTTGGTCTCGTAGGGTCCCCGTGAGGTTCTCCCCTAAGCGTACCAAGAACATTGTCCCACCCCTCTTCTTCTCCACTGATCTTGATCTAAGGAACCCTGCTAAATCAGTCTGGAACTACTTTTTGTAAGCATTTACAGCAGCCTTATTTGCACCATGGATACATATTCTTCCTTTGTTATATGCAGATGATTTCATATCTACCACAATATCAGGCACCTACATCCAACAATAATTAATTTTTCATTCATTTCCAAAACATGCGGTAGGTAACCATGTACTTTTGAGTCAACATTTTACCATGCCCATGCTTTAACATTACATAAAAATTTGATTAGTGTAAGTTAGACAATGGTCAAACAAATGCAATGTACTCGCTTGCTTCTGAAACTTCATGAATGAAATGAAAGCAAACCGCAAAAGAAGGACGCAGAACATACATATTTCAAACTTCATTTAGCAACCCATAACATCATCTTTTTGTATTGTACGTATGTTGAAAGTAATTTATATGAAAATAAAATACGTACAATTTATTTTCTTTTATTTTCTTGCTAGAATAAAGAAGAATTCCCCATTTATCAGAATGGGAACTTTTATGTATGGAATATAAGGGTTCAATAATTCAACAATTTGACTGCCGGTTTTGGAACTTTACCTAAAACCCGGGGCCATCAGTGTGGTGCTTAACTTGTTGAACGATGGGTGAAAACATCAATAATCTGGCTTAGAAGTATGATTAAGGTCTAAATCATCCTCGGGATTGGATAACATACCAAGGGTTGAAAATTTTTTAGTACCGTCTTTGATCATACTAACACAGTGAAAGAAATTAATATGTAAAAATCATACTTATAATTACTACCTGAGAGAGCCAGTTCAAGGAAAATGCGGAGTAGAAAATATCAACACGTAGAAGGGAAGAGGCAGCGATAAAAGGAGCCTGAAACTCTGGCAGCAAAGTAGGAGCGGTGGCTATCTAAAGCCAGGCACTTCTCCATGCTACCGCCGTAAGGTGGCAGGAGTTGAAAGAGAGTATTGAAGTCATTGGAAGGAAGATCGGAGAAGAAAGCTAAAAACTCTATAACCCTTGAAGAATGGAATGTTTACCTAAATGCAGAAGAGACATATGTAAGGATACGTACCTTCTGGAGAAACTTCATTTGTTTAATCTCACCAAGGTTTAGCCCTGTTTCTGAGGATTGCCTTCTCTTCACTATATCTTCCTGTTCCTCCAAGGAAAATACCTAAAATTGTCAACTAAGAAAACATCGTATTAAAGCAAACATAGATGAACTGAGCAAATTATGCATACCTTGGCCTTCTTCAGGTACTGAGGATGTTCTTCTAAGAGGATGATAACCCATGTTACAGCATGCCCGGTAGATTCATTCCCTGCCAACAATTATATGATTAACAAATCTATGATCTCCTTGTCAGTCAATTTGTATAAACTTGAGACCATGATAAACCAGTGTATACTCCTTTTCCGAGTGATCTTGTGTCAATTTTGTTACTCATAATGATGTCCATCATGGCTTTGAAGGCAGTTCTCTTCATCTCAGTCAAGAACTCAATTGGCTTATCATTTTTTGCCCATGTCTCAAATGAATTTGTCGCAATCTCCTTGATATACTCTAAAAAGAAATACAAGTCCTCCTGACCGTTGATCGGACTAGCTATAAGCTTGCGAAGATGCTTGTGTTCTTGGATGGATACACCATGGAGACCTTTCTTTCCTACTAAATTTGAGACTGATTTTGACCAACCTGGTCCAAAGCGTTCATCGGTTAAATGCATGCTTCTGCAGTTGTAACAATGATACTCGGCTTCCCAAACAGCAATGCTTGTACATTGGTGCCTTGCCGAATCTGTTTTATCAAATCCAAACTTTCTCGTACAGCTATCTTACAAAAGATGTCAAAAAATAACTGTGATTCCAATTTAAAGATTACAACTTGAGAAGCAAGGAGTTTCGGCATAAAAAATCCAAGCAAGTACCAATACCTGGTTAAGAACAATTTTACCAAACTCAATCCCCCTTCAATAAGACAGGCTTCCAAATAATACAAAGAGAACAAATTTGGATCATGGTTTTGTTAAGAATAGTTTTTATGCATGCTCCAGTGGATCGGGTGTATGAGAAAGGGAGAAAGCAGCAAGAAGTCAAGGAAGTGATGTCAAAAAAGAAAAGTCCACTTTTCAAAGTTCCTTAAATAATTCTCTTTTACTTTAGAAAAATGGTTTCTATGAATCGACTCTTAATGCCTGCTGCAGTTAGTAGATGCATGAGAAAGGGCAAGAAGTCGAGGAAGTGATTCAAAAAGGAAAAGTCCACTCTTCAAAGTTTCTTAAATAATTCTCTTTTACTTTATATACATGAAAAGTTCTCTAGCATGTAGGTTGTGTAATATTCACTCTCCTCTGTATTTTTTCATATCCAATTATAATTATACCATTTTTTTCTACATGATATATCCATTCTACTTTTTCAAATCAAGAATGGACAACATATTACTGATGCAATAGAAACTCGGTAAATATTAGCATATTGATTACATTTTATTGTAAATATTAGATGCATATTTTTTATAGTTTTCTCAATATGCTATGATTTTTTATTAGTCAATGACACGAGCTTAAGAAAATTACTTTACATGATTCACAATACAAGGAAAAAAATGTTATTTGATGGATTCTATATTACTTTAAAAATAATAAAAATAACATAGTTTGAAATAATAATTTTTCCTAATGGTTCTTTTTTGAGAAATTTATCTACATAAGCTTGCCTTTGCTGCATTTAAATTTTCATTAGTTTTAATGTATGCAAACATGGCAACTTATATTATTTATTCATCATATTACAAATGATATGAAGAAACACAAGTTGAAATGCATGAGAACAAAATATGCAAATTTGACAGACTTTCAGAGCGAGAAGAATACATTCGTAAAGTTTCGAAACAAGAAAGAGAAGGAAAATTCAAAATTCTACTACTTTTGAACATAATTCAAGCTTATGTTCTATTCAATCTAAGAATAGTTGGTATGCTAGACTTAACGACCAGGAAAACAAGTTATATGCAAAGCATGTTAATGGTTTGAAAAAGCACAAAAAGGATATGATTGATTCACCTACATCTACTTCAAATAAGAGAATTCCAAAACTACAAAATAAATGGTTCTAAACCAACACGGAGGTATATAATGTGATTTAATTATTGTATAAATTTATAATGATATTATTTCTATAGTAAAATTTTATAGAATGTTTATCAAAAAAACTACTGATTATCTATTTTTTAAGCAGATAATGCATTATATGAACCAGTGTGTTCGATGTTGCATGAAGTGAAGAAAATACACCATTGTATCCATTGTGATGCTTTGAAATTTGAATATGATACTCCAAGTTTTTGTTGTGATAACGACAAAAATTAAGCTAGCTTCACTAGAACTACCACAAGAGTTATTTGATTTGTTTACTTCTCAATCAGAAGAATCAAATGTCTTCCTAAAGCAGCTTCGAGCATATAATAGTATCATCTCATTCACATCCTTTGAAGTTAAACTTGATAAATGACTTGAGTCAGGAAAATGCAGTATATATACCTTTAGAGTGTAGGGTCAAATTTATCATGATCTTCCTGGTTTAGTACCTAATGAGAATGGTCCTGCATTCTTTCAGTTATACTTCCATGATACTATAAAAGAGATTGAAAACAGAATGCGTATAATATCATATGGATGTTTGAAGGAAAAAAATAGTGGAAAAAGCTTATGAGAATTTTTGGAGGTGAATCCATATTCCAAATTCTTTAGAATATTAGAGCAATATCCATCAATTGATGATATCCAAATTCATATATCAAAAGATATAGGCTTATATCAACGAGTTTACAATAATCCAACTGCTGATCAATTGGCTGCAATATGGATTGAAGGAAACAATGCTAATATTCCTTTTGATAGAGACATTGTTGTACACTCACATTCTGGCCAAAGACATAGAATCAAACATTAATAGGGGTGAAAAGTAACACATTTTTAATTGAGAAAATCAAACAGAGCACAATAACAGGGTGAAAATTGATATGACCTAACATACATTTTGCAGATAGAGATGAATGTCCTGTAGTTTCTTTATTATCGGATCAAGATTCAAGAATAAGAGAAGCATGAAAAACTACTGTTGAGAAATAGAATGAAACCAGACTGACAGCAATACAACATAGTTAAGAGTGCAATGAAAAACTCAAACTGACCTAACATACATTTTACAGATAGAGGTGAATGTACAATAGTTTCTTTATTATCGGATCAAGATTCAAGAACAAGAGAAGCATGAAAAACTATTGTTGAGAAATAGAATGAAACCAGACTGACAGCAATACAACATAGAGGGCAATGAAAAACTCAAAATGACCTCCAGACCCCTCCTTTTATTATTATTATTTTTTTGGTTCCAGAAGAAATAGTTGTGGTTTCAAACCATCTCAAAAGAAGATACAGGTAAACATGCAAGGCAATTGAAGAATGTGTGTCAAATCAATCACAACACAGAAAGAAAAACCTGAGTCCAATGTATGCAAACCATTTTAATTAATGAGAGTCAAACTAAAGGATTTCTTAAACACATTTATGAGTCGCAGCTTTCCCCCGGAAATAACAACTGCTCCACAAATTCAAACGCTCAGCAATCCCAACCAGTAAAAATCATAAAGAAAACAACCAAATTCAAGAACAGATTAATTGAACAGTAACAAGGAATATGGCTACTCACCCAGAATAGACAAGTATGCAAACCAAAAATAATCATAACAACAACAAAATTTACACATATATAATCAATTTCAAATGCTCAAAATGGTCAATGACAAACCCTCCTCCGATTCCTACCTCTAGCAAACCACATCAAAAATTCACATGCAAAAGTCCAAATTATATCAATTATTTAATAGACCTTCACAAGAATACGTCAAAAGATGAATCGAAGAACATAGAAAATGGGATGTTCTAAGGGATTGTTTACCAGCGGTAGAAGGATCAACTCGCACAGATTTGGCATTAGTTGAGCGAAGTGGCTCGGATTTTCTCTTGGAAGCTCGGGGCATTGTTTTTGTGTATTGGGTTCACTTATCTTACATCACAATAAAACACAATTAACATTAAAATTTAATGTTAAAAACTTTTCCCCACGAGACTTTTTTTTTTACAAAATGAAGCTGCATGAAAAGGAAAGTTCAGATATCAGCTACACTTGAAACTTCACCAGATGTATACCGACTTCAATAAGACAATAGAACATAAGATTTTAGTAAGAAAACAAATACTTACGGCTGACAAGAAGTGAGAGCAGTGGCTGTCTGATTCTTAGTCCCACAAATAGCGATGAACAAGGGTTCTGGTAGGAGAAAAACTGACTGCATCTGTGATCAATAAGTTTTCGATCTCAGCATAGTGAAATCATATGTTTATTTGCGTCTGCGGTCTCTTTGAACAAAGAATGCCGAGTGATCTTCCTCTGTATCGAAGTTAGAACTGTGGAAATTTCATTATTTCTTTATGGCTCTAAATCTTGGCTCTCAATTTTTCCTTTTTTTTTTGCTGGATCTTAAATTTTCCTTTGTAGATTTTGGTATGCTTTAATAAAGTTATTGTTTTACACTTAAAAAGTATGTCCCTTAATGAGCAAGTTCATTTATTTTTTATCACTATTGTCTTTAAAAATAAAATTGACAATAATTTTATCAATAGGTCATTCTAAATTTTCTATCTACCTCTTCTGCCTCGTAACTAAAGATTTAGGATACGATTAAATAATGTTTTGATTTGAATTTTTTTGTCTTAAATTTCAAAAGAGAGAATTATTTGTGAGAGAAAAAGTAAGATACAAAGTAAAAATTTTATATTAAACATTGATATTCTATAACTTATAAATACTAATCATGGCGAGGATTCTTCATTGATTCTTGCCATATAACTAAAAGATTTTCTTTCTTTCTTTCGTCAATTAAATAAGTGTATTTGAATTGGAATTCAACTAAAAAATTTTACTTCTCTCTTATTTTTTATTTTAAATTTTACTTTATTTCTATAAATAATTTACTTTTACGATTCGCAATATAATTAATTAAAAAAAATCATTCAAATATGCTCTTAAAGTACTCCTCCTCCAATATTTTGTTATAAAGTTAATTATTAAAAGACAGAATTTTCCTGACACACTGAAAAGTTTTTGATATGGTCTAATTCGTAATGTTTGCCCATGGACTAATTTAATTTCAAAATATAAAGCCTTTTATCAATTTCTTCCATTTTCAAAATATTTAGTCTTTTATGAATATTAAAAATTATTTTTTATAGTAACTTATTATAAATATAATTCTCTCATTCTCTATTATATTAGTAGAATTAGTTAAGAATATAATAAAAATTACTCCTCAAGAGAATATATCATAATAGAATAGCAATGGTACTAGCTGATAATAGGCTAAATATTTTAAGAAGGACAAAAATAGTAAATAAAACAATATTCTATTCTTTGTCACAATAAAATAAGAAAATAGAGCCCTCAAGAATATCCAGAAAGGTATTTATTTGATTGAGAATTTCAAAGTTCAACAATTTAATATTAAATATTACCTTAATAATAATATATAATATATATTATAATTCATATTAATATTAATATATATTAATATTCAATATATACAATATTAATAATATTATAATAATTATTTAAAAATCATTAAAATACTAAAAAGATTTAAAAAATTAAATTCACGTGCAACGCACGTGTCACTTTCTAGTAGAGTAAAAAGTGAGTAATAATATTTAACCACCCCCGTGGACACGACATTTGAATTTACTTGTTATTGTACTACTCATAACGATAGGTACACTTACCTAGTATTTGTGTGCAAATTGTTAGAGATTGTAATAAATATTTAGTATAAAGGCAATGCAAAACAACACAACAAATGTGCGTGACAACTTAGGTAAATTTGACAGAAAATCTAATGAAGGCATATTCCTTGGTTATTCCTCTAACAAGAAGGCTTATAGAGTTTACAATAAAATAACTTTATATGTTGAGAAAACTATACATGTGACTTTTGATGAGTCTAACATTTACTTGGACAGAAGAGATGATGATGATATAGGTACTTCCGTGAGTGATAATCAAACTCATCTTCAGACTCCAACCTTGGAAGATCATGCCAATGAAGAAGAGATGATTGAGCAAGAACAAGATAACCAACTTAATGGTGATCAAAGCTACCAAAGGATCTAGGATATGCAAGAGGCCACCCTAAGGAGAAAATCATTGGTGATGTTTCTCAAGGTGTTAGAACAAGACGGCATGTCATTGACAACTTTGCACTTTTATCCCACATTGAACCTAAAAGCATTGATAATGCATTGTGATGATTTTTGAATTGTTGCTATGCTGGAGGAATTAAATCAATTTGGGTGAAACAAAGTTTGGATTCTTGTCCCAAGAGCCCTATATCGCTCCATTATGGGTACAAAATGGATTTTGAGAAACAAACAAAATGAATCCAGAGAAGTTGTTATATACAAGGCTAGACTTGTTGCCCAATGATTCAATCAAAAAGAGGGCATGGACTATGATGACTTTTTCTTTGGTAGCTAGATTTTAATCTATAAGAATACTTTTTACATTTTCTTGCTTTAAAGGTTTTAAGTTATTTCAAATGAACGTCAAAAGTGCTTTTCTAATTGGTTTTATTGATGAAGAAGTTTATGTGGAACAACCCCCCTAGTTTTGCTCATGAAAAGTTTCTAACCGTGTCATCAAACTATCAAAGGCTCTATACGGTTTAAAACAAGATCCTAGAGCTTGGTATGAAAGATTGAGTGATTTTCTTCTTTCAAAAGGATTTTCAAGAGGAAAGGTTGACACTACTCTTTTCATAAAAACCTCTTGCAACAATGATCTTTTACTTGTGCAAATATATGTTGATGATATCCATATTTGGTGCTACTAATGTTTCTCTTTGTGAGGAGTTTGCCAAGTTAATGCAAAATAAATTTGAAATGAGCATGATGGGAGAACTCAACTTCTTTCTTGGGCTACAAATCAAGCAAACCAGGGATTAGACTTTCATAAATCAATCCAAGTATACCAAGGAACTCTTAAAGAGATTTGGAATGGACCAAGAAAAAGGCATAAGCACTCCAATGAGTTCATCAACCAAACTTGATAAAGATGAGAAAGGTAAAAATGTTGATGAAAAAGTATATAGAGTTATGATTGGTAGTTTGCTTTATCTTTCTGCAAGTAGATGAAACATTATGCTTGTCGTATGCTTACATGCTAGATTTCAATCTTGTCCAAAAGAGTCTCATTTAATTGTTTCGAAATGTATTCTTCGTTATCTGATTGATACACATGATTATAGTCTTTCGTTTACAAAATCTTCCTCTTTGACCTTGTTGTATATTCGATGAAAACTATATTGGATGCAAAGTCGAGCGTAAAAGTACTAGTGGTCATTGTCAATTTATTGGTAGTTGCCTTGTATCTTGGTATAGCAAGAAACAAGCATGTGTGTCATTGTCTACCATCGAGGCCAAATATATCGTCGCTGGTAATTGTTGCGCTCAAGTGCTATGGATGAAGCACACTCTACTTGTTTATGGCTTAAATTTTAAATGTGTGTGCCAATTTTATGTAAAAATACTAGTGCTATCAATTTGAGCATAAATCCCGTTCAACACTCTAGGACTATGCATATAGAGATTAAACATCATTTCATTCGTGATCATGTAGCTAAAGGTGATATATGCTTGGATTATGTGTGCACAAATGAACAAATTGCTGATATTTTTACCAAGACTTTGGCCGAGGAAAGGTTTTGTTACCTTAGAAGAAGCTTGGGAGTTTCAAAATTCAACTACTAATGTGTGCATTGAATGTAGCAAAGACAAAAAAATCGGACGCAATGTTCGGATGTATGGAGCGAAATTTGGACGTTCAAACTTCTCTCAGAAAGATTCAGATGCATGACAAAAAATTCGGTCACTAAATTTGCTACACTGAAGAAATAGAAAAATTCAAATGAAAGTTTGGAAGCAATCTTGAAAATTCAGTCATTCGACTTTGTAATTTTAGCGGTTTTTAAACCAGTTAACCTATCTGAATGCTCTCTTCTCTCAAAACCCACTCTACCCCCTCACATCCAAACTCAAATCCATCCAATATTTCACCATTATTCTTTGAAAATTACTTGATTTTCGTGTGAAATACATCTTTCTCTAAAGAATTTCACCATGGTTTGCTTAAAGAAGTAAAGGCAAAGGAAAAGCCAAAATGGGAGATTGAAGGCTCATCATCAACGAACCAAGGCGGGTTCATATTCCTCAATCCAACCTTGGAGTAGACCGGTTCATATCAACAAGGGATGTGTTTGAATTCAAGGATTGGAACAAGAAGAGTAGGAAAATCTTACCCAGCCTTAGAGTGGATGTGGATAAACTCACCAACATGGGTGATATGCTATCTCTTTTTGATGAAATAGGTTGGGGTATTTACTTGGTGTGAATGAAGATTATTATCCTACTCTTGTCTATGAATTTTATGCTAATTTTAAGGAAGAAAGGGTTGAGCATATTGGGGATAGCATTATTCAGTGGTATAGTGTCTCAAGTAGATTTTGAGTTTAATGATACTCTAGTTAATCGCATTTGTGGTGTGGATGTCATTAGTGCTAGATATTACTCATTGGCACAACATTTCTATATACAGGAATTATTCACCAATGAACGATTTGAAGAGGTATTCACCAATAGTAGAAGCTATAGGCCCATTACGAAAAGAGAAATTAAAGCCTTTGATGCTAGAGGACGTGTAATGCATCATTTGATAACTACTATGATCATTCCTAACTTTGGACATAAATTCTCGGTGGGAAATATGCATGTGGTGATTATGCTTGCCTTGCATGAGCGTAGGAGATTAAACTTTGGATTCATTGATTTAAAGCATGTGATTAGTGCAAGGAGAATGGCCAACAAGGCTTTGCCTTATGGGAGATTACTGACAAGGATCTTCAAGCACTTCAATGTCCAACTCCCCGAAGGAGGAAACCTTATGAAAAGTGGAAAAATATACTCCAACGAATCCCTCAAGAGAATGAAATTGACACTTGATGAGAATGGTGTGTGGAAGACAAGAAAAGAAATCCCTCTAAAGGCTGAGAGAATAGAAGGAAGTGGTGATGATGAAGAGGAGGAAGAAATTGAACAAGAAGAGGAGGATGAAGTGGAGACCCTAGCAAGGAAAGGAAGACTAAGAAGAGGCATGATTTATCAAGTGAGAGGAAGCAACCTCACACAAAGAGTAGATTATTTGAAGAAGAGCCCACTCTTCAATCTCATCAAAATCTTGGAGATATGGCTAGTGAGGAGGGAGTTACTAGAGGAGACACCATTGTAGCCAAAGTGTTCCAAAAAGCCTTGAACAACCACATAAAGGAAATGGAGAAGATTTATAAGTTCTTTGAATCTCTCGCTCCCATGGTACTAAGTAAATTGGATGTCTTGGACACTACGGTGAAGAATATTGATGAGCTATTGATTAAGAAAAATCAAAGTGGTGAAGAACCCTTTAGACCTCAAGCTAGGGATGACTAGGATGATCAAGGAGATGAAGAAGGAAAGGAAGAAAAAGAGGATGAAGATGATGAGAATGATGATGATGGGGATGATAATGATGATCAGGAAGGCAACTTCGAATTTGTGGCTAGAGAAAGTGATAAAAATGAAGGTGTTCAAGAGGAGCCAAAAGAAGGTGGAAGCCAAGAAGGTTTATGGAGGTTGGTTGGGTCATAGGGTCATTCATGAGCCATGTTATGTCATTGTGCTATATTATTCATCATCCATCCATGACATTAATGCTTCTTTGTACAATATTGTTTAAATTCATCACATTTTCCATCAAATTTTGTCATCATAAAAAACGGAGTGATTGTCAGCCCTAAGGGCAAATTTTAGAGTTTTGACCATGACAAACGTTGTATGAGCAAACTTGAATACTTATTCAGTGATAGTATTATTGAATTGTGGAAGCTAAGATGCCTCATTTCCTTGAAGATAAAGTGCTAAGGATAACTCAAATTGTGTTGAAAGAGTTATAACATGAAGAGGTTGTCTTAAGGATTGAAGGCTTTGAAGACCTTAGTGTAGGTTTACAATTGCTTAATAGGTATATCTTTGTAAACGTTACACTTGTTTGTGTTTGGAATCTAAAGCATTTTGAAGAGAGCTTAAAACTTTGTTTTCAATCTTAAATGAGTTGTCTTGCAAGTGGTTTACCAAGTTTTGAGAATAGCCTTTGGGCTAAAAGCTTTTGAAAATATCCATTTTATAATCCATAATGATTTCAAATTTGTTGCGCTTGATTTCTAATCATTTTGATTAAGTTTGAATAGTTCAGACTCTAATTTGGACTTTTGAATTGTATACCTTGGCTGTTGAATTTTCAAAGAAATTTGAACGACCATTCTGATGCTTGTGTCCAAATTTAGTCAATCGAATTTATCCTGACAACCTGAAAACAAAAAAAAAATCAGACGATCATTAGGACGTAGAGGTGCATGTTCGGTCGACCAAATTTTACAATTACTAGACGTTATTTAAACATTGCAATTGATTTTTAAACCCTATAAAAGACATAAAGTTTATATTTTTGAGTAGTTCACGAGCTTTTAAGATTCTTTACTTATCTCAATCATTATTGATTCAAAAGCTCTCTTTTGTCTTGTGCTATAAAGTTAAAATTCAAGATTTCTTAGACAAAATGGTGAATGTGTGGTAAATTTGTCATCATCTACCAAGTTTTATCTAACATTCTTATCACATACTTCATCTAATTATTTCATTCAAGTTTGTCTTGAGGATATAAAACCCTTTTGGAATGGTGAGCCTTGACTATTGTAAGTGCAAGGCGGTTGTGGTGTAAAACCCTTCTTGGGTGAGCCTCTCTTGTATTGTGATAAACTTTCATTGTAGTTGAAATTGGTTAAATCATTGAGCTAGGGTTCAAAGTAGTGGATGTAGATCTTGAGTGATCGAATCACTATAAATTGTCTCTGTGATCTCTTATCATCTTTCTTTCAATTTGGAAACTCATTGTATTTACTTGTATTACTTGTTGTGAGGTTTATTTCAAGTATCTTCCAAGCTATATTTTGAAAAAGGAAAAAGCTTTTGAAAATTAGCCAAAGACCTAATTCATCCCCCCTCTCTTAGGTCTTTCAGAGATGATTTATTATTATAAATTAGATTTTTGGTATAATGAATTTATTGGAGATTGTTTGTGATTGTATAAAGAATAATAGCAGGAATTGTGGTGTAGAAATTGGACATTGGAACCGTACCTTAGCATTAGCTCATGAAAATAGCTTAGGAAAATAGCCATAGATTTCCGTGGCTAAAATTTTAAAATAATAAAACTAAACAAAATTACTATCAAAAGATCTGTAGCCAATTAACCACAAAAAATTTATGCAGCAAATTTGATGCGGAAATTCTGTAGCTAAATTTTTCAATATAAAAAAACTAAACAAAATTACCCACTAAAATGTTGTAGCAAATTAGGTATGTAAAATTTTTGTAATAAATTGGATACAAAAATTCTGAAGCTAAATAGTATGAAAAATTTTAAAATATCCCCTAAAACTTCTGTAACAAATAGATGCAAAAAAAATCGTGGGAAATTAGCCATGAAAATTCAGTGGCTAAATTGATCAAATGTTAATTTATTTTTTGATGTTAGCCATGAAAAATCTGTGGAAAATTATCCATGGAATATTTTATGTGGCTAACATCAGTGTAAGACCTAAGGGGGTGAATTAGGTGTTAGGCTAATTATCAAAATCTTTTCCTATTTTGCAAATCCTTTGCCTTAATAAAAGCTCTTCTTCAAATTCACAAACTCTAAGTTTATATGTGACTTAATGGTTGAGACAAGATGATCAAACAATAAAACCACAACCAATCAATCAACAACAAAGAACAAATACTAATAACACAAGTATGTAAACAAATAAAGCTATAAATAAATGAACACGCGATTTATAGTGGTTCGATCTCTCCAAGATCTACATCCACTACCGTAAGTCCACACTCAAAGATTTCAACCAATTCACTATATGCTCAATTTAGGCAATTACACAAGAGGCTCACCCAACAAGGGTTTTACACCAACAACCTCATTTGCAATCCTATAAACAAGGCTCACCCTTCAACAAGAATTTTATATCTAAAGACAACCTAAACACCAATCTAATCCAAGGCTCACCCACACAAGGGTTTTACACCACAACCTTGATTAATCTAGTCTATGGCTCACCCTTACCAAAAGGATTTTACGTCACAAGATAACCTTGTATCAATCACAAAAATAATGTAAAGATAGAGTTTAAATGTTACCAACACTTCTTGGTGGATGAATCCAATTGCTAGCACCACTTCACTTCTTGCCTTTGGAATCTTGAATTTTAACCTTTGAGCACAAGGCAATTTGAGAGCTTTTTAAATAATTTTGATGTAAAACAAGTTAGAGCTTGAAGGATTTCTTAATTTCAAAAGTACTTTAAAAAATTTGGAGTTTATAACTTTTATAGATTTTGAAAATTAGTTCAAATGGCCATAAAACGGCTAGTAACGGCTAGTTTTTGAGAAGTTCCGACGTCCGAACTTGCTCCTCTATGTCCGAACTTGCGTTCAAACTTTTCTGGAAAATACTTTTCACATGTTGTTTATGAACTTGGCCTTCTGCGTCCGAACATGGGTCCAAACTTCTCTGGAAAAATAGTCTATACTGTTCACTAAATAGTAATACTATTGATTGAACAGTAGTTACTGTTCACTGCGTAGGAAAAGTTCGGACGTCTGAATTTTCATCTTACGTCTGAACTTGCGTCCGAACTTGCATCCAAACTTTTCAAACTTTGTCAAAACATATTGAAATCAATTCAAACAAGTTGGAAATATTCTAGCATCAAAGATAAGTCATTGAAGACCTTTTAAGTGCAAAAACCGTTTACGAAAACTTGATAATTTAAGTAAGTTCGAAACCATTGAAATCAAGTTTTGTGCTCTCAATTGCAACTCATAGATTCCAAGGCTTAAGAGTGTAGGGTTTACAAAGTTTAACTATTAATCACATGTAACCTACACTTCATGTCTTCAAAGCCTTCTATCCATAAGACATGCTCTGTATCCTTGATCTTTGAGCATATTAGAGTTGTCCTTCGAATATTTTTAGCTCCAAGGCAATGATAACTCTTTGCTTCTTAACCCAACAATCCTATCACACAAGTAACATATTAATTAGTCCATATCAGTGTTTGTCATTAATCAAAACTACTTAAATCTACATGATTTGCCCTTAGGGCTAACAACCAGCAAATTTATTCATTCATTTCCCTTAATTGCTACGAATTATATCTTTTAGCTATGAAAATTAGCTACAAATATTTTTCCACTACTGCTTATTTACCTACATATGTTTTTACGGTGAATTTATTTCATAGGAAATTTGTGGCTAGCTTAAATTTTCCACAGATTTTATTGACTTTGCTATGATTTTGTCCATGGCTGGGAGGCCACTTTCCAATAGTGATATTTTTGTATACTAACAGGCCTTTTATTTGGTTTTTGTCAAATATTCAACCGTAAACCAATTCTGAGCATAGGTGAGTCAAAAAATCAAGACTTACCTATTTCCAATGCTAAATATGAATATAAGAATATAGTGTTTTGTAGGGAAGATTTTGTTGGACATTCCTAATTTAGAAAGTTGCTAAATTAGTGAAATCTTCTCGTTTTATAAATGCTTTCTATTTGAAGAAAATTTCAAAAAGTTTTGGCATGATTGATATAGCAAGTTTCTTTATTAAATTATGCATTACTTGTGATAGAAAAGTATAGGAATTTAACTTCATTAGAGTTTCTTGTGATACTCTCAACTCCTCCGCTAGGTTCCACTGCGGCTGAGTAAGGTATCAGCGTGCCTCTCCGTACTGATATGTACAAGTACTAGTGTCAGGAGGATAAATTCAGTATATTCAGTATACTAGTGTCTTAAGTATGTTAAATACACAGGATAAATTCAAATGAGAAATTTGGATGTATGTGGGCAATTTGGTCGTTAAGGATGGACAGAAATTTTTAGACGAGGAATTCAGTTGTCCTAATTGAAAAATATGACACCTAGATATACGAGGAATTTAGACACAAAGAGAGCAATTTGGTCATCCAAATCAAGCTGTTTCAAGGAATTATAAGAAGTTTCAACAGGTGCCTCTTCATCTATTTTCAAAATGTTTAACAATTGACTCCTTCTCTCTCACACAACCCATTCATATTCCTTCCCTCCAAACCCAAAATTCACTCATATTTCGTTAAATTCAATGCAAAACTCCCTCAAAATTGTGTTTTACACTCTTGATTTTATCCTAAATCCTACAAAACTCTCAAAAATTTGCCAAGGTTGATCTTCAAAAGTTCTGAGGTATGGATAATGTACTTGGACTACTTGGTGGAATTGGTTGGAGTAACTTGTTAGTTGTCAATGAAGTTTATTACCCATCCCTTATCTAGAAGTTGTATGCTAACTTGAAAGAAGAAAGGGTAGAAAAGATTGATAATGGAGTAATCCAATGGTATTCCTCAAGAGTCTCCAAATTGAATTTCAATTTGATAATTGTTTATTTAATCGCATTTGTGAAGTTGATGATAGTAGGAATAGATATGATACTTTGGGACAACAATGTGTGATTTCATAATTGCTTACAAAAGAATGATTTGAAAAATCATTCACAAATGGTTGAAGGTTGAGACATGTTAAGAAAAGGGAGATAAATGATTTTGATGCTAAAGAAAGAGGTTAATACCATATGCTCATTAACACAATCATTCCTAATATTGGGCACAATTCTTTGGCGGGAAATATGCACATGTTTCTTATGCTAGTTATTCATGAAGAAATGAGAATGAACTTTGGTTGTATGACTTTGAAACATATGATAAGTGCTAGGAAGACAGAGACCAAGGCTTTACCTTTACTTGGTTGATGCCTTAGCATCAAGAGTCAGAGCATATATATTGATGAGTCACTTAAGAGAATGAAGCTTACCCTTGATTATGAAGGAATTTGGAGGATAAGGAAGGAAACTCCATTGAAGAAATAGAAAGAAGTAGAGGAGAAGGAAGTAGAAGAACAAGAAGATGAAGACGACGATGCAGAAGAATTGATCACAAGAGAAACAAAGACTAGGAAAATAAATGAGTCACCATTTGAGTGGGATAAACCCCCTTCCTAGAGGAGGTTATTTGAAACAAGTGAAATATCCTAACTTCAACCTAGAGGGTCTGAAGACTACATTGGTGATGAAATCAATAGAAGTGATACCATTGTAGCCAGAGTGTTTAAAGAAGCCTTAAAAAATCATGCCAAAGAAATGGAGACAATGTTCAAGTTATTTAAAAGGTTTGCTCCTATATTACTCAACAAGTTTGACAACTTAAAAGAAATGAGCCCTTGAATAAAAATCCAAAAGATGGTGAGGGGACCTCAAAAACAAAAAAGGGAGATGATGATGAGATAGAAAAGGATGAAGAAGGTGGACAAAAAGGTGAGAAGAAAGAGGAAGAAGAAAGAGGATAATGATGGAGATGATAAAGGTGATTATGAGGATTATAGTGATGATGAAGATAATGATGATGGATCTAACTTTGAGTTAGTAGCTATAGGTGATGCAAGGGAAAATAGAAGCAAATATGGAGATGACAGCAAAGAAGAAAATGGAGAAAAATAAGAAGAAAAGTATGGAGAAGGGAGAAGGGAGAAGGAAGTTTGATTGAAACAGTTGAAACTATAGCCCCATCCTCTAGTCCATTCAGAAGAAATAAAAATGGAAATTTCAAAAACATTTGGCTTCAACGAAAGGGACAAGAATATCGATGAGATTGGCCAATACCCTAAAACAAAACTACACTGGAAAGGAACTTGCTAGTGATGTTCTACTCTAAATTGAGCTACAGGGTAACATGGTGATCACCACCAGTATGGAGTGAAGACAATGAGAAGAATTTCAACAGATGACTATAAAAGCTTGGAGAAAGACTACGCTTTACATTCCCTATCTCTCCTAGTTTTTGTGCTCTTATTACTTAATGTCTAGTTCTTGATTAACTTTTTTTACCTAGTTCTTGATTAGCTTAGTTGATGTTTAGTTTAGTTTATGTTGCATAGAAATTTCTCGTATGATCTTCCTTGCTATATGTAATTATGAGCATTATGAAATGCACTTATTTTAGTTGAAATCTCAATGGTGATCTCTTAGTATTGAGAGATTTTTTTTACTAACTCGCTATACCCATGTTATTTGATTAATGACAAAAGAGGGAGTGAGTAGCTTGTTGCAAAATGTTCAGGATGAGTGCTTTGCAAATTATAGTTGTACATAGTTTTATACATGGTTTTCTAAGGGTTGACGTTATGCAAAAAGGGGAATATGTTGTGCAAAATGTGGTATTGTATGGTTATTACATGCTTTGGATAATGGATTTGACAGTTTTATACTTGAAATTATTCTACTAAATTTTATTTTCATGGATTTTTGGACTTGAATATGTTGATTGATTTGATTCTTTATATTAAAATTTTAAACTCTTTCAAATTCAAACTTGGTATAGTCCAATTAGAGGTAGAAAGAGTGGGTTGTACCTCATCATTTAATGCCATGAAGCATACATTGGCTCTCTCTTCTTCATGGGTGACTTGAAGTAGCTTCCACATTTCATGAGCTGTATCGTACTCACTTACATTGTTGTATCCATTCATGTCCAATGCACAACTCAAGATGTTCTTTTCATGGTAGTTTAAAGTTATTTTTCTTGAGTCATTCTCATCAAATTCCTCCATAGGTTTTAGTTCCCTATGTTAGCCCTAAAGGGCAAATCATATTAGTTTTGAATAATGACAAACATTGATAAGGACTAAAATGCTTGTATGATGTGTGATAGGATTTTTGGATTGAGAAGGAAGCAAGTCTCATTGCCTTGGAGCTAGCAATGCAAGAACAACTCAAATATGCCAAAGTGATTGAAGATTGAAGAGTTTGTTCAAGATGAATGAAGGCTTTGAAGACATGAAGTGTAGGTTACATGAGCTTAATAGGTAAACATTGTAAACCCTACACTCCTAAGCCTTGGAATCTATGAGTTGCATGAGAGAGCACAAAACTTATTTTGAAATGGTTTTTAATAAACTTTTTGATAACAAGTATGTTTTTGAAATCTCAAATGAACTTGAAAAGATCTCGTATGATCAAAGTGTTTTTGTAACGGTTTCTGTGTTTAAAAGTGCCAAAATGATGTGTCCATTCTTGCAAATGGTTTTCAATGATAACAACAATGATTTTCAGATGATTTGATTGAATTTGAAAAGTTTGGATGCAAGTTTGGACGTCCAAACTCTGGAAATGGTTACTGTGTTTTCAGAGAAGTTCGGACTCAAGTTCGGACGCATGGAGTAAAGTTCGGACGTCCAAACTTTCTCTAATAGCATGGTCACTGTTTTTCCAGAGAAGTTCGGACGCAAGTTCGGACGCATGAGGAAAAGTTCAGACGTCCGAACTTTTCCAGACAGCTTGGCATAGTAAAATTCAGAAGCAAGTTCGGACGCATAACAGAAAGTTTGGACGTCCGAACTTTACTGTTACTAGCCGTTACTAGCCATTTTATGGCCGTTTGAACTCATTTTTGAATTCTATAAAAGCCATAAACTCCAAATTTTTTAGAAGAACTTTGAACTTAACAAATCTTACATGCTCTAACTTGTTTTACATCAAATTAAATTGAAAAGCTCTCAAATTTCCTTGTGCTCAAATGTGTACATTCAAGATTCCAAAGGCAAAGGTGAAATGGTGCTAGCAATTGTAATTATCCACCAAGAAGTGTTGGTAATATCCAAACTCTATTCTTCATTTTAATTCTGTTTTTCTACTAGCTCATTGCAAGGTTATCTTGTGACATAAAACCCTTTTGTGTTAGGGTGAGCCATAGACTAGATTAATCAAGGTTGTGGTGTAAAACCCATTTGTGGGTGAGCCTTTGATTAGATTGGTCTTTAGGTTGTCTTTAGATATAAAACCCTTGTGGAAGGGTGAACCTTGTTTGTATAATTACTAAAAGAGGTTGTAATTGTAAAACCATTGTGTGGTAAGCCTCTTATGTAATTGTTGAATTTGAGCATATAGTGGATTGGTTGAAATCCTTGAGTGTGGACTCAAGGTAGTGGATGTAGATCTTGGAGAGATCGAACCACTATAAATCGTGTGTTCATTTTCTTATTGCTTTACTTGTTTACATACTTGTGATTATTATTTATGCTTAGTTGTTGATTAATTGGTTGTGGTCTTATAGTTTGATAATCTTGTATTAATCATCAAATCACATATAACTTGAAGTTTGTGAATTTAAAGAAGAGCTTTTATTAAGGCAAAGGATTTTCAAATAAGAAAAAGATTTCGATAATTAGGCAAAGACCTAATTCATCCCCCCCCCCCCCTCTTAGGTCTTACACCCTATTAATTCCATCAGCTTTTATTCTCATAGGCACATAGGGACCGTTCTCAATGATACTCCACAAATCAAAGTTAACAGAACAAATAAAAATTATAATTCTAGATTTCCAAAATGTATAATTAGAACCATCAAACAAAGGAGGTCTATTTGTAAAGAAACCTTCCATACAAGGCAAATTTGATAAACTAGCCATATAATCTTTACTTCTAGGTTGTTAGACCATAAAAAGAAGACCTTGCTCTAGTACCAATAGAAAGACCTAGGGGTGAATTAGGTATTTGGTTAATTATCAAAATCTTTTCTCATTTTGCAAATCCTTTGCCTTAATAAAAGCTTTTATTCAAATTCACAAAATTCAATTTTATATGTCATTTAATGGTTGAGACAAGATGATCAAACAATAAGACCACAACCAATCAATCAACAACTAAGAACAAATAATAGTAACACAAGTATGTAAACAAGTAAATCTATAAAGAAATGAATACATAATTTATAGTGGTTCGATCTCTGTAAGATCTACATCCACTACCTTGAGTCCACACTCAAGGATTCCAACCAATTCACTCTATGCTTATGAAAGACCTAAGAGGGGGTCAATTAGGTCTTTGGCTAATTTTTGAAACCTTTTTCTATTTTATGAACTTGGTTTGGGAAGATTATATTCAATTGCTTCAATGAGAATATGATGATGACAAAGTAATAACAATGAAGAGTAAAGAACACAAGCAATTTATAGTGGTTCGATCTCTTCAAGATCTACATCCACTACCTTGAGTCTACACTCAAGGATTTCAATCAATTCACTATATGCTCAAATTCAATCAATTACATGAGAGGCTCACCCTACAAGTATTTTACACCAATAACATCTTTTGTAATGCTATTAACAAGGATCACCCTACCACTAGGATTTTATATCTAAAAATAACCTTGAATCAACACCTCAAGGATCACCCTTACCACAAGGATTTTATGTTACAAGATGACCTTGTATTGAGCAAGTAGATAACAATATTAAATAGAGATTGAATGAGATATTACCACTTCTTGGTAGATGATTACATAAGTTAGCACCACTTCACCTTGTTATCTTTGGAATCTTGAATGATCAATTGAAAACACAAGACAAAAGAGAGCTCTAAAGAT
This sequence comes from Rauvolfia tetraphylla, assembly GCA_030512225.1. Lineage (NCBI taxonomy): Eukaryota > Viridiplantae > Streptophyta > Magnoliopsida > Gentianales > Apocynaceae > Rauvolfia > Rauvolfia tetraphylla. The sequence continues at coordinate 1,090,777 of JAJQKT010000009.1, read as the reverse complement.
TTCAAATGAGTTTTGGATGTTAAGATTTCTCAAGTGTTCAAAAGTTGTCAAAAATCTGGAGTTTATAGTTTTTATAGATTTTAAAAATTAGTTCTAACAGTCACAAAATGGCTAGTAACGGCTAGTTTCTGAGGAGTTCGAACATCTGAACTTGATCCTCTGCGTATGTACTGTCGTCCAAACATTACTGTGACATGCTGTCTGGGAAAGTTCGGACGACCGAACTTTGCCCCTTGCATCCGAACTTGCATCCAAATTTCTCTAGAAAAACAGTAACCATGTTCACAATTTGGACATCCAAACTTAAGTTTCCCTTCTGAATCAGATAGATTCATATCTGAAAGAGGTTGACAATAAGTTCTTTCAGAATTGACTATTTGTCCCTCTGTTAGAGGTGTTCCAGAAATGTCTGCGATCGAGTAACGAACGAATGGATCGGATCGACTTGGAAAATGGAAAGATTTGTACAAGTTATACGTTTCGTCACCACTTTGTGAAAAATCGTTAGGTATGAATATGTTAGATACCTGTGACTCGATTGGTGAAATTGTATCTCTCCCACAAAAAGCCTTCATAACCCCCAGAACTTCTTCGTAGTGGCTCCCCTCCATGCCTCATTTCAGAGGGAACCTCAAAGTGGCTCATTTCATTATATTCCATCCATATCCCAATTCCATTCATTTAATATCCCTTTGGTGTCATTGACATAACAGATGTTGTTTCTAGTCTATCTCTTTCTATTTCTTTTCTATATATGGAAAGTTAAAAAATCATCATATAATAATCCAGAAATTGCAATAGAAAAGAAATAGGGGAGGTTTTCGTTGGGCCATGCGGGCTCTCCATAATAATTATGACCCATTCCTTTAGCCAATTTAGCTCTTAATACAGGATCATTCAAGTCAGGATTTTTTGTTATTGGGATAGGTGAATTCTTATCGATCCATTCCCCGAACGAACCGGACATGATAATTTTTCATCATCCGGCTTGAGCAAGAATCAAAAGAACTAAACGAATCCAGATAAAATCTATATGTTACCTATAACCTATATACAAATGATTAAATGTAAGAAAAATTTTACTGAATTTTTTTTCTGGAGTTGGAAATGAGACTTGATCTTTTTACTGCAAATTTGGAAGCCGTTTTCTTTCACTCATATAACTACCCGCTTTAGTTCATCAACCCAAATGATGACTAAAAAAAATATTTATCTAACCCTTTTCTTAAAAATTAGAAAGAAAAGAACTAGGAAAAAATTTTGTATTTCACCGAATCACACGTAGAGATATTGACAATACACATAAAGTTAATGGTATTTCATAACTAATTGATTGAGCAGCAGCTCGTAGACCACCTAAAAAGGAATATTTATTATTTGATCCATATCCCGACATAAGAAGTCCAACGGGACCTCAATAAGTTTGAAATCATTTTGTATCAAAAGATTGCCATATAAAATCTTTTAAACTCAAAAATCGTTACCAAAGCACTTGATCATTAAAAGTTTACTCAAAGCCATTGAAGATTCAAAAACAAGTTTTGTGCTCTCTTATGCATTCAATAGATTCTAAGAAACAAGAAGTGTAGGGTTTACAATAGTATACCTATTAAGTAAGTGTAAACCTACACTAGAGTCTTCAAAGCCTTCAATCCATAGGACATGCTCTATATTCTTGATCCTTGAGCATATTAGAGTTGTCCTTAGCCCTTTTAGCTCCAAGGCAACGATAACTCTTTGCTTCTTAATCCAAAAATCCTATTACACAAATAGCATATGAATTAGTCCATATCAATGTTTGTCATTAATCAAAACTACATGATTTGCCCTTAGGGCTAACAACTTAAATCAAGCAATTACACAAGAGGCTCACCATTCAATGGGTTTTGCCATAACGTCTTTTCAATCTAATAAAAAAAGGTTCACCCTTATCACAAAGAGTTTTTTGTCACTAGACAATCTAGACCAATCTAATCAAAGGCTCAATCCCTCACCAAAGGGTTTTACACAACAACCTTGATTAATATAGTCAATGGCTCACCCTCCACAATGGTTTTATGACTCTAGACAACCTTGTATCAATCACAACAATAATACAAAGATAGAGTTTTGAATGTTACCAACACTTCTTGATGGATAAATACAATAGCTAGCACCACTTCACCTCTGAGCACAAGGCAATTTGAGAACATTTCAAATGATTTTGAAGTAAAACAAGTTGAGCTTGTAGGAATTCAAAAGTTCAAAGTTCTTCTTGAAAATAAGAATTTTGGGGTTTAAAGAGAGTTTAAAAATCAATTCAAACATTCAAAAATGGTTAGTAACGGCTAGTAACAGTAAAATTCGGAAGATACTATTATATGAACAGTGCCACTGTTCATCAAATTCAGTCGATCGAATTAGGACTTCTGCGTCCGAATAGTGTAATGTTCATATGAACAGTAACATTGTTCATCAAATTTTGATGACCGAATTTTACCTTCTGCGTCCAACTTTTTCTAGAAAAATAGTAGTACTGTTCACCGTAAGAGTGTTACTGTTCACTGTGCAGGAAAAATTCAGTCGATCGAATTTTCATCCTGCATCTGAATTTTTTAAACTTTGTCAAAATATATTCAAATCATTTCAAAAAAATTGGTAAACATTCTAGCCTCAAAGATAAGTCATTAAAGACAAGTCATTCAAGACCTTTTAGGTGGAAAAATTATTGACGAAAACTTAGTAATTCAAGTGAATTCAAAACTATTGAAAGTTTTCAAATCAAGTTTTGTGCTCTCAAATGCAACTCATAGATTCCAAGACTTATGAGTGTATGGCTTACAAAGTTTACCTTTTAAGCACATGTAACCTACACTTCATGTTTTCAAAGCCTTCAGTTATCTTGAACAAACTCTTCAATCTTCAATCACTTTGGCATACTTGAGTTGTTCTTTTTTTTTAGATTTAAGGCAATGAGACTTGTATGCTTCTCAATCCAAAAATCCTATCACACAATAATCGAATACATTAGTCCATATCAAAGTAATCAACATTATTCTCTTAGGACTTTGCAATGATCAATATTTGTCATTAATCAAAACAACAATATTTGCCCTTAGCGTTAACAAAAGCTTATAAAAGCCATAAACATCAGATTTTTTACAACTTTTGAATGCTTTGAGAAGCTTTATACTCCATCATCTTTAGAACATAAAAATTTCTCTTTTGTCTTGTGCTACATGTAACTATTCAAGATTCCAAAGAAAAAAATGTGAAGTGGTGCTAACATTTGTTATTATCCACCAATTTTTTGGTAAAATCCTTCTTTATTCTCTCATGTATTTATTTATTCAAGGGTTTTTGAAGATATAAAACCCTTTTGGATAGGGTGAACCTTGATTCTTGAATTGAAAAAGAGGTTGTGGAGTAAAACCCTTGTTGGTGAACCTCTTGTGTATTTGTCTGAATTATTCATAGTTGAGTTGGTTGAAATCATTCAATACAGGCTCAAGTTAGTGGATATATATCTTGAAGAAACAGAACCACTATAAATTGGTTGTGTTCTTTGTGTATCTTGCTTTACTTTCTTATTTGTTAATCTCATTTACTTCCCTTTGATATGTTTTTAAATTTATTGTAATTCTCGAAGTGCTTCTTCTTTTCACCATCTACTTTTCAATGTCTCATAAATATTTTTGAAGTCCGACTTATCTTAAATAAAGTTTTTAAAAAGGGAAAATATTTTGAAAATTAGCAAAAGACCTAATTTGCCTCCCTATTAGGTCTTTCAATACTAATGACTGGGTGATCACAATGTCTAGGGACAAGGTTCCAAACTTTATTTCTTTCAAATTAATTTAATTCCTCTTGTATAGCAACAATCCAAAAATCATCACACGAGGCTCAATATGAGATAAAAGAGAAAATTTATCAGTAAAGTACCAGAAATCATTGGTGATGTCTCCCAAGAGCAAAGTGATTCTAATTCTTTTGTATTGAGGACTAGTTTTCATTTATTGTCCTCACATTTATTTGCTAACTTTCTTCAACTACTTCCTATCAAGGTCTTTGAAAATTTAGAAGTTGAGATTTCTTAAAAGAGTTTTTAAAAATGATAAGATTTCAAAATTAGTCAAAGACTTAATTCATCCACCCTCTTAGGTATTTCACGAGAATGATTTGAAAATTTTTAAAATTTTTTTAAACTCATGAAAAGCATCATATGTTTTAGCAAGAAAGAGTACCCCATGTAAATCTTGAAAACTCCTAAACAATCACATAAGCAAACCTATTACCACTAAGGCTAGCTGTCCTCATAGGTCCAAATAAATCCATGTGAACAAGCTCAAGAAGTTTTGAAGTAGAAACCATTTTCTTGGGTCTGAAAGAAGTTTTTGTTTTTTCTCAATATTGGCAAGCATAAAAAGAAGATTTTTCTAAAGACACATTTTTGGTAAACCTCTAAGTTCTTGAGAAAAAGACACATTTTTGGTAAACCTCTAAGTTCTTGAGAAGATAGCTTGTTCAATTAATCCATACTAACATGACCTAGTCTTCTATGCCACAAATCCACCATCATCATTAACAATAAGGCATTTAACATCATTAGCAACAAGCTCATCAAGATGGAGGACATACACATTGCCCACACGATTTGTAACGAAGAGTCCTACCACTAGCACCATTAAGAATTGTGCAAGTATCACTTTTAAATTCAACCTTGAAACCATTGTCACACAATTGACTAATGCTAAGTAAGTTATACTTCAAGCCATCAATAAGAAAGACCTGTTTAATAAGAGGGAAAGAACCTTTACCAATATTACCTACTCCAAGGATTCTTCCTTTATTCTCTTGTCCAAAAGTAAGAAATCTTTCATTTGTAGCTTCGAACTCACTTATAAGTGAAACGTTTCCTGTCATGTGTCTTAAATAACCACTTTGTGACACTTGATCTTGGAGGGAAATGTATCTACACCAAAGGAGAGGAAGTGACTTTTGGTACCTATATTTTCTTGGGTCCATGAGGGTTAGTAATAATTTCTTTACTCTCTAAATGGTTTTAATACCACTTTCTACTTTTCTTTTCACATAGCATCCAGTGGTCTTATACCCATGTCTTTCATAATAAGTATAACAAGTATGAGGCATAAAAGTAGAAGTAGATCTAACAAAGACATTTTTATATACACTATTTACATAGTTGTAACAAAAACCATTTTTGACAAGAGGGGATCTTTGAGCTTCAAGAAGTTTATCAAGATTGTCCCTTCCTTTTGTAAATTTTTCAACACATGAAGTGTGGTCATCAACTTTCTTTTTCAAAAGTTCATGATCAATTAGCATCTCTTCAAGTGATGAAATATTTTCACAAATTATTTTGTATTATAGGGACATATTTTGTAAGGAAACATTTAAAATTGGTTTTTAATGTTCAAACACTTAATAGAATCAAGAAGCCTTTTGTTTTCACAAAACAATTTAGAATTTTCATTTAAAAAATCATCAATTTTTAACCTCATTTCTTTGTTCTTTTTTGAAAGCTTTTAAAATTCTCCATACATATCAATAAGAAGATCACTAGGATCATAAACATCATCATCTCAAGAAGTACAGGTGGATGTAGTGGGTTATACCCCATGTTTTAAAGCCATGAAGCACACATTTGTTCTTTCTTCATTTTCTTCTTCATTTTCCTCACTGGCATGTTGATCCCAAGTGCCAACAAGTCCTTTTTCTTTCATAGAAGATTTCTTCTTCCTTCGCTTGGCTTCTTTTTCTTTTTCCATGGCTTTGGGACAATCCGCCACAAGATGCTTGATACTCTTACATCATAGCATTATGGTCTAAAAAATAATGTGGATTGACCTCCTTTCTCGAACAATCTCTTTTCCTTCTTGAGAAATCCTTTCTTGTAGAACTTTTTGAATTTCTTGACTACCATGGCCATTTCACCATCCTCTTCTTCTTCAATAGAGGATTTTTCTTACTCACTAGAGTATTCATTAGCTTTTAGGACAACCCCTTTTCTTCCTTTCTCTTCATCTTCTAAGTCATTCAACCTTTTATACTTCATCTCATGAGTGAGGGTGATCCAAATGAGCTCTTCAAGGGAAAGAGTCTTTAAATCCTTTGATTCTTCAATGGCCAATGTCTTTGGTTGCCATGATTTAGGAAGTGTATCCAAAATCTTTCTATTTTGTTCTCCAAGGGAATAGTTTTTCCCTTGGGAATTCAATCCATTTGAAGTATAAGTGAACCTTGTAAATATGTCACTAATATTCTATCCTTGCTTCATTGTGAATAACTCATAGTCTCTAACAAGCATAGCAAGCTTGGATTACTTCACTTGATCAATTCCTTCATGAGTAACTTGAAGTAGCTTCCACATATCATGAATGGTATCACATCCCTTCACTCTATATATTGCACTCATTTACATCCAAAACACAATTAAGAATATTCATAACTTGATAATTTAAGGTCATCATCTTTGAATCCCTTTCATCAAATTCTTCAATCATCTTTGGCTCTCTTGTGATGCCATTGGCCTTCAACTTCATAGGTTGTGTGGACCTTTCTCGATAAGATTTCACAAATCAAATTTAATAGAAGAAATACAAATCTTAATACAAGATTTCTTAAAAATCTAATTTTTTCCATTAAAAAGTGGAGGTCGATATGTAGCAGATCCTTCCAAATAAGGGAGGTTTGAAATGTTATCCAAAAGATCTTAACTTCTATGTTTTAAAACAAAAAAAGAAGTCCTAATGATACCAATTGAAAAACCTAAGATGGGGATGAATTAGATTTTTGTCTAATTTTTAAAATCTTTCTTTAATAAATTCAACCTTTTGAGATTTACAGCCTCCAAGAATTTTTTAACTTAAAGAAACTGGTTGAGAGAATATGAACAATTAATGTGGCAACAATTAATGGCAAGAACCACAAGGTTTAGTAAGAAGACACAAGCCAATGCACGCAATAAATAAAGAAAGATAGACACAAAGATTTATATTGGTTCAATCTCTCCAAGATCTGCATCCGCTACCTTGAGTCCATACCCAAGGATTTCAATCAATTCACTAAATGTTCAAATCAAGTAAATACACAAGAGGCTCACCCATCAAGGGTTTTACACAAATAACCTCTTTAAATCCAACAAGCAAAGCTCACCCTCACCAAAAGGATTTTATATCCCAATATAACCTTCAATAATCAAAATAAAGATGAGATAAGAAAAGAGATTGTCCAACAAGTGATAGAACAATTATAGCACCACTTCACTTTTTTACTTTTGAATCTTTGATTTTGTCACATGAAACATATAAACAATGAAAAATTTTCTTTATTCTTTGATATTCTCAAGAATATGGCATGTAAGGTTCAATAATCTACTCAAAATATCATATTCTAGTCTTTTATATAATTTAAAATTTGAATATCAACGTTCAAAACTAGCTAGTAAAGATTAGTTTTTAAAACAGAACAGAGCAGTTCGGTCAATCAAATCGGCCTCCTTGTATTCAAATTGGTCATCCAAATTTCTGTGTTCATTTGTTGTACAAGGTAAATTCAGTCGGTTGAACTGGTAGTTCAAATTTCTCTAGAAAATCAACATAATGAAACACATTCAGACATTTGAATTTGTGACACAAAATCCAAAAATTTTCAAATTTTTACAAAACCAATTCGAACTCAATCAAATCATGTTTTAAAATAATTGAATCATGCAATAAAAAGTTTAAAAAGCTTTTTACCTCAAAGCTATTATAAAAAATGTTGTTCTCCAAAAAATAAGAAATCACTTAGGCTCAAAAACAAAATTTATGCTAGAAATATAAGATTTTTTATTCAAAGTGCAATTCATAGGTTGAAAATGCAAAGAGATGTATGGTTTGCAAGATATACCTATTGAATTACCATCAACCTACACTATTGGATTTTTAAAGCCTTTGGATACATGGCATCCACTTCAATCTTCAAGATTTTAGCCTCACTTGGGATGTCCTTGTTTCTCTTTAGCTTTAAGGAAATGAGATATTTTGCTTCTCCAATCAAAAAATCCTATCATATAAGAATTACTCAAATTAGCCCACATCAATATTTGTCATTAACCAAAAGTAAAATATTTTTCCTTACGACCAATAAAAGTTTTCATTTCACTATAGCTTTCATCCAATTCTTTGCAAGTTTTTCTCAAAGAGAAATCAGAAGATATTATAGAAGATTTTGAAGAACTACCTTGAGAACTTTCATAAAGTTGATCTTCATAATTTTCAATTTGTAGCACTTCTTTTTTAGATTTCAAAGCTTTGAAATCTGAAATACCTAAGAGGGGGGGTGAATTAGGTATTTAGCTAATTTTCCCAAACTTAAACCTTTTAAGCGTTTAGACCAAGAACAAGTTATGTAAGCTAATTATAGATAATTGATAGCAAGACAATAATGAAAGCAGTAGTAAAGAACTCAAACAATTTATAGTGGTTCGATCCTCAAGATCTACATCCACTACCTTAAGCTCACACTTAAGGATTTCAACAAATCTACTAATTGCTCAGGTTTACAAATTACAAGAGAGGTTCACCACACTTTGGTTTTACACTCACAACCTCTTCTAGTAATTTCTTACAATACAAGGCTCACCAACCTATGGTTTTATATCTCAAACAACCTTGAATCACAACTTCAAGGATCACCCTTATCTAAAGGGTTTTATGTTATCAAGATAACCTTGCTAGAGCTAGTAGATCAACACAATTGAATAAGTAAAGGAGAGTGTGTAGAAGTTACCACTTGATGGTAGATATTACACAAATTTGCACCTTCACACTTTGATGTCTTTGGATGGATCAATTGAATGCACAAGACATAAGAGAGATTAAGAAATGTTTGCTAAATGCTTTTGAATACTTGGAGTTTTCAAGATTTCAAGAGTTACAAAAATTTGCATGTTTATGGCTTTTATAGAATTTGAAAATCTGTTAAAACGTTCATAAAACGGCTAGTAACTGGCTAGTTTCGAAAAATTCGGACGACCGAATTTCTTGGTCGCAGTCCGAATCTTCGTCCGAATTTCTCTGGATGAATAGTAACCATGCTCGAGAACAAAAATTCGGATGACCGAATTTTTTTGTTGCGTCCGAATCTTCTTCCGAATTTCTCTCGGAAGAACAGTGACTATGCTTGAGGGCCAAAAATTTGACGACCGAATTTTTTGGTCTGCGTCCCGAATCTTCTTCCGAATTTCTTCGGAAGAATAGTAGCAAACTTTTGCTACAAAATTCGGACGATCGAATTTTTTTTGAAAGCATTTTCAAACTTTGTAAAATCATTTGAAATATAACTTCAATGAGTTTGAAAAACATTTGATATATATAGAAAACGTATTTAACTATATTTAAGCTTGAAAACCATGAACATATGAGGTTTACAAACATATCTTATAAAAAAAGATTCATTCAAAGCCTTTTAAGATCATAAGATTATTTTTATGCTCTCTTATGCATTCAATGATAACTAAAGACATGCAAGTGTAGAGTTTACATAGAAATTTACCTAAACATTAAATGCACTCTACACTTCAAGTCTTCAATGCCTTTTGATCATCTTTAGAACAACATTCTTCAAACTTCAAATACTTGCTTAAATGAAGTTGTTCTTGAACTTTTGCTTCAAAGCAATGAGACTTCATACTTCTCAAATTACGTAACCTATCACACAATAATCAAACATTTTAGTCCTCATCAATATTTGTCATTAATCAAAACTATATAATTTGCCCTTAGGGCTAACAATCTCCCCCTTTTTGATGATGACAAACTTTGATGCAAAATGTGATAGATTAAAACAATGTAGTACATAGAAGTATTAATGTCAATGATAGAAAATAACCAATTTAGCACATTGACATACAAAAGGCTCAATATGAGCCTATGACCCAACCAACCTCCATTTGCCTCCTTCCTTCCAACAATTAGGATAGAAGATATAGCATTTAAGCATTTAGAAAAACTTCTAAGAGAGGTTTTAAGGTTGTAAAAGTTTAACAATACTCCCCCTTAGATTGTGCTCATTTTTCAACACATTTGGACTAGAGATATCATGCGTCTGAATTTTTTGCATAGCAAGTCCAAACTTTAAAATAAGTAAAATGAAAGCTGAAAATTTTGTAAATAAGCTTTCCTAAGGTTGTTAAAACATAGAGGAAGAGATTAAAACCAGTTTGAATCAATTTGAACAACAATAGAGCACATTTTGGCAACAAAATATGCATGCATCCGAATTTCAGAACATGCATCCGAATTTTCTGATCTTGCATCCGAATTTTTAAATCTTCAGTCCAAAAATTATAATAACTTCAATATAATGAATGCCTAAAGTTGTTCAAACATACTAGAAGAGATTAAAACAGATTTAGATCAATTTGAACAACAATAGAATACTTTTTGGTAACAAGTTATAGCTCATGCATTCAAATGTTTTCATAGAGTTTTCATAGAGTAACAATTCAAGAGCAAGTTATTCATTTACAGAAAACACACAGAAAACATCTATAGGATGCATATAACAAAAAATTCATATGCAGAAAAATTCATTATCTCATCACATAGCAGTTTTTCACACTCACATAGCAGTTTTTCACACATTTTGTCATCCTCATTTTTTCTCCCCCTTTTGTCATCAGTCAAAGATGGGGTCAATGAAAATGAGATTAACAATTTAACACATAAAGGAAGCTCTCATCACTGAGATTTCATCATTGAGCTTCACTATTACAGAAGATGCAAGAAAAATTCTGAAGAAGATTATAACATTAGATGCATAATTAAAAATTTAAGTAACTTAAAGCAGTAAATAGAATGGAAGAGATGCTTAGTCTTGTGATGTTGATGAAGAGGTTCTGCTAATCCCTTTCTTGATGGCCAAGTGCTTCACTCTTCCTTGGCTGAAAGAAATGTGTGACGGTGAGACAATTTCAGCTTGAGCTACTTGGCTTCCTGCCTTTTGTGGTTCTTCTTCTTCTTCTTCTTGTTCTGCTACTGCCTCATCATCTCCTCCTTGGTCATCCCCATCATCACTGTCATTATCTTTGTCTTTGTTATCTTTCTCTTCATCATCTTCCTCATTTCTATCTTGAGGCCTAGAGGGTCCTTCACCACTTTGAGTATTTCTCATTAGGATTTCCTCAATGTGTTTCACTCTACTCTCTAGTCCATCTAATTTTCCTAGAACCATTGGAGCAAATGATTCAAAGAACTTATACATCTTCTCCATTTCCTTGACTTGATTGTTCAAGGCCTCTTGGAATGCTTTGGCTATTATGGTGTCACCTCTAGTTATTCCTTCACCACTTGACTCATCTTTAGTTTCTTCTTCAACTACCCTTCTTTTTGTTGGTGGTTGCTCCCCCTCACTTGAAGTGTCATGCTTTCTTTTAGTCTTCATTTCTCTTGCAAGGGTCTCTTCCTCATCTTCCTCATCTTCATCCTCCTCCTTTTTCCTCTTCTACACTTTCAGTCCCTTTCCTTTCTTCCTAATCTTTTTGGAGAGGATCCTCTTTTTGTCTTCCATAATCCATCATCATCAAGGATAAGCTGCATTCTCTTAAGAGATTCATCGAGTGTATATTTCTCCACTTTTAAAAGCTTGTCCTCTTCCCTGGAAGTTTAATCTTAAAATGCTTAAAGATCTTGGTTACTAGCCTTCCATAGGGGAATGCCTTGGTTATTGTTTTTCTAGCAATAATCATGTGTCTTAAGGCTATATATCCAAAGTTGAATTTCCTCTGTTCATGCAGGGGCCAACATTAATACCATATGCATATTCCCTACCGATGATTTATGTCCAAAGTTAGGAACTATCATAGTAGTTACCATGTGATGCAATACCCTACCTCTAGCATCCAAATTCTTGATTTCCCTCTCTTTTATAGATCTAAACTCTCTTCCATTTGTAAATGCTTGTTCAAATCTATCATATGTAAAGAGTTGACGATCATAGCAATGCATTGAGGGTGCATAATATTTAGCTCCACTGTCACTTACCCCACAAATTCTGTTAATCAGATCTTCACTTAATTCAATATCAACTTGGGATACTCTAGTTGAATACCATTGTATCCTATCATCCCCAACAATCTCAGTTCTTTCTTCCTTTAGGTTTGCATAGAATTCATATACCAAGGTGGGATAAAAATCTTCATTAATAAACAACAAACTACTCCATCCAACATCATGGAAACAAGACAAAACCATATCCATACTAGATAGTTTATCAACATCCACCTTATATCCAGGAATAATCTTTCTACTATTCTTATTCCATTCATCAAATTCATGAGTAGATTTGATAGAGATAAACCTGTCAACTCCAGATTGTGTTTGAGGAATGCGAATCCTTCTTGGTTGATTGAGGATTGGGTCTCCATTTCCTTCCTTAGCCTTTCCTTTTCCTTTCTCAACATTGGGCTTCTTTGTTCTCACCATGATGTTTTCTCTTGAGAAGGGTTTGTTTTCTGTATGAAATTAGGGCTTAGAAGTTTAAAAATGAACACAAATCGGGATGAGACTGTGTGAATTTGAAGAGATTTTGATTCGGACGTGAATGGGTATGAGAGGTTTTGAAAGGATTTAAAATTCGGAAGTTATAATGTTTGGAAGAAACAGTTCGATTTTCATTTAAATAGATGCATCCGCAAAATTCGGACGACCGAATTTTAGGTCTGCGTCCGAATTTTCGGTCGAAAGTTTCTGTCTCTTTGATTCAGAAAATTCGGTCGACCGAATTTTCTGTCCTGCGTCCGAATTTTTTGATCAATAAATCTCTGTTTTCATCACAACATTAATACACACATTAGTCATTGAATTTTGAAATTCCTAAGAGTTTTCTTAGGTGATTAAACCTTTCCTCAGCCAAAGGCTTTGTAAATATGTCAGCAATTTGATCATTTGTGTTTACATGTTCTAAGCATATATCTTTCTTAATCACATGATCACGAATGAAATGATGTTTTATTTCTATATGCTTTGTCCTAGAATGTTGAATGGGATTAATGCTCAAATTGATGGCACTAGTGTTATCACATAGTATAGGCACACACGTAAATTTAAGACCATAATCAAGTAAAGTATGTTGCATCCATAATAATTGTGCACAACAACTTCCTGCAGCTATGTATTCAGCTTCAGCTGTGGATAAAGATACACAAGCTTGCTTTTTACTAAACCAAGACACTAGACAACTACCAAGAAATTGACAATGACCACTTGTACTTTTACGCTCAACTTTACATCCAAAGATAGTCAAACGATCGAATATCCAATAAGTTCAAAAGATGAAGTTTTAGAAAACCAAAGACCATAGTCATATGTGTCAATCAAATAACGAAATATTCGCTTTAATGAAATTAGATGAGATTCTTTAGGACATGATTGGAATCTAGCACACAAGCAAACAAAGCAAACATAATATCTGGTCTACTAGCAGTGAGATAGAGTAAACTTCCAATCATACCTCTATACAATTTCTCATCAATACTTTTACCTTTCTCATCTTTGTCAAGTTTAGTTGATGAACTCATAGGAGTACTTATTCCTTTTGCTTGATTCATTCCAAATCTTTTCAATAGCTCCTTAGTATATTTTTTCTTGATTGATGAAGACTCCATCCTTGGTTTGCTTAATTTGTAGTCCAAGGAAGAAACTTAGTTCTCCCATCATGCTCATCTCAAATTCATTTTGCATAGTTTTAGCAAACTCTTCACAAAGAGAAATATTAGTAGAACCAAAAATAATATCATCAACATAGATTTGTACAAGCAAAATATCATTTTTAGAAGATGTTTTAATAAAAAGAGTTGTGTCTACTTTTCCTTTAGTAAAACCTTTTGTGAGAAGAAAACCACTTAATCTTTCATACCAAGATCTTGGAGCTTGTTTCAGTCCATATAGAGCTTTGGTTAGCTTATACACATAATTTGGAAATTTTTCATGGATAAAACCAGGAGGTTGTTCTACATAAACCTCTTCTTCAATAAAACCATTTAGGAAAGCACTTTTAACATCCATTTGAAAAAGTTTAAAACCTTTAAAACAAGCAAATGCTAAAAGTATTCTTATAGATTCTAATCTGGCTACTGGAGCAAAGGTCTCATCATAGTCAATGCCTTCTTCTTGGTTGAAACCTTGAGCAACAAGTCTAGCTTTATTTCTAACTACTTCTCCTAGTTCATTTAACTTATTTCTAAAAACCCATTTTGTACCAATAACAGAATGATCATGAGGTCTAGGAACAAGAGACCAAACTTTATTTCTTTCAAATTGATTTAGCTCTTCTTCCATAGCAATAATCCAGAAATTATCACACAATGCATCATCAATATTTTTTGGTTCAATATGAGATAAAAGAGCGAAGTTATCAATAAAGTACCGCCTTGTTTTTACCCCTTTGAGAGACATCACCAATGATTTGCTCCTTAGGATGACCTTTTTGCATATGTGATATCTTTTGGAAGTTCTTGATCATTTCTTGATTGACCATCTTGTTCTTGCTCCATTATTTCTTCTTCTTTGGCATGATCTTCCATTGTGGGTGCTTGGTGTTGAGTATGATTTTCAACCATTGAAGTACCCTGTGTCATCTTCATTTCCTCTTTGAAGATAAATGTTAGATTCATCAAAGGTTACATGAATAGTTTCTTCAACACACAATGTTCTTTTTATTATAAACTCTATATGCCTTTTTTATTTGATGAATAACCAAGAAAAAATTCCTTCATCCGATTTTCTATCAAACTTCCCAAGATAGTTGCTAGTGTTTAAAATGAAGCATTTACAACCAAAAACTTTGAAATAGACAATTGATGGAGTTTTGTCAAATAAGAGTTCAAAAGGTGTTTTTTCTTATTAAAGGTCTTAGTAAAACTCTGTTCATGATATAACAAGTCTGTATTAATGTGCTTTCAGCCCAAAAATACTTTGGTAATGAGTTTTCACAAAGCATTGATCTAGCCATTTCTTGTAAGGTTCTGTTTTTTCCTTTCAACAACACTCATTTTGTTGAGGTGTTTTGGCAGCTGAAAAAATTGTGAGTAATACCATATTCATCACAAAATTTTGTAAAGTCTTGATTACAAAATTCTCTTCCGTTATCACTTCTAATAGAAATCGAGTTTGCAATCAAGAGAGGTTTGAACCTTTTTGAAGAGTTTTGAAAATTCATGAAATGTTTCATCTTTTTTGTGCTAAGAAGATTACCCATGTAAATCTTGAAAAATCATCAACAATCACATAAGCATAGCTTTTACCACCAAGACTAGTAGTCCTCATAGGTCCAAATAAATCCATATGAATTAGTTCAAGAGGTTTTGTGGTAGAAACCATTTTCTTTGGTTTGAAAGATGTTTTTGATTGTTTTCCATATTGACAAGCATCACAGAGGTGAGTTTTATCAAAATGCAATTTAGGTAATCCTCTCACCAACTCTTGTGTAGAAAGTTTGTTTAATAAATCCATGCTTACATGTCCTAATCTTCTATGCCATAAAAATCCATCATTGTCATGAATGGCAAGACATTTAATATCATTTGTAATAAGCTCATCAAGATACAACACATATACATTACCAACTCTTTTAGCAACAAAGATAGTTTTGTTACTTGCATTGTCAAGAATAGTACAAGTATCACATTTAAACTCTACTTTGCATCCATTATCACATAGTTGACTAATACTTAGTAAATTATACTTTAAATCTTCAATAAGTAATACTTTCTTGATAAGAAGAAAAGAACCTTTACCAATGTTACCTATTCCAAGTATTTTCCCTTTCTTCTTATCTCCAAATGTGACAAAACCTTCACTTGTAGTTTGAAGTTCACTGACAAGTGATGCATTTCCAGTCATGTGTCTTGAGCATCCACTGTCAAGGAACCATTTAGTGGCACTTGATCTTGAGGCAAATTGTACCTATACCAAATTTGAAAGGGTAATTTTTGGTACCCATATTTTCTTGGGTCCAAGGGGGTTAGTAAAAGTTTCTTTGACCTTCCAAATGGTTTTAACACCACTTTCTACTCTTCTTTTGACAAAACATTTAGAAACCTTGTGTCCATGTTTACCACAATAAGTACAGCAAATATGTGATCTAGAATGATAAGATTCTTTAACAAAAGATTTTCTCTGTTTTGTAGCAGAATAATCATGAATAAAACCAAGACCATGTTTTACAAATGAAGGTCTTTGATAGCCAAGTAATTTATTCAAATTTTCCCTTCCATTTGTAAATCTCTCAATGCATAAAGTTAGATCATTAACTTTCCTTTTTAGAAGCTCATGATCTTTTATCATTAACTCAAGAGAAATAATTCTAGTGCAAAGCTTTTTGTTTTCAAAAGATATATTTTGTATAGTTGTATTCAAAACTTCTTTTTCAATAGCAATGCAACTAATGGTTTCAAGAAGTTTTCCATTTTCAACACATAATTTTGAATTCTCATTAGATAAATCATTTATTTTGAGTTTCATATCCTTATTTCTTTTTGAAGCCTTTTTTAATTCTTCATATAATTCAACAATAAGATCACTGGAATCAATATCATCATCATATATATTTGAGATAGAGGGTGAAGATTGTACCTCATCATCAATGGCCATGAAGCATATGTTGGCCTTTCCTTCACTTTCATCCTCACTTTCCCGTTGATCCCATGTTCCAGCTAGTCCTTTTCCTTTCTTGGCGATTTCTTTCTGTTTTTGCTTTCTCTTTCCCTTTCCAACACTGCGGGACAATCAAGCAATAAGATGCTCAGTACTCTTGCATTCAAAGCATTGAGGTTTATATGATGAAGATTGTCCACTCTTCTTGACTCGGCTTTCTTCCTTTCTTGAGAAATTCCTTTTTGTAGAATCTCTTGAATTTCTTCACTGCCATTGCAATTTCTTCTTCTCCACTGTTTCCTCCTTCTTCTTCACTTGAAGATTGTTCTTGTTCACTCAAGTTGTTTGAGGCATTAAGCACTACTCCTTTTCTTCCCTTTTCTTCATCCTCCTTGTCATTTAGCCGTTTCATCTTCATTTCATGAGTCGAGTAGAGATCCAATGAGCTCTTCAAGTGGAAGAGTCTTCAAATCCTTGGATTCCTCAATGGCAAGTGTTTTTAGGCTGCCGGGATTTTGGTAGAGCATCTAAAATCTTTCTGTTTTGCTCTCCCATAGTGTAGCTTTTACCATAAGCTTTTAAGCCATTGAAAATGTTAGTAAATCTTGTAAACATATCACTAATATTTTCACCTTGTTTCATGGTAAACAGTTCATAATCTCTAACTAGCATGGCAAGTTTAGATTCTTTAACTTGATTAGTACCTTCATGTGTGATTTGAAGTAATCTCCACATTTCATGAGCAGTAATCACATCCACTAACTCTATTGTATTCGAGTTACATCTAAAGCACAACTTAATATATTCATGGCTTGATAATTTAAAGTCATTTTCTTAGAATCATGCTCATCAAATTCATTCGTGGACTTGGGTACTGAGGTTATTCCATCGAGCACTCATTTTCATTGGGACATAAGGACCTTTCTCAATTATGTTCCACAAATCAAAATTAATAGAACAAATATAAATTTTAACTCTAGATTTCCAGAAAGTGTAATTTGTTCCATTAAACAAAGGTGGTCTATTTGTGGAAGATCCTTCTAGGTAAGGTAGGTTTGACATATTAGCCATAGGATCTTTGTCTTCTAGGTTGTTAAACCACACACAGAAGTTCTAGCTCTGATACCAATTGAAATACCTAAGAGGGGGGGTGAATTAGGTATTTAGCTAATTTTCGCAAACTTAAACCTTTTAAGCGTTTAGACCAAGAACAAGTTATGTAAGCTAATTATAGATAATTGATAGCAAGACAATAATGAAAGCAGTAGTAAAGAACTCAAACAATTTATAGTGGTTCGATCCTCAAGATCTACATCCACTACCTTAAGCTCACACTTAAGGATTTCAACAAATCTACTAATTGCTCAGGTTTACAAATTACAAGAGAGGTTCACCACACTTTGGTTTTACACTCACAACCTCTTCTAGTAATTTCTTACAATACAAGGCTCACCAACCTATGGTTTTATATCTCAAACAACCTTGAATCACAACTTCAAGGATCACCCTTATCTAAAGGGTTTTATGTTATCAAGATAACCTTGCTAGAGCTAGTAGATCAACACAATTGAATAAGTAAAGGAGAGTGTGTAGAAGTTACCACTTGATGGTAGATATTACACAAATTTGCACCTTCACACTTTGATGTCTTTGGATGGATCAATTGAATGCACAAGACATAAGAGAGATTAAGAAATGTTTGCTAAATGCTTTTGAATACTTGGAGTTTTCAAGATTTCAAGAGTTACAAAAATTTGCATGTTTATGGCTTTTATAGAATTTGAAAATCTATAAAACGTTCATAAAACGGCTAGTAATGGTTTAGTTTTTGAAAAATTCGGACGACCGAATTTCTTGGGTCTGCGTCCCGAATCTTCGTCCGAATTTCTCGCGATGAATAGTAACCATCGCTGAGAACAAAAATTCGGACGACCGAATTTTTTTTGCTGCGTCCCGAATCTTCTTCCGAATTTCTCTCGGAAGAACAGTGACCATGCTTTGAGGGCCAAAAAATTCGGACGACCGAATTTTTTTGGTCGCGTCCGAATCTTCTCGGAAGAATAGTAGCAAACTTTTGCTACAAAATTCGGACGACCGAATTTTTTGAAAGCATTTTCAAACTTTGTAAAATCATTTGAAATATAACTTCAATGAGTTTGAAAAACATTTGATATATATAGAAAACGTATTTAACTATATTTAAGCTTGAAAACCATGAACATATGAGGTTTACAAACATATCTTATAAAAAAAGATTCATTCAAAGCCTTTTAAGATCATAAGATTATTTTTATGCTCTCTTATGCATTCAATGATAACCAAGACATGCAAGTGTAGAGTTTACATAGAAATTTACCTAAACATTAAATGCACTCTACACTTCAAGTCTTCAATGCCTTTTGATCATCTTTAGAACAACATTCTTCAAACTTCAAATACTTGCTTAAATGAAGTTGTTCTTGAACTTTTGCTTCAAAGCAATGAGACTTCATACTTCTCAAATTACAGAACCTATCACACAATAATCAAACATTTTAGTCCTCATCAATATTTGTCATTAATCAAAACTATATAATTTGCCCTTAGGGCTAACAAAATCCTTTTTAAGTTGTGCATATTTCTTTGAAAGATCCATACATTCTTTGTAAAACTCATCATATGCATCTTCTAATTCCTCATAATAAATATACGCAAAGGGATATATCTCCTGCTTCCCCTTTTCATACTGGTTGACTTCTTTTTTTCCTCGTCAACCTTTTTGTTGCACTTCTTACCATACTCAAGAGCCATCAAACAGATGTTGGCTTTTTCAGAAGTTTCTTCATCATCACTTGAGCTTGAGGTTTCACTATCACTCCATGTTCCAACAACTATTGCCTTCTTTGACTTGTCTCTTTTGGATCTCTTCCTCAACTTAGGATAGTTAGTCCTAATGTTACCAAGTTTGTTGCATTCATAGTATATAATCTCTTTTTTCTCTTTCTTTAGGGTAAGTTTCCTACTTAGTCTGAGAATCCTTTTTTGCTAATCTTTTTGAAATTTTTGTTGTTTTCCTATAGAACATTTTCAAAAGCTCTTCCTTGGTCAGTTCTTTACCAAGTGCCTTTAGTGAGTTCACTATATCCGTGAATCTAGTGTTCATGGGAATGATACTTTCATCAGTTTCATGCTAAACTTTTCATACTCTCTCCAAAGCATGTTAATTTTGGACTCTTGACCTAACTTGTTCTTTCGTATGTAACTTCTAGTTTGTTCCACACTTCTTTACATATTTGCAAGTTGATACTTTGTTATACTTATTCACATCAAGTGCACAGTGAAGAAGATTTAGAGCTCTTGCATTAATTTGTATGCTTTTCCAATCATTGTTTGTAAACTCATATTTTTGTTTAACAATGCTAACATTTTCAACAACATTCTTTGGAATGGTAGAACCTTTAACAATAACTTTCCAGCAATCAATGTCTATAGATTGAATAAAATTTATCATCCTAGTTTTCCAATAAGAATAGTTTGAGCCACTAAAGGGTGGTGGACAAGAAAATGGCTGTCCTTCTGGCAAGCCAGTACAAACAACCCCCAATGAACTAGCCAGGGATCCTTTTTCAGTTAGTTATACCTTTAACAAAAGAGACAAGCTCTGATACCAATTGTTGATTCGGAATATAGTCTAAGAGGGGGTGAATTGGACATACAAAGTTTTTCAGAGCCAAAATCTTTTCGAACTAACTTTGCAAAAGCTCCTTTATCAAACTAAGTGAGGATAGTGTGCTTTAGTATGCTAAAATAGACTTCTAATAAAGTTATCAAGCTAAATTCTGATAGTAAACAAATCACCAATGAACTTTTGCTTTCACACTCATTTAAACAGATTTGTTGGAGTTTAGGTACACATTTTTTTCAGTTTGGAAATATATCTTGTATCCTTACTAATCATTGCACAAATCAGTAACCTTTTCAAAAGATTTCAATTCAAATCAATTTCAAAATGCACGATAATACCAAGTAAAGAAAATAAAAGCAAATGACACAGGATAGAGAACACAAGGATTTTTATAATGGTTTGGCAACCTACCTAGCTCCAGTCCTCAAAGATTCCATCTTGAGTATTTTCACTAACCATAATCTCTTTAACTAGGGAGAGATTAAAACCCATTTACAACTTAAAGTTTACAACCTGAACAATGACATTGTACAAAACCCACATGTTTTGATCCGAATAGAAAACTAAACTATCTCTCATAGATTTTTTCTCAAATCTACAAAAGTGAAACTAAAATATCCCCACTTCAGTTTCGCAAGGTTGATAGAATACCTACTACCAAAAACAAATGAAAGTAGATGAAAAAATATTTAAGATACAAGAGAAGTTAAACACTCCAAAAGCATTCTCTAAAAGTTCTCCTCTTGATTTCTATCTTCTCTCATCAACTCTCTTTGGGCTTTACTCTATTTTCTGCACACTTGAAACTGATCTAGCCAAACCAAAATCTGAGAGTTAAGATGTTACATATATACCTATGAGTAGATAAGAGAGATAAGGTAAAAGGATAAGACTTTGATTAACTTAAAATCAAACAAAATCTGGTTGTGTTTAATGAAAATGGGAGAATGACCTATTTAATCCTTAGAGTTTGAAGCAAACTATGTTAACATTCTTAAAGTTTTTTTTTACCGTTATAATTCCTAGAATTTTTATTCTACCAAAACACTCCAACCACCAATCTTTCGACGGTAAGTGCTTTCATCCCTTATAAATGTGCAACAAAAAAATTAGTAGATAACTATTTGTGAGATTAGAAAGTTAGTTTATACTATTAATCGTATATATATTTACTTAATGAAATCAGTGTTGTATTTGCATTGGATCTCTCAACTTTGAGTTGTCGAAATAGGGCAAATAGGGGGGAAATAGAAGGGACAATGGCTAAATATGTCATGTGTTAGGTAGATGGGGTAGTTTTGGAGGGAAATAAGATCGGTTGCCTAATTTACCCTTGAAAAATTAATATGTAATGATGACATGCTTATTTCTAGCTAGAGGTCTGAGAAGAGATTGGTGGTTGGTAGTTTTGGTGAAGTAAAAATTTATTAAGGATCATAATGGACAAAGAAAAACTTTGAGGATGTTAGTATGTTTTGCTTCAAACTTCAAGGATTAAATAGGCCACTCATCCAATAAAAATCAACCATTATATAATGCCAAGATGCTTCTCATGCATAAGATATTAGAAATATCATATTTTTCTTTTTGATATTTCATCTTTTTACATGGCCAAGAAAGACATGTGACATATTTGACTTTAGAGAACATGAAATTTCATGAAATGGTTAAAAGCTATCTTTGCTTCACAAAATGGGTCAAAATACTTTTAACCAAATGAATGCAAGTTTGGGAAAGTTAAATTACTTTACTGAAACATAAATTTTTCTACTGAAAATAGACAGGGAGTTGTCACTGCCAGTCAAACTTATTTCAATATTCTGCAAATCTAGGCAGTTAGCCAAAATAGTATTTTAGCTTTAGGACCACTAGCATGAATAACTCATTTTCAAAAATTCAAGTTCAAAACAAGTTAACCAATTACAGTGTTTTCAAAAGCAATTTTGAAAAGATCGTAAGCACATAATTTTACATTATATCTTCTTCTACTTTTAATAAAAAAATTAAGACGCAAAAGGCAGATATACCCTTAGAAGATCCCATCCTGAATTTTGAAAATAGCATGATTCATCTTTATTCTTGCACTTATATAATCTAATCACACTTAAAAAATGTTAGAATTTTTTATCTTGTTTTATTAGTCATCAAAATCGTGGAACATTGTAACCTTGAGTCAACAAAAAGGAAGAAGTTTTACCTCGAGAGCTTCAAAGGAACTTTTTAGCTCAAAGAGAATCTTCAAATAATCATCCTATATTTTAGCAATTTGTTCTGATAACGTTATAAAATGAACGTCATGAACACAAAATTAAAGTGAATTTGGCATGCAATATGTTGGGAGGAATAACAATATAAAACTGAAGAATAAAAAAGAAAAGAGAACAGAGAGAGAAAGTCAAATTCAAGAATAAGACTAAAATATCTTATTAATGTCATCATTATGACCTTTGTATATAGGCTTACAATATAAGAGTTTATAGAAACTGAAACTCTAATAGAGAAATTAACTAATATGAGCATCCATATTAATTATTTCATAATAGTCACTACTTACTAAATAATAGTACATTAACAAATCCATGTTCCTAATTAGGAAATTATTAATAGTTTTGATCATTGTTATTAATAAGATATTGTATTTCATATTAGTTATTCGTAATGAAAATAATAATTATTTA
This sequence comes from Rauvolfia tetraphylla, assembly GCA_030512225.1. Taxonomy (NCBI): domain Eukaryota; kingdom Viridiplantae; phylum Streptophyta; class Magnoliopsida; order Gentianales; family Apocynaceae; genus Rauvolfia; species Rauvolfia tetraphylla. The sequence goes on along the minus strand of JAJQKT010000009.1, from coordinate 1,067,798 downwards.
AATTACAATTACTCACGCCATTAATTATAAATAACATAGTACTTTAAGTAAATTAATTATATTAACTATGTTAATAATCAAGTCAATTTCATTAAATATACTAATATAGTCTTAATTAAATAAATTCAATATTCATTACAACTTCCAAATAAATAACAAATAAATTGACATAATAATGAATTAAATACGTAACAAATAACAAATAAATAACAATTTGTTGTAAAATTTGGTCATGATGGACAGAAAACTAACTATAAAATAACAATGAAGAAGACTTAGAACTATAGAAAAAGAGAGAAAGAGAGAACACACAAAATGTAGAAACTAGAATTTTATTGAGATCTTTTCACCATACATTCATACTCTTACAAGCTCCTATTTATAGAGTTGCAAGTGACTCTTCCCATCATAAGTCATTAGTAGTCTCCTCTATAACTTACATAACTTACCTCTCATGATCTTCCAATTCTCTAAGATAATGGAAATAATTGGAATAGTGATCTATAAAAGATGAAAGTTACAACTTTGATTGTAACCTCTAACCTTTCATATTCCATAACTTAGATTAATTACCTCTTGGAATAATGGAAATTCATAATATTTCATAACATTCCTCCTTGGATATCCATTACTAAAAAATATGCCTCATTAAAACCTTACTAGATAAAAAAATACTGTGGAAAAAATTACACTACTCTTTATGTCATTGTTACTCCCCCTAATGAGATAATCCTTTAAGATTCATTAACTGATGTATTCCAATTTTGTTCACCAATTTCTTAAATATTGCTATCGGTAATGTCTTAGTGAATAGATCTGGTAGATTAGCACATAATCGAATTGGTTGCGTATCAATATCACCACTCTTCTGGAGTTCATGAGTAAAGAAAAATTTTGGTCAGATATTCTTTGTCCTATCTCATTTAATACATTCTCATTTTAGTTGAGCTATACAAGTTGTATTATCCTCATATAAAGAAGTTGGAATTCAATTCTTAGAGAATAATCCACAATTATCTTGAATATAATAGATCATATATCTTAACCACACATATTTTGACTTGCCTCATGAAGGGCTATAATTTTAGAATGATTAGATGAGGTGGCTACCATGAATTGTTTTGCAGAACACCATGAAATATTAGTATCACCATCGATAAATACATAAGTAGTTTGAGAATAAGCTTTATGTGGATCGCATAAATATCCAACATCCGCATAACCAATTAATTTCAGGTTGGTTTTATTCAAATAAAGTAATTCAAGATCTATGATACCTTGAAGGTATTTAAGAACATGATTAACACCATTCCAATATCGTCTTGTGAGAGAAGAATAATATCTCGCTAACAAGTTCACAGATAATAATATATCAGGTCTTGCATTATTAACAAGATACATTAGTACACCAATTGCGCTAAGATAAGGTACTTCAGGACCAAGTAGTTCTTCATCATCTTACCGAGGTCTAAAGACATCTATATTTACATCTATTGATCGAACGACCATTGGAGTACTCAAAGGATGTGCGTTGTCCATGTAAAATCTTTTCAGGACTTTTACTCTATATGTCGATTGGTGAATAAAACATCCATCTTCTAGATGTTCAACTTGGTCCTTCCAAAATATTTTATCTCAAACTCTTGTTTCAAATAATTCATCGCTTCTTGGAGCTCTTCTAGAGTTCCAATAACATTGATGTCATCAACATATATTGCGAGTATCACAAATCTTAAAATATACTTCTTAATGAAAGACACATGGCCATATTGGATCATTTTTGTATCCTACTTTCAATAAGCTTTCACTAAAATGGTTATACCACATGCATCCAGACTGCTTTAAGCCATACATTAACTTATGTAACCTGATGGAATAATCTCCACAACGACTAGATTACATGTTGAGAGAATGTTGAATTATTTTGGAATTTTCATATAAATGTCATTATCAAGATTCACTTATAGAGAAGCAATCACTACATCCATCATATGCATGTTAATCTTTTCATTTACTACCAGAATCACAAGGTATTGGAATGTAACTGCATCAACTATAGGTGAATATGTCTCGTCATAATCAATGTCTGGTCTTTGCAAAAAATCATGTTCAACTAGTTGTGCCTTATATCTCATGACTTCATTATTCTCATTTCGCTTTGGCACAAATACCCATTTATATCCAATGGCTTTACACCTTTAGGTGTTTGGACTATATGTCCAAAAATTTCACGTTTCGAAAGCAAGTTCAATTCCTATTGAATCGTATCTTTCTATTTTGACAAATCATCTCTATGTCGACATTCTTCAACTGATGTTGGTTCAAGAGCCTCATTGTCTTTCAAAACATCAAGTGCTACATTATAAGCAAATGAGTTATCAATAATCATTTGCATTCAATTCCATCTTCTACCAGAAGTTATATAATTAACAAAAAGCTCTAAATTATTTTCAAAATCTTTGATCTTTTCATCATTTATATCATGGTTATTTTTCTCAAATTCTTCAATATGATCACCTTGATCATTTTAACCTCTTTTCTTTTGAGTATTTCTATCTTTTGAACCAAAGGGTTGACCACGCTTCTTGGGTGATTTGGATTCAACAAATGCAGGTGTTAAATTTTGTTCTTTTGGGCTTCAACTTGTATAGGAGCATCAATAGCTAGCAAATGCGATTTTGTTACCCTTGTAGATTTGGCAAAAGCATTTGGCAATTGATTTGCTATTTTTTGTAAATGAATTATCTTTTGAACTTCAAGTTCACTCATATTTGTACGCGGACCTAGATAATTCAAAGATATTGTCCAAACAAGTTCTTTTCCTTTGGTTTATTTTCTCCCCCTAACTTAGGGAACATAGACACAACATAATGGTAATCTGTGAATCTTATCATAAATATATCTCCCGTCATAGGTTCATGATACCTTATTATAGAGGGAGAGTCATATCCAACTTATATCCTTAATCTCCTTTGGGTGCCTATTTTAGTTAGCAGAGTGTTATAGAAACATACAATGCACATACAAAATTTCTCAAATGAGAGATATTTGAAAAGATAATTGCAAGTGAGAAATTTCATTATAACTCGATGGCATAATAATATGCACAAGTGTTGTAGCATGTAAAATTGCATGTTCCGAAGCTGATATAGGAAGATTTATTCTCATTAAAAGTATTCTAGCAATTAATTGTAGGCTCTTAATAAATGACTTGGATAAACTATTTTGAGTGTGAACATGAGCTATAGGATATTCAATAGTAATGTCAATTGACATGTAGTAAGCATCAAATACATGAGAACAATATTCGGCTACATTAATATCTAGATAGATCCTTTTAATATGGTGATATGGAAATGGTGCTCTCAGGAAAATTATTTGGGCAAGTAATCTTGCAAATGTCAGGTTGCAAGTTGATACAAAAATAAGCATGCGTCCATCGAGTCAATGCACCAACTAACACCATAAAACATCTAAATTGCCCACATGGTAGGTGGATGGGCCCAATATATTACCATGAAACTATTCTAGAAATGAAACATATTCATCTCCCACTTTTGTTTGGGATTGTCTAATAACCAATTTTCCTTGAGAACATGCATCAAATAAAAACTTATTCAACATGCTTTGATCTTTCAATGGGTGGCCATTCGTACTCTCAATTACTTTCTGCATCATAATTGATCCTTGGTGACCCAAACAATCATGCCAAATGCTAAATATCGCAAGATCAATAAACTTCTGATTTACTAAATGATCCACTTGAAACATTGTTAATCTTTGCGAAATATAGGCCAAAAAAAGAGATGGTAATCTCTTCAAGCTAGATTTCTTGTCGAATATAGTTTGAGTAATGCAGAGATACTCAAATTTATTTTTCTCCATTGTTTCGACATGATATCTATTTCGGTGGATATCCTTAAAACTCAATAAGTTTCCTCTAGATTTCGGGAAAAATAATGCTTTATTGATGGCAAGTGCTATGTCTCTAGGCAATAAAATACTAGCCCTTTCAGAGCCTCCAATCAATTCTGTATTACTATTTATAGTACAAACAGTTTTTTTCCATATTCAAATAAGAGAAATATCTTCTACTTTTAAGTATAGTGTGCATAGCTTCACTATCAACGAGGCAAATATCATCAATGGTATTATTAGAATAATAACAAGTAATAAGAGCTATCATAACACATCAAAACATAAATTTAAATACTTAAATAAAGTTCTATTACAAAAAAATTTGTTGTTGTAGGACGTGAAATGTAGAGAATATTTTCTCTAATATATCGCATCAGTGATATTTTCTCCGCATAATTTCAATTGAGAGGTAATCTTAAACATTGCATAGTTATATTCACTATCATACTTTTGGTAGAATGACCATCTTTGGGTAGTCAAATTTTTCTTTTAGATGTCATGTAAGATATTAATGACCATCTTTGGGTAGTCAAATCTTTCTTTTAAATGTCATGTAAGATATTACGCCTTTAGATTCTCATAAAAATGATGAAGGTGAAAGGTCATGATTTTTTGCACGATTTTAAAATGAAAATACATTATTTTTAACAATAGTATCTACCATAGTCAATGCATCTAAATGTGTTATTTGGTCGTTCTTTGGTTTAGAATCATCGCTGATTGTGTTATTTCGTCAAAATTAGTCCTAAGTCAAAAGATTTGAAAGAGTAATAGTGAAATTCTATAGAGAGAAAGACTACAGACAGAGAAAAAGTTCCTGGAAAAATGGAACACAAGAGTACTTTCACAAGTCATTGAACAAATTTATCATGCTCCTTTTAGCACCTCAAGACAAGTACTGTATTGGGCTTCAAATCGAGCCTAAGTCACCACAAGAGCCAACGAGGGTTAAGAAAAGAGTGGAACTCCAGCTGTAATCCTATTTATAAATACTTGAAATTTCCTCTATGAATATACAAAACCTACAAATTACATGACCCAATAAGTGGAAACTGTGGCAAGCAAAATGTAAATCATTTGTTGCCTAAAAATCTTAACCAATAAAAATAGTCAATATGAAAATGCTACTCTCATTTCAACTGACCAAAAAATTTAGATAATGTCTCTCTTGATCTTCAGATCCAGTGACAGCCTAATTGAAGACGGAAGGAATGCATTTACAATTCTGCGAGGAGCCATCTGAGGCTCTTCTTTCTTATTTTTCCTCCTGGGCAGCGCACTTGTTGCTGATATGCCTTTTAGAGATCGAGATGACTTTGGATCAAATGTTGCTGAATCAAAAGAATTATTGGCTGCATCAAATGATACAGGGCCATTATTGCTCGGATCAAGAGGGTGCCCTACTGCAGCATCCTGATGAGGGGGAGGAAACTTTTCGCTTTTACTCTTAGCATTAGTTTGTGTCATCATCCTCCATCTCTGCAGATTCATGAGTAAAGAAAATAAATACTGGACCAGGAGAAGAGAAATTGATGGCAGAATATAACTTTCAGCAAATAATAAGAGCATGTTCTCTGGTTTAACTAATGATTTCGAGTTCACAAAGTTCATTTGGTCAAATCTGTCACAAAAAAGACTCACAATGAATCACCTAGGAAAAATTAAAAGTTGAACCGTTCGGTTTGTAAAATTCATGCATGTATTTTCATGCCAAGAAAAAAGCAATTAATGGATCTGACTTAACATTTCTGCTACCAAACAAGTTTCTAGCTTCAAGGCTCTATATAAAGCATTTCATATCCTCCAAACCGCTTCTCCAAAATCGAATTCTCAGCAAGCATCAGACATGAGGAAATTATTGCAAAGTTGCAGGACTAAAAGAAAGAACTATCTCACGTCATAGCAACAATGGACCTTCAGATTATAGTTCCTGCAGAAGAAACACTATAGCATGCTTGTTCACTCCTCCCCTCCCAAAATTCCATTTTAAGTTAGAGATTGCATGCATAATAATGCATTAGACAGAATAAAAGCCCATGACAGAGTACATAGAACAGAGACAAGAACTCAATGATGAAACATATTATCAAAGCAAACACAGAGAGACTCAATACCCAACAAAGAAGTGATGATTATGGATCAAGATGACAATGAACATCACAAAATGACATGCAGTATCTCACAACAGAAAGTATGCAACCCAAAAGTATCAGACAAGCGTGTTCACTCCTCCCCTCCCAAAATTCCATTTTAAGTTAGAGATTGCATGCATAATAATGCATTAGACAGAATAAAAGCCCATGACCGAGTACATAGAACAGAGACAAGAACTCAATGATGAAACATATTATCAAAGCAAACACAGAGAGACTCAATACCCAACAAAGAAGTGATGATTATGGATCAAGATGACAATGAACATCACAAAATGACATGCAGTATCTCACAAAAGAAAGTATGCAATCCAAAAGTATCAGACAAGCGTGTTCTGTAAGAATCTGTAAGAAGACACGATTGTTAGATAAGTAAGCATATCAATCTATCTATAGCATCCATGAAGAAACAATGAGCATATTATGGTACATGCCACACGCATGCAAGAATAAAAGTAAATCCTAACGTTTAGGGGCGCATTTCAGAATGAGCAGGTTCAGTTCTGAACTAAAACAAAATTTTTTATATGGTCTATATAGATAGTAAAAATTTTTTACTTTTTAATGATTTACAAAATTCTCCTTCAAAAAGAAAACAATTTAACTCATTTTTCATTCTAGTAGCGGTTGGAATCAAACTTCCAAATCATGAGTCTTGTCATTGAAATATAAGTAGTAGCATTCTCCATTAGCAAATGCCCTAGGGGGTTATTAAAGAATGTCAAGAACAAACTTCTAAAGAGAAAGATCATGCTAATCATACTAAAGTCTATACTCTGTTTTCACTCTAGATTCCATTTGGTTTAGGAAAAAAGATACCATTTCTTTTTTCAATTTTGACTTCAAAAGAAATTGAGCCATACCTATAACCAAGTTTTAGTTCAATTTGATTTTCCGTTTTCAGCTTCTAAAATTTCAGAGGTAGTTTGGTCTTAAGTGTATATTATTTTCTTGAAATCAAGCACTCAAAACATTAGGTCTAAACCTTGTGGATTCTGGAGGCTTAATTCGCGGTAGTGAAGCAACACAAGCTGTGGTTACAGGTATGGGAGTTATATGTTACCCGAATAGTGACATTCCCACAGATGACAAGATCAGACTAAAGACATTTTAGAAGCATCTTTAAGCAACTTCATATATAACCATTTTTAAGAGCCTCCACACCTATGAAAGCACTACGCAATCATCCCTTCTGTTGGTAGATGCCACTGGTGACAGTCAAAGGGCATCGGCTAATGACAGGGCGTTATGGTTTTAGTTGCTCTAAATTGAGAAGTTAAAGGCTAAAAACTTGACAATCAACTCAGAATATCTAATGAAAACATAGCTCTATAAAATATTAATCAAAATAAATCCCGACATTACGATCAAGACTCAAGGGGATGATGTAACTAACCACCAAAGCAATTTAGGATTCTAATTAAGATTAAAAACAATAAACAAAATAGCCTAGACTGAAAATTTCACAAAACCCTTGACTGCTAAGTTTACCCATTAAATTTCTAAATTAAGTTATGGACCAAATTAAACCTAGTTGAATTACCAAAGATCAAACACAAGCTACTCAGATTTAAAGTATTCCAATATTAGTATCAAAAACTCTTTCCTTACATCTAAGTTCACTTGGTTCTCTGCATTAGCTTCTGGAGCTGGAACAGCTCGGTTAACCCGATCACGAGCTCGAGCTCTTCTGGCACCATCTACAACATGCGGTTTCCCACTCAATCCTCTTTGCCTATGAAACATTAATGTTAGCACATGAACTGTGTAGCCAGAAGAAGGGAAATTTGTTCCATCAAGACAGTAGAATACCTTCTGGCTTCTTCATCTCTCAATTTCAGATCTATTTCCTTGCTGGGAGGATATTTTGGTAAACTTGAAGGATCGCATGCAAAAGGTTCGGACAAAAAGAACTGTAAACAACAATGAAAAAGGAGGTCAACAAAATGACACTGCTATAAGTTTAAAGCAAGTAATTTGGAAAGAAAACTAGTCCAGCAAGGGAAAAGCGAAGCCAAAAGAACCAAGCAAAAATAGGGTTCTGGAAGGGAAATTTCATGTTCTCAGCAAATACCTAGTACCACAAAATGAAAAAATGTCACTGAAAACAGAACATTTAGTAGTTATTTTCCTTTTATCTGAATGTAACTGATTGATGAATTCCTTCAAATTTATCACAACAAAATTCATCAAAAAATTCTTTGACCTGCAGATTATAATAAAACAATAAAACATGCCCTGGAATTCAAAAATAATTTGAACGAGTACTATTGAGAGAAAACATCAAAATCTGATATGATTTATTTATTAAATATGCCCTGGAATTCAAAAATTATTTAAACAAAAGGTCAAGCATTTTACTAATGCTTATGATTGCTGCAAACGTAGGCCATTGGCTATACACAGCTACCAGTTCCTGCAAATCAAATGATTTGTTTTAATTTTAGAGAATAAGAAAGGGAAAAGAATTTTGGGTAGCTCAACGTTCTGGGTCATTAATGAGGTTGGCCACATTAATTGAGAACAAAAGAAAACTGGATATGGTTTAATGACTTTTCATGAGGTTATCAAGGCCAGACCACTAGTTCAGAAATTCAACAGAAACATAATACTGTAGACACATATTATAGGTCACTGGTTAAAAGTATTCCCTATCAAGCATGAGTAAATGAAGTATAGACTCAATGTCATCTCACAACCACTGTAGGTTTCAAAATACCTATTCCCTTAAACAGGTGGCTCAATGCTGTCATGAGATACAACTATAAAAAGCTTTTGAACGAAGAAAGCAACAATACATCAATGGCATATGACCATACAAAAATAACCAACAGAATGCAGATAACTCTTACCATTTAATTCCTATCTAATATTTAAAGCTGCAAGAAATTAGACTCCGAGTTCACTATGATTTACACTTCACAACATATAATTCTTAATCTTTTAGCATTAGTTTGTAGACGTGAAAGAAAACTATCTCTCAGAGGAGAATCAATGAACAATAGGCAGAAGTACCGAAAGTGTTACTGATCAATAGCCAAAGAAAAACCAAAATAAAATATGAAACTGCTTAAAGAAATAACAAGATACTTAAGGTTTTATGCAAATTATACAATGATCAAAACTTACTTCACTACTTAGTCCTGCTGTAGCACTGCCTCGATTATCAGGATCAGTAGCAAGAAGATTTTCTATCAAAGGAAGAGAAGAAGGTGGAAAATCCTTAAAGGTTTCTCTTATACTGCGCTTGTAATGTTGCTGCGGTTTAAAAAGGCCAGCTTTTGGTAACCTCAATATCTTCCAATACTCCTCCGGTGGGGAACCACACAATTTGAATATTTTGTGAAGTTGCTCAATCTAAGCAGGCAAAATTTCAAAATCTTTAGAATAAGCACATCATTTAAAGCTTTAACAACACACGCATATGCAAGTATTCTGCATTTGACCAATTGGAATTTGAGTTCAAGAAGAACTAGGTTTTTTTCCTTCTACCTTATCTTCTCTTTCTTTGATAAACAACACAATAGAAGACAGTCTTCAAATGGAAGATATAAAAATACGTAAAATTAACACTTAGAAATAGGTTAAACTCTTAAAGTATAACAACAGTGAAAATAACAATAACAGAAGTTCTCAAGATCAACTTTGCCAAAATGAAAAGAAACCTCTGTTCTCCCTGGCATTATTGGCCTCCCAGCAAGTAATTCAGCTAAAATGCAACCAGCACTCCACAGGTCAACTCCAACACCATAATAGGTTGCACCAAGAAGAAGTTCCGGAGGACGGTACCAGAGGGTAACCACACGACTTGTCATAGGTTGCTTTTGCTCAGGATCATAGAAAGATGCTAATCCAAAATCGGCAATTTTTAAGTTCCCATCATTGTCGATAAGCAAATTGGAACACTTGATATCTCGGTGTAGCACGCCATTGTTGTGGCAATGCTCAAGCCCAGAAAGTAGCTGTTTCATGTAACATTTAACCTGCAATGGGAAGAAAAGACAAAAGAGAACAGAAAAGGTTAAAAAGATTATATTAGAAAACCAATCAGCATCCGAAGTACTATGCAAGAATCATCCAGCTCATTTGGGTGATTCCTATAGAAAAATAGTATACCCATAGAATAATAATGCATTCAACCACACTTTTCCAAGGAATATAGATTTTACACACACACACACTCTTCATGGATATATAAACATTAGAAGTATGCAGGTAAATAATGCATGAATAAAATAAAACAGAATAGGCAAATATATAGAAGTCTAAAATTCAAACTCTCACATCTGAACATAAATCACCCATAATCAAAGCATTAATCTCTAGTTTTTAGCATAAACTAGATTGAGACCAGGTTAAGCAACCAATGCACCTTCCTCTAGAGTTGCAAGGAGAGAATTCTAACATCCTTTGAAGGTCACAGATGCCTTAGATGGGAAAACCCTTCGATTGGAAAAACCAACTAATTCTATCCTAAAGTTTCCTTATTGCAACCAGAATATTATCTGTAGGGAAAAATCAACTCAATTTCCAAAGTAGAAGTTCTACTTGATTTGAACAATAATATAGAAGGGAGTCTTCATCATTACTTCTTTAAGTACAAATTACAATTAATGCTTAATATACACTAAAAGGTTTCGTCATCAAAGACAAGCACTGCTGTGTTATTAATCAAAATAGTCTAAAATACTCATAAGTTCGGGAAAAAAGGAATAAAATTTATAAAATCCGCATAGTTATTCATTTTAACGAAATGACTTCGTGAATACAACAGTGAAAAGTTGTTCAGAAATAAATCTTCTTTTTTTCTTTGTTTCCTTTCCAAGTTTACCTGGGGCTCAGTGAACTTGATGCCTTGGACAGCAGAGAGTCCAGCAAGATCGTGTTCCATGTATTCGAAGACTAGATAAAGACTCATAGACATTCTTGAAGTTACCAGACCTTCAAGTTTGATGACATTAGGATGGTCTAGCTTTCTCAATACAAGAATTTCCCTTGCCATAAACTTCACACTCTCAGGCTCAAAATTATCAAACCTGACCTTTTTCAGTGCCACTATCTTCCCTGTAATCAAGTCCTTTGCTTTATACACGTTGCTATAAGTCCCTTGCCCAATCTACAAACCAAAAAGCAAGACACAATCACTAAAACAAGACAAAATCAAGAACAAAAAGAACATCAAAATTGAGCATCATACTGAATTCCAGCACGCCCATCCCCAAAAGCCATTCATGCACATGATCATTACTTTTAGCATTAGACATACCCAAGCAATTCAGCTCACATTAAGCTATCTTCAAAATAATTTCTTGGGTTGCAGAAGTTGCAGATTTAACCTTAAAGATCGTACCTTCTCCCCAAAGAAATACAGTATACTTCAATTCAAGAGAAGCAGAAGCCCAATGTTATCTATGTATATATTAATAATGTTGGGTTTTGTTATTGCCTTATCGAGTTTCTCGAAGGAGTTGGCACGGCGAGGAGTCCAATCCTTAATGGCATCTCCGGCAACAGCTACGAGCCACGACGGCCACCCTTGCTGGTTGACAGCAAAGCTCTTCTGAGAATACTCCAGCATCACTCTGGGTTTCCGCCGGTCAACCACCGGCCCGGAAACTTCTCTGATCTTCTCCTTCCTTCCCCCATTCCTCTGAGTTCTAACCCCTTCAGAAGTTCGTCTCTTCTCGCTACCTACCTTCCGGCGACCATTCTCCGTTCTCCGTCTAGTGTCGTCCCCGGAAGCCCTGGTCCCAAGAACACAGCCCATCACTCCCACTTTATCTCAGCCCTGTCATGTGGCTCTCCAGCAAACAGATAATAAAAAAGCAATAAAATTAAATGATAAAACAACAAGAACCGCTAGTGGTTTTTCTCCACCGCATTAAATGTTACTACAACTAGAAGTAGTAGTAATCGGTGAAGTAGAAGAACACCATTTTAAATAGCACTTAGCAATTAATGGATGCTGCTTCAAGAAAATCTGTACAAGAGATTAGGCAGTGATTGCTTGGAGGGAGGCCCATGGGGAGGGGGGTGGGCTTCTGGGTTTGGAAAGGTAGCTTTTAGAGGGGAAAAGGGTGAGGGAGTGAAAAGGGGAGGTTGCAGTTTTGCAGTCGGAGAAGTTAATATGTTGGGCATACCTTTTTTCAGTATATGCGGGCTGCCTTTCACAGCCATTAGATCAGAAATTTTTGATCCGATGGTTGTGAGAGGCACTGAGTATTTTGTAGCCCAACTTTATTTTTTCAAGCTCCCGCCTAAAACTATCGGATCGAGCAGGACAAATGTCATGTCATCAAGCTTTCTCCCAACTCTCGCCTAAATATCTCATCTCTTCCATTCTGGGCTGCCATTCTTCCATTTTCATCTTTCTCCGGTGTTATTTCTCCTCTCTTAAAACCAAGAACGCTCATGTCTTCAAGAAATCCTGCATTTGGAATAGATTCAGTTTCTTGGATGTATTAAATAATCTTCCATTCCCAGACTGCCATTCTTCCATTTTCATCTTTCTCCCAAATGTTATTTTTTCCTCTCTTAAAGCCAAGAACGCTTATCTTGGCCAAGAAATCTTGCCTTTCGGATGGATTCAAGCAGGTATTTTCTTTGTTTTCTTGGATGCATTAAATAAGTTGGTTATGTTTTCTTATTTTCCTTTGCATGGCCAAAAAGAAGAAAACGAATGATCGCTCGATCCCGAATCACAACGTACTTTGGGAATGAGATCCTAGTGGAATCGGTCGTTGAACATCAATCGGCTCTCCCTCTCCCTCACTCGGTAAAAACAAATACGTCGAATAATTATTCATTCTTGCATGATGTATACTCGCTCACATGCAAATGAATAATTATTTGGTGCATGTTTTCCGAACAACGTTGAATAACTCAAGAAACGGGAGTTCGTAAACAGTAGAGGAGGCTCGTGAATTTACACTGGATCTGTTAGAGTGAATAATTATTCGCTCTTGGATGCACTTCAAGATCTGATCGTAAGAGTGAATAACTATTCGCTTCTTGGATTCTCTTCAAGATCTGATCGAAAGAGTGAATAATTATTCGCTCTTGGATTCTCTTCAGATCTGACTATAAGAGTGAATAATTATTCGCTCTTGGATTCTCTTCAAGATCTGATCGTAAGAGTGAATAATTATTCGCTCTTGGATTCTCTTCAGTTCCGACTGTTAGAGTGAATAATTATTCTCTCTTGGATTCTCTTCAGTACCGACTGAAAGAGTGAATAATTATTCGCTCTTGGATTCTCTTCAGTACCGACTGTAAGAGTGAATAATTATTCGCTCTTGGATTCTCTTCAGTACCGACTGAAAGAGTGAATAATTATTCGCTCTTGGATTCTCTTCAGTACCGACTGAAAGAGTGAATAATTATTCGCTCTTGGATTCTCTTCAAGATCTGATCGAAAGAGTGAATAATTATTCGCTCTTGGATTCTCTTCAGTACCGACTGTAAGTGTGAATAATTATTCCCTCTTGGATTCTCTTCAGTACCGACTGTAAGTGTGAATAATTATTTCCTCTTGGATTCTCTTCAGTACCGACTGAAAGAGTGAATAATTATTCGCTCTTGGATTCTCTTCAGTTCCGACTGTTAAAGTGAATAATTATTCTCTCTTGGATTCTCTTCAAGATCTGATCGAAAGAGTGAATAATTATTCGCTCTTGGATTCTCTTCAAGATCTGACTCGAAAGAGTGAATAATTATTCGCTCTTGGATTCTCTTCAAGATCTGATCGAAAGAGTGAATAATTATTCCCTCTTGGATTCTCTTCAAGATCTGACTCGTAAGAGTGAATAATTATTCCCTCTTGGATTCTCTTCAGTACCGACTGTAAGTGTGAATAATTATTCCCTCTTGGATTCTCTTCAGTACCGACTGTAAGAGTGAATAATTATTCCCTCTTGGATTCTCTTCAGTACCGACTGTAAGAGTGAATAATTATTCCCTCTTGGATTCTCTTCAGTACCGACTGTTAGAGTGAATAATTATTCTCTCTTGGATTCTCTTCAGTACCGACTGAAAGAGTGAATAATTATTCGCTCTTGGATTCTCTTCAGTACCGACTGTTAGAGTGAATAATTATTCTCTCTTGGATTCTCTTCAGTACCGACTGTAAGAGCGAATAATTATTCGCTGAAGTGATTGATGTGAATAATTAGTCACTCCATAATTCTTTACATTTCCGCTTGTAAGAGTGAATAATTACTCGTTCTTGTATTCTTTACGTTTCAGCTTGTAAGAGAGAATAATTATTCACTCTATGATTTTTTAATTTCCGTTTGTCGGAGTGAATAATAATTTTATTCTTTGTTGACATGTTAGATCCACAACATCAACCAAGATACGAGGACGGCCGTGTGCTTGGCAATGCCATCAAATCCAGAAATAACCCAAATAGATCGCGGAAAAGGTTTAGGAGTATCCAAGAGCAGTTGCGGCAAAAGAGAAAGGCCGTGTTCAAAAGAATGCGAAATGGAGTGTCTGAATCGAATAACTACGTCGATGTTACCTTAGCCATGTAAACGATATTCTATTTGGTGAATATTTATTCATCATAGAGTTAATAAAATAAAAACTTAGCCATTTACAGTCAAAGTTTATGTATAGTAAATGTTTTTGTACATTGAATCGTAACTAACTAACTAATAACCAGCAATAACTATTCACTTAATTATTCACTCTTAAGTGAATAATTATTCACTTAGCGGAGAATAACTGTTCACTCGAAAATAACATCTCGACCAAATAATAATTAAGTGAATAATTATTCGCTTAGTAAAAAAATAACTATTCACTCTTAAGATAATATCCGACCAAATCGGATATATTTAGTTTTACGTATATATCCATCCGATTTTTTATGAATAATTATTTGATATAATAGATCTATTCACTTGATATGTCAAGTGAATAATTATTCACTTAGCGGAGAATAACCTGTTCAATCTAAATATAACATCCGACCAAATCGAAATTAAGTGAATAATTATTCGCTTAGGAAAAAAATAACTATTCACTCTTAAGATAACATCCCGACCAAATCGGATATTTTTAGTTTTACGTAAATATCCATTCGATTTTTTATGAATAATTATTTGATATAGTAGATCTATTCACTTGATATGTCAAGTGAATAATTATTCACTATTAAGTGAATAATTATTCACTTAACTGGAGAATAACTCGTTCACTCTTAAGATAATATCCGACCAAATTCTCTACCATCAAAATCATTCTTTATAGTCATAAGAGTGTTCCACCTGCCGAAAATTATTCTTCAAACCAAAAAAAATTAACACATCATTTTCCTTCTTCCGCAAGCATACCATAAATCTATTTTTTAGTGAAGATTTCTATAGCATAGAAGTCACCAACAGATCTAACAAAAACTCATAATATCTAACTTCATTTTGACTATTAGTAAATCCGAAAAAATAATTTTTAAGCTCGAAAAGAAAACTTGAAGGTTCAGTCTAAACTGCTTAACACAAAATGACGATCTTGAAGAGAATGAATCATTTTGTTCTTTAATATTTGAAGACTTTCAGAGCAAGTAGCGGAGAGAATACGTAAGAAGATAGAAAGAAGAGATGAAGACAGTAAAAGAAGAGAGAGAAAAAAAGAGAGAATTCGGTAGAATTGGTTGAAGAAAGTGGGTGAAAAAAGTATGTGTCAGAAAGTAGGTGAAAAAGTAGATTTCAAATCGTTTCAAACTTTTCTCTTTTTTCTCCCATAATTTTGCTTACCCAAAATACCCCTCATGCTTCCTAACCGTTGGATCAAAAGACAATAAATATTATCCAATCTAACGGTGTAAAACTCATCCGCATGTGCGGAAAAAATGGGAGTCAGCACCGTAACCGGACCGCAGTTGGTGTCATCACAATGATGAGATCTTTTGTTTGCCAAATGTAAATGAGCTTCTTATTAAAAGTATTAAATATGAAGTCATTGGATTTCCTTTCTTTTCCTGGAGAGAGAAGTCATTGATCCCCGGAAGTCAATGATTTCTACAGAGAGAAGTCATTGATTTCATATCTACCTACAAATTAGTACTTCCAAAAACTTTCAGATTTTATAGTACGTGAGTATTTTTTATAATATATTTAAGAAAAATTAATTATGCTTATTATTTAATTATTTTGAATTTTTTTCTTAACAAAAAATTTTTATTTTAGCTCTTTATACATATGAACTTATTTCAAACAAATATATCTATCAAATTATAAATATTGTAATGAAATTTGGCAGAAAGAGTTATGCTACAAGTACGTGTTACAATTTTTAAAGATAATTTTGTCTATTCATAACTTAGAAGGAAGAGAAATAGAGAAAAATTACTTAAAAGGTAATAAAATATTATTTTACTACTGATTGATTTTTTATCCATATAGTTTGAATATTATGAAACAATGGAAAGAAAGTCATGAATGAACAAAATTATCATTGAAAATGATGGTTCATACTTATAGCATGACTTCTTCTTGCCGAAATCCACCTCCACATTCAAAATTTGACAGATACAGTTGCTTGAAAAAAGTTTATGTATATTAAAAGATAAAATATAAATTTTTTGTTAAGAAGAGAAAATTCATAATAGTTGAAGGGTAAGTATAGTTAATTTCTTTATATTTAATTAATTTAATTTATTTTTTATTTACATAAAAATTATAAGAGAATTATATTTATTAGTAAAAATAATTTTAAAAAATATTCTTAAAATTTATAAAACTTTAAATATTTTATAATAAAAAATAAAAAATCTTATATTTCGATACAAGAATAATATATATTTGATTTATATATGTCTAGTGAAAAAAAGAAAGTAATATTTGACAATATGAACTTTTGGAAAGTAAATCAACTATTCCTTTTTTTGTTAAAAAGAAAATCAACATATTCTTTTTTTAGTGAAAAAATAAATCAAGATATTCTTATTCTAAACAAACTATATAAATATGTTTAGACAGTTTATACGATGTGATGGCAAAATATTAGAATATTCCTTTTTAATGTGCATCTTGTATTAATTCAAAAATTCGTATTGCACATTAATTTCACATAGTTAGTCCTTGTTAATATTTATCATACTTAATTAAAATTAAAAGCTTTAGGGCTGCCTAGTGGCCTTGGGAGTTGATGATACGGCTGCAATGCCTACAATTACTAATCCTTTAGTCTCAAAATATTAATTTTATTTGTCTTATAATATTTACTTTATTTATAATATTAAAAACTTTTAATAAATTTTTTTTACTCATCAACTACTATCTACTTCAAATTTCAAGTATTCTAATTAATGTTAATAGATTTTATTTTGAATGTTATAGATTTTATTAATTTCTTAATCTGTATAAAAATATCAAACAGAGCTCATATTTTGGAATAGAGGGGCTTCATTTTGTTGTTGAAATTTTAAGGGTCCTTATTAAGGATAAATCACCAACTTTTTCAATGCCGAAAAAGGGTACATTACACCAAAAAGAGTTAACCCAAATGAAAGGAATTTAATGACACTTAAGTAAAGTCTCGATTTGAACCTTGTATCTTGGAGTTTGTAACTAGACTTCCATACCTTTTCCCTCTTTAAGAAAAATTTTAATACTAGATCAATTTAGAAGCCTTATTAATGGTTTACATTTTGAGTAATTGACGATGTTGGAAGTAGAAGCTGCCACACTTGATACCTCCATGCCTTCCCCATAGGAATGGCAGCGCAGGAGGACTCCAATACTGATTATTGATTCAATTATCAGTTGCCATACTTGATACTTCCATGCCTTCCCCATAGGAATGGCAGCGCAGCGGGACTTCCACCGATAAAACCATTTTAAATTCGATACTGATTATTAATTCAATTGTCATTACCGATTCAATTACTGAGCGGTTAAGTTTTGAGTGATTGATATCGAAATCATCGGTCAAATCGGTTAGCAAATATCAATTCATCCAAATTATCTTTAAAAATCATGATCAATTAAACTTTATGAGCTCACATCTCCATGCTACCTTTTATATAATATAGTCAAAATTCACATAGAAAGTATTATGAAATATTATGAATGTCGATTATATTAAGAGATAATTTTTTTAAATGATGGAATACGAAAGGTTAAGGATTACAACCAAAATTATAATATTCATCCTTTATAAACCACTAGTTTCATTACTTCTATTATCTTAGGGATTATAGGAGATCGTGTGAGGTAAGTTATGTAACTTATAGAGAAGATTACTAATACCTATGATGGGAAGTCACTTCGAACTCTGTAAATAGAAGCTTATAAGAGTGTAGAGGTATGTGTAAAAAACTCTTAATAAAATTCTAACTTCTATATTTTTTTAATTCTCTTTTCTCTTTTTGTTATAGTTTAAAATCTTGTTCATTCTTATTATATAGTTATTTTTGTATTCATTGTGACCAAAATTTTACAGTACGTTATCAACATGATTGTTTGGAGCATTATTCTTTGAAATTTCTTTGAGGCCAGATTTTCTGAAGAACTATTCTTTGAAGGTTCAGGTAAAAACATTCTTTCTTTTCATTGTCATCATGTTAAATCTTACTAAACTCGAATTCGTGGCACTTGATATCACGGGAAAGAACCACTTATCATGGATTCTTGATGTTGAAACCCACCCTGATGCAATGGGTCTTGGAGACACTATTAGAGAAAATAATGCTAAGTCAAATCAAAATTGTACCAAGGCAATAATTTTCCTTCGTCTTAGCCCTAAGGGCAAATCATGTAAGTTTGATTAGTTTTGATTAATGACAAACATTGATAAGGACTAATATGCTTGTATATTGTGTGATAGGATTTTTGGATTGAGAAGGAATCAAGTCTCATTGCCTTGGAACTAGCAATACAAGAACAACTCAAATATGCCAAAGTGATTGAAGATTGAAGAGTATGTTCAAGATAAATGAAGGCTTTGAAGACATGAAGTGTAGATTACTTGTGGTTAATAGGTAAACTTTGTAAACCCTACATTCTTAAGCCTTGAAATCTATGAGTTGCAATTGAGAGCACAAAACTTGATTTAAATGGTTTCAATAGTTTAGAACTTACCTAAATTATCAAGTTTTCATAAATGATTTTTGCACTTAAAATGTCTTTAATGACTTATTTTTGAGTCTAGAATGTTTTTCAACTTGTTTGAAATGATTTGGATATGTTTTGACAAAGTTTCAAAAGTTAGGATGCAAAGTTCGGACTCATAGGGCAAAGATCGGACGTCCGAACATTCCCGCTGTGAACAATAATTTATGTTTCGTGAACAGTAATATTGTTCAATGAACAGTACATGAATGGTACTACTACTGTTCAATGAACAGTATCACTATTTTTCCAGAGAAGTTTGGATGCAAGTTCAGACGCACACGGCCAAGTTCGGTCTTCCGAACTTTTGAACAACACTGTGAACAGTACACTGTTCACATGAACAGTATTTTCCCAAAAAAGTTGGATGCAAGTTCGGACGCAGAGGAGAAAGTTCAGACGTCCGAACTTTCCTAAAACTAGCCGTTACTAGTCGTTTTATGGGCGTTTGAACTGATTTTCAAATTCTATAAAAGTCATACTCCAAATTTTTTTGTAGAACCTTGAACTTAAGAAATCCTACAAGCTCTAACTTGTTTTACATCAAATTAATTTGAAAAGCTCTCAAATTGTCTTGTACTCAAAGGTGTAAATTCAAGATTCCAAAGGCAAAGGTGAAATGGTGCTAGCAATTGTATTTATCCACCAAGAAGTATTGGTAACATCCAAAACTCCATTCTTCATTTTATTCTGTTTTTCTACTTGCTCAATACAAGGTTATCTTGTGACGTAAAATCCTTTTGGTAAGGGTGAACCATAGACTAAATTAATCAAGGTTGTAGTATAAAACCCGTGTGTGGGTGAGTCTTGGATTAGATTTGTCTTTAGGTTATCTTTAGATATAAAATCCTTGTTGAAGGGTGAACCTTGTTTGTAGAATTGCAAAAGAGGTTGAGTGTAAAACCATTGTTTGGTAAGCCTCTTATGTAATTGTTGAAATTGAGCATATAGTGGATTGGTTGAAATCCTTGAGTGTGGACTCAAGGTAGTGGATGTAGATCTTGGAGAGATCGAACCACTATAAATCGTGTGTTCATTTTCTTATTGCTTTACTTGTTTACATACTTATGTTATTATTATTTGTGGTTAGTTGTTGATTGATTGGTTGTGGTCTTATAGTTTGATAATCTTGTATTAACCATCAAATCACATATAACTTGAAGTTTGTGAATTTAAAGAAGAACTTTTATTAAGGTAAAGGATTTGCAAAAATAGGTAAAACATTTTGATAACAAGCCAAAGACCTAATTTATTGATTGTTTGAATGTGTACAATCGAGTGAGTGAATGCGACACCACTCATGATATGTGGAAACTACTTCAAGCCACTCATGTAGAAGAAAGAGTCGATGTATGCTTTATGGCAATAAATGATGAGGTACAATCCACTCCTTCTACCTCTACTTGTTGTGATGATGATGTTGATGAAGTAGATGATCCTAGTGAACTACTTGTTGAAATGTATGAAAAATTAAAAAAATGCTTCAAAAAGAAATAAGGAAATGAAATTCAAAATTAATGATTTATTGAATGAAAATTCAAAATTATATTGTGAAAACAAAAAGCTTCTTGAATTTATTGATTGTTTGAATATTGAAAAAGAAATTTTAAATGTCTTTTTACAAAACATGTCCCTTGAAAATAAGATTATTTGTGAAAAGATTTTGTCTCTTGAAAGAATGCTTGTTGATCATAAGACTTTGAAAAAGAAGGTTGATGACCTTACATCATGTATAGAAAAATTTACAAAAGGAAGGGACAATCTTGATAAAATTCTTGGAGCTCAAAAATCTCCTCTTGTCAAAAATGGTCTTGGTTATAATTATGTAAACAAGGTGCCTAAATATAATAACTTCTTTGTTAGAGCTACTTCTACTTCCATGCATCATACTTGTTGTACTTATTGTGGAAAACATGGACATAAAGCTACCAAATGTTATGTTAAAAGAAAAGTAGAGAATGGTGTAAAATCCATTTGGAGAGTTAAGGGAATTATTACTAACCCCCAAGGACCCAAGAAAGCATGGGTACCAAAGGATACTTCCTCTCCTTTATTGCAGGCACGCTTCAATTCAAACTTAAGCACCACTAAGTGTTATATTGATGATGTTGGCTTGTTCTTTTCTTCACTTTCTTCATTGGAATATTGATCCTAAGAGCCAATAAGTCCTTTCCCTTTCTTGAGTGATTTTTTTATTCTTTGCTTAGTGTCTCTTTCCTTTTCCAAGGTTTTTGGACAATCGGCAACAAGATGTTCTATACTCTTGCATTCATAGCGTTGTGGTTTAAATAGTGATGATGATTGACTACCTTTCTTGAAAAGTCTTTTACCCTTCCTAAGGAGTCCCTTTTTGGTAAAATTTCTTGAACTTCTTAACCACCATTGCCATCTCATCATCTTCACCATCTTCTTTTTCATCACTTGATGATTTTTCTGGTCCACTAGGATTGTCATTAGCCTTGAGTAGAACTCCTTTTCTTCCCTTTTCTTCATCTTCTAGATCATTTAATCTTTTGGTCTTCATTTCTTATATGAGAAGTGATCATATGAGCACTTCAAGATGAAGAGTCTTCAAGTCCTTTGATTCTCCAATAGCAAGTGTCTTTGGTTACCATGACTTCAGAAGAGCATCCAATATCTTCTTATTTTGCTAATCAAGGAAATAATTCTTTCCCTAGGACTTTAAGTCATTTGAGATGTTTGTCAATCTTGTAAACATGTCACTAAAGTTCTCTCATTGCTTCATTGTGAATAATTCATAGTCCCTAATGAACATAGCAAGCTTTGATTCCTTCACTTGGTTAGTCCCTCAGCGTGTTACTCAAAGAAGCCTCCACATATCATAAGCGGTGTAGCATCCCCTTACCCGTTATATTGATCAACGTCCAAAGCACAACTAAGAATGTTCATTTCTTTGATAATTCAATGTCATCCCTTTTGAGTCACTTTCATCATATTCTTCAATAGGCTTTGGTTCCCTTGTGATTCAATCGTCTTTGAACTTCATCAGGATATAAGGATTTTTCTCAATAATGTTCCACAAATCTAAGTTAATAGAACAACTATAAATCTTGATTCTAGATTTTCAAAAAGTGTAGTTTATTCCATCAAACAAAGGAGGTCGATTTGTGGAAGATCCTTCCAAATAAGGTAGGTTGAAAATATTAGTCATAACACCTTAACTTCAAGGTTGTTGAACCACAAAAAAGAAGCCCTTACTCTGATACCAATTAAAAGACCTAACAGGGGAGTGAATTAGGTCGTTGGTTAATTTTTGAAATCTTTTCCTTTTTAAAAGCTATTTTAAGAAACTCAACCTCCAAGTTTTTATGAGACCTTAATATACGTGAACAATTATAGGTGAAAGTAATAAATGCCAACAACTCTCAAAAGAAGAGAAGTGGGATCAATAAAGGGAATTACATTAGAAAGCACAAAGAACACAATAATTTATAGTGGTTCGATCTCTTTAAGATATGCATCCACCACATTGAGCCCATACTAAAGGATTTCAACCAAATATACTAATATCACAATTCGTAAAAGTTCACAAGAAGTTCACTCTACAAAGGTTTTACACCCCAACATCTTTAGCAAAACAAGAATCAAGGTTCACCCTCTTCAAAGGAGTTTCATGTCCTCAAGATAACCTTGAATAAACAAAGAGATGAGAAGATAAGGAAAGAGTTTACCAATAGGTTTGGTGGATGATTACAAATACTAGCACCACTTCACTTTTGCTTTTAGAATCTTAGATAATCATATGTAGCACAAGAAAATGAAATCTTGTTTTATGTTCTCAAGATAATGGAGTGAAAATCTATTCAATATGTGCAAAAGTTATGAAAAATATGAAGTTGAAGCCTTTTATTCGTGATAAGCTTATAGCACGCAACATTTCTAATGTAATGTTAATACTCATTTGTATTAATTGACTTGTTTACTAAGGCCCTTGGTACTATAAATTTTCATGCATTAAATCCAAGTTGGGCATTACAGACTTACATGCACCAACTTGAGAGGGAGTGTTAGAAAGCGTATATATAAATGTTGAAGTATTTGTATTATATTGTAGTTATACTTGTATTCTTGTACAGAAGTCTAGGCTGATTAGGAATGTAAACTTAGTTAAGATTTAACAACATAAATATCTATACATCCGCTTCTTGATATAACATAGAAACCATTTTCCAGATTTCTAATGCTTTCATAGGGAACAGTGCATACATATTAAAATGATCATATTGTCTACTTCTCCAAAAAAATAAATATATTTTCTATTTGTGTATATATAAAATATGTTTGGAAGTAAATTTTGTATTGTTCTTAGCCCAAAAAAAAAAAAAAAAAAAAGAGACCTTGTATTGTAAGAATGACGGCCTCTCTCAGTCCAATGTCATAGAAGTCATCGTAGATGAAGCGGCTAACCAGTGTCATCAAATGGGCCAGGCCAGTCCAGCCTGCTGAAGGCTAGCCTCAAACAGGTTGGACTGGGTTTGGCCGATTTTCCGGAAAGTTGGAGAACGTAACCTCACTAGAACATCCCGCAAGCGACAATGATTTTTAAATTTTTTTTTTTTTGTTTTTCAAAATTTTTGGTTAAGTTTAAGATTTTAAATATTTGTACTTGTAAATAAAAGATTATTTTGGCACATAATATTAAATCAAAGAATTCCATCTTGTATAATTATATCTACACACAAAAGTAATTTATATCTCCTTCGGTCAAATTTTCAACTTAATAAATTAATTTATGATCATAAATAATTATTAATTATTTCTAACACAATAAATTAATAAAATACTCAATACTAAATCACACAAATTAGAATAATTAATAAATAAAAAACTCAAAAATCAAAACATAAAAAAATATATGCTAGCTCGTGGGCTTAATAGACCTGCATTTAAATAGACTTGAACATATTTAGTTCAAACCGATCCATATATGTGGGGGCGATAGGTTTTGGCACGTTTTGACTGCATTTCTATCCTAGCAGCATAAAATCACCATTTCTTTCACTCTTCTGTTTGACACAAATAAACCACATTGTAGAACATAACAGCAGAAATAAGAATGATTTTTTAGACAATACAGAAATCAACAATAACAATGATTGATACCAACAAAGAAAATGACTGAAAATCCATGAGGGATTTCTCGTCTAGATCAGCATAAGTTCTTCAAATGTCTTCATTGCGGAAGCTGGCAAACCGAGAAGAACATTGATACTTTTCCTCCCTTTTCCATGAGACAAGAATAAACTGACTTCTTTCTCCGGCAAAGCCACAGGACCTGAACCAATCGGTTCTCCCCAACCGAAATCGGTCGTGTGGAACGATAGCTTAGACCAGGTAGTGATCAGCAGAGTTGCAGTCAGGGATGGCCTTGCCCTCGTGACTTCGAAATAATCTATAGCTGATCTCATGTAGCTGTCTGTGACCATTTTCACTGCATCTTGGACCAGTTTCACTGCAAAAGAAAGCCGATTTTCGACTAGCTCGCCGGCTGTGCAAAGAGAATTTGTCAGGACAATTCCGTTTCCAAAGTAGCCTTCGGGGATTGGAGGCTCAAATCGAGACCGGCCATCCACAGCAAAGAGGAGCTTTGTCTGCTGATCATGTTTCATTTTCAGTGCCTGACTGCGAGCTTTCCAGACAAATGCTGAAAGGGCTTCAAATGTCGTGCACTTGTCTAGTTCTCCGTCTTCCATGGCTTTGCTTTTGAGCTTTTCGAGCTTTTCTGGGTCGAAACAGAAGGATCTGTATAGCATTTCCTCTTCGTAGAGTTTGCTAGTGTTTGATATGTCTTCAATCTCAGCAAATTCGTGGTGGGGATACTCCAGCTTTGGTATATTCCTGGCTTTTAGTATGGTTCTATCCATATATGGAGGGGTTTTAAGAGGCAGGCCTCTGGCTAGTTCACCCCATGAGTTAACAAATTCCATTGCGCCAATCCCATCAAACATGCAGTGGTTCATACACAACCCAAGAACAAATCCCCCACACTTGAATTTCGTAACCTGTTACGGAAATTAGATATCAATCTCGAGATGTTTCGTAGTAGGAGAAAGAAGAAATAAGCAGGGCAGGTGATGCAGGTCAAAATTTGAAATCTAAAATTTCCTGTTTTCTTCTAGACAATAGATTTGATTAACACATCTTCAATCTTAATTAACTACAAGGCTACCTCCGCTCCCCACCTCACAACTCCTCAACTCCACCAAAGGAAAAAAACAAGCAAGAAAAGCAAACATTATCATGCAAAGGAAAAGGTATCCCAATTCTTTCTTAAATCATAAAATATCTGTCAGAATTAGCAAGACTTTAGTCTTTGACCTTTGTTCTCTCTCTCAATTCTTTTTAGTTGATTTGGCGGGGGGGTTCTCTCTCTCAATAACTTCGAACTTGAAACTAAGTTCCCAGATGTCTCTGTTTGCTTCATTTTCCCAAAGGGTTCAGCAGTCTTCGAGTAGCAAAAGAAATCTGTTTACCTGAGCCACCAGAGGAGGGATGTCCAGTATGGTCTTTGCCCCAGGAATGTCGTAAACGAGCTTTCCGAGAGTGACAGGATCAGGCTTTGTGTTGTCACCTATTTCTTCAATGGAACAATCTGCTTCAGCCTCCACAAAAACAGCACCTTCCCCAGTGCAATCCACTATGAGCTTTGCTTCAGGACTAATCGTCAGGCGCCCTGCGAGTGGATAATAGTACACGAGAGCCTTTGACAAGCCGTCTTTGATCACTTGGACAGCTCTTTCATTGCCTTCTTCCTCTGATTTGAAGCAGTATATGGTGCGGACGATCACTGCAATGTTCTGGTCAAGGTTGGAGAGGAAGTACAGACCCTTCTCTGTTTCCTCTGCCGGAGGGACCAATGTGGGAACTCCTTGCTTCACGGTGAGTGCAAATTCCTTGGCGATACCATTCTCCATTGATAAAAGCCCTTCGAATGAATCAACCTCCTGAGTGAAAGGAAAATTAGCGTGGTTCATGCAAAATGCATTACCAAACATAAAATTTCATGTAATTTTCTTCTGTTAAGAATACAACCTCAACTTTCCTCAAGTCCTATAGCCGTAACGTCCCTTCTAGGTAAAGAACTAGATTTCGGGGCCAAAATAGAGGTGGGTTGACACTATAGGGTATATAGTTCATTAAATAGTGTATAAGGTACTGAAGTCATTATATACACGAAGTACGTAATATATACCATCCAATATATTCTATATCAGTAAAGATTTATTGGCTGAATGTATCAAAACATTACATGGCAATAGTTATTTTGACAATTATTGTAATTCTATATCAGTAAAGAATTATTGGCTAAGTTAATGCTACGGTTCCCTTTTAACCAATCTCTGATACAAGTTCTCTAAGGAAGTGCAACATGTAGGTAATCTAGCCTTGTATGCGTAGCTAAATGCAATTGTAGTCCAATAATGCATTGTGCACTGCC
Source organism: Rauvolfia tetraphylla (assembly GCA_030512225.1). Classification (NCBI taxonomy): domain Eukaryota; kingdom Viridiplantae; phylum Streptophyta; class Magnoliopsida; order Gentianales; family Apocynaceae; genus Rauvolfia; species Rauvolfia tetraphylla. The sequence continues at coordinate 1,041,153 of JAJQKT010000009.1, read as the reverse complement.
AACTTAAGAATAAACCCCTAAATCAAGACACAAATAGAACTAGACAGATTCAAGAACATACCTGTAAAACAGATTACTGGACCTCCTTAGGACTTCAGAATGCGAATATCGTAGTGTTGGCAATGGGTTTGGAGGGGAATATATATAGGAAGAACACGGTTAGAAAATTTGATGATTGTTAAGTTTTGGTTAAAAAAGATGTTTGCTTGAAAGTGACGGAAACCATTTGAATTGAAAAAAAAAGCAAAAACAAAAAAATAAAATTGTTTTCTGATCTCTAAGTCTTTTGATCTCTTCATTATTAATTTGGAAGATTCTGCAGTAGTCATATGGGTGTGGTTAGGCTACTGGCCATTGAACCAAAATATTACCAGTCCGAAGGTCTGGCGTTGCGGTAGGTAGGTAAGGTTGGCGTCCAAATTTTGATTACTTGATTGTGTTGACAAATGATTTTCTAAAGTTGCAAGAGGACGGAGATATTTACATTTTGACCCCTTTTTTTGTGGTAAGCGCATTTGCCCCCTTTTACTTCAAACTAATACAATGAGAAAAGAACGAAGTAGAAGATTATGGTAAATTTGCAAGATATGTAGTCTTGCAAGTTAAGCACTTTTTCCATGTGATCATGGCTTTTTAAGTACTTACGAAAGATGACATGTTTTACCAGCTTTTAGAAAAGCTTTTTGGCAATTTTTTAAGGCTTATATTTAGGAATAGTTAGACCACAATGAATGAGATAGTGAAGGAAAAGTTGTATCGAATCTTTTTTTCTTTTTACACCTTTTTCTCTCATTTCTTACTATCTTCTCTTCTCGACATAACATCTTTGTCTCTCTTCTCCGATCAGATCTGGCCTCTGGCTTTGACCAGAGACCGGATCTTGGCCGGCCCCTCCTCACTGGTAAGACTTGGCCGGTGACCATGGCGTTTTCCTTTCCTTTTGCTTTTCGTTTCTTTCTTTTTGCTTGCAGTCCCTGTTTTCTCCTCTCCCTTTCGGTTTGGCTGGTTTCCTTTTCCTTTTCCTTTCCGTTTGCTTTGTTTCTCTTTTTTTGTTGTTCCTACTCTTTATTTTGACCGCAAATCATTATAGATCTTTTTATAAATAACTTTCATCAAGATTTAAGTTGAACATACGAGCTCTTTTGCAGATTTATTCTGTAATTTTTTCCTCTGTTATGGAGGAATCTATCAACCCGAGATCTACTCGGGCCCTCTTTCGGTACTTTACCTCTTTTCTAGGCAATTTTTAAAATTGTTAATACGCCAATACTTTTTAAAATTGCTGCTATTTAAGAGAGAGGTAGAGACTGAATTTTATTTGGCTCTATATTTCGAAGATGGAGATGCAGTTGAAAATAAGAAGATCGAAGTGTATTTGCTTTTGTTTTTAATTGTGTTAGTAATATTGTATTGTACCCACTTTAGGTTGCTAGAGTGTGGAATCTTTTCCGTTACCATGATTTTTGAACAAATGTGTAATTTTATTTGGTTTGTTGTAATGGGTTGTCTCAGTCTTACAATTCCCCTCTTTTGTTATATTATAGTAGGAATTGAAGACTGTATTTAGTTGTAATGATTTACTATTTTACTATTAATGGATAATCTTTATTTAATAAAAAAAAAGAATGAGATAGTGAAGGAATGACTTTGCATTTGTTTCATTTATTGAATAATCCGAGTCCTTAGGAGAGAAAGTGGATCCAAATAAGGATCATTTGCTTAGTGAGAAACACTTTTATCAAGTAAGTTACTGTCTTTCATATATAATACTAGGTTTGTGTTAGCCCTAAGGGCAAATCATGTAGTTTTGATTAATGACAAATATTGATGAGGACTAATATGCATGTCATTTGTGTGATAGGATTGTTGGATTAAGAAGTATGAAGTCTCATTGCCTTGGAGCTAGCAATGCAAGAACAACTCTAAGATGCCAAAGTGATTGAAGGTTGAAGAGTTTGTTCAAGATTAATGAAGGCTTTGAAGACATGAAGTGTAGGTGACATGTGGTTAATAGGTAAATATTGTAAACCCTACACTCTTAAGTCTTGGAATCTATGAGTTGCAATTGAGAGCACAAAACTTAATTTAAATGGTTTCAATGGTTTTGAACTTTCCTAAATTATCAAGTTTTCATAAATGATTTTTGCACAAAAAGATCTTTAATGACTTATTTTTAAAGCTAGAATGTTTTCCAACTTGTTTGAATTGATTTAAACATGTTTTGACAAAGTTTGAAAAATTCGGATGCAAATTCGGTCATCCGAAATTTTTCTGCACTGTGAACACTAACACTATTCACGTAAACAGTAATACTGTTCACATGAACAGTACCTACTATTCTTCCAGAGAAATTCGGAAGAAGATTCGGACGCATGGAGAAAAATTCGGTCGTCCGAATTTTGTGAATAGTGCATAAACAGTGATTACTGTTCACATGAACAGTGCCGACTATTTTTTTCACATGAACAGTACTACTATTCATATGAACAGTATTTTCTGAAACTAGCCGTTACTAGCCGTTTTATGGCTGTTTAAACTGATTTTTGAATTCTATAAAAGCCATAAACTCCAGATTTTTTAGTAGAACTTTGAACTTAACAAATCTTACATGCTCTAACTTGTTTTACATTAAATTAAATTGAAAAGCTCTCAAATTGCCTTGTGCTCAAAGGTGTACATTCAAGATTCCAAAGGCAAATGTGAAGTGGTGCTAGCAATTGTAATTATCCACCAAGAAGTGTTGGTAATATCCAAACTCCATTCTTCATGTTAATTCTGTTTTTCTACTAGCTCATTGCAAGGTTATCTTGTGACATAAAACTCTTTTGTGGTAGGGTGAGCCATAGACTAGATTAATCAAGGTTGTAGTGTAAAACCCGTGTGAGGGTGAGCCTTGGATTAGATTAGTCTTGAGGTTGTCTTTAGATATAAAATCCTTGTGGAAGGGTGAACCTTGTTTGTATAATTACTAGAAGAGGTTGTGAGTGTAAAACCATAGTGTGGTTAGCCTCTTATGTAATTGTTGAATTTGAGCATATAGTGGATTGATTGAAATCCTTGAGTGTGGACTCAAGGTAGTGGATGTAGATCTTGGAGAGATTGAACCACTATAAATCGTGTGTTCATTTGTTTATAGCTTTACTTGTTTACATACTTATGTTATTATTATTTGTTCTTAGTTGTTGATTGATTGGTTGTGAATTTATTGTTTGATCATCTTGTCTCAACCATTAAATCACATATAAACTTAGAGTTTGTAAATTTGAAGAAGAGCTTTTATTAAGGCAAAGGATTTGCAAAACAGGAAAAGATTTTGATAATTAGCCTAAGACCTAATTCACCCCCCTCTTAGGTCTTTCAATTGGTATCAGAGCAAGGTCTTCTTTTTAAGGTCTAACAACCTAAAAGTAAAGATTCTATAGCTAGTTTATCAAATTTGCCTTATATGGAAGGTTCCTCTACAAATAGACCTCCTTTGTTTGATGGTTCTAATTTTACATTTTGGAAATCTAGAATTAGAATTTTTATTTGTTCTATTAACTTTGATTTGTGGAGTATCATTGAGAAAGGTCCCTATGTTCCTATGAGAATAAAAGCTGATGGAATTACAAGGGAACAAAAGTCTATGGAGGAAATTGATGAGAACGACTCAAGAAAGATAACCTTAAACTACCAAGCAATGAATATCTTGAGTTGTGCATTGGACGTGAATGAATACAATAGAGTGAGTGAATGTGACACCGCTCATGATATGTGGAGACTTCTTCAAGCAACACATGAGGAAAGAGCCAATATGTGTTTTATGTCAATAAATGATGAGGTACAATCCACTCCTTCTACCTCTACTTATTGTGATGATGATGTTGATGATATTGATGATCCTAGTGAATTACTTGTTGAGATGTATGGAGAATTAAAGAAGGCTTCAAAAAGGAATAAGGAAATGAAAACCAAAATTAATGATTTATTGAATGAGAATTCAAAATTATTTTGTGAAAATAAAAAGCTTCTTGATTCTATTGAATGCTTGAATATTGAAAAAGAAGTTTTAAATGTCTCTTTACAAAATATGTCCCTTGAAAATAAGATTCTTTGTGAAAATATTTTGTCTCTTGAAAGAATGCTTGTTGATCATGAGACTTTGAAAAAGAAGGTTGATGAACTTACATCATGTATAGAAAAATTTACAAAAGGAAGGGACAATCTTGATAAAATTCTTGGAGCTCAAACATCTCTCCTTGTCAAAAAATGGTCTTGGTTACAATTATGTAAACAATGTACCTAAATATAACAAATTCTTTGTTAGAGCTACTTCTACTTCCATGCATCATACTTGTTGTACATATTGTGGAAAACATGGACACAAAGCCATTAGATGCTTCGTTAAAAGAAAAATAGAAAATGGTGTTAAAACTATTTGGAGAGTTAAAGGAATTATTACTAACCCCCATGGACCCAAGAAAGTATGGGTACCAAAGGATACTTCTTCTCCTTATTGCAGGTACGCTTCAATTCAAACTCAAGCACTACTAAAGGGGTATATTGATGATGTTAGCTTAAAGAATAACAGAAAACATCACATTCATAATCAAAGTCAAGACAAACAATGAAGGATTTGTTTTTGAGACAAGAAGAAAGGAAGAATTCTTGGAGTAACCAATGTTGGTAAAGGTTTCTTTCTTCTTTTTAAACAAATGTGGCTTATTGCTGATTTGAACTTTAACTTGCTTAGTATTAGCCAATTGTGTGACAATGGATAAGAAGTTAAATACCAACATGTGAAGTTTTAGTTGAGCATTCTTTGTTGTTAAGATTTAAAGATTTGCCAACCTTGACTTACCAATTGCTTCTATGAAATTGATTAAATAACATTGATAATGTGGAATTAAATTCATTGTTGATATGTTCTTGAAGTTGACTATATGTCATGATAAGATGATTAACTATCTATGCATTTGGTTTGCTAAAATCATCTTCTTAAAACTCTACAAAAAGGTTTGGATGTAGACAATAAGTTCAGTCATCCGAACTTATATGACAATATGACATTTTGTGATTTTGATCAATTACTTGCAAAATGTTTCATTATGTGTTTTATCTTGATAAGCTTGAATGTCTTGTAGCTTATGATAATGATGGATTTTCTTGGCATAGAAGATTAGGTCACTTAAGCATGGATTTGTTGAGCAAACTTTCCTCTCAAGATTTAGTTGGAGGATTGCTAAAAATATGTTTTGAGAAATTTATCTTTGAGATACTTGTCCATATGGAAAACAAACAAAAGAATTTTTCTGTTAGCCCTAAGGGCAAATCATGTAGTTTTGATTAATGACAAATATTGATGAGGACTAATATGCTTGTATGTTGTGATAGGAATTTTGGATTGAGAAGGAAGCAAGTCTCATTGCCTTGGAGCTAGCAATGCATGAACAACTCCAATATGTCAAAGTGATTGAAGATTGAAGAGTTTGTTCCAGATGTTAGAAGGCTTTGAAGACATGAAGTGTAGGTTGCATGTGCTTAATAGGTAAACTTTGTAAACCCTACACTCTTAAGCCTTGGAATCTATGAGTTGCAATTGAGAGCACAAAACTTGATTTAAATGGTTTCAATGGTTTTGAACTTACATAAATTATCAAGTTTTCATAAATAGTTTTTGCACATAAAAGATCTTTAATGACTTATCTTTAAGGCTAGAATGTTTTTCAACTTGTTTGAATTGATTTAAACATGTTTTGATAAAGTTTGAAAAATTCGGATGCAAAGTCGGTCATCCGAAATTTTTCTGCACTGTGAACAGTAACACTATTCACGTGAACAGTGCCTACTGTTCACATAAACAGTGCCTACTATTCTTTCAGAGAAATTCGGACGAAGATTCGGACGAAGCTGGAAAATTCGGTCGTCCGAATTTTTGTGAATAGTGTATGCACAGGCCTACTGTTCACATGAACAGTGCCTACTATTCTTTCAGAGAGATTCGGACGAAGCTGGAAAATTCGGTCGTCCGAATTTTTGTGAATAGTGTATGAATAGTACATGAACAGTATCGAATGTTTTTCCAGAGAAATTCGGACGAAGATTCGGACGAAGCTGGAAAATTCGGTCGTCCGAATTTTTGTGACCGGTGCATGAATAGTACATGAACAGTATCACTATTCACATAAACGATGACGTGAATAAGTACCACTATTCACATAAACGATGATTTTCGAAAATAGTCAGTTACTAGCCGCTTTTATGGCTGTTTAAACTGATTTTTGAATTCTATAAAAGCCATAAACTCCAGATTTTTTAGTAGAACTTTGAACTTAACAAATCTTACATTATCCAACTTGTTTTACATCAAATTGAATTGAAAAGCTCTCAAATTGCCTTGTGCTCAAAGATTGAAATTCAAGATTTCAAAGGCAACAAAGTGTGAAGGTGAAATATTGTGTAATCATCTACCAACAAAGTGGTAACATCTTACACACTCTCTTTTTTATCTTAATTGTGTTTTCTACTAGCTCATTTGCAAGGTTATCTTGTGACATAAAACCCTTTTGTGGAAGGGTGAGCCATAGACTAGATTAATCAAGGTTGTAGTGTAAAACCCGTGTGTGGGTGAGCCTTGGATTAGATTAGTCTTGAGGTTGTCTTTAGATATAAAACCATTGTGTTTGGTGAACCTTGTATTATTTGTATAATTACTAGAAGAGGTTGTGAGTGTAAAACCATAGTGTGGTTAGCCTCTTGTGTAATTGTTGAATCTGAGCATATAGTGGATTGGTTGAAATCCTTGAGTGTGGACTCAAGGTAGTGGATGTAGATCTTGGAGAGATCGAACCACTATAAATCGTGTGTTCATTTTCTTATTGCTTTACTTGGTTACATACTTGTGATTATTATTTATGCTTAGTTCTTGATTAATTGGTTGTGGTCTTATAGTTTGATAATCTTGTATTAATTATCAAATCACATATAACTTGGAGTTTGTGAATTTAAAGAAGAGCGTTTATTAAGGCAAAGGATTTGAAAAAAGGAAAAAAGATTTCGATAATTAGCCAAAGACCTAATTCACCCCCCCTCTTAGGTCTTACACTTTCAAACCCATGAAAATGATTTTAGACCTCAAAACATCTTGAGCTTCTTCAAATGGATTGTTTTGGACTTATACGGAACTCTAGTATTGATGACTTGAAGTATGCCTTACTAGTAGTTGATGATTTCTAAATATTCATTTTAGCATTATTCATTGTTCGAAAAGATTAAGTGTTTCATAAGTTTGTAAAATTATTCAAAAAGGTTCAAACCTCCATTGAAAATTGGAGAAGTGTTTCACAAGTGACAATGGGAGAATTTTACAACAAAGTCTTTACAAAATTTGCTTTGAAAATTGAATTTCATATAATTGTTTCAACTGCAAAAGCTCCACAATAAAATGGTGTTATTGAAAGAAAATTTTGAACTTTGCAGAAATTGGCTAGGTCTATGCTTTGTGAAAATTCTTCTTCAAAAATATTTTTGGGCCAAAGCCTTAAACACCACATGCTATGATAAATAGAATTCTTTTAAGATCATTTTGAAGAAAAACATCTTCTGATTTCTCTTTTATAGAATGCCTCAAGTTGCATATTTTAAAATGTTTGGTTATAAATGTCTTATCTTAAATTATTGTGACAACTTACTTAAATTTGGTAGAAAAATGGATATTGATATATCTTAGCTATTCTTCTTACGAAAAAGCATATAGAATTTACAATAAAAAGAACCTTACATGATGAGGAAACTATTCATGTTTGTTTTGATGAATCTTACATTTGCTTGGAAAGAAGAGATGAAGATGATGTAGGTACATCTATGAATGAATATCAAACTCATCTTCAAGCACCAACTTTGGAGAATCATACCAATGAGGAAGAAATGATCAAGATGACCAACCTAGTGGTGACCAAGAGCTTTCAAAGAACTTATGATATCCACAAAGGCCACCCTAAGGAGCAAATCATTGGTGATATCTCCCAAGGAGTAAAAATAAGGCGGTATTTTATCAATAACTTTATTCTTTTATTTCATATGAGCCTAAAAGTATTAATGATGCCTTGTGTGATGATTTTTGGATTATTGCTATGCAAGAGGAATTAAATAAATTTGAAAGATACAATATTTTGGATATTCCTAAATCTCATGATCATTCTATTATTGGAACTAAATGGTTTTTAGAAATAAACTTATTGAATCCAGAGAAGTTGTTAGAAACAAGGTTAGACTTGTTGCCTAAGGATTCAATCAAGAAGAGGAAATTGATTATGATATGAAACCTTTGTTCCGAATGCTAGACTTGAGTCCATAAGAATGCTTTTGACTTGTACTTGCTTTAATTTATTTCAAATGAATGTCAAAAGTGCTTTTCTAAATGGTTCTATTGAGGAAGTGGTTTATGTGGAACAATCACCCGGTTTTGCTCATGAAAAGTTTCCTAACCATATTTTCAAACCTTCCTAAGTTTTGAATGGTTTAAAACCAACTCCTAAAATTTAGTGTGAAAGATTGAGTAGTTTCCATCTTTCAAAAGGATTTTCAAAAGAAAACCGAAATTACCCTCTTTATAAATTCCTCATGCAACAATGATCTATAACTTGTCCAAATATATGATACAACTTTTGGTGCTTCTAATACTTCAATTTGTGATGTATTTTCCAAGTCGATGCAAAGTAAATTAGAAATGAGCATGATAGGAAAACTCAATTTCTTTCTTGGCCTACAAATCAAGCAAACCAAGAATGGCACTTTCATGAATCATGTTAAGGTATAAGCACTTTCATAAGTTTATCAACTATGCATGACAAGAATAAAATGGTTTCATAGGAGTAGTCAACTCTATTTGACTGCAAGTAGAACTAATATTATGTTTGCAATGTGTTTGTGTGCTAGATTTCATCTTTTCATAAAGAGTTTCATTTGATTGCTATTAAACACATTCACTATTACCTTATTAATACTCTAAGTGATTATGGTCTATATTTCAAATGTGTGGCTATATTATGTGATAACACTAATGCAATAGATTTGACCATCATACTATTCAACAAACTAGGACAAAGCATATAGAGATCAAACTTCATCTCATTAGATATAATTCTACTAAGGATAATACTTATTTAAAGCATGTTTGCATTCATTGATATCGTTACTAAGTCATTGGCCGAAGAAAGGTTTGACCAATCTTAGAAGAAGCTTAGGGATTTCAAAATTCAATAACTAACGAGTATATTCAAGTGTGTAGCTCCAGGTGAGGACAAAGAAGCCTAGCATGAGAAAAGGAAAGGGAAAAGCCAAAGATAGAGAAGGAGGACTAGTAACCAACGAACCAAGGAAGGTTTATATTTCTCAAATCATGTAATGGCTGGGTAGATTTGTCATAGTGGAGGCTGCTACTGAATTTGATGATTGGACAAAAAGGATCCATAAGACAAATCCAAGCCACAAGGTGGATGTCATCAAACTATCCGAAATGGGTAATATACTCTCGTTTTTAAATAATATGAGCTGGACTAGTTTGCTTGTGTTTGATGCTATTACCTTACTTAGTTTATGGAGTTTAAGCAAATAGTATGAAAGAAAGAGGTGAGCGAGTTGGTGATAAATCTATTCAGTGGTATTCTTTAAGAATATCACAAGTTGATTTTGGATATTGATAATGCATTGCTCAATAGAATTCGTGATGTTGAGAATGTTGGGTTTAGGCATTATTCTTCCGGGGGACATTGTTTTATAAGTGAGTTATACTCATATGAAAGAATTGAGAATGCCTATATAAATGAAGAAGCCTCAAGACTAGAAAGGAGAGAGAGATAAAAGCTTTTTGATGGTTAAAAATATATATATATTTTTTGGAATCACATGCTTATTACCTTGATTATAGCATACTTTGGGCACAAATCTTTTGTTGATTATATGTATGTTGTAATTATGCTAGCCATGCATAAAAAAATATATGAATTTTTGGATATATATAGTGCTAAAGAATATAATGGAGCAAGAAGAACAGAAAAATTATTCCCGAAAACAAAGTAAACTTGAATAAACTATCCAATATGGGTAATGTTCTATCTCTATTTGATGATATTGATTGGAGCAATTTAATAGTAGTTGATGAAGAATTTTATACTGCCATTATATATGATTTTTATGCAAATCTTAAAGAAGAGAGAATTGAACATGAGGGGAATAATGTAGTTCAATTGTATTCCTCTAGAGTATATCAAGTGGATTTTGAGTTTAATAATGCCTTAGTGAACATAATTTGTGAGGTAGATGATAATGAGGCAAGGTATTACTCATTGGGACAGCATTGCTTTATTCATGGATTGTTCACAAATGAAAGATTTGAAGAAGCTTTCACAAATGGTAGACAATTTAGGTCAATTAGGGAAAAGAAAATCAAAGCCTTTGATGCTAGAGGAAGGGTTATGTATCACATGACTACTACTATGCATTTGGTGATTATGCTTGCCTTGCATGAGCATAGAAGACTAAACTTTGGATTCATGGCATTGAAGCATATGATTAGTGCAAGAAAACCAGCCAACGAAGCCTTATCGTATGGGAGACTATTAACAAGAAAGTGAGGATGTTGAGGAAGAAGAAATGAAGAAGAAGAAGAGAGAAAAAAAAAGGGAAATTCTTGCTGAAGAAAGGAAAACCAAAATGAGGCATGAGTTATCTAGTAAGGGGGAGAAACCTTCCACAAAAGAAGACTATTTGACGAGGTACCCTCTATTGAAGGAAAAGAATTTGAAAGTAATAATCTCACTAGAAGTGATACCATAGTTGCCAAGGTGTAACACTGTTCACATGAATAGTATTTTTCAGAGAAATTCGGACGCAGACGCAGCTGGTTAAGTTCGGGCGTCTGAATTTTGAATAGTAATAGTGAACAGTAACACTATTCACATGAACAGTAGTTACAGAAAAATTCGGACGCACAGTTCGGACGTACAAGAAAAATTCGGTCGTCTGAATTTTGAATTGTATCGTCTGAATTTTCTGAAACTAGTCGTTACTAGCCGTTTTATGACGGTTTCAACTGATTTTCAAAATCTATAAAAGCCACAAACTCCAGATTTTTGAAAGAACTTTTGAACTTAAGAAATCCTTCAAGCTCTAACTTGTTTTACATCAAAATTATTTGAAAAGCTCTCAAATTGCCATGTGCTCAGAGGTTAAAATTCAAGATTCCAAAGGCAAGAAGTGAAGTGGTGCTAGCAATTGTATTCATCCACCAAGAAGTGTTGGTAACATTCAAACTCTATCTTTACATTATTGTTGTGATTGATACAAGGTTATCTTGTGATGTAAAATCCTTTTGGTAAGGGTGAGCCATAGACTAAATTAATCAAGGTTGTGGTGTAAAACGCGTGTGTGGGTGAGCCTTGGATTAGATTGGTCTTTAGGTTGTCTTTAGATTGGACGTGAATGAATACAATCGAGTGAGTGAATTTGAAACTACTCACGATATGTGGAGACTTCTTCAAGTAACACTTGATGAAAGAGCCAATATGTGCTTTATGGCAATAAATGATGAGGTACAATCCACTTCTTCTACTTCTACTTGTTGTGATGATGATATTGATGATCCTAGTGAATTATTTGTTGAAATGTATGAAGAATTAAAAAAGGCTTCAAAAAGAAATAAGGAAATGAAACTCAAAATTAATGAGTTATTGAATGAAAATTCAAAATTACATTGTGAAAACAAAAAGACTTCTTGAATCTATTGATTGTTTGAATATTGAAAAAGAAGTTTTAAATGTCTCTTTACAAAACATGTCCCTTGAAAAAAAGATTCTTTGTGATAAGATTTTGTCTCTTGAAAGAATGCTTGTTGATAATGAGACTTTGAAAACGAGGTTGATAAGCTTACATCATGTATAGAAAAAGATGATGATTAAGATATCTTTCGTAAACAATTTTAGAAAGCAAGTATTGTGATCAAAGTTTTGAAAAATTAATATTTTGTTCCAATGTATAAATTAACCATCTTGAAAATGTTTCACATAGACATGTCTTATCAATAGCCATTGGATTATAACACAATATCTATAAAGGATGTTGAAGAACTCTTTGATTTTGAAATACCATACCTATGCATCGTTAGTACAATAACTGTTTGCATGCAAGTAAATATCTATTCTAATTCTCCTCTAACGAATAATTTTTGAGATAACCTTAAATTTTTCATTTGATATCTTCATGAGATAGTTTATCTCAAATATTAAGAAAATTTAACTTCAGTTAAAATGTATATACAAGATATAAGTTACTTATATAATCCACACAAATCATATTATCTATAACATGTGTATTAGCAAATTCTTTGAGTCATGTTGAAGAAATAGAAATCATAAAGTTGGTTGAGAATATGTGTGATCATGATTAATGTATTATTATATTTGAGATAATTATGTATCATTTGAAAAGGAATTCTAACTATATTGTTGGATGACAAAAAAGTTTGAGAATATATTAAAGAAGACAAAATTCATCGTTCCTTCCATAATAAGGTGAATTTGATGCGCCACAAGTTTGATCAAAAGTGAAAATTCAAAAAATTTGTTTACGAGGATATTACCGATTGAAATATTTGATATTTGAATTTTTACATGCGTCGATTCAATAATGTTCAAAATAGGGAAAGAAAAGCATAAGAATAGACATCTAACAGGACGTATTATATATATATATATATATATATATATATATATATATATATATATATATATATATCTGTTAGCCCTAAGGGCAAATTATGTAGTTTTGATTAATGACAAATATTGATGAGGACTAAAATGTTTGATTATTGTGTGATAGGCTCTGTAAATTGAGAAGTATAAAGTCTCATTGCTTTGAAGCAAAAGTTCAAGAACAACTTCATTTAAGCAAGTATTTGAAGTTTGAAGAATGTTGTTCTAAAGATGATCAAAAGGCATTGAAGACTTGAAGTGTAGAGTGCATTTAACTTTTAGGTAAATTTCTATGTAAACTCTACACTTGCATGTCTTAGTTATCATTGAATGCATAAGAGAGCATAAAAATAATCTTATGATTTTTAAAAAGGCTTTGAATGAATCTTTTTTATAAGATATGTTAGTAAACTTCATATGTTCTTGTTTTTCAAGCTTATATATGGTTAAATAAGTTTTCTATACATATCAAATGTTTTTCAAACTCATTGAAGTTATATCTCAAATGATTTTACAAAGTTTGAAAATGCTTTCAAAAAATTCGGTCGTCCGAATTTTGTAGCAAAGTTTACTACTATTCTTCCAGCAGAAATTTCGGAAGAAGATCTGGACGCGACTAAAAATTCGATCGTCCGAATTTTTGGCCTTCAAAGATGGTCACTATTCTTCCGAAAAATTCGGAAGAAGATTCGGACGCGAGCAAAGAAAAATTCGTGCCGTCCGAATTTTTTGTTCTCAAACGATGGTTACTATTCATCCGGAGAAATTGGACGAAGATTCGGACGTAGCTCAAGAAATTCGGTCGTCCGAATTTTATGAAACTAGCAGTTACTTAGCCGCTTTTATGAACGCTTTTAATAGATTTTCAAATTCTATAAAAGCTATAAACATGCAAATTTTTGTAACTCTTGAAATCTTGAAAACTCCAAACATTCAAAAGCATTTAGCAAACATTTCTTAAGCTCTCTTATGTCTTGTGCATTCAATTGATCAATCCAAAGACATCAAAGTGTGAAGGTGCAAAATTGTGTAATATCTACCATCAAGTGGTAACTTCTACACATTCTTCTTTACTTATTCAATTGTGTTGATCTACTAGCTCTAGCAAGGTTATCTTGATAACATAAAACCCTTTAGGTAAGGGTGATCCTTGAAAGTGTGATTCAAGGTTGTTTAAGATATAAAACCATTGTTTGTGGTGAGCCTTGTATTGTAGACATTACTAAAAGAGGTTGTGAGTGTAAAACCATAGTTTGGTGAACCTCTCTTGTAATTTGTAAACCTGAGCAATTAGTAGATTTGTTGAAATCCTTAAGTGTGAGCTTAAGGTAGTGGACGTAGATCTTGAGGATCGAACCACTATAAATTGTTTGAGTTCCTTGCTATTGCTTTCATCACTACATTGCTATCAATTATCTATAATTAGCTTACATAACCTGTTCTTGGTCTAAACGCATAAAAGGTTTAAGTTTACGAAAATTATCCAAATACTTAATTCACCCCCCTCTTAGGTATTTCAATATCAATTATGTGAATATCTATTATCCCAAATATTAATTCATATTTGAGGTTATAAAATATGAAATGTTAAGAATTACAACTGAAGTTGTAACATCCATCATTTATAGATTATTATCTCCATTATCTTAGAGAACATGGGAGATCACGAGAAATAAGTTATGTAAATTATAAAAAAATGTATTAATAACTTTTGATGGGAAAAGTCACTTTCAACTCTATAAATAGAATCATATGGAATAGCTTGTAAGAATATGTATAATAAAAAACTCTCAATAAAATTATAATTCTTTTCATTTTCTCTCTACAAGTTTCTTTTCTATTTTCTTCCATTCTAGTTTTCTTATTTGTTGTTTCAATTTTTTTGTACCAATGACTACACACCAACAAATTCATAACAGATACAAAGATCGTTTAATTTTAATTCATATGAAATTCTACAATTACTTAATTTGCGTTTGAACTTGGATTGCAACTCAAAGTTCAAAAAATTAAAAAAAAATTATTTTTTAATTTAAGCTCCACTTCTTCATTCACAAACAATTCATTTTTACGATTTTCAATACAACTTACCAAAAAAAAAGTAATAATCCCAATACATCATTTTTTTAACAAATAAAAATGAACAAAGTGAGTATTTTGCTGACAACAATAGTATTTGAAACTGAGACTCCAGGGTCAAATAATTGCTGCGAATTGACTGAGTTCTGAGTATACAGTCTTTTCGTTTCATTAAAAACTAGAAAATGAACCATAAAGGACCTAATGGAAAGTCCGATATCCCTAGCCTCCAGGAAATAAGAAAAAAGGATTAGTCAAACGTCTGAACGGAAAAGCTTCATGGAAGTCATGAGGTGTGATCTGATTGAATTTTTATTGGAAAATCTTTATCTTACATTCTACATTTGTAAAAGCACATTCAGGTAATCTGAATAAATTTTTGTTTGAAGATTCTTATCTTCTACTCTATAAAATCACATTGAGGTAATAATAATCAAGACTCAAATTAAAAAGTTTGTATTTATTTTGAAAATTAAATGCAATACAATCCTTAGTTCCTTACCCCAATTTTACTTTTTAAGAAGTCGATATGCTGCTAGTTATCTTTCAGCTGAAACTGCAAAAATAAAGAAAAGAATCACCCCAAGTAATCCTGTCCCAGCCTTGATAAAGATGCGAAACTTGACTCCTGTTTTTGGACCAAATAGAATAAATGTAAATCAGCGACGCAAATAAGGCGCTTTAAGACTTTCGAACAATATATATATATATATATATATATATATATATATATATATATATATATATATATATATATATATATATATATATATATATATATATATAATTTGTTAAACAACAATCTCACAATAATGTATTCCAGCTTTTCCAACTCACCCTACATGTTATAAAATGGACAGTTATCAAGCACGGTAGTAAGTATAGAAGATACTGATTTCACTATGCTAAAACCAACTTCTGGAATATTTCTAGGAGTCCTATAAAAGCCTAATGATGAAACAAAATACAGCTAACACGGATTCTCCAGGTTCTAAGCCAAAACCTAACAAGAGACGAATCTAAACAAAGTAAGATTTATAATACAGAAACCAGAGATAGGGCCTTCTGTTATATGGTCATCGTGCTCAGAAAAATAGTTTCATGTATAAACCCCGTCGATTATAATTTGATGCTGAGAAAACAAATCACCTATAATTTCTATCAGCATTTTCAACGTTGCTTACGAATTATGCTTCATTATCATCTTCATCTTTCTCCTCATTGCCTCCAGCCTCAGCTTCCTCATCATCCTCGTCTTCGTCATCAGTCATGTTATTTATAACCTCCGTAATTATAGCCTTGACTTCTGCTTTCCTGTGCATCAAATCCACACCGAAGTGGGTTCCTACAATCACCAAAATCTAAAGGTCAGCAAAAACAAAGTTGAGGATAATAAAGTTTCTAATGTAGCGTACAAATAAAGGCAAGACGTACCAAGTTGCCTGAGGATATCTGATAAGGTAGCCTGCAATTCAAGTGGACAAAACTTACTAATTATCTACATGTAATCAGAAATTATATATGGACCGAAAAAGTGAACTTTTCACAACTTCCACGGGAAGTATTTAACGCCACTTACAGTATTAAAATCTACTTCCTTCAGAATATCCACTACTACAGAGTGCATTTCTTCTCTGCTAGGTTCCGCCTTAGACTTCTTGCCACTTTTCCCTTTACCTCCTGCTTTAAAGTGCTTGAAATTATGACAAGATCAGGAAAAAAGAAAATATCTGACAATATGGCTTTAATAAGTTAATGAAACATTGAAGTAGACAATGACCACTATTGAAGACAAAAAGTATAAGAACAGATGGAGGCTACAGCACATTAGAAGTTTGAACTTGCATAAATGGAGAACATAAAGAAGGAAAGGAGACCCGGGGGGGGGGTTGCAGGGGGAAGGAAGGGAGAGGAGGTGACTAGTAAAGCAAATGACAAAACAAGTATAATAGGTAGGTAAATGTAGAACTAATAAGAGCTTCACAAATATATTGAAATCCTTAAGATTGAGGTATTCGAAAGGAGAAGAACAGATGGATAAGATTTTTTGTTGTTTGGATTGATTTTTTATGAAGGAAACGAATGAAGGGGAATGAGGGGATTAGTTTAAGTATCTAAACTAGTCTCTCTTCCGTCGAAAAGTGGATGGAAATGGAGGGAAAGGAGACTAACTAAATGATTTTTCTCAGCTAAATTAACCCTATCTTCTTGTACTCACCTAATGACATGGATAAAGATGCAAATAATAACCTCATCCTTCCCTTTCCTTCCATGAGCTATTCAAGCGCAACAAAAAGCTAATCTTCTCCCGCCCTTTCCTTTCCTCTAACTCCTCTCCTTTCCTTCAATCCAAACATAGCCTGAAACAATTAAGTTAGACGCACTTTCAAGCTATAGGGGTCAACAATCTCTTTTTTCATTTTTAATAATTATTGCATAGAAGAAGTGAAAACTTTGTCTTTAATATTAGTTGTAGCACTTTGGACCTCCATGGTTGATTTGAAACCTCCATCCTGTTTTCACTTTTCTTGTAAAATCTTATCAACCAAGCAGCATTGTCAATCTTTCATCAAAACAAAGAGTTCTCATAGGCAATGCGACCACCTATCAAGCTCTTCTCTCTTTGATTCTAGATCTACTGACTTGCTGCCTTTACGAACCCCTTTTTTCTCTTCTCTATGCTTCTCGATCGGCAAAGATGACTATAAATTCAGCTCTCTCACAGTCACCACCAGGGGAGGGTGAAGAAGGAGAAAGTAAAGTCGAAGATCAGGATGGGGAAAAGAGAAGATATGAATGTCTTCATCAAGTTTCTAGCAGTAGGTAGGCACCTTATTCAAATTTTCCCTTGGTCTTCTGCTGCTAAAAGTGAAGATGAAAGGAGATAGAAAGGTTGATGACAGGAATAGGGAAAAGAGAAGACGGCCGGAGTGAGAAGGTGACAATGATAAAGGGTTAGTAGGTTACAATATTCATCTAAGAATTTTCCTTAATTTAGAGTACTAATACAAAATTAGTCATATATAAATGATGGATTTTAGGGAAATGTAGTTGTATGACATTTTTACCCTTAAAAAAGGGGCATGTGGCATACACATGACCTAGCACCGCCTCCAACCACCGGATTCCGCCGTCTAAGAGCATTTCAAGCCCCTCAAAAATAGATTAAGGTTACGAGTAACAAAAAGGGGAGTTGGTCAGGAGTGGCAATATGAAATAGTTTAGGAGCATTTTTGGCAAATTTCTCTAATTAAATTTAAGCAAAACCACCAGTTTATTTTTGTTATACTACTACTGTGCAAATTGTTGAATTCATATCACAACTTACAAACTGAACCAGCAAGAATACATGTGCTAATTTTGAACAACTAAATATAATCTACATGGCAAATTAATCAATCAAATGTGAAACCCAAGGTTACAAATAAGCAATTAGAACTTATAGGAAAATTGTGTATGGCAGGGCCTTCACAGATTTAAGCTCAAGATCACAAGAAAAAAGAACGAAAAACTAGCAATCTTAAGCCTAACAATTGATGAACAATAATCCCTTTAGAACATAATGAAGCATCACTATCCATTGAGACTCATGTAAAATGCTCAAAGACAAGATTAAGAGGATTTGAAAGATAATGATTATAGTAAAGTTGAATAGAGTTTTAATAGTTTGTAACAAATACATTGCCATGTAATAGTAGTTGTATGTATCCCTAGGATATCATAGTAAACCTAGCTATATTTAACTGCAGGCTGCCTGAAGTAATTTTGGTCCAAAAATGCCTTTGCTCTGCTTGGATTGGTTTCTTTCTCAAAACTTTCTATTCTTTTTCCAAAAGTTCAACTCTAGACCCAACATCTTCTCTCGCAACTTACCCAAACCCCCGTAGAAAGCAAAAATTTTTCAAAGAGAAAATCAATCCGAATAAAGCCAAGTTACTTTTGAATTTTTCTTAGTTTTTAAGTAGTTTTCCTTCGTGGCTTTTGATGTTCACGTATATTCATTGTAACAGGTTTAGGTTGGCAACAATAAAAAAATGGAACTTGTTCGTCCTGAGGATCTGCCTCAGCCCTCTTCCCCTGCTATTCTCTAGCAGCATTCTTTCCTGCCCTCAATTCCTTCTGCTCTAAACTAAACTCTTCCTGTCCTATAATTCCATTACTAGTACTTCATAACTCAGCCAACACAACCATATCAGCCACGACTCAAGCTGAAATGATGCTGCATCAGCTTGGTACCAGAGCTAAAAAAACATTCTCGTGCTCTTTTCCACTCCGTGCTTTGCTTTCCTCAAGCATAATTGCTATAATTGCTGAACTTGAATCACAGTTGGGGGAACTGTTTCAATAGGTTTAAAGCTTATTTGCAAGAGTTTAAATTCCGGAATAGATTCTCTGAAAGCCACTATCAATTCCATTAAAGCTTTTATAGATATTTCTCTTGCTACGAAAGAGAGTAAAGACTTAAAGCAAAGGATGAAGTTCCTATCTCTTTAGCAGATAATGAAAAACTAAGCATGTATTACAATTCCTGGTTCACTAAGAGAAGCTCCTATAACTAGAGTATCTAGCCATACTTCTCAACAACACATCCTTGACGTGCCTCATGAAGCTGCAGAACACACTAAAGAAACCCAAGCTCAAATGGAAGAACAAGAAACCAAAGTTCAGAAATCTGA
Organism: Rauvolfia tetraphylla; assembly: GCA_030512225.1. Classification (NCBI taxonomy): domain Eukaryota; kingdom Viridiplantae; phylum Streptophyta; class Magnoliopsida; order Gentianales; family Apocynaceae; genus Rauvolfia; species Rauvolfia tetraphylla. The sequence continues at coordinate 1,021,670 of JAJQKT010000009.1, read as the reverse complement.
GGTCAAGTATGAAAGTAAGGTTGAGACTCATGCAAAACAGGAATCTTTCCCAAATTTCTTGCTTTCCCTTGCATGGGTTTTGTTCTTGTGGATGTAATTAATGGATAGCCATTATTTGGTTCCTTTCTACCTCCAATGGCTTATTATCACTCGAGAATGATGAAGACTTCAGTCTTCAAAATAAGTTACACCAGACATGATTTCTTATCCAAGGCACTTTAAAACTCGGGATTGAGTTACTTCAATGCCAGGAAGAATATGTAGAATCAAAAGAGAAGATTAAGAGATCTGGAAGATCATAGTAATAAAAGGGTTGAAGATCTTTTAATTGTTTCATAACAAATATTGAGTCTCGTAATAGTTGGAAGTTTGTTTCTCTGGGTTATGATAGATTAAATTAGCTAGGGTTTAGCTGCAGCCAACCTAAACTAGTTTTGTTAAAGATTTCTGCTATTAAGTAGCTTATGGTTGAAGATTTCTTAGTTTTCAAGTAGCTATTGGTTCTAGGGTTTTGATCTCTCTATATATCATCAAAACAGCCCTAGATGCAAGAGGATTATTGAATGATTAATAGAGCTTGTTTCTTATGAGGTTTTCCTTCTCTCCCCTCTATTCTCTTACTGAATCATTTCCTACCATCTATTCTGTTCTTCTAAAAGTAAACTCTTTTCTCTTCTATAATTTCATCACTGCTAAAATCAATTAAGCAACAGCAAATCAACCACCACTCAAGCTGAAAATTTGCAGCATCAGGAAAATATCAACTTTCATAAATTGCACTTGAGATGAATGAACCTTGATCTTTTTCTGGAACTTTTGCTGAAGAGTTGCTTGACGCTTTCTTTCTTGGAGCTTTTTCTCTTGTAGGAGCACATTGCTCTTTATCACCCTCCTTTTCAGCCTTCTGTTTCTTAGTAGAAACCTTGGCTTTCAGTGTTGACTCGCCTTCAGAAACACGTTTCTTTGATGCAGAACTGGAAGAATCTTTACTAGATTTAGCCAAGCTTTTGGGAGATTTAGATGGACCTGCTTTCTTGACACCTTTAGAGATCTCTTTGGTTCTTCCCCCAGAATCCTTTTTCACAGTCTTCTTAGCATTTTGTTCACTTGACACTGGTTTCTTCTCTTGATGTTCCTGCTCCTGTCCATCATCGTCTGTGTTCTTTTCCTGATCACTCCCTGTTTTGACAGCTATCTCATCATCATCGTCATCCTGAGAATCTTCTTTGCTGTCCGAAGCTTCAACTTCTTCGACCTCATGTTTATACTTTTTCTTGAGCTTTTCTGCTTCTTGAGATGCCTTTTGTTTCTGAGAACAATTAGCAAATTAAAATAAAGAAAGATCACTAAAATCTGGAAGAACTATCAACTCCCCCACCCCCACCCCCCAAAAAAACAGAAATAGAAAACAAAAAGAAAAACACAGCAAAATTACTGCTGCAGAAGGCAAGTCAAAAGACAAAATTTTCTTCTGTGTTTGACATATACAAAGGAAGCTTTAGAAAAGATGAAGTATCATGGAACAGAGATCTTGTAGATTAGCAATGCAGCATATTTACAGGTAACCATAGTATTTTAAACATAGTTGTGCAATCATATGAAAAATCCTCATGCCATTGCTCAAGCTTGCTTTGAATATGTGCTGAACATTGGCATGCCATTGCTCAAGCTTCGCCACAGCAACTGCCATGTCTCCAACCACAGTTGCTCACCTCCCCATTTCTTCTCTTCTCTTTTATTATCTATCCTTTTGTCACAGCCACATGTTGTCACCACCTGTCTCTTCTCTCTTCTATTGTAACCCCCTCCAACCACCCCTAATCTCCAATTTTTCTCTAAAAGTTCAAGCTGCTTGTGCTGCCCTGACGGAGAGGAGACTACAAATACCACAGACTCCCCCCTCCATTTTCTAACCTCCAGGAGCCCTTTACCTTCATTTTTGTATCTATTTCTGGCTCAATATCTCCAACCGAAGGATTTGAACTATATTTGTGTAGTTTTAATCACGGTGAGTTGGTTAGCAGTGAAGGCAGAAGAGGAAGATAGAAAAGAGAGAAAAAGGGTTACAGAGATGGAGGCTGGTTGAAGTGGAGCAGTGGGTAGAAGTTGTAGGGTCTGGTGGCGGCACTGGCGAGGCTGTGTCTAGGAGGTAGCTAGGGTTCTGTTGTAGGGGGAGAAAGTGAAAATTAATAACAGGGTTTTTTTCCTGTTTTGGCAATTATTAGCAACATAATTATTAGTCATTAATAAAATATTATGGGGGCATAATTATCAATGCAACTAATAAGTTAATATCATTCCAATATTCCATAAATGCCTTTTCACTACCTAACCATTGACAAGGTCAATGGTGGCAATCCGCATGTTTTTTACGAATAGGGACTAAAGTGCTTTGAACCCAAACTTCATATGGGCAATCCGCATGTCTTTTAAGAAAGATAGTTTTACCTTAATGCAGCATTTGGAACATATAATTTTAAAGGAGATAAAAGCAAAGCCTAACAGAAATGATTTTCTTTCTGTTGGCTCTCAAACACTTAAATACTCTTCAAGGCTGAAGAAAGAATCTAGAATCTCAACTCTCCCTCCTTGAAGGCCCACATTTCTACTTTGGGTTTTTCCAATTTGAATGTCCACTTTACTAAAAGGAATATACTTTCAATCCAAAATGTCCATTACTAAACTTACTTAGAAGAAAAGAACAGTGAAAGCAATAACACATACGGGTTTCGTACTAGTTCTTTTTAACTATTAAGATGGTAAAATTAAGAGCTTTGAACACTCCCTAAATTTTTGTGCAATGTTAAGTGTGGCATTCATGTTAGGGAGGAGGCAGTAATATTTACCTTAATTCTCTGGTTCCTTAATTTTAGTAAAATTTATTTAGGACCCTGTTGGAGTTTGGACTACAATTTAAGTGAGATGAAGATGCAACAGCCCTCCCCCCACCCCAACCTTCACATTTTCCTTTAAAAAATTAGACCTAAAAAGTTTTCACAAAAAGTTGAAAATAGACAAATGATTGATGAATGATGACACTACTGTGATTATTTCTTAAAATTTTCATTAGAATTGATCCAATATTCTTCATCCAGAGTCTTCAATACTCCGAGTGCAGCTTTTAGAGCTTCAGAACAATAGGGAACAAAAGTATAGATGCATATATATGGTTTCAAGAGCTTTTCACTATGATTACAACACTTTCCATACAAGCACATTTCTGTTGGCTCTCAAACACTTAAATACTCTTCAGCATTTTCCATACAACATCCGGATAGTACTGTAGAAGTCTGAAACAGATCCTATAATCAATTTTGGATGCCATTCAACCACAAAGGTTCATCCAAACCCCCCAAGAGAGTCACATACTCATTATCCATAAATACATTAACTAGTATATTTCCTCACGTAGCTGACTTGCAGTTATAACAGTGTAGTATACGGGAGAAGTCATTGTTCCTTGGTCTAAGCAAATAAAATGATAAATAACACACTTTCATTTATTTAAAAAAAGCACATACTAAAACTTGTTTAAATGCTATAGAATCATTCAAAATTTATAGGTTCCACCAGTATCAAGCCAACACAAGACTCCTAGGTCATTTATGTGGACAATCTTGCTCTCTTGAGAAAAAAATAAGTTCTTTTAGTCTTGTGAAGAACAAATCCCGCATCAATGTACTGGGGAAGATTCTTTACCACACCCATCAATATACATAAGGACAAAACAAAATAGAAACATAAGCTGTACGCATTCCTTGAGTTCCAAATTGAATACGCACATTCACTTGGCAAAAAGATCGACAAGAATGTTTGCAAACTTCATTTTACCGCCTTCAACTTTATAAATTATGCCTTTAGGTAATAATGGCTTCATATTTTTCCTTTAGTTTTGGGTGGCTGCAGTGGATACTTAGATACAGAGCATTTTATGCATACAGGAAATTCACTTTGGAGCAACCTTGGAAAGGTAGACATTCAATTCAAGATGCAGCAATGGGTGTACTGGTCTGAGAAGATTAAAAATGTCAAGGAAGTTAAAGCATGCTTGACAAGTTAAGCACATTCGTTAGGAAGAAGAGAAAAGACAGAAAGCATGCTTGCCAATATTTAGTACTACCTTTTATCAAGAACATATAGTAAGGACTTCATAATAAGAAATGGTTACCAACATTTTCTGTGATGGTCATACAATCAAAGTGCCAATAGAAGTTGCCAGTCATTTCAAGTGTGCATATCCACATCAGAACATATATAAAAGAAAACACAAATAGCATGTGTAATGCAGCACTTATTTTCTTCTTTTATCATCCCCAACGCACATACCATTTAACTAAAAAAGAGAGAGGGGGAAGGGGAGATAGAGAAACGAGGAGGGAATCTTTTTCTTCTTTTTTCCCCATAATCAAAAAAGGCATTAATAGATAAAACCACATGCATACTGTTATTTCCTCGACAGAATTACTGGGATGAATATTATCAACAGAATGCTACCAGATTAACCAGTTTGTCCAGATGAAATCTACTTTCATGAAAAATTTTCCATGTTCATAATATCTAAGTTACAAACCTTTACAGATTTTTCTGCAGCTGTATCTGAAGAACCAGAGGCTTTACTTGCTGAAGCCTTTCCCTTTCGCTTCTTACTCTTCTAAGGCAAGGAGTAGATAATTCAGCAAAAATATTGTACGATGGATCAATTAAAATTCAGTAGTAGAGGATATCAAGAGAGTAAGTATTTAAGTTATGAGAGAATAGTGTGTGTCTGCTGTGTGTGTGAGAGAGAGTGTGTGAGAGTATAAGACCTACATTTTCCTTATCTGAAAGCAAAGTATCTGTTGTAACATGTGGTGATTCCAAAAATTCCAATAACTTTGTCGAGAGTTCTTCCTGAGGAACATGTACGAGCCAGATCAAATGATTGACAAATCAAGAAATAGCATAATCACCAGCACAGATATCACTAGTTACTTGCCTTCTTTATAACAGCTCTATTCACTGGAATATTCAGTATATCACAAAAGTCCAACAATTTCTCTTTCACACATTTGTCAAGCTTCTCCCTCACTTTAGCCCTCTGCTTTTCATCCTGAGAAGTAGCAACCCATTATAACCATAGGATGCAAGTTTAACAAATCTGCATAGTTAACAAAGGAAGCACCAAGGACACCTATTAACACTAAATGAACTGCATCGAGTAGAAAACAGGGACATGAAGGATTTCCATTAACAGTAATAAATCACGCTTTCCGGCTTTTGTGAAAGGATGGAAAGCAAGTAAAGTCAATGAAGCAAAATCATCCCTTTCTTATATTCCGTGCATCTCTAATTTTTCAGATTTCATGCTCTTCTATATTTTGAACATGCCAAAAAGGAGGATCTAGAAAGCCCAGTACATTATATCAGGTCATAGTACCCATTTCCTCCTGTCAATTATATCATCCAAGTAACTTTTAATGGATAAAAGCAACATATGAAAGACGGAAGAATGAGTAACACCTACCAGAATTTAGTATATACATATATATATATATATATATATATATATATATATATATATATATATATATATATATATATATATATATTTGTAATAGACTTTAGTAATGTTATGTATGCTTTTTGAGAGAGAGTTACCTCTTTTTCAGCCCAAGGATATCCAGAAAACATGCCTATATTTTTCTTCAAACTATGTGCCTGCAAAACAAAGAGTATAGAGAAAGAATATATACGACTGATTTTCTACTCAATTTCTAATAAACTTACAACAGAAAGAGATCTGAGCCTGCTAAAAAAGCAAGTAACACAGTGAACAATTCAAAAGTATTTTGACCTCACCTTTGTTTTCTTGCCAAAAAGAATGGTGTGAAGCATCTGCAGGTTGTCATCAGGTTTTCTCTTAGACAACTTGAAAGCCACTGAAACATTTTATGAAATCATACATAAGCGATCCACCTAAAGGAGAGTTGAGTCAAGATTCCTAACAACTATCAGCAGACATCCTGATATTTATTAGATGATTAAAATATGATGAACAATCTTAATATAACAAACAGTTAAGGTCCTTTTGATAACTGATTGTAATCCACTGAACATTGTAAGCCAACTTTCTTTCACGTCTAGAAAGAATTCAACACTTCTAAAAAGCCTTATAGCAACCAGTTGATGTTCTATAGGTAGACATTCTAGACTGCTATACCCACGTCCAAAAGGCTTGGAAACATGACCTTTTTAATGTTTTTCCATAAGTTTGGAAACACTAATTCAATGCTCTAGCATACACTTGGGACACATTGAGGGCATTGTCAGGATAAATTTTGCAAGAAATAGTTGTCTTCAAAGCTGCAAGAGAAAGGACAAACAAGTATGACATTCTCAACAAGAATAATGCATCAAGTATTCTAAAATGCAAGGCACTTTTCAGTATAAACCGTAAAATTTTGGAGCATGTAAAGACATTACAAAGGTTTCTTTTTCCCCTTTTTGGTGGATATTCAAACACATTTTCAAATTAAAGCTGTTTTAGCATCATCATGTACTTATTGTGAAGGAAAAATGTAAAAATCACTACCTTTAACATATCTATTATTTGAAAACCTTTCCCTTAAAAATTCTTGTAATATTATCATATCAGCAGTCATGAAAATAAAAGCTTATTTGAAGAAAATATGATGCATAATTCTCTCTCAATGCTTTAGAAGTTCCAATCACATACTTGAAAGCAAGTTTTAAAGAAACTAATCTATCATACATACCTATTCATATCATTTACTCCACTGAGTTGCTATCATTTATTCAAAAAGTTAGGATTCCCATCTTACATTACATTCTATCTATTAGATTGACATAAACTACTCTTTGATCCACCTGTTTCTTACTTTTTCTTTACTTTATTACATAATCAACCATCACAAAAACTTCGTGCCAGATTAAACGTTGTTAATATCAACAGGATGGAGGGAGTACATTATTAATAGCTTGAGTCTCCACATGTCATGCTCTTTCGGAATGATGTCAAACCGTCTACAGGCCCAAATCATTTCTGTCCATGTCACCATGCCTCTTATTACCACATTAACATAAGCAAACACAAGTTTATAAGGAATTAGTGCTTCTATGTGAAAAGAAATTGAGACAGAAAACATACTTGTTAGAGGAGACCCAACATTCCCTAGAGCAAATTGCAAGAAAAACCAAAAAGAACAAATTAAAATGCCCAAAAAAGCTACACACATTATAAATAAATATCAGCTTTATGTGATATTTTGGAGGGCAAGTTACACTGACCTCCTTTTAGCTTTAACCTAATGGGGGGAAAAAATGTCCCTCTTGTTTCTAAATTTCAGCCGACATCAGTGTTGTTAAGGCGCAAACCTTAGCTGCGCCTAAGGCGCAAGGCGCTCAGGCACAAGTCATGGTGCCTTAAATTCTCAAGCGTGCCTCAAATTGGAGAGGCGCTCACCTAGGAAAAAAGGCGCAAGGCTCAAGGCACAAACAAGGCGCGCCTTTGTGTATTTACTACTAGGAATTTTTTTTAAAAGGAAAAAAAAAAGAAACTGAAAAGACACCCATTTTACCCAAAAAAGGAAACTGAAAAATGATGATCGGGTGTTTGAAGATTTAGATTTGACTAGGTTTGAGGTTTCTAGGGCAGCTGAAGTAAATGAACCACACTACTCATCTAGGTCAAAAGAAACTAGTGCTTCTCGTTTTCAACCTTCGCATTCTACTTTAAGGTCATCGTCTCCCAAGTGTTGCTAGTTTTGATGAGTATGATGAAGATGAGGAAGAAGAAGAAGACACTCTTTTAGAAAAGGAGGATCAAGTTGAAGACATTTTTCTTGGGGATTCAGATGATTATGCTGATTAGGCATTAGAGTCTTTGGTTGTTTCATTTAACTATGCAATTTATGATTATCTATTATTACATTTTTTAAAATTCACATGCCAAGAATATATATAATATTTATAAACTTTTTATATTAAATGGGCGCCTTTTGTAAAAAAGGCACGTGCCATTTTGCGTCATGCGCCTCACGGCTCTAGACCCCCTTTGTGCCTTCTTGCGCCTTGGGCCTTTAACTACATTGCATCAGTAGCATCTAGATAGTTTGTCACACCCTCCTCCCCGGCCATTGAGTTCCCTTAATTACAATCTCAAATTGTGACTACACCAGAAAAGAGAGCATAATATGCTCCTTTGCCCTCTTAAAGACCAAAACTACTAAAGCATTATGACACCATTATCCCTAAAGAAAGTGCCATCTCCCCCTCTCTCCTCTTTGCCCCCTCCCCCAAAAAAAAAAACACAACAAAACCTGCTCTCTTTGTCAGACTGCTTTACCTCAAGCCACATCCATAACAGAAACAGAACAAGGGGAACTAATTTGTCTATGCACCCAGGAGGAATAAATATGAATCATACAGATAACTTGGTGAACAACTTTTAAATTTCTTGATGATTTTATCCAAGGAGCTAGTAAGGACAGAGGCACTGGAGGAAACAATTGTACTAAATCGCTAAATGTTGGTTGAGAATTTTGAAAGCTAACATGGACTGAGTACTTGTTTTATTGTTTTTGGTTGTATTGAAGGATTTAAAATAGCTTGTGACATTAACAAGGTATATTTCTGCCATACATTTGCAGAGATCAATGCAATGTTAAGGGAAAGTAATTCATTTCTGGAGCTGGTGATTTTCATCTAAAATGGTATTTTATCACCATATTTAGCTGGTGAATTTAACTTTCGATCAAAATATAAAATAAAATAAAAAAGCTAAAGTTGGATTAGATATCATACTCTTTGGACTATGATCTATGATGGCATGTGGAGGCAGGCAGTGGCCACCATGTTAAATAGGATTCAAGTTCTACTAAGCGAAAATGCAAGTTAAAAAACAAAAGGCAAAAAAGGAGATAAACAGGAGAAGGGGAAAATGAAACAGTAAATTACTATTTTAGATATGGTAAGTATGCTTTAACAACATACACATTACTAAACAAGTATATTTTGATTTATACCTCAGTTTTGATTAAGGATATCAAACTTGTGACAAATTAAGCCCTCCTTATGATTACTTCATCAATTCATTCAGGAAATATTTAAAATCGGTATGTTAACCCTCAAGGACCCATAAGTTCAAATGTTTGATGGGGGAAGTTAGCGTTGATTCACAAACAAGTGGGAATGTGTGTTTTCATGAAAAACATTAACAGAGGTTCAGTGCAAATTATTCTACTTTATATACCAACCATTAGCAAAAAATATAGAAGCAGAGAAGATGTGTTCAATAACTCCAAGGAAATAATTATAGACCAGAAAGATGTCACATATACAAATACTATTTCACTGTGAAACAAGCATTGGCATTTAAATGGTAGTGCTGCACTTAAAACTCTGAAATTATAATTTCTATTCCAGAAGGAAAACATCATACTGCAGTACAGTATCTAATATCTTGAAGAGGTCTACCCACATGCAATTAGCGCTAAAACAAGAACCTGGACTTTTCTACTTACCATAAAAGCTGGATCACATATTCCAGAATGATGAAATGGCAAGCAACTAATGAGAAATTCCGGAATTGAGAGTGACCCCAAGACAATTCTGAAGTTTACCACATGTTAAACTGTGCAATAAGTGGACCTAACAGAAAACTTTCACGAAGGCGTATATTCAACATATTTCCCAACTGAAAAGCAATTATCATTAAGTTTAAAAACGAGCTTAAAGATGAATGTGAAAAAGGAAACAAGGAGAAGAGTTAAAGGATCTCTGACATTTGATAGAAAAGAAATTTTGAAAAGTGGATTGTTTTCATATAGCTACCCGCCCAGAAATTGGGGCCACACTTATCTGTACCCATCATCGCAATAATTACATGAGCACAAACTTTTGAAGGAATAAATGTCCTTGATAGATCAGAAAGTGAAAAAATCTTAAGAACCCAAATAAAACAGCCCCTTCACCTAACAATATCTCTGGTGAGACCTATATTTGGTCCACCCAAAAAATGCACTAGCAGTTAAATGAAACCCCAAAAGAGTACTGGTAAAACATCAACATCCCTCGCCTCATAGCAATCTACGCACAGAATAATTCCAACAATAAAAAGCTAATTCATATATCTATCAACAAATATTCACTTGAACAAACTCCATACAAGCATAACCAATAAAGAGTTCATCAGCATGCAAGTACAAGAAAAGGTCTCATTCATAAACACAAAAAAAAAAAAACACCTAGCACTATCTTCTCAGCATGTCAACACAAGAAGAAGTCTCTTTCATAAACATAAAGAAACACCAAGCACTAGCTTAGCAGCATGCTGCTCAAGTGAAAACTTGAACATCACAAAAGAATATGCTATTTAAATTTGATTTCGTGAATGTTAGAGCCCCTAACTTTATCCCATCAGAAACATGGATAACTAAAACCAATCACATTAAGACTTGCAACAAACTTTACATTCCACCCATACCAATCTGTTTCAGTTCAAGGAAGGTAAAAAGGTTGAAAGCATACCATTAGGAATGTCCTTAAGCTGAGTCCCTTTTCCCTAGATAATTCCAAAAAGAACAGAAACACATATCAAGATTCAAATTTTACCCAAGTACAGTGTACTGATCTAAAAGGAACGGTAAAGTAAAAAGAACCCTTGCCTTCTCGATGGACAATGGTTTCCCAGCTGAGCCCCTAGCTGCTGAAGTTTCGGTGTATCTCTCTACTGTTTTCCTCTCCCTTGTGGGCCTCTCGCTGGTTGGAGTCACAGGCGCAGTCTTCTCTCTCTCTTTCTTTGAATTTCTCTTTCTCCCTTTCTTCTCCTCTGCCTCTTCCTCTTCTTCCCCTCGGTTTTCCTCAACTTCCGGATCTCCTTCCGTCTCTTCTTCTTCTTTCTTTCCGTCTTCTCCCTCTTTTCCATCCTCTTCCTTCTCTGTATCTTCTACTTGCTCCCCTTCTTTTTCCTCGCCATGTGGCTTCTCTTCACCAACAGAATCACCATTTTTCACCTCTTCCTCCGTATTAACTAACCTTTGCTCCTCATCTTCCTTCGCTTTTCCTTGCTCCTCTTCCAGGATTTCATCTTCTGAAGCCATGGAAACAACGAATCAACTATTTACTATGCCTATTTGGGAATGCAAACACAGGAATTAAACCCTAAATTAGGGTTTTAGTGAAGAAGATTTTGCCTCTCGTTGACAAGAGAACTGCGGAGAGGTAGAAATGGTGCAGCAGATTGAAATGAAGATTGTTAAAAGAGTGCTGAGGGCGGGGAGATTTGGAGCTCGAAGATTTGGGGTTTTTTTTTCAAAATTTTCGTGAAAAATGGGTTTATATTAGCGGGCTCGGTCGCGGGCGCTCTCGGGGTTTGGGGATTTTTATTAGTACTGCCCGCAACTGTGTAGTATTTGAATTGGTTTTCTGACCAAAGAGTTGGATTAATTTCAAAAATAGTTCCGAAGTCTAGGATTTGTGTCAATTGAGTATCTCTTTAAATTGAAGATGGCATCCAAAATTTTTTTACGCTTTTGAAACTGTATCAAGTACCCCTTGATTTCAAAAGAAATGACAACGAAATTTTATGAGAAAAAATTATTGGAAGGTCTTTATATTCATTGATTAACTAATTAATTAAATTTTTTCTAAAGCATTGTTTATTATCATAAAAAATTCATCAAAAATAAAAAATGAAAAAAATTAAAACAAAGAATAGAAAATAATGGAGGAAAGCCTTTGCACTTGCAAAGTGTCAATAGATTAGTGTGGAGAGAATACAGGCTGGAGGCAAAACCGATAGGGAAAGAACAACAAGAGTGGTATGATGATATTTGATAGGCTAGATGCTTGAAGAGTAAAGGGGGAAAGAATGGATTTAGGCCGTTTTCAAAATTAGACTTAAAATATTTTCTTAATTTTTTGAAATAAAAAGATCCTCTCCTATCTGACTAAGTGCACATGAATTTAGTTCTAAAGCACTGTTTTACTAGAACATCACGCTAAATGCACAAAATTTTGATTGGTTTTGAAATCTAGAGTTAAATGAACTTGACACTATAAAAAAATATGCGATTAGCTACGAAAATTAGCGACGGAAACAATCCGTTGCTAAATTTGCGACGATTTAGCAACCGAAAACATAACTTTGACCAATAAGTCAATCCGTCGCTAATCCCTCGTTAAAGACAATCCCTCGTTAATTAGAGAGGGATTAACGACAGATTGTCTTTTAGCGAGGGATTAGCGACGGACAAATAATTTCAATATTAAAAACTATTTTTTAAAATTCTAAAACTTCTGTTGCAAATCCCTCCCCAATTAGCGAGGGATTTGCGACGGATAGGTAATTTCAAGATTAAAAACGATTTTTTTTAATTTCAGAAATTTTTCGTCACTAATCCCTCACTAATTAGCGAGTGATTAGCGACGGATAGGTAATTTCAAGATTAAAAATGATTTTTTATTTTTGAAATTTTCCGAAGCAAGGGATTAGCGACGGACAGGTAATTTCAAGATTAAAAACAATTTTTTTATTTTCGAAATTTTTCGGCGCTAATCTCTCACTGATTAGCGACGAAAAAATTAAATTTTAACAGCAATAGGCATTGCAACTGTTCAATCTCTATTTTGTCGTTAATTTGTAGCTAATTAGTGACAGAATAATTAAAATTTTAATGTAAATAATGTTGCAATTGTTCAATCCCTATTATAATTTTTTTGTCAAGAGAAAATATGTTGTATTACATGTAAGATGTATTAGTCTAATGTAACATATTATAATTTTTATAGCATTCATTATTCTATGCTTCAATTACTATGTTTTCTAATGTTAATTGAAGTTATTTGAATAGATGTTTATATTACTAGGGTAAATTTCTCAAATTATTAATAATCCTTCATAGATTATTCTCGCTAATTGCTGGCATGATTTCTTCTGTATTAATCGTGGAATAAAAATTCAATTGTATTAAAGTAAAATTTATAGTGGTATTCTATATATGTTCTTTTAATTTCTGAATTTTTTCATCACAAATCCCTCTCTAATCCCTCTCTAATTAGCGAGGAATTTGCTACAAACATGTAATTTCATGATTAAAAATGATTTTTTTATTTCTGAAATTTTTGATGGACTATAATTTCTAGATTAAAAATGATTTCTTTTATTTTTGAAATTTTTCATCGCAAATCTCTCGCTATCGCAAATCCCTCGCTAATTAGGGAGGGATTTGCGATGGAAACATAATTTCATGATTAAAAATGATTTTTTTAATTTATGAAATATTCCGTTGCTAATCTTTCCCTAATTAGCGAGGAATTTGCGACGGACAGTTAAAAGAAGTATCATGTGATTACGTTGTAATGCATTTTGCCGGAGGACGAGGCAACATGAATGCGTTCTTATTGAATTTAGTTAACAACGCATTCATGGATTGCGTTATTCTTCCTGAGTAAATAATCTTCCCGGACTACGCAGCCAGCCATTTGAATGCGTTCTTATTGAATTTAGATAACAACGCATTCATGGATTGCGTTGTTATTTCTGAGCAAATATTCTTGCCGGACGAGGCGGCCATTTCAATGCGTTCTTATTGAATTTAGATAACAACACATTCATGGATTGTGTTTTCCTTCCTGCGCAAATATTCTTGGCACGGTTGGGAAATGCGTTCTACTTTGGGATTTAGCAGCTGTGGAGCAGAAACGGAGGTGGTGAGTTCTGAACAACACTCAAGCCAAAAAACCCTTCCCTCCCTCATTGTTGTTTTAATTCGTTGATAGCAGACTGATTTAGGCTCATTTTCGACACAACGAAGAGGTAAAATTTTTAGCCCATCTAGCATATTTACTTCTTCGAATTAATTGCGAGCAAATGCGGATAGTTGTTTGCTGCGGTTTTCGGTTGAGACGAAGGTGGTGAGAATGGAGTTTGATGTTGTTGTTGTTATGGGTTGTGTCTGAAGCTCGGAATGACCCGTACGAGTGCTCCATTTTTTTGTCTTTTATGGAGATTTCTTCTCCACTGCTCGAAGTGAGCTGAAGAATCTTGTTACTAATTTGGATTTTGAAATATTCTAGGCATTTTGTTTTGACTGGTGACTTATTTCCATTCATTTTCCAGAATGACTTATTTTTTCACTCATTTTGTAGACATTTTTTTGACACTTTTTCCAGTGCCCAGGGGTTCACTCATTTCCAGAATAGAGAAGGCTCTCAATATATGTGCTTGTCAATTGGTGACATTTCATCTTCTCTGCCTATAATCTTATATGCTCATGAAAATTTCTATTAATTTGATTCTTTGGAACTCTTATACTTGCTTGAATTTTCCATTTTCACAGATGTGATTCGATCTTTTGGGTTTTTCATGTATGTTTTGATGTATTCATTTTTTGCTGCTTCTAAACTATTAGCGAATTGTTTAGTGCTCCTTTTTTCCTTAGTCTCCAAACTGGTTAAAATATTTGCTCTTTTGCACAGGGATTAACTTTGCCGCATTGTTTTCTATCTGTCTGTTTTATTTTCTCTTTCTTTTAGCAAGAGAAACAAATCTTGATGATTTTATTCAGTAATTGGTAAAGGATACTGTTATCATGCTATTTCTGTATATTTCATTTCCTTCTCTTTTCCTTCTCTTTTTAGAAGAACTTAGAATATATGAAAGATTTCTACTTAGTAAGGCTTAACATATTTTCCTTTACATGTTAGGAAAGTAGCTAATCATGTATTGAATCTATGTAGTTGTCGCAGAAAAAGATTGTGTTGACATAACTTTTCTTCTAAAGAGCTAAAGAGAAAGGTTAAATAATGCCAAAAGAAAAGGAGAAATTATTGGAAGTGATGTTGAGGATTGGCTTAACAAAGTTGATAGTAAAAGGTCAAAGGTATACAGAATCTTGGAAGAAACAGCCAAAGTTCAAGAAGGCTGTTTGAATGGTTGGGGTCAAAATGTAAGGTCACGTTATTCACTGGGCAGGAAAGTTCATAAAGTCAAAAGCATCTTCGATAGTTTGATATGTTCATATGGCTTGATATTGTCACCGTTAACAATATTAATGAGTTCTCATATAGTCACTAAAAATTCTATTTTCTTTTTTCTTTTCTATATTTCATCTTCATTTTTTATTCCTAATGCATGTGAGTGAATAATTGTTATTAAATTATTATTTAGTTTTTCATTCCGTATTTGTGCTTACACAACAATCAATTATTTTCCCGGGGCTTTTTTGTTGTAGAAAAGATATGTGGTGTTATATTTTTTTGGGTGTTGTTATAGGGTTGAATTTGGAGTGGTCTTTGAGCCTAGAAAAGTCTATTTTTTAGGGGAGACTTTGTCAAATTTTACTTAAGAATTTCTAAATTGCGAACTTTAGGATAATATTGTAGAAAACTTTAAAAATTTATTAAGGCAATGCTACTTAATGTAGATGGATGATCGTAGTTGGATGTATAGGAGACACGTGCAAGGGATCAAAGGGATTACATTAGAATATGAGTAAGGGGTAAAGGGTTTTATTGCGTACTGTTTGTCGATAGGTTGGACGTCTTGGCTAAGATGTCTATGTGCAAAATGTAAGAATAGAGCTCACCTATCTCCAGATGAAGTGGAGATGCACTTGTATAGGTTCGGCTTTGTCTTTGATTATTATTACTGGACAAGTCATGGCGAGGATCTTAAGCCGGTGCAGTCTACGTTTATAGTAGTTGGTACCTCTGGTTGGCCGGCCGCAGTTAATCAATTGCAGCAGATGGTAATTGATGCAGTTGGTGGAGACTTTCTAACAGACCCTCCACCATCTTCTGATTTCGAGGAACCACCTAATGCATAAGCTAAGAGATTTTATGATATGATAGAAGCGGCTGACTCTCCCATATGGGTAGGATGCACAACACACTCGTTCTTATTGGTTGTTTCTCGAGAGTTAAACATTAAATCAGAGAATAATATTTAAGAGCGATGTTTTAATCAGGTGATGCAGCTAATGAAAGAGGTCTTGCCAAGCAATAATAAGCTTGCAGATAACTTATATCAGACAAAGAAGATGGTCTCTGGACTTGGTTTGCCTGTTCAGAAGATAGATGTTTGTCCGAATAGTTGTATGCTTTACTGGAAAGGCGATGTAGGCAGAAAATATTGCAAGTTTTGTGGTCCTGTTTGATATATGCCAGGGAAGAAGATCGCCAAAAATAAACAGCATAAGGATGTTCCTTTCAAGAAGATGTATTACCTTCCTTTGACACAAAGACTGCAGAGACTATTTCAGTCTAAAATGACTACCGAACATATGAGGTGGCATGCAGAGAGTCAGTTGGAGCCGGGAGTAGTGAGCCATCCAAGAGATTGTGAAGCCTGGCACCATTTCGATTTGACCTATCCTGAATTTGACAAAGAAATTCGAAATGTTCGTCTTGTTCTATGCACCGATGGGTTCACCTTTCGGTATGTCGGGAAAGCAATATTCTACTTGGCCCGTTATTGTTACTGCTTACAACTTGCCTCCTTGGATGTGCATGAAAGATCTAGTAATGTTTCTCACAGTAATTGTCCCGGGGCCAAAGAATCCAAAACATAAGATCGATGTTTATCTACAACCTTTGGTAGATGAATTATTGCAGTTATGGTATAGTGGAATCCCTACATACGACATTTCAAAGAAACAAAATTTTCAAATGCGTGTAGCACTTCTGTAGACTATTAATGACTTTCCTACTTATGACATGCTAAGTGGATGGAGTACAGTAGGAAGATTAGCATGTCCTTATTGTATGGAGCTAAGCAAATCGTTTCAGTTGCAGAATGGGTCGAAACAATCTTGGTTCGATTGCCACCGGTGATTCTTGACCTCCGAGCACCCATATCGAAAGGATACTAAGTCATTCAGAAAAGATAGGAACCGTGAGACCTTCGTACCTATAAGGCGAGCTTTTGGAGATGAGATATCGCAAAAAGTGTGCAATTTTTCAAAGATAGTAGACACTGCAGTAGAAGTTGGGAGGCACGGGGGCAGAGGCATCTACCACAATTGGGCTAAAAGGAGCATCTTTTGGTATTTGTCATATTGGAAATCTAATATGATTTGCCATAACATAGATGTGATGCATAATGAGAAAAATATCTTTGATAATGTGTTTAACACTATAATGAATGTGAAAGGTAAATCGAAAGACAATGTGAAAGCTCACCGTGATGTTGAGATATATTATGACAGGCCTGAGTTACATGTTATTAGTGTCAACGACAGGAAAGTTTCCATTCGAAAGGCTAAATATTTGCTAACACTGGAACAGAAGAGACTTGTTCTCGAGTGAGTGAAGGACATTCGACTTCCCGATGGATATGCCTCTAATTTGGGAAGATGTGTTGATATGAAAGAGCTAAAAATATCAGGAATGAAATCTCATGACTGTCACATTTTTATGGAGAGATTACTTCCAATTGCGATCAGAGAATTTCTTCCAACACCAATATGGAACATTCTAACAGAGTTAAGTATTTTTTACCGTGACTTGTGTTCTCCTAAACTATTAGTATCTCGTATGAGGGAATGAGAGAAAACCATTGCAATTCTGGTTTGTAAGTTAGAAAAGATTTTTCCACCGGGATTCTTTGACGTGATGGAGCACCTTTGGATCCACTTGCCTTATGAAGCTAGGGTTGCTGGCCCTGTTCAGTACCGATAGATGTATCCATTTTAGAGGTAAATGTTTGTTTGACAATGTCCAATTTTCAATTGCTTTAATAGACGTGTGAGATAATGTATTTGAGTTTATTACTGATATTTTAGGTTCTTGTATCGCTTGAAAAGTAAGTTTAAGAATAAGGCAAGGGTCGAAGGATATATTTGCAATGCTTACTTAATTGAAGAAGCATCAACATACCTATTATTTTGACCCTCATGTGCAGACAAGATGTGCAAATATTGCTCGAAATGATGAAGGTGTTAGTGAACCAAACTTGCACGGCCCTAGTTTGTCAATATGCAAAATTTCAGGGCAAACTCAAACCAGATCTAACATCAGAGGAAATTAAGGCAACTACGATTTATATCTTCTCAATTGTGAGGAGCTGCAGCCGGTTATTAGGTCAGTTATAATATTATTACTATTACATAAGCCACATATTACCTCAATGCTTATAGACTAATTCAAGTCGGAATGATTACTATACAGTAAATTCAAGGGTGAATTACAAGCTGTTGCACCACATATAACGTATAAGGAAGTTGACAGAAGATTAGAGGATGAGTTTTCTGCATGGTTTAGAACTTATGTAATTGTTTCATTCTCAAATTATTTTTAAATTACAGTCGAGAAAATCTGGCTAATATGTAGTTTTGTTATAGGTTAACCATCCTGACAATCATGTGAGCGACAAAAATCTTAAAAGTTTGGTTTGGGGTCTTTCGAGGCAGGTGAAGTCTTTCCATGGGTACTTGATAAATGGTTTTAGATTTCATATGTACAATTATGAAATGGGAAAGAAAACAGTTAGTAGTGGAGTTTGCGTCAAAGGCGAAGAAGAAAATACGGGAGACTATTAATAGGGGAGTGAAGGAGATTATTGAGGTGCAATTCCCTGGGTCTCTTTGTCAGAATGTTATCTTGTTCAAGTGTAATTGGTTTGATCCAACTGTTAATAGGGGAGTGAAGGTGCATCCACAGTTTAGAATCGTAGACATTAACTGCAGGAGGAAGTACCCAAAATACGATCCATTTGTTTTAGCTCAGCAAGCCAGTCAGATATATTATGCATCCTATCCAGGCTACAAAAAGAACAAGTCTGATTGGATAACTGTTTGCAATTTGAAGGCTCGCCACGTAATTGACGCACCTACAGTGGATCGACTGTATCAAGAGGAGGCCGACGACTCCATGGCTGTTAATGTTTCTATTGAAGATGAGATGATTAGTGGATTTGCAAATGAAGCAGGTGATGGTGAAATAGTTGCTATTGAAGAATCAAGCACGCAAGAAAATGTGGATGTGGTTGTAGAAGAAGTTAATTCAGATACGGATTCTCTTACGGATGATGATATGGATGATGATTTATTAGATAATGAAGAAAATGAATATGATTAGTTTCTTTCAATCGTGAGCTAATATTTTACAATTTGATGAATAATTTATTTAATATTTATTAATGTAGATTCTAACTTTCTTATTGTTATATGTGTAAACCAGATTATGTCTACTGGCAGAGGACTACCAGAACAGTATGAGACTGGGGATGATGGTACACCTTCTCCAATTTCGGTTCGCACTTACGGAGGTTGCCATCAATGCACTCACCAGACTCTATAGCATAGCAACGAACGCCTACATCGATACCTTCCACAACTGCATTTGCGCACGGAGCAGACATCTCAGATACACGAATTTTGATTGCACCTGATGGTGACAGGTAAGTACTATTTATTTTTAAATATTACTTGATTTGGATAACATTCAACCTACCTCTAACTTGCGTATTTTTACATCATTAAAAGTGTTTTTATCATCGTTCCAATTTAATTTAATAAGCTTCTTTGTCAAATTTTGTAATGGTTAATTGAATATTCGTTATGTTGAAATAGTTTCTCCCCATCGATGGATGCTGTTAGAGAGATATCATTGATATTTCAACGACATTACACTGCACCTTACGCCAAATTTGCAGATATTCCATTGGATGTGAGGAGCATGTGGTTCGACTTATGGACTGTAAGTATAAAAATTTATAAATTTTATTCTTTTTATATTATTGAGATAGGTGTTAACATAATTGTAATTGTAACTATGTAACAGACGTATTTTCATTTAATGATTTTGTAGAGTCATTTTAGACGGCTCCCAGAGCATAGCGACCAGATACGGGAGATTTGGAATAAGAAATGTCGTAAGCGCTTTTCTGACCAGTTATGCAAGGCTTGCGCTAAACAAAAACGTTCAAATTGGATTTCGCTTGAATTTTGGGATCATATGCTACAGGAGTGGAGAACTGAGGGGTTTCAACGCATTTCTTCTGCAGCTAAATAGAATAGAGCTGTTGTTACTGGCATATCTCACACGGGAGGGTCTATATCTTTTATGGAGCATGAGAATCGGATGATACGTTTCATTAGTCTATATTTTTTTAAACTAGTTCTTAAATATTTTCTATAAAAATTAACATTTTGTATCTTTGATGTTGAAATTATAGCGGAAAGAAAAAGGTGATGACTTCCGTTATGTGGAGTTGTTTAAAAACTTCACACTTTCCAAAAAGGGTCAAAGCAGGGCGAGTTTGTCAATGAGAAGTCACAAGAAACTTTGGTACGAATCAACTTTCTTTTACACTTATAAAATAGTAATTGTAATTGTTAATATTTATACAGTTTTTATTTTCTATTTCTGCAGGATAATGTTAACGCAATTAAAGAGCGTTATTCTCAGCCAGAGTCAGAAAGTTCTGTGACTTCTCGTCAACCGCCTAACGAGAAGTCACTATTCCTTGAGGTTGGGGGAGGTTTCAAGAAGAACCGTGTCTTTGAATTAGGCTCTGAGGGATCAAAGGTCAGACGGAGGTTGGATTATTCTTCTACTTCTGAGGGAGTACCTATTCCCTCGTTTCACGATGTTATCCAGTTACAAAAAAGGTTGAATGACAAGACAAAGATGCGGCATAAAGTTGAGAAGAAGTTGCGTCACATGCAACAGTGTATGATAGATTACTTATCATTTCTATCACAGACTTTGAATCTGCCTCCACCTCCGTTGCTTGGTGGCAATGACAATACAGATGATGACGATGATGACGACGACGACTACACAGTTGACCCACCAGATCACCATCCTCCATCCTAGGGCCCCACAGATTTGCCACTGCCACAACCACCGCTCTCAACTCCAACTCCGGCATCTGCCATCTAGGCTAATTAATATACTAGAATTTGATTTTGCAAATGTATGACTTTATTGGATATTTTATATATTTCAGATATTTTATTTATTGATTTGTATTTGTAAAAATATTGCTTTATCTTGATATTCATTCACGTATAATATTTTCATTTTATGAGGCTTTAATTTTTAAAATTTTTACAGGATAATTGTATATAATTATTTAAAATTATTTTAAAAATAAAAAAAATTAGTGACAAATTTTTTAATTTCTTTTAAAATTATAGCGACGGACTAGTGACAGATTAGCGACGGATATTTTAATTTTTTAAAATGATAGCGATAGATATTTTTATTTTTTAAAAATATAGCGATGGATATTTTTATTTTTTTAAGAATATAGTGACGTATATTTTTAAAATTTTAAAGATATCGATGCATTAGCGACGGATTAGCAACGAATATCTTTAATTTTTTTAAAAATAATTGCGACAGACTAGCGATAAAAATTTAAAATATAAATATTTTAGCAATTTAAATATTCGTTGTTAATCTGTCGCTAAATAGCAACGGATTAGCGACATATTTAGAGACGATAAGTAAATTAAAATAAAAAATTTAAATATAAATAGTGACATATTTTGCGACCAAATTCAAAGTCGTCGCTAATAGTTTTGCCAAGAATTTGAACAATTTTGATGTTCGATGCAAATCCGTCTCTAATTGCAAGGAAAATGAGCTTCTGTTGCAATTAGCGACAGTGGTTTTCGGGACGGAAGGTTTCGTCGTTAATCCTTCGCTAAGAACTATTAGCGACGAATTTATCCGTCGCTAAAGCCAGTTTTTCTTGTAGTGTGAGATTCATGCTTTTATTGATAATATTTTTATATAATGAATTGTTAAAAATTCATTCTGCAATAAAAAAATAATTATTTTAAATTAAACTCTTGCCCAACTTGACACAATATTAGAATTGTCTCAAGACATACTTTTGAATCCTGTTATAGAGATGCTATTTGATAGATGGGTACAATACTGGTATAAAAAAGTTCTAGTACTATTTAATAGAAAAAATATTTAAAAGGCTTTTCGAAGAAAATACTTAAAAGGAGAAAGATAACTTCTTTTGCCCTCAAACTTGTTTAAAAAACACAATTTTCCCTAAAATGTTTCCTTCTTTATCTGTTTTTGTCCACAAGCTTTTTCGAAGTCCCAAAAGTAGAGACCATCTTTGTTTTCTTTAAAACTTTTAAATTGTTATTATATCAATTAGAAAAATCGTTTATAAATGAAGTAGATTGTAAACAATTTAAGAATGGAGGGATGCTCCACAAAATTTAAGGTTCAAAATGGCAAATTGCCCTTAATTATATCTTTGGGTTCTTTTCTTTTCTCTTTTTTCCCCCTTAACTGCATGCTACAATTTTTTTTCCGTTCACCTTTTAAATTTTCTGTACTTCTTTTCTTTTCTTTTCTTTTAATTATAGTCCCACAAGATGTAACAAAAAGCCCCCATCAGTGCTCCTAGACTAGTGTAACCTAAATTCTTATGGCTCTGTGGCGGATTTAAGCTTAGTAGGTTGAGGGAGTATTCAGGAACTAGTATTGCAATTGGGTTTTGGATTCTTCTAGATCATTAGTAACCTCCTCCATCACTAGAGCTAAACTATGCTGGCGAGATGGGTTTCTCCTGGCCAAGAATCTTAACATCACAGAATGAGATGCTAACCTATGATTGATTTGATTCATTCAGAAGATATAAACACTCACTCATGCTATGCTATTATTTTTTATGGCAGGGAACTACTAAAGAATATCAAAGGTACTAAACTATCCCAATTTCAAAGAGAGAGTGCAGATGCCATGGCTAAGGAGGGAGGAAAGGCTGCATCAATCTCCATTGTTTTTGTGTACTTACCATTCCTCTTTTTGATAGCCAACGAGTGGCAAGAGACTCCTAATGGGCAACTTGTATTAGGCATAACAGGAATCTTTTAACTAAATGAATAAGATAATTCAAAGTAATACACTATTTCTGGCTAGATTAACATAAATTTCGATGCTTCTTTTACGGGAATAACAGTAATAGCATGCATTATGAGAAACCACCACAATGAGGTCTTGGGTGCATAGAGCAATAAGGTGTTAATTAGTGATCCTTTTACAACTGAAGCAAAGGTAGCTTATCTAATGAAATGAAATTGCAGAAGGTAATACTGGAAAATGGACATGAAGAAATGTGGAAGACCAAAGCTAATGGAGGAATGGCCTTCATTCTTCTTCTGTTCATAGAAATGGGAAATGTAAAGCGCACAACTAATTCTTTTTGTGATATATCTTGTAATGTTCTTTTTGATGAAATATAAGGTTAACAAATTATCTAAAAAGAAAAAAACATAATTTAATGAAATTCTCTTTTTTGGGTATCTAAAAGATACAGCAAAGTGGAGCTAAGAAGCCGAAGTTCTATAATTTTCTTAACAAAAAGAGAAAAAAGGGTGAAAATAAGCTTATAACCCAAAATGCCTAGGTAGAGATTGCTTTAAATATGAATCTGGCTTTGTTTTGCAATTAATATTACTTCAATCTTTTTATTTCTTCTTTCTATGAGAATTTTAACAAAACTTAGTTAACTTTACTTCTCAGTTTTATATCATCAAGAGTCAAAAAATAATTAAAAATTTAAAATAATTGATTAATTAAATACTTTTTAGTTAAGATGTCTGCTAATGGATACTAACAAGTCTTTCTTTTTTAAACAAAAAATAGCTATATATACCTGAAAACTATTTATATTTTTTACTTTTTAACAAAAATAATTATTTCATCTTTTGATATACATGAACTATTTCTAAATAATTATATCTATCAAATTTTTTAATGTTGAAGTAGAATTCAGCAAAAAGAGCCACATTGCCAACACCTACCATCATAGGCAAGGGCAGTTTTATATTTGGAGTTAATTTAGGGCATTTTCGAGAAATGGAACTTTAAAGGTCAATTGATATTAGTTTCAAATGTTTTATAAATCGAATCAATTTTTGACCCATATAAACTTGGATTGGAAGTTAAAAAGGAGAGAGAATGATATGCATTGACAAAATTGCTATTGAAAATGGTGTCACATCCTTGTGTGTTATTTTTCTTGTTGGGTTCTGAAATGACATTCAGAATTTGACACATAATAGGTGTTAAAAAATAGTTCACTTGTATCAAAAGATGAAATAAAAGTTTTTAGTTAAAAAAGACAAGTTTAAATAGTTTTTGGATAGATATAGCCGATTTCTCTTTTCTTAATTACCATTGCTAACAAATTTTACCAATCATTTAGTTGTTCACGATTTACATAATTATAGCTATTAATTTCAACTAAAATTAAAGTAAATTAAATCTAGAATCTTGATACGCTAATCATGATTACCTAATCATTATATTTCTTTCTATATGTTCAAAACTTATAAAAGACAAGAATAAGAAAAAAATTTCAAAATAAAAACTTCGGAATAAAATATAATTTCTTATTTTGAAAAAAAATTATTATTATTTTGTTATAAAATTCGATCACAATAGACACAAAACTAACTATAAAATAATACTAAAGAAGACTCGTACATTTTGAGAAAGAAGGCAACTCCTGTATTTGCTAAGAACTCGAACACCAATACTAAATGCATATTTAGAAGCTATTGTAGTGATTGGAATGCTCAAAATATCAAAAACCATCAAAGCTAATTCAGGGAACCTATACTTGTTATCTCTCAAATATTGTAAGACATCCATATTTTGGAAATGACTCCATTCAAGTTTTGTCTCATCCAAATGTGTCCCCAGTTGAGATTTTCCAGCTTGGGTAACTTGGCTATCAAACTTCTTAAAATCCTTAGCAATCAAATATACAAAATGAGAAACAAAGACATAAGTAGTAAAAAATTTAAATTTTGGAAGGTATTCAAATAATAAAATTGAACAAGGATAAAGAAGAAACTTACATCAATAGGAGATAATAGGCTCTCCAAATCATCTACATCTATTCCCAATCTACTCCACTTGGTTGAACAGAAGAGACATTTTCGTGTGAGGAAGAACTTGAAGCATTTGTTGATCTTTTTGAATATTGGTCAAATAACATATTCAACGTTGTTTTCACCAAATCTACCTTCTCACTAGTAGTAGTAGGATCAACCTTGTTATAACACATGAAATTTGATACGAGGATCAAGAACTGCCCCAAGTGCAAGAATAACACTATACTCATTCCAATACTTGACAAATTTAACTCTCATCCTCATGACCATATCCTTTATGACAATATCTTCGTTATTTGCATTATTCACCAATAAGCACTCAATTTTCTAGACTTGCATAAAATACAAGTTAGAAGTTGGATAAGAGGATCCATATATCAACTTGGTAATCTCATAAAAAGGGCAAAGAAATTCAATATTTTTTGACCCCTTGTACATTCCTCCTAAGATGGGCAATAATACTTATAATTTCTGTCACTCAAAGAAATACTAGCAAATGCATGCTGATATCTCAAAGCACTCTTAAGCATCTTGTATGTAGAATTCCATTTAGTAGATACATCTAGTCTCAAATGAACCCCAGCTTGAATGCCCACTTGTTTATTACATTTTTCAAAAGCTTTCATTCTTCCTTTCAAACCATTGACATACTTAACACTCTCTTGTACAATAAGATTCAGAATATGGGTGAAACAACGAATATGAAAAAATTCACCATTACATAACTAACTGTCTTGCAAACAAAGTTGCTCACTTAAAATATCTTGCATATTGTCATTAGAAGATGCATTGTCCAGGGTGATTGAAAATATTTTTTTTATCTATTCGCCACTCTCTTAGAAAATCATATATTTTTATTGCCAATTCAACCCCC
This sequence comes from Rauvolfia tetraphylla, assembly GCA_030512225.1. Lineage (NCBI taxonomy): Eukaryota > Viridiplantae > Streptophyta > Magnoliopsida > Gentianales > Apocynaceae > Rauvolfia > Rauvolfia tetraphylla. The sequence goes on along the minus strand of JAJQKT010000009.1, from coordinate 995,915 downwards.
AAATGTGGAGGAAGAAAATCACAAAAAGAGAATATATAACTATTAGTCTCTAATCAACATAAATGAAATGAGCAGTCAAACAAATATAACCCTCAGATGTGCAAGCTATCCAAATAAAACATATTCGACTAGGAACATTAGCTACTATTTGCTTTAAGCTATTTTTATTGTCCATATAAAGTTTCTACACATCAGATGCAATAGTATTCCTAGAAATATTTCTCACATCCAAATTGTAATACTTAAAGAACATCTCTAATCCTGTCATACTCAAAGAATGAAAAAGGAAGATCATGCCTAATGATTGACATAACAATTTTTTCACAAAGAATTTTTTGAGAAATATTTTGACATCTTACCTTTCCCACATTGTCTATAAGCATATTACTGACATCTTGAAATCGAGATTTTAATTGAACGCACACTTTGCTATGACAACTAATGCTCAATGTCCCATACTTGGACCCTCTTGCCACATACTCTTTCCCACAACCAAGACATTCTGCCCTTGGCTTTCAATCTTTTCCAATGCCTAGGTCCTTGAAACATGACCACACATTTGAAGTGGAAATCCTAGCCTTTTTTGAAGGTCTTGTATTTGACTCCAATGTACTTTCTACTACATTAGCTACTATTTGAAGGTCACTATTATCACCATCAAGATCAACAACGTTTTGGCTTTCCATACTGTATTAATAAATAGTAATTAAATTAAGGTCAAAGCAAAAAAAATCTAGAATCAAAATTTTAATAAAATAAAGTTAGGTAAATTATAGAAAACAAATGAATTCACTTAAAATAAAGGTAAATTAGGTAATTATATGGTTGCTATTGATCTGTATGACAGACACTAGAGAACAAAAGACATGGCACAGGTTAAAAAGTCATTAGTTCATTGACTATACCTAGCTACTTTGGTTGCAATCTTATGATTCTTCTTTTCCTGCATAATGTAAGTGCTTGAGAAAGCCTCTAAGTTAGTGTGGGAGCTAATTTTGGACAATAATGGACTTGGAAAAGAAATAAATGAAACATTTGAAAGAGTCTTTGTCAATTAAGTGGTAGAGAACCTCCACTATTTCCTCCAAGTGTTGAACCCACACCCAAAAATGGTAAAGAACAAGAGAATGAAGAAGTGAGTGGAAAAGAACAAGAAAATGCAAAGAGAATTCAATCTTCTTCGAAGAAGAGGAAGCTTGATGTGGTAAGTGCAGAAGAGGGAACAGATGAAGCTGCTTGTAGATCAAATACCACACCAAGCTTACCTATCGATTCAAGTATAGTTCCTCCTCCAAGTCCAAGAACTTGATTCTTTGACAACAGTAGTTGTGGTTAGGCCTACTTATTGATCTTGATTATTAGACATTGTATCTTCTCTATGTATAACACCAGTCTTAACATAAATTTTTGTCTTTTTATTTTTGAAAGGGAATTTGGTATTGGCCTGCATATAAGGACAATTTTTCTTGTAGCTTTATCTTCTATTAGCACTCTTTGTTACGTGGATTAGTTGACTTGACACAGACCTCAAAAATGGCATGGATTTCAACCATGATTGCCAAAATTGAGAACCTAAATTGCATAAATAAGCTTGGTTCCACATGAAAGATTATGCCCAAATGTTACTATTTAGGTAAAAACTTATACATGTATTTATGTATATTCCTGAAGCTCTAAATGCATGCATGTAATATGTGTCCTCCAAGCATTATACATACATCTAGACATCATACAGAAACCACATCAAGTATCAGTTTTTCGCATGGTATATACAAATAGATCCAAAGCCTGAAGTAAAATCAAATATGAAATCATATTATGTATTCAAGTTTAGGGAAGGCAATGACTCAAGAAATTTGTTATGACTTCCTCAAGTTAGTGATTAAATAATTATAACCCTATAGCTATTGCCAAAAAATGAGTCTAAATAGGAAGAAAATTGAATATAAATAATTAAAATAGAGAAGCCTCTTAAAAAATTGTGACGGATTCTCATACAAAAGTTGACATAATCACCAGTCAGAAGCCACACATAACCTCATGAATCCCAAATAGGCTGCAGGTGTTCACTAATGATAATGTCAAAGTGGCTGCGAAAACAAGAGAAAATAAATCCAAACAAGACTTCTGACTAAAATTATTGAGGAAGAATGGTAGACGATAAACGCTAAAAAAATGGTCAAACTGACAAAATCAAAGAACAAAAACGAGCCTAGATTAACTAGGTCCAAGTTTGTCTAATTGTACGGACAAACTGGCTAGCCTGTCGGGCTGACAGCCCATTTGACAATACTAACCATTCCCATCATAGGTCATTACTAAACTCCTTTATTTCTTCATATTCTATAACTTAAATAACTTACATAACTTTCATCTCATGATCTCCTATGTTCTCTAAGATAGTGAAGGTAATGGAATAGTAGTCTGTAAAAGATGAATGTTACAACTTTGGTTGTAATCTCTAACATTTCATATTCCACAACTTAGATGAATTATCTTTTGAAATAATAGACATTCATAATACTTCCCCCTTGGATGTCCATTACATAAAGAATATGCTCATTAAAACCTTACTAGTTAAAAAACTTGTGAAAAGAACTCTAGTGAAGGAAAAGAGTACACTATTCTTTTATGTTATTACTCTCCCTGATGACATGATCCCTTGTTATTCTTAAATGAAGCATTCAAATATTATTTACTAATGTTTCAAATGTTGCCGTCAATAAAAGTCATAGTGAATAAATCTGCCAAATTGTCACATGATGGAATTTGTTGCATATTAATATCACAACTATTCTGGAATTCATGAGTAAAGTAAAATTTCGACAAGATATGATTTGTCCTATCTCCTTTAATATATCTTCTCTTTAATGAGCTATACAAATTGCATTGTCCTCATACAGAGGAGTTGGAATTCATCTTCCAGAGGAAAAACCACAATTTTCTCGGATATAATTGATCATAGATTTTAACCACATACATTCATGACTTGTCTTATGAATGGATATAATTTCAACATAATTAGATAAAATGCCACAATAGCTTGTTTTGAAGATTTCCATGTTATGGGAGTATCACCCCAAGTAAATAAATAGTCAATTTGAGAACATGTTTTATGAGGATCAGATAAATAACAAACATCCGCACAACCAAATAATTTCAGACTGATTTTATTTGAGTAAAATAATTCGAGACCTTAGAGATATCTAAGGACATGCTTAACACCATTTCGATATCATCTGTAGGAGAAGGACTAAATCTGGCTAATAAGTTCATAGAAAATGTTATATAATTACAGGTGTTATTAGCAAGGTATATTGTGCACCAATTGCACAAATATCTAGTGCTTCAGGACCAAGTAGTTCTTCATTATCTTCTTTAGGTGTGAATGGATCTTTATCCGCAACTAACGACTGCACAATCACTGGAATACTCAATGGATGTGCCTTGTCCATGTAAAATCTTTTTAGAACCTTTGCTGTATATGTTGATTGATGAATAAAAATTTCACCTTTCAAATGCTCTATTTGTAAACCAAGACAAAACTTAGTTCATCTGAAATCTATAATCTCAAATTCATGTTTCAAATATTCCGTTACTTCTTGAAGCTCGTTTGAAGTTCTAATGAAGTTAATATCATCAACATATATAGTAAGTATTACAAAACCCAATCCTAATTTCTTGAGAAATATACATGGACATATTGGATCATTCTTATATCCTACTTTTAATAAGTATTCACTAAGACAATTGTACCAAATGCGTCCAAACTGCTTTAAACCATATAATGATTTTTGCAATTTAATAGAATAATCTCCACAAGAACTTGAGTTACATGTTGCAGGCATATTAAATCATTTTAGGATTTTCATATAAATATCATTATCAAGGTTCCTGTATAAATAAGCAGTAACTACATCCATTATACGCATGTCTATTTTTTCATGTTCAACCAAACTCATAAGGTATCAGAATGTAATAGCATCAACTACAGGTGAATAAGTTTCATTATAATCAACACGTAATTTTTTTGAAAACACTTGTGCCATATGTCGCGCCTTATATTTGATAATTTCATTATTTTTATTTATTGTTTCGTATAAATACTCATTTGTAACCAAATTAGATTTACACCTTCTGGCATTCAGACTATAGGTCCACAAACCTCATGTTTACCAACTGAATTCAATTCCGCTTGAATCGCATCTTTTCATTTTGGCCAATCATTTATATGCCTGTATTCTTCAACTACTGTCAGTTCAAGATCTTCATTATACCCTAAAACATCAAGAGTTATATTGTAGGCAAAAGAATCATATGCAATTGTTTCTAACTGATTCCACTTTCTACCAGAAGTTTCACCTGTAGTTGATGCTATTACATTCTGATACCTTATGAGTTTGGTTGAACATGAAAAAATAGACATGCGTATAATGGATGTAGTTACTGCTTATTTATACACCTTCTGGCATTCAGACTATAGGTCCACAAACCTCATGTTTACCAACTGAATTCAATTCCGCTTGAATCGCATCTTTTCATTTTGGCCAATCATTTATATGCCTGTATTCTTCAACTACAGTCAGTTCAAGATCTTCATTATACCCTAAAACATCAAGAGTTATATTGTAGGCAAAAGAATCATATGCAATTGTTTCTAACTGATTCCACTTTCTACCAGAAGTGCTATAATTGATAGAAATTTTCATATTATTCTCACTATTTGTAGAAGTTTGGATCTTGTCATCAATTTTCTCTTCTTTTTTTTGTTCAGTTTCTTCCACATGATCTTCTTGATCAATAAATCTCCTTTCTTTTAAGGATTTTTGTCTTTAGAACCAAGAGGTCAATTACCATGCTTAGATTTGACTCTTTTGGTACTTCAACACGAATAGGAGGATCTATAGTTGGGATATGAGATTTAGTTACCCTTGTAGAGTCAGAAAGTGCATCAGTCATTTGATTTGCTATTCTTTGCAAATAAATTATCTTCTAAACTCCTAGTTTACTCATACTTGTGTATGGATTAAGATGATTTAATGATGCTGTCCAAACAAACTCTTTCTTTTGTTGTTTATTTTATCCCCATAATTTAGGAAGGAGAGTCTCATCAAAATGAAAATCGAAAAATCTAGTCATAAATACATCTCCTATAAAAGTTTCGAGATACCTTATTATTGAGAAAAAGTCGTATCCAACATACATTCCCAATCTTCTTTATGGACCCACTTTAGTTTTTAGATTTCACACTATTGGAACATATATGTTAGCCCTATGGGAAAATCATGTAGTTTTGATTAGTTTTGATTAATGACAAACATTGATACGGACTAATTCATATGGTATTTATGTGATAGGATTTTTGGATTGAGAAGCAAAGAGTTCTCATTGCCTTGGAGCTAGCAATGCAAGAACAACTCAAATATGTCAAAGTGATTGAAGTTTGAAGAGTTTGTTCAAGATGATTGAAGGCTTTGAAGACATGAAGTGTAGGTTACACGTGCTTAATAGGTAAACTTTGTAAACCCTATACTCTTAAGCCTTGGAATCTATGAGTTGCAATTGAGAGCACAAAACTTGATTTAAATGGTTTCAATGGTTTTGAACTTACCTGAATTATCAAGTTTTCATCAATGGTTTTTGCACTTAAAAGGTCTTTAATGACTTATCTTTTAGGCTAGAATGTTTTCCAACTTGTTTGAATTGATTTGAATATGTTTTGACAAAGTTTAGAAAATTCGGATGAAAGTTCGAATGCATAAGAGAGAACAAAGCTTGTTTTTAATCTTAAATGACTTTGAGTAAACTTTGAATGATCAAATGCTTTGGTAATATTTTTTTGAGTTCAAAAGATTTTATATGACTTATCTTTTAGTATAAAATGATTTCAAACTTATTGAAGATGATTTTCAAATGTTTTTGACAAAGTTTGATAAGTTTGGATGCAAGTTCGGATGCAAGGGGCAAAGTTCGAACGTCTGAACTTTCCCAGACAGCATGCCATAGTAATGTTCGGACGCAAGTTTGGACGCGGAGGATCAAGTTCGGACGTCCGAACTCCTTAGAAACTAGCCGTTGCTAGTCATTTTATGACCCTTTGAACTAATTTTCAAAATCGATAAAAGACATAAACTCCGGATTTTTGAAAGAACTTTTGAACTTAAGAAATCCTTCAAGCTCTAACTTGTTTTATATCAAAATTATTTGAAAAGCTCTCAAATTTCCTTGTGCTCAAAGGTTAAAATTCAAGATTCCAAAGGCAAGAGGTGAAGTGGTGCTAGCTATTGTATTCATCCACCAAGAAGTGTTGGTAACATCCAAACTCTATCTTTACAATATTGTTGTGATTGATACAAGGTTGTCAAGAGACTTAAAACCCTTGTGGAGGGTGAGCCGTTGACTAGATTAATCAAGATTGTTGAGTAAAACCCATTGGTGAAGGTGAGCCTTGGATTAGATTGGTCTAGATTGTCTAGTGACATAAAACTCTTTGCGATAAGGGTGAACCTTGTTTATTAGATTGAATAGAGGTTGTTGGTGTAAAGCCCTTGTTGGGTGAGCTTGTTGTGTAATTGCTTGGATTGAGCATTTAGTGAATTGGTTGAAATCCTTGATCATTGACTCAAGGTAGTGGATGTAGATCTTGGAAAGATCGAACCAATATAAATCGTGTGTTCATTTATTTATAGCTTTACTTGTGTACATACTTGTGCTATTATTATTTGTTCTTAGTTGTTAATTGATTGGTTGTGGTTTATTTGTTTGATTATCTTGTCTCAACCATTAAATCACATATAAACTTAGAGTTTGTGAATTTGAGGAAGAGCTTTTATTACGACGAAGGATTTGCAAAACGGGAAAAGATTTTGATAATTAGCCAATAACCTAATTCTCTCCCTCTTAGGTCTTAAAATATACAACCCATTTGAAAATTTTCAAATGAGATATATTTGGCCCACAACCAAAAGCTAATTGCAAATGGGAGAATTTTTGATAACTAGTTGGCTTGATGCGCACCAGAGTGAGCATCAAAATGGCATGTCCCCATGCAGATATAGGGAGATTTGTTCTCAATAAAAGTGGTCTGTCAATCAATTGAAACTTTTTAATAAATGACTCAACTAAACCATTCTAAGTGTAAACATGAGATCTAGGATATTCAACAGTAGTACCAATTGATATGCAACAAGTATCAAAGGCATGAGAAGAAAATTAAGAAGAAAATTAAACAACATTATCTAGATGGATTCTTTTAATAGCTAGAAATTGTGCTCTTAAGCGAATAAATTGGGCAAGTACTGCCACAAATGCCAGGTTGCGAGTCGACAATAAACAAACATGAGACCATCTATCCAAAGCATCAATTAAAATAATAAAATATCTAAATTGCTCACATGGTGGATGAATAGATATACAAATATCACCATGAATCAGCTAAATATACAGGAGATTCAATTCTAAATTTTTTTGGGAGGGTTTAATAATCAACCTCCCTTGAGAACATGTAGCACATTTAAATTTATTTGATGTCAAAACCCTCTGATTTTTCAAAGGGTGACTATTTGTACTTTCAATTATTCTGCACATCATGATAGCTCCCAGATGACCTAAATGATCATGCCAAAATACAAATATAGCAGGATTTGTAAACTTCTAGTTTACTAAATGATTATTTCAACAAAATTAATTTTTATGAAATACAAGCTGTTAGAAAGAGATGGTAGTTTTCCAATACATCACCCGAGATAATATGAGTAATACACATATACTTAGAATAATTTTCCTCCTCTGTCTCAACATGATATCCATTCTAGCATATATCTTTAAAAATGAAAATTTCTTCGAGATTTTGGAAAAAGTAGTGCTTTATGTTTAATAATAATTGTTCCTTCGCGTAATAATATACTAGCTCTTCTAAAGTGTTCAATTAACTTTGCACTACCACTTATAGTGTTGACATTTGCTTTTCCTATTTTCAAGTCATAAAAATATTTCTCATATTTCAAAATATTGTGCGTAGTTCCACTATCAATGAAGCATGTATCATCAGTGATACTTTTGAATTCAAAATATAGAACAAGAGCCATCTAGACATAATAAAAATATTTATATATAAACTTATTCATTATGAAGATCAAAATACTAAACCATACTACAATACTGGAAACATAAAATTATTTATACCAGAGATAACCGTAAAAGCATAAAAATAAAATTCTAGTTTATCTGGACGCTTCCATCACCAATCAAATGATCAAAATTTTCTTCTGGATGTTTGAAAAAATCAGCCGTATCCAAATGAGTCACATGAACATGAATATCTTCAAGATCAACATCATCATTATCACCAGTTTGTTGGAAAGTAAAATTTGCTTCAACATTTTTGTCTTTCTTTTTGAGTGATGCTTTGTAAAGCTCAACAAGATGTTTTGCTATACAAAAAGTATTAGACCAATGATCTCTCATACCACATCGGTAACATTTATCTTCATAATTTTAGGAAATCACATCCTTCCATTTTTCTTTCTCACTATTTTTTGTCCACTTTTGGTAGTTATTATTATTTTTCATGCATGGTGAATTATTTTGCCTACAATGATTACATGGATGATTTCTATTTCAAATGCATCCATGTCTGCGACCATTACTCCGACCATAGCCTCTTCTAGGACCAAAACCTTGAGTTCTAATAGCTTTCACTTCAGGGAATGGAGTTGAACCTGTTGGTCGAGATTCATGATTTTTCATTAACAATCATTATTTTGTTCAGCCATAAAAATACAAGAAATTAGCTCATAATATTTCTTGAAACATTTTTCTCGATATTGTTACTACAGGACAATATCGGGGCATGAAAAGTAGAAAATATATTTTTTTAACATATTGGCATCAATGATATTTTCTCTGTATAATTTTAATTGAGAAGTAATTTTGAACATAGGAGAATTATACTCACTGACGAATTTAAAATCTTGTAGCTGTAAATGCATTAAATTATGCCGTGCTTTAAGTAGTACGACCATCTTTTGGTGGTCAAATCTCTCTTTTAAATTCTTCCACAAAATAAGTGCATCTTTCACAGTAACTTATTTTGCTTTTAAATCCTCATAGATATGATGACGGAGAAAAATCATGGCTTTATTGTGATTTTGTGATGATGATATATTATCGTTTGTAATGGTGTCTACTATACCCATTACATCAAGATGGATTTGAGCATCCAATATCAAGACAAATAATTTTTTCCAGAAATATCAAGAGCAAAAAATTCAAGTTTGGTTAGATTCGCCATCGAAAATCAAAACTAGATAGAAAATTACCTTTATCCTGACTATAAAATTCAAAGAGAAAATTTGGTGACAGAAAATCTGCAAAAACTCGTGCTGATAACATGTTGTAAAATTTTGGTCACAATAGATATAAAACTAACTATAAAATAACAATGAAGAATACTTTGAACCATAGCAAATGAGAGGAAGAGAGAACTCAATAAATATCGAAGCTAGAATTTTTTTGAGAGTTTTTCACCATACATCTTCTTACAAGATACTCCAGATGATTCTATTTATAGAGTAGGAAATGACCTTTCCCATCATAGATTATTCTTAGACTACTTTGTTTCTTGCTATTCTATAACTCATATAAGTTACATAGCTTATCTACCATGATCTCCCATGTTCTTTAAAATATGGGACGTAATGGGAATGGTGGTTAAATGATGGATGTTACAATTTTGGTTATAAACTCTAAACTTCCATATTCTATAACTTTGATAAATTATCTCTTGGAATAATGACCATTCATAAAATTTCATAATATATCTCATGATTTCTAAAAATTTTATTTTAGTAACTTTTATCAATTAGAAAAGGTAAAAAATTTATGTCCATTGCAAAGTTTTAAAATTTTATTCAGGTTAAAAAATTATGGATGAATAAAAATCATTTGATCATTTATTGACAAAGATTTATAAAAAATTTTATTTTTACTAATTTGATATTTCTAAAAGTAATAATTAAGTGAGTTGAACAAATGATTCCTTTAAAGAATACAAAGCTTCTTACAAATTATATTTCAAGTGAACTTAAAACAACATAAGAAAGTAAAACCAATTTATTTTAAGTAAGTCCTAAACTTCTGAAAATTTAACCTCCAATTAGATGCCCATCAAGTTCAAACTAACATAACAAACTTATGGCTGTCAATCGGGCTCACTTACCTAGAAGGATCTTCCACAAATAGAACACCTTTGTTTGATGGAACAAATTATACATTTTGGAAATCTAGAGTTAAGATATATATTTGTTCTATCAATTTTGATTTGTGGAATATAGTTGAAAAAGGTCCTTATATTCCTATGAAAATGAGAGTTGATGGAGTAACCTCAGAACCAAAGTCTACGGATGAATTAGATGAACATGATTAAAAGAAAATGACATTAAATTATCAGGCCATGAACATATTAAGTTGTGCTTTAGATGTAACTTGAAATACCTAAGAGGGGGGGGGGAGTGAATTAGGTATTTGGCTAATTTACGCAAACTTAAACCTTTTATGCGTTTAGACCAAGAACAAGTTATATAATCTAATTTGAGATAATTGATAGCAAGGTAATGAAGAAAGCAATAGCTAAGAACTCAAACAATTTATAGTGGTTCGATCCTCAAGATCTACCTCCACTACCTTAAGTTCACACTTAAGGATTTCAACAATTCTACTAATTGCTCAAGTTTACAAATTACAAGAGAGGCTCACCACACTATGGTTTTACACTCACAACCTCTTCTAGTAACTCTTACAATACAAGGCTCACCAAATACAATGGTTTTATATCTTAAACAACCTTGAATCACACTTTCAAGGATCACCCTTATCTAAAGGATTTTATGTTATCAAGATAACCTTACTAGAGCTAGTAGAACAACATAATATGATAAATAAATGAGAGTGTGTAGATGTTACCACTTGATGGTACATAAATTTGCTCCTTCACACTTTGATGTCTTTGGATTGATCAATTGAATGCACAAGACATAAGAGAGCTTAAGAAATGTTTGCCAAATGCTATTGAATGCTTAGAGTTTTCAAGATTTCAAGAGTTACAAAAGATTACACTTTATGGCTTTTATAGAATTTGAAAATTAGTTAAAACGGTCATAAAACGGCTAGTAACGGCTAGTTTCAGAAAATTCGGACGACCGAATTTTTTGGTTGCGTCCGAATCTTCGTCCAAATTTCTCTGGAAAAACAGTGACCATGCTGAAGGCCAAAATTCGGACGACCGAATTTTTTGGCTGCGTCCGAATCTTCTTCCGAATTTCTCTGGAAGAATAGTAGCAAACTTTTGCTACAAAATTCGGACGACCGAATTTTTTGGAAGCAGTTTCAAACTTTGTAAAATCATTTGAGGTATAACTTCAATGTGTTTGAGAAACATTTGATATGTATAGAAAACTTACTTAGCCATATGTAAGTTTGAAAACACAAATTAAATTTCTTTGATCATATAAAGTTTACTTAAACATCACATTCACTAAAAACCTTATTCAAATCCTTTTAAGATTATAAGATTCATTTTATGCTCTCTTATGCATTCAATGATGACCAAGACATGCAAGTGTAGAGTTTACATATAAACTTACTTACTAAGTATACACACTCTACACTTCAAGTCTTCAATACCTTTAGATCTTCTAAGAACAACATTCTTCAAACTTCCATCACTTTGCTTAACTGAAGTTGTTCTTGAACTCTTGCTTCAAAGAAATGAGACTTCATACTTCTTATTTTACAGAACCTATCACACAATATACAAGCATATTAGTCCTCATCAATATTTATCATTAATCAAAACTAATCAATCTTATATGATTTGCCCTTAGGGCTAACAATCTCCCCCTTTTTGATGATGACAAACTTTGATGCAAAATGTGATAGATTAAAATGATGTAGTTCATAGAAGTATTAATGTCAATGGTAGAAAATAACCAATTTAGCACAATGACATACAAAAGGCTCAATATGAGCCTATGACCCAACCAACCTCCATTAACCTCCTTCCTTCCAACTCAGATAGAAGATATAGCATTTAATCATTTAGAAAACTTCTAAGAGAGGTTTTATATGTCAGAAAAGATTAACAATGCTCCCCCTTAGATTGTGCTCATTTTTCAACAAGTTTGGACTTGAGATACTGTTTATCCAAATTCTGTCAAGTCAAGTCCGAATACTAAAATAAGTGAAATGAAAGCTTCATTTTTTGAAAATAAGATTTCCTAAGGTTATTCAAACATAGTAGAAGAGATTGAAACATGTTTGAATCAATTTGAACAACAAAAGAGCACATTTTGGTAACACAATATGCATGCGTCCGAATTTTAAAATTTTTTTTACAACAGATATAACTCATGCATTCAATTGTTTTCATAGAGAAACAAGTCAAGAACAATTTATCCATTTGTAAAAACTCCGAAAACATCCATATAATGCACAGTTTCATAACACACAACACTTTCACACATTTTGTCATCTCATATCTTCTCCCCCTTTTGTCATCAATCAAAGATGGGACCAATGAAAATGAGATTAACAATTTTAACACATAAAGGAAGCTCTCATCACTGAGATTTCATCATTGAGCTTCACTATTACATAAAATGCAAAAGGAAATACTTACCAAGTTCATAATTAAAAACAGTTAATGCATAACTCATAATATAACTTAAAACAGTAAATAAAAATGGAAGAAATGCTTAGTCTTGTGATGTTGATGAAGATGCTCTGCTGATTCCTTTCTTGATGGCCAAGTGCTTCACTCTTCCTTGGCTGAAAGAGATGTGTGTTGGTGAGACAATTTCAGCTTGAGCTACTTGGCTTCCTGCTTCTTGTGGTTCTTCTTGTGCATGTTCTTCTTCTTCTTCTTGTTCTGCCACAGTCTCATCATTTCCTCCTTGATCATTGTCACTGTCATCACTATCTACATCCTTGTCCTTTTTTTCTTCCTTTTTATCACCATCATCCTCATTTCTATTTTGAGGCCTAGAGGGTCCTTCATCACTTTGAGTATTTTTTATTAGGATTTCCTCAATGTGCTTTACTCTACTTTCCAGTCCATCTAACTTTCCAAGAACTATTGGAGCAAATGATTCAAAGAACTTATACATCTTCTCCATTTCCTTGACATGATTGTTCAAGGCTTCTTGGAATGCTTTGGCTACTACGGTGTCACCTCTAGTTATTCCTTCACCACTTGACTTAACTCCAGTTTCTTGTTCAAACAGCCTCCTCTTTGTTGGTGGTTGCTCCCCTTCACTTGAGGTATCATGCTTCCTTTTTGTCTTCATCTCTCTTGCAAGGGTTTCTTCTTCATCCTCTTATTCTTCCTCTTCCTCACTTTCAGTCTTTTCTTCTCTTCCTATTCTTTTTGAAGGGGATTCTCTTTTTGTTTTCCATACTCCATCATCATCAAGAATAAGCTGCATTCTCCTAAGAGATTCATCAGTGTATATTTCTCCACTTTTGAAGGCTTGCCCTCTTCCTGGAAGTTTAATCTTAAAATGCTTAAAGATTCTTGTCAACAGCCTTCCAAATGGGAATGCCTTGGTTACTGTTTTTCTAGCAGTAATCATGTGTTTCAAGGCTACAAAACCAAAGTTCAATCTCCTCTTTTCATGCAAGGCCCATTAATACCATATGCATATTACCTACTGATGATTTATGTCCAAAGTTAGGAACAATCATAGTAGTCACCATATGATGCAATACTCTACCTCTAGCATCCAAGTTCTTGATTTCTCTCTCTTTTATAGATCTAAACTCTTTTCCATTTGTAAATGCTTCTTCAAATCTATCATATGTAAAGAGTTCACTATCATAACAATGCATGGAGGGTGCAAAATATTTAGCCCCATTGTCACCTACTCCACAGATTCTGTTAATTAGGGCTTCACTAAATTCAATGTCAACTTGGGATACTTTAGATGAATACCATTGTATCCTATTATCCCTCAACAGTCTCAATTATTTCTTCCTTTAGGTTTGCATAGAATTCATATATCAAAGTAGGATAAAAATCTTCATTAACAAACAGCAAACTACTCCAGCCAACATCATTGAAACAAGATAGAACTATATCCATGCTAGAGAGTTTATCAAAATCCACCTTATATCCAGGAATAATCTTTCTGCTATTTTTATTCCATTCATCAAATTCATGAGCAGCATTTATAGAGACAAACCTGTCAACCTTAGTCAAAGTTTGAGGAATTCAAATTTTTCTGGGTTGATTGAGGATTGGATCTTCATTTCCTTCCTTAGCCTTTCCCTTGCCTTTCTCAACATTTGGCTTCTTTGTTCTCACCATTGATATATTTCTGTTGAGAGGTTCTGGATTTTTTTTTGTATGAATCTAGGGTTAGAAGTTCAAAAATGAAGGCAAATCGGAATGAGAATGTGTGGATTTGAAGGGATTTTGATTAGGACGTGAATGGGTATGAGAGGTTTTGAAGGGATGTAAAATTCGGAAGTTGTAATGTTTGGAAGAACCGTTTGGTTTTCATTTAAAGGGATGCATCCGTAAAATTCGGACGACCGAATTCTCAAGTCTGCGTCTGAATTTTCGATCGAAAGTTTCTGTTTCTTCAGTTCAGAAAATTCAGTCGACTGAATTTTCTGACCTGCTTCCGAATTTTTGATCAAAAGTCTCTGTTTTTCTTTCCCGAATTTTCTGTAGTGCATCCGAATTTTGAATCAGAAAAATTCCTGTTTTTATCAAAACTTCAATACACACATTAGTCATTAAATTTTGAAATTCCTAAGAGTCTTCTTAGGTGATTGAACCTTTCCTCAGCCAAAGGCTTTGTAAATATGTCAGCAATTTGATCATTTGTATTTACATATTCTAAGCATATATCTTTCTTAATCACATGATCACGAATGAAATGATGTTTTATCTCTATATGCTTAGTCCTAGAATGTTGAATGGGATTTATGCTCAAATTGATAGCACTAGTATTATCACATAGTATAGGCACACACTTAAATTTAAGACCATAATCAAGTAAGGTGTGCTGCATCCATAATAATTGTGCACAACAACTTCCTGCAGCTATATATTCAGTTTCTGCAGTGGATAAAGACACACAAACTTAATTTTTACTAAACCAAGATACAAGACAACTACCAAGAAATTGACAATGACCACTTGTACTTTTACGTTCAACTTTGCATCCAGCATAGTCAGCATCAGAGTATCCAATAAGTTCAAAAGATGATGTTTTTGAAAACCAAAGACCATAGTCATGTGTATCAATCAAATAACGAAAAATACGTTTGACAGAAATTAGATGAGATTCTTTAGGACATTGAAAGACCTAAGAGGGGGGGCGAATTAGGTCTTAGGCTAATTATCAAAATCTTTTCCTGTTTTGCAAATCCTTTGCCTTAATAAAAGCTCTTCTTCAAATTTACAAACTCTAAGTTTATATTGATTTAATGGTTGAGACAAGATGATCAAACAATAAATTCACAACCAATCAATCAACAACTAAGAACAAATAATAATGACATAAGTATGTAAACAAGTAAAGCTATAAACAAATGAACACACGATTTATAGTGGTTCGATCTCTCCAAGATCTACATCCACTACCTTGAGTCCACACTCAAGGATTTCAATCAATCCACTATATGCTCAATTTCAACAATTACATAAGAGGCTAACCACACTATGGTTTTACACTCACAACCTCTTCTAGTAATTATACAAACAAGGTTCACCATTCCACAAGGATTTTATATCTAAAGACAACCTCAAGACTAATCTAATCCAAGGCTCACCCTCACACGGGTTTTACACAACAACCTTGATTAATCTAGTCTATGGCTCACCTTTCCACAAAAGGGTTTTATGTCACAAGATAACCTTGCAATTAGCTAGTAGAAAAACAGAATTAAATGAGGAATAAATGAGTTTGAATATTACCAACGCTTCTTGGTAGATAAATATTGTTAGCCCTAAGGGCAAATCATGTAGTTTTGATTAATGACAAATATTGATGAGGACTAAAATGTTTGATTATTGTGTGATAGGTTCTGTAAACTGAGAAGTATGAAGTCTCATTGCTTTGAAACAAAAGTTCAAGAACAACTTCAGTTAAGCAAGTATTTGAAGTTTGAAGAATGTTGTTCTAAAGATGATCAAAAAGCATTGAAGACTTGAAGTGTAGAGTACATTTAACTTTTAGGTAAATCTCTATGTAAACTCTACACTTGCATGTCTTGGTTATCATTGAATGCATAAGAGAGCATAAAAATAATCTTATGATTTTAAAAAGGCTTTGAATGAATCTTTTTATAAGATATGTTAGTAAACTTCATATGTTCTTGTTTTTCAAGCTTATATATGGTTAAATAAGTTTTCTATACATATCAAATGTTTTTCAAACTCATTGAAGTTATATCTCAAATGATTTTACAAAGTTTGAAAATGCTTCCAAAAAATTCGGTCGTCCGAATTTTGTAGCAAAAGTTTGCTACTATTCTTCCGAGAGAAATTCGGAAGAAGATTCGGACGTGACCAAAAAAATTCGGTCGTCCGAATTTTTTGGCCTTCAAAGCATAGTCACTTTGTTCTTCCGAGAGAAATTCGGAAGAAGATTGGACGCAGCAAAAAAAATTGGTCGTCCGAATTTTTGTTCTCAGCATGGTTACTATTCATCCGGAGAAATTCGGACGAAGATTCGGACGCGACCAAGAAAAGTCGGTCGTCGAATTTTTACGAAACTAGCCGTTTCTAGCCGTTTTATGAACGTTTTAACAGATTTTCAATTTCTATAAAAGCTATAAACATGCAAATTTTTGTAACTCTTGAAATCTTGAAAACTCCAAGCATTCAAAAGCATTTAGCGAACATTTCTTAAGCTCTCTTATGTCTTGTGCATTCAATTGATCAACCCAAAAAGACATCAAAGTGCGAAGGTGCAAAATTGTGTAATATCTACCATCAAGTGGTAACTTCACACATTCTCATTTATTTATCAAATTGTGTATTTCTACTAGCTCTAGCAAGGTTATCTTGATAACATAAAAATCCTTTAGATAAGGGTGATCCTTGAAAGTGTGATTCAAGGTTGTTTAAGATATAAAACCATTGTTTGTGGTGAGCCTTGTATTGTAAACATTACTAGAAGAGGTTGTGAGTGTAAAACCATAGTTTGGTGAACCTCTCTTGTAATTTGTAAACCTGAGCAATTAGTAGATTTGTTGAAATCCTTAAGTGTGAGCTTAAGGTAGTGGATGTAGATCTTGAGGATCGAATCACTATAAATTGTTTGAGTTCTTTGCTATTGCTTTCATTACTGCCTTGCTATCAATTATCTATAACTAGCTTATATAACCTGTTCTTGGTCTAAACGCATAAAAGGTTTAAGTTTGCAAAAATTAGCCAAATACCTAAACCTCCCTCTTAGGTATTTCAATTGGTATCAGAGCAAGAACTTCTGTGTGTGGTTTAACAATCTAGAAGACAAAGATCCTATGGCTAATATGTCAAACCTACCTTACCTAGAAGGATCTTCCACAAATAGACCACCTTTGTTTAATGGAACAAATTACACTTTCTGAAATCTAGAGTTAAAATTTATATTTGTTCTATTAATTTTTGATTTGTGGAACATAATTGAGAAAGGTCCTTATGTCCCAATGAAAATGAGTGCTGATGGAATAACCTCGGTACCCAAGTCCATGAGATGAATTTGATGAGCATGATTCTAAGAAAATGACTTTAAATTATCAAGCCATGAATATATTAAGTTGTGCTTTAGATGTTACTGAATACAATAGAGTTAGTGGATGTGATTCTACTCATGACATGTGGAGATTACTTCAAATTACACATGAAGGAACAAATCAAGTTAAAGAATCTAAACTTGCCATGCTAGTTAGAGATTATGAAGCTGTTTACCATGAAACAAGGTGAAAATATTAGTGATATGTTTACAAGATTTACTAACATTTTCAATGGCTTAAAAAGCTTATGGTAAAAGCTATACTATGGGAGAGCAAAACAGAAAGATTTTAGATGCTCTACCAAAATCCTGGCAGCCTAAAACACTTGCCAGTGAGGAAGTTCAAAAGATTCTACAAAAAGGAGTTTCTCAAGAAAGGGAGAAAACCAGTCAAGAAGAGTGGTCAATCCTCATCCTACAAACCGCAATGCTTTGAATGCAAGAGTACTTGAGCATCTTATTGCTGACTGTCCCAGAGTGTTGGAAAGGGAAAGAGAAAGCAAAAACAGAAAGAAATCTGCCAAGAAAGGAAAAGGACTAGCTGGAACATGGGATCAACAGGGAAAGTGAGGATGAAAGTGAGCGAAAGGCCAACATATGCTTCATGGCCATTGATGATGAGGTACAATCTTCACCCTCTATTTCAAATGTATATGATGATGATATTGATTCCAGTGATCTTATTGTTGAGTTATATGAAGAATTAAAAAAGGCTTCAAAAAGAAATAAAGAAATGAAACTCAAAATAAATGATTTATCTAATGAGAATTCAAAATTATGTGTTGAAAATGGAAAACTTCTTGAAACCATTAGTTGCATTGCTATTGAAAAAGAAGTTTTGAATACAACTATACAAAACATATCTTTTGAAAATAAAAAGCTTTGCACTAGAATTTATTTCTCTTGAATCAATGATAAAAGATCATGAGCTTCTAAAAAGGAAAGTTAATGATCTAGCTTTATGCATTGAGAGATTTACAAATGGAAGGGAAAAATTTGAATAAATTACTTGGCAATCAAAGACCTTCATTTGTAAAACATGGTCTTGGTTTTACTCATGATTATTCTGCTCCAAAACAAAGAAAATCTTTTTGTTAAAGAATCTTATCATTCTAGATCACATATTTGTTGCACTTATTGTGGTAAACATGGACACAAGGTTTCTAGATGTTTTGTCAAAAGAAAAGTAGAAAGTGGTGTTAAAACCATTTGGAAGGTCAAAGAAACTTTTACTAACCCCTTGGACCCAAGAAAATATGGGTACCAAAAATCACCCTTTCAAATTTGGTATAGGTACAATTTGCCTCAAGATCAAGTGCCACTAAATGGTTCCTTGACAGTGGATGCTCAAGGCATATGATCGGAAATGCATCACTTGTTAGTGAACTTCAAACTACAAGTGAAGGTTTTGTCGCATTTGGAGATAAGAAGAAAGGAAAATACTTGGAATAGGTAACATTGGTAAAGGTTCTTTCCCTCTTATCAAGAAAGTATTACTTATTGAAGATTTAAAGTATAATTTACTGAGTATTAGTCAATTATGTGATAATGGATGCAAAGTAGAGTTTAAATGTGATACTTGTACTATTCTTGACAATGCAAGTAACAAAACTATCTTTGTTGCTAAAAGAGTTGGTAATGTATATGTGTTGTATCTTGATGAGCTTATTACAAATGATATTAAATGTCTTGCCGTTCATGACAATGATGGATTTCTATGGCATAGAAGATTAGGACATGTAAGCATGGATTTATTAAACAAACTTTCTACACAAGAGTGGTGAGAGGATTACCTAAATTGCATTTTGATAAAACTCGCCTCTGTGATGCTTGTCAATATGGAAAACAATCAAAAACATCTTTTAAACCAAAGAAAATGGTTTCTTCCACAAAACCTCTTGAACTAATTCATATGGATTTATTTGGACCTATGAGGACTACTAGTCTTGGTGGTAAAAGTTATGCTTATGTGATTGTTGATGATTTTTCAAGATTTACATGGGTAATCTTCTTAGCACAAAAAGATGAAACATTTTATGAATTTTCAAAACTCTTCAAAAAGGTTCAAACCTCTCTTGATTGCAAACTGATTTCTATTAGAAGTGATAATGGAAGAGAATTTTGTAACCAAGACTTTACAAAATTTTGTGATGAATATGGTATTACTCACAATTTTTTCAGCTGCTAAAACACCTCAACAAAATGGTGTTGTTGAAAGGAAAAACAGAACCTTACAAGAAATGGCTAGATCAATGCTTTGTGAAAACTCATTACCAAAGTATTTTTAGATTTGAAAGTCGTTAATACTGACTTGTTATATCATGAAACAGAGTTTTACTAAGAACTTTTATAAGAAAAACACCTTTTGAACTTTTATTTGACAAAACTCCATCAATTGTCTATTTCAAAGTTTTTGGTTGTAAATGCTTCATTTTAAATACTAGAAATTATCTTGGTAAGTTTGATAGAAAATCGAGATGAAGGAATTTTTCTTGGTTATTCATCAAATAAAAAAGGCATATAGAGTCTATAATAAAAAGAACATTGTGTGTTGAAGAAACTATTCATGTAACCTTTGATGAATCTAACATTTATTTTCAAAGAGGAAATGAAGATGATACGAGCACATCAATGGTTGAAAATCATACTCAACACCAAGCACCCACAATGGAAGATCATGCCAAAGAAGAAGAAATAATGGAGCAAGAACAAGATGGTCAATCAAGCAATGATCAAGAACTTCCAAAGGATATCACATATGCAAAAGGTCATCCTAAGGAGCAAATCATTGGTGATGTCTCCCAAGGGGTAAAAACAAGGTGGTACTTTATTGATAACTTTGCTCTTTTATCTCATATTGAACCAAAAAATATTGATGATGTATTGTGTGATAATTTCTGGATTATTGCTATGGAAGAAGAGCTAAATCAATTTGAAAGAAATAAAGTTTGGTCTCTTGTTCCTAGACCTCACGATCATTCTGTTATTGGTACAAAATGGGTTTTTAGAAATAAGTTAAATGAACTAGGAGAAGTAGTTAGAAATAAAGCTAGACTTGTTGCTCAAGGTTTCAACCAAGAAGAAGGCATTGACTATGATGAGACCTTTGCTCCAGTAGCAAGATTAGAATCTATAAGAATACTTTTGGCATTTGCTTGCTTTAAAGGTTTTAAACTTTTTCAAATGGATGTTAAAAGTGCTTTCCTAAATGGTTTTATTGAAGAAGAGGTTTATGTAGAACAACCTCCTGGTTTTATCCATGAAAAATTTCCAAATTATGTGTATAAGCTAACCAAAGCTCTATATGGACTGAAACAAGCTCCAAGATCTTGGTATGAAAGATTAAGTGGTTTTCTTCTCTCAAAAGATTTTACTAAAGGAAAAGTAGACACAACTCTTTTTATTAAAACATCTTCTAAAAATGATATTTTGCTTGTACAAATCTATGTTGATGATATCATTTTTGGTTCTACTAATATTTCTCTTTGTGAAGAGTTTGCTAAAACTATGCAAAATGAATTTGAGATGAGCATGATGGGAGAACTAAGTTTCTTCCTTGGACTACAAATTAAGCAAACCAAGGATGGAGTCTTCATCAATCAAGAAAAATATACTAAGGAGCTATTGAAAAGGTTTGGAATGGATCAAGCAAAAGGAATAAGTACTCCTATGAGTTCATCAACTAAACTTGACAAAGATGAGAAAGGTAAAAGTATTGATGAGAAATTATATAGAGGAATGATAGAAAGTTTACTCTATCTCACTGCTAGTAGACCCGGATATTATGTTTGCTGTTTGCTTGTGTGCTAGATTCCAATCATGTCCTAAAGAATCTCATCTAATTTCTGTCAAACGAATATTTCGTTATTTGATTGATGCACATGACTATGGTCTTTGGTTTTCTAAAACTTCATCTTTTGAACTTATTGGATATTCGATCGTTGACTATGCTGGATGCAAAGTTGAGCGTAAAAGTACAAGTGGTCATTGTCAATTTCTTGGTAGTTGTCTAGTGTCTTGGTTTAGTAAAAAGCAGGCTTGTGTATCTTTATCCACAGCAGAAGCTGAATACATAGCTGCAGGAAGTTGTTGTGCACAATTATTATGGATGCAGCATACTTTACTTGATTATGGTCTTAAATTTAAGTGTGTGCCTATACTGTGTGATAATACTAGTGCTATCAATTTGAGCATTAATCCCATTCAACACTCTAGGACCAAGCATATAGAGATAAAACATCATTTCATTCGTGATCATGTGATTAAGAAAGATATATGCTTAGAACATGTAAATACAAATGATCAAATTGCTGACATATTTACAAAGCCTTTGGCTGAAGAAAGGTTTAATCACCTAAGAAGACTCTTAGGAATTTCAAAATTCAATGACTAATGTGTGTATTAATGTTGTGATGAAAACAGATTTATTGATCAAAAATTCGGGACGCAGGGGACGAGAAAATTCGATCGACCGAATTTTTTGAACCAAAGAGACGAAAACCTTCGACCGAAAAATTCAGACGCTGGACCTAAAATTCGGTCGTCCGAAATTTTGCGGATGCATCCCTTTTAAATGAAAATCGAGCGGTTTCTTCCAAACATTACAACTTCCGAATTTTACATCCTTCAAAACCTCTCATACCCATTCACGTCCGAATCAAAATCTCTTCAAATCCACACACTCTCATCCCGATTTTCCTTCATTTTTAAACTTCTAAGCCCTAATTTCGTACAGAAAACAAATCCTTCTCAAGAGAAAACATCATGGTGTGAACAAAGAAGCCCAATGTTGAGAAAGGAAAAGGAAAGGCTAAGGAAGGAGATGGAGACCCAATCCTCAATCAACCAAGAAGGATTCGCATTCCTCAAACACAATCTGGAGTTGACGGGGTTTATCTCTATCAAATCTACTCATGAATTTGATGAATGGAATAAGAATAGTAGAAAGATTATTCCTGGATATAAGGTGGATCTTTGATAAACTATCTAGTATGGATTATGGTTCACGTCTCGTTTCAATGATGTTGGATGGAGTAGTTTGTTGTTTATTAATGAAGATTTTTATCCTACTTTGGTATATGAATTCTATGCAAACCTAAAGGAAGAAAGAACTGAGAATGTTGGGGATGATAGGATACAATGGTATTCAACTAGAGTATCCCAAGTTGATATTGAATTAAGTGAAGCCACTGATTAACGAGAATTTGTGGGGTAAGTGACGGTGGGGCTAAATATTATGCACCCTCGATGCATTGCTATGATCGTCAACTCTTTACGTATGATAGATTTGAACAAGCATTTACAAATGGAAGAGAGTTTAGATCTATAAAAGAGAGGGAAATCAAGAATTTGGATGCTAGAGGTAGGGTATTGCATCACATGGTAACTACTTATGATTGTTCCTAACTTTGGACATAAATCATCGAGTAGGGTAATATGCATATGGTATTAATGTTGGCCTTGCATGAACAGAGGAAATTGAACTTTGGATATATAGCCTTAAGACACATGATTACTCGCTAGAAAAAGCAGTAACCAAGGCATTCCCCTTTTGGAAGGGACATTAACAAAGATCTTTAAGCATTTTAAGATTAAACTTCGAGGAAGAGGACAAGCATTTAAAAGTGGAGAAATATACATCGATGAATCCCTTAAGAGAATGCAGCTTATCCTTGATGATGATGGAGTATGGAAAACAAAAGAGGATCCTCTCCAAAAAGATTAGGAAGAAAAGAAAGGACAGAAAGTGTAGAAGAGGAAAAGGAGGAGGATGAAGATGAGGAAGATGAGGAAGAGACCCTTGCAAGAGAAATGAAGACAAAAAGAAAGCATGACACTTCAAGTGAGGGGAGCAACCACCAACAAAAAGAAGAGTAGTTGAAGAAGAAACTGAAGTTGAGTCAAGTGGTGAAAGAATAACTAGAGGTGACACCATAATAGCCAAAGCATTCCAAAAAGCCTTGAACAATCAAGTCAAGGAAATGGAGAAGATGTATAAGTTCTTTGAATCATTTGCTCCAATGGTTCTAGGAAAATTAGATGGACTAGAGAGTAGAGTGAAACACATTGAGGAAATCCTAATGAGAAATACTCAAAGTGGTGAAGGACCCTCTAGGCCTCAAGATAGAAATGAGGAAGATGATGATAAAGAGGAAGATAAGAAGGACAAAGATGATGACAGTGATGATGGGGATGATCAAGGAGGAAATGATGAGACAGTGGCAGAACAAGAAGAAGAAGAAGAACATGTACATGAAGAACCACAAGAGGCAGGAAACCAAGTAGCTCAAGCTGAAATTGTCTCACCATCACACATTTCATTCAGCCAAGGAAGAGTGAAGCACTTGGCCATCAAGAAAGGGATTAGCAGAGCCTCTTCATCAACATCACAAGACTAAGCATCTCTTCCATTCTATTTACTGCTTTAAGTTATTTAAATTTTTAGTTATGCATCTAATGTTATAATCTTCTTCAGTATTTTTCTTGCATCTTATGTAATAGTGAAGCTCAATGATGAAATCTCAGTGATGAGAGCTTCCTTTATGTGTTAAATTGTTAATCTAATTTTCATTGACCCCATCTTTGACTGATGACAAAAGGGGGAGAAGAAATGAGGATGACAAAATGTGTGAAAAATTGCTGTATGGGATGAGATAATGAATTTTCTGTATGCATGTTTTTATAAGTCTTTTGTCTCAATCCTATAGATGTTTTCCGTGTGTTTTCTGTAAATGAATAACTTGCTCTTGAATTGTTACTCTATGAATACATTTAAATGCATGAGCTATAACTTGTTGCCAAAAAGTATTCTATTGTTGTTCAAATTGATCTAAATCTGTTTTAATCTCTTCTATTATGTTTGAACAACCTTAGGCATTCATTATATTGAATTTATTACAGTTTGGACTTAAGATTTAAAAATTCGGATGCAAGATCAAAAAATTCTGATGCATGTTCTGAAATTCGGATGCATGCATATTTTGTTGCCAAAATGTGCTCTATTGTTGTTCAAATTGATTCAAACTTATTTTAATCTCTTCCACTATGTTTGAACAACATTAGGAAAGCTTATTTTCAAAAGTTGAAGCTTTCATTTAACCTATTTTAAAATTTGGACTTGATATGTCAAAATTCAGATGCATAGTATCTCTAGTCCAAATTTGTTGAAAAATGAGCACAATCTAAGGGGGAGCATTGTTAAACATTTACAACATTTAAAATCTCTCTTAGAATCTTTTCTAAATGCTAGAATGCTATACCTTCTATTCTAGTTGTGTTGGAAGGAAGGAGGTTAATGGAGGTTGGTTGGGTCATAGGCTCATATTGAGCCTTTTGCATGTCAATGTGCTAAATTGATTATTTTCTATCATTGACATTAATACTTCTTTGTACTACATTGTTTAAATCCATCACATTTTGCATCAAAGTTTGTCATCATCAAAAAGGGGGAGATTGTTAGCCCTAAGGGCAAATCATGTAGTTTTGATTAATGACAAATATTGATGAGGACTAAAATGTTTGATTATTGTGTGATAGGTTCTGTAAACTGAGAAGTATGAAGTCTCATTGCTTTGAAGCAAAAGTTCAAGAACAACTTCAGTTAAGCAAGTATTTGAAGTTTGAAGAATGTTGTTCTAAAGATGATCAAAAAGCCTTGAAGACTTGAAGTGTAGAGTACATTTAACTTTTAGGTAAATCTCTATGTAAACTCTACACTTGCATGTCTTGGTTATCATTGAATGCATAAGAGAGCATAAAAATAATCTTATGATTTAAAAAAGGCTTTGAATGAATCTTTTTATAAGATATGTTAGTAAACTTCATATGTTCTTGTTTTTCAAGCTTATATATGGTTAAATAAGTTTTCTATACATATCAAATGTTTTTCAAACTCATTGAAGTTATATCTCAAATGATTTTACAAAGTTTGAAAATGCTTCCAAAAAATTCGGTCGTCCGAATTTTGTAGCAAAAGTTTGCTACTATTCTTCCAGAGAAATTCAGAAGAAGATTCGGACGCAGCCAAAAAATTCGGTCGTCCGAATTTTTGGCCTTCAGCATGGTCACTGTTCTTCCAGAGAAATTCGGAAGAAGATTCGGACGCAGCAAAAAAATTCGGTCGTCCGAATTTTTGTTCTCAGCATGGTTACTATTCATCCAGAGAAATTCGGACGAAGATTCGGACGCAGCCAAGAAATTCGGTCGTCTGAATTTTCTGAAACTAGCCGTTTCTAGCCGTTTTATGAACGTTTTAACAGATTTTCAAATTCTATAAAAGCTATAAACATGCAAATTTTTGTAACTCTTGAAATCTTGAAAACTCCAAGCATTCAAAAGCATTTAGCGAACATTTCTTAAGCTCTCTTATGTCTTGTGCATTCAATTGATCAACCCAAAAGACATCAAAGTGCGAAGGTGCAAAATTGTGTAATATCTACCATCAAGTGGTAACTTCTACACATTCTCATTTATTTATCAAATTGTGTATTTCTACTAGCTCTAGCAAGGTTATCTTGATAACATAAAATCCTTTAGATAAGGGTGATCCTTGAAAGTGTGATTCAAGGTTGTTTAAGATATAAAACCATTGTTTGTGGTGAGCCTTGTATTGTAAACATTACTAGAAGAGGTTGTGAGTGTAAAACCATAGTTTGGTGAACCTCTCTTATAATTTGTAAACCTGAGCAATTAGTAGATTTGTTGAAATCCTTAAGTGTGAGCTTAAGGTAGTGGATGTAGATCTTGAGGATCGAATCACTATAAATTGTTTGAGTTCTTTGCTATTGCTTTCATTACTGCCTTGCTATCAATTATCTATAACTAGCTTATATAACCTGTTCTTGGTCTAAACGCATAAAAGGTTTAAGTTTGCAAAAATTAGCCAAATACCTAAACCTCCCTCTTAGGTATTTCAATTGGTATCAGAGCAAGAACTTCTGTGTGTGGTTTAACAATCTAGAAGACAAAGATCCTATGGCTAATATGTCAAACCTACCTTACCTAGAAGGATCTTCCACAAATAGACCACCTTTGTTTAATGGAACAAATTACACTTTCTGGAAATCTAGAGTTAAAATTTATATTTGTTCTATTAATTTTGATTTGTGGAACATAATTGAGAAAGGTCCTTATGTCCCAATGAAAATGAGTGCTGATGGAATAACCTCAGTACCCAAGTCCACAGATGAATTTGATGAGCATGATTCTAAGAAAATGACTTTAAATTATCAAGCCATGAATATATTAAGTTGTGCTTTAGATGTTACTGAATATAATAGAGTTAGTGGATGTGATTCTACTCATGACATGTGGAGATTACTTCAAATTACACATGAAGGAACAAATCAAGTTAAAGAATCTAAACTTGCCATGCTAGTTAGAGATTATGAACTGTTTACCATGAAACAAGGTGAAAATATTAGTGATATGTTTACAAGATTTACTAACATTTTCAATGGCTTAAAAGCTTATGGTAAAAGCTATACTATGGGAGAGCAAAACAGAAAGATTTTAGATGCTCTACCAAAATCCTGGCAGCCTAAAACACTTGCCAGTGAGGAAGTTCAAAAGATTCTACAAAAAGGAGTTTCTCAAGAAAGGGAGAAAACCAGTCAAGAAGAGTGGTCAATCCTCATCCTACAAACCGCAATGCTTTGAATGCAAGAGTACTGAGCATCTTATTGCTGACTGTCCCAGAGTGTTGGAAAGGGAAAGAGAAAGCAAAAACAGAAAGAAATCTGCCAAGAAAGGAAAAGGACTAGCTGGAACATGGGATCAACAGGAAAGTGAGGATGAAAGTGAACGAAAGGCCAACATATGCTTCATGGCCATTGATGATGAGGTACAATCTTCACCCTCTATTTCAAATGTATATGATGATGATATTGATTCCAGTGATCTTATTGTTGAGTTATATGAAGAATTAAAAAAGGCTTCAAAAAGAAATAAAGAAATGAAACTCAAAATAAATGATTTATCTAATGAGAATTCAAAATTATGTGTTGAAAATGGAAAACTTCTTGAAACCATTAGTTGCATTGCTATTGAAAAAGAAGTTTTGAATACAACTATACAAAACATATCTTTTGAAAACAAAAAGCTTTGCACTAGAATTTATTTCTCTTGAATCAATGATAAAAGATCATGAGCTTCTAAAAAGGAAAGTTAATGATCTAGCTTTATGCATTGAGAGATTTACAAATGGAAGGGAAAATTTGAATAAATTACTTGGCAATCAAAGACCTTCATTTGTAAAACATGGTCTTGGTTTTACTCATGATTATTCTGCTCCAAAACAAAGAAAATCTTTTGTTAAAGAATCTTATCATTCTAGATCACATATTTGTTGCACTTATTGTGGTAAACATGGACACAAGGTTTCTAGATGTTTTGTCAAAAGAAAAGTAGAAAGTGGTGTTAAAACCATTTGGAAGGTCAAAGAAACTTTTACTAACCCCCTTGGACCCAAGAAAATATGGGTACCAAAAATCACCCTTTCAAATTTGGTATAGGTACAATTTGCCTCAAGATCAAGTGCCACTAAATGGTTCCTTGACAGTGGATGCTCAAGGCATATGACTGGAAATGCATCACTTGTTAGTGAACTTCAAACTACAAGTGAAGGTTTTGTCGCATTTGGAGATAAGAAGAAAGGGAAAATACTTGGAATAGGTAACATTGGTAAAGGTTCTTTCCCTCTTATCAAGAAAGTATTACTTATTGAAGATTTAAAGTATAATTTACTGAGTATTAGTCAATTATGTGATAATGGATGCAAAGTAGAGTTTAAATGTGATACTTGTACTATTCTTGACAATGCAAGTAACAAAACTATCTTTGTTGCTAAAAGAGTTGGTAATGTATATGTGTTGTATCTTGATGAGCTTATTACAAATGATATTAAATGTCTTGCCGTTCATGACAATGATGGATTTCTATGGCATAGAAGATTAGGACATGTAAGCATGGATTTATTAAACAAACTTTCTACACAAGAGCTGGTGAGAGGATTACCTAAATTGCATTTTGATAAAACTCGCCTCTGTGATGCTTGTCAATATGGAAAACAATCAAAAACATCTTTTAAACCAAAGAAAATGGTTTCTTCCACAAAACCTCTTGAACTAATTCATATGGATTTATTTGGACCTATGAGGACTACTAGTCTTGGTGGTAAAAGTTATGCTTATGTGATTGTTGATGATTTTTCAAGATTTACATGGGTAATCTTCTTAGCACAAAAAGATGAAACATTTTATAAAAAGGCTACTAAGGGCTAGTTTCAGGAAAATTCGGACGACCGAATTCTGCATCCGAATTTTTCGGACGACCGTATTTTTCCTGCTGCGTCCGAATCTTCTTCCGAATTTATCTGGAAGAACAGTGACCATGCTGAAGGCCAAAATTCGGACGACCGAATTTTTTGGCTGCGTCCGAATCTTCTTCCGAATTTCTCTGGAAGAATAGTAGCAAACTTTTGCTACAAAATTCGGACGACCGAATTTTTTGCCCTGCGTCCGAATCTTGCATCTGAATTTTTCAAACTTTGTCAAAACATATTCAAATCAATTCAAACAAGTTGGAAAACATTCTAGCCTCAAAGATAAGTCATTAAAGACCTTTTAAGTGCAAAAACCATTTATGAAAACTTGATAATTTAGGTAAGTTCAAAACCATTGAAACCATTTAAATCAAGTTTTGTGCTCTCAATTGCAACTCATAGATTCCAAGACTTAAGAGTGTAGGGTTTACAATATTTACCTATTAACCACATGTCACCTACACTTCATGTCTTCAAAGCCTTCTAACATCTTGAACAAACTCTTCAATCTTCAATCACTTTGATATATTTGAATTGTTCTTGCATTTTAGCTTCAAGGCAATGGCACTTCAAACTTCTTAATCCACAAATCCTATCACACAACATACAAGCATATTAGTCCTCATCAATGTTTGTCATTAATCAAAACTAATCATAACTACATGATTTGCCCTTAGGGCTAACAGACATGATTGGAATCTAGCACACAAGCATACAGCAAACATAATATCTGGTCTACTAGCTGTGAGATAGAGTAAACTTCCAATCATACCTCTATACAACTTTTCATCAATGTTTTTACCTTTCTCATCTTTGTCAAGTTTAGTTGATGAACTCATTGGAGTATCTATTCCTTTTGCTTGATCCATTCCAAATCTTTTCAGCAACTCCTTGGTATACTTTGCTTGATTTATGAAGACTCCATCCTTGACTTGTTTAATTTGCAGCCCAAGGAAGAAATTTAATTCTCCCATCATGCTCATCTCAAATTCATTTTGCATTGATTTGGCAAAATCTTCACAAAGAGATGTATTAGTAGCACCAAATATAATATCATCAACATAAATTTGCACAAGTAAGATATCATTTTTAGAAGATGTTTTTATAAAAAGAGTTGTGTCCACTTTTCCTTTTGTAAAGCCTTTTGAAAGAAGAAAGCCACTCAATCTTTCATACCAAGCTCTTGGAGCTTGTTTCAATCCATATAGAGCTTTGGTTAGCTTATACACATAATTTGGAAAATTTTCATGAATAAAACCAGGAGGTTGTTCTACATAGTGGAAGAGATTAAAACAAGTTTGAATCAATTTGAACAACAATAGAGCACATTTTGGCAACAAAAGATGCATGCATCCGAATTTCAGAACATGCATCCGAATTCTTAAACCTTGCATCCGAATTTTTTAAATCTTAAGTCCAAACTGCAATATATTCAATATAATGAATGTTTAAAGTGAAATAAAGTGTTCCTAAGGTTGTTCAAACATAATGGAAGAGATTAAAACATATTTGAATCAATTTGAACAACAAAAGAGCACATTTTGGCAACAAAATATGGATGCATTCGAATTTTTGAAACATGCATCCGAATTTTGAATCATGCATCCGAATTTTAAGATTTCAAATCCAAAATGTAAAATATGTGAGATAACAACTTTAATTTTTGAAAATAAGCTTTTCTAAGATTGTTCAAATATGATAGGAAGGATTAAAACAGTTTTCAAACAATTTGAAAAACAGAAAAGACATTTTTGACAAGAAGATCTTGATGCGTCCGAATTTTTGGTTTGCATCCGAATTTCAAGTCCAAATTTTTGGAAACAAGTTGAAAAGGTGATTTTGCATTTTCAAATGAACTATAGAAGTACTCAAATATGTATAGCTACAATAGCACTCAGTTTATCTTTGCAAAACCACAAAACTCATGTATTTAATTATTTTCATAATGTAATGTAAAGTCATAGGTCAAGTTAATAACCATGATAAAAACTTCACAATCCCAACTTAACCATTTTCAAAATCTCAGAAAACAATCATTTTAAATTTCAAATGCAACCAATTAGTTTCACAGTACACATTCATAGCACATTCACATTACACATCACAATTACATCAAGCAATTGCAGTACAACAAACACATAGCATATTTTGTTCTTTCTCCCCCTTGACATATGCATGGATTTTAAGAAAATTCACACATTTTCTATTCATGCATGAGGAATTCCACTGCTATTTCATATTTTCACACATTTTGTCATCACATTTCTTCTCCCTCTTTTGTCATCACTCAAAGATGGGGTTAATAAAAATGAGACAATATGTATCACATATAAGCAGTATATTGATCAACTCTCATTTGGCAATTTAGCAATGTATTGACCAACTCTTATAAACAGTATAGTTCTAGTCAAATAATTATCATCCTAACAGCAATAATCATTATGTAGCATCTCAACAATAATAAATTGACTTCTTCTCTCCCTTTTTTATCAGCAATTTAAACTTGGGGTGAGAGTACTTGGACAACAAAAGTGAAACAAAAGAAGCTCTTATCACAAAGATTTCACATATTGAGCTTCAAAACATTATAATGACTAGAAAGACACAAGTAAATTTCAATGTTAAAGCATAACATGTGCATTAAGTCATAATCTAAAATAAGCAACAAAATAGAGTTTAGGGATAGAAAGGCTTAGTCTTTGGATGTGCTTCATGGTCTTCACTTCCAAATTTGTTTGTTATGATGGCCATGTCTCCCTTGATCTCTATATGATAAGGTCCTTCATTTGTTGATTTCTTGCTTGTGTATTTATGCTTTGGAAAGCTCCCAATCGAGAGGATCTTGGATCTTCTTTCTTTGAACCACATTTTCTTCCTCTCTTGGCTGAAGGAAATTGGTGATGGATTTGTGATTTGACTTTGTTAAACTCCCTTCACCTCCTTCTTCTTGCTTGTTCTCTTGAGCTTTACCCCTTTGTTTGTTCTTCATTCTCATGCTCTTCTTCTTTTGGGATGCTTCACTGCCTTTTCCTTCATCTTTTGTATTCTTCTTTCGCAATAAATTGATAGTCATATCAATTTTTACTATCATTACTATCATTCTTATTGCTGCCATCTCTTTTCTTCTTCTTTGGCTTTATAGGAACTTACACCATTTAAAACCACTTGAGAAGTCTTTCTCAAGTCTTCTTCCATATTCTTGACTTTAGCTCCTAAACCATCAAATTTGCCAAGAATCATCAGAGCAAAAGACTTGAAGAATTTGTCCATCTTCTTCATTTTCTCTACATGGTTGTTCAATGTCTCTTGAAACACCTTGGCAACTATGGTATCACCTGTAGTGAGATTATCATCTTCAACTTCTTTTTCTTGAATAGAGAGTACCTCTTTAAATAGTCTTCTTTTGCAGCAAGGATTTCCTCTTCATCCTCTTCTTCTTCATCATTTTATTCTTCCTCAAACTCCTCACATTTTTGTTAATAGTCTACCATACAATAAGGCTTTTCAAATCTTTTATTTGTGAACAATTCATGAATAAAGCAATGATGTCCCAATGAGTAATATCTTGCCTCATTATCATCTACTCCACAAATTTTGTTCACCAAGGCATCATTGAACTCAAAGTCCACTTGAGATACTTTAGAGGAATACCATTGAACTACATTATTCCCCTCATGTTCGACTCTCTCTTTCTTAAAGGAGTTTCTGCATTTGTTCTCCATATTCCATCCTTATCAAGAACTAACCATTTCGGATAGTTTGATGACATCCACCTTGTGACTTGGATTTATCATATGGTTACTTTTTGTCCAATTATCAAGTTCAGTAGCAGTCTCCACTGTGACAAATCTATCCAGCCATGACATGCTTTGCAAAACATGAACTTTCCTTAGTTCATTGATCACTGATCCTTCTTCTCTTTCTTTGGCTTTTCCCTTTCCTTTTCCCATGCTTGGCTTTAGTGTCCTCACTTGGAGCTACAACACTTGAATACACTCATTAGTTATTGAATTTTGAAATTTCTATGCTTCTTCTAAGATTGGTCAAACATTTCTTCGGCCAATGACTTAGTAATGATATCATTAATTTGTTCATTAATGCAAACATACTTTAAACAAGTATTACCCTTAGTAGAGTGATCTCTAATGAGATTAAGTTTGATCTCTATATGCTTTGTCCTAGTTTGTTGAATAGTATGATGATCAAATTTATTGCATTAGTGTTATCACATAACATAGCCACACATTTGAAATATAGACCATAATCACTTAGAGTATTAATGCAGTAATAGAGAATGTGTTTAACAACAATCAAATGAAACTCTTTAGGACAAGATGAAATCTAGCACACAAGCACATGACAAACATAATATTGGCTCTTCTTGCTGTCAAATAGAGTTGACTACTCCTATGAAACCATTTTATTCTTGTCAAGCATAGTTGATAAACTTATGGATGCTTATACCTTAACTTGATTCATAAAAGTGCCATCCTTGGTTTGCTTGATTTGTAGGCCAAGAAAGAAATTGAGTTTTCCTATCATGCTTATTTCAATTTTACTTTGCATCAACTTGGAAAACACATCACAAAGTGAAGTATTAGAAGCACAAAAATTGTATCATGTATTCGGACAAGTTATAGATCATTGTTGCATGAGGATTTTATAAAAGGGTAGTTTCAGTTTTCCTCTTGAAAATCTTTTGAAAGAAGGAAACTACTCAAGGAAACTAGGGGCTGGTTTTAAACCATTCAAAAATTAGGATAGTTTGAAAATATGGTTAGGAAACTTTTCATGAGCAAAACCGGGTGATTGTTTCACATAAACCACTTCCTCAATAGAACCATTTAGAAAAGCACTTTTGACATTCATTTGAAATAACTTAAAGCAAGTACAAGTCAAAAGCATTCTTATGGACTCAAGTCTAGCATTCGGAACAAAGGTTTCATATCATAATCAATTTCCTCTTCTTGATTGAATCCTTAGGCAATAAGTCTAACCTTGTTTCTAACAACTTCTCCGGATTCAATAAGTTTATTTCTAAAAACCATTTAGTTCCAATAATAGAATGATCATGATATTTAGGAATATCCAAAATATTGTATCTTTCAAATTTATTTAATTTCTCTTGCATAGCAATAATCCAAAAATCATCACACAAGGCATCATCAATACTTTTAGGCTCATATGAAATAAAAGAATAAAGTTATTGATAAAATACCGCCTTATTTTTACTCATTGGGAGATATCACCAATGATTTGCTTCTTAGGGTGGCCCTTTGGGTATCTTAAGTTCTTTGGGAGCTCTTGGTCACCACTAGGTTGGTCATCTTGATTTTGTTCAATCATTTCTTCCTCATTGGTATGATGTTTACGACTTTGGACTAAAAATATTTTTGAAGAAGAATTTTCACAAAGCATGGACCTAGCCAATTTTTACAAAGTTCAAATTTTCTTTTCAATAACACCATTTTGTTGTGGGGGTTTTTGCAATTGAAACAATTATATGAAATTCAATTTTCAAAGCAAATTTTGTAATGACTTGGTTGTAAAATTCTCCCATTGTCACTTCTAATAGAAATCAATTTGCACTTAAGGGAGGTTTGAACCTTTTTGAATAGTTTTAAAATCTTATGAAACACTTCATCTTTGTGAGCAAAGAATAATGCTAAAGTGAATATTGAGAAATTATCAACTACTATTAATGCATACTTCAAGTCCTCAATACTAGAGTTCCTCATAAGTCCAAATCAATTTATATGAACAAGCTCAAGATGTTTTGAGGTCTAAAAGCATTTTCATGGGTTTGAAAGATTCTTTTGTTTGTTTTCCCTATTGACAAGTTTCTCAAAGATAAATTTCTCAACACATATTTTTAGCAATCCTCCAACTAGATCTTGAGAGGAAAGTTTGTTCAACAAATCTATGCTCACGTGACCTAATCTTCTATGCCAAGAAAATCCATTATCATAATCCACAAGACATTCATGCTTATCAAGATAAAACACACATTGAAAAATTTTGTGAGTAATTGATCAAAATCACAAAATATAATTTTGTCATACAAGTTCGGACGACCGAACTTATGGTTTTCAAGTCCGAACATTTTGTAAAGATTCATAAAGATATTTTTGACCAAGAAAATGCATATATCTTCAATCATAGCTATCATGACATATAAACAATTTCAAGAACATATAAACCATGAATTCAATCTCATATCATCAATGTTACCTAATCAACTTCAGAGAAGCTGAAATACCTAAGAGGGGGGTGAATTAGGTATTTGGCTAATTTTCGCAACCTTAAACCTTTTATGCGTTTAGACCAAGAACAAGTTATGTAAGCTAATTATAGATAATTGATAGCAAGGCAGTAATGAAAGCAATAGCAAAGAACTCAAACAATTTATAGTGGTTCGATCCTCAAGATCTACGTCCACTACCTTAAGCTCACACTTAAGGATTTCAACGAATCTACTAATTGCTCAGGTTTACAAATTACAAGAGAGGTTCACCAAACTATGGTTTTACACTCACAACCTCTTCTAGTAATGTTTACAATACAAGGCTCACCACAAATAATGATTTTATATCTTAAACAACCTTGAATCACACTTTCAAGGATCACCCTTACCTAAAGGGTTTTATGTTAAACATCAAATACTTGCTTAAATGAAGTTGTTCTTGAACTTTTGCTTCAAAGCAATGAGACTTCATACTTCTCAAATTACAGAACCTATCACACAATAATCAAACATTTTAGTCCTCATCAATATTTGTCATTAATCAAAACTACATAATTTGCCCTTAGGGCTAACAATCTCCCCCTTTTTGATGATGACAAACTTTGATGCAAAATGTGATAGATTAAAACAATGTAGTACATAGAAGTATTAATGTCAATGATAGAAAATAACCAATTTAGCACATTGACATACAAATGGCTCAATATGAGCCTATGACCCAACCAACCTCCATTTGCCTCCTTCCTTCCAACTACTAGGATAGAAGATATAGCATTTAAGTATTTAGAAAACTTCTAAGAGAGTTATTTAAGGTTGTAAAAGTTTAACAATGCTCCCCCTTAGATTGTGCTCATTTTTCAACAAGTTTGGACTTGAGATGCTATGCATCCGAATTTTGACATATCAAGTCCAAATTTTAAAATAGATTAAATGAAGGCTTAAAATTTTGAGAATAAGCTTTCCTAAGGTTGTTAAAACATAGAGGAAGAGATTAAAACCAGTTTGAATCAAATTGAACAACAATAGAGCACATTTTGGCAACAAAATATGCATGCATCCGAATTTCAGAACATGCATCCGAATTTTTTGAT
Organism: Rauvolfia tetraphylla; assembly: GCA_030512225.1. Taxonomy (NCBI): domain Eukaryota; kingdom Viridiplantae; phylum Streptophyta; class Magnoliopsida; order Gentianales; family Apocynaceae; genus Rauvolfia; species Rauvolfia tetraphylla. Next base: position 959,474 of record JAJQKT010000009.1, on the reverse strand, counting down.
CTTGTATCCGAATTTTTAAATCTTAAGTCCAAAACTATAATAACTTCAATATAATGAATGCTTAAGGTTGTTCAAACATAATAGAAGAGATTAAGACAGATTTAGATCAATTTGAACAAAAATAGAATACTTTTTGGTAACAAGTTATAGCTCATGCATTCAAATGTTTTCATAGAGTTTTCATAGAGTAATAATTCAAGAGCAAGTTATTCATTTACAGAAAACACACAGAAAACATCTATAGGATTGAGACATAAGACTCAGAAAACATGCATACAAGAAAAAATTCATATGCAGAAAAATTCATTATCTCATCACATAGCAGTTTTTCACACATTTTTCTAGAGCAGTTTTTCACACATTTTGTCATCCTCATTTTTCTCCCCCTTTTGTCATCAGTCAAAGCTGGGGTCAATGAAAATGAGATTAACAATTTAACACATAAAGGAAGCTCTCATCACTGAGATTTCATCATTGAGCTTCACTATTACATAAGATGCATGAAAAATACTGAAGAAGATTATAGCATTAGATGCATAACTAAAAATTTAAAAACTTAAAGCAGTAAATAGTATGGAAGAGAAGCTTAGTCTTGTGATGTTAATGAAGAGGCTCTGCTAATCCCTTTCTTGATGGCCAAGTGCTTCACTCTTCCTTGGCTGAATGAAATGTGTGACGGTGAGACAATTTCAGCTTGAGCTACTTGGCTTCTTGCCTTTTGTGGTTCTTCATGTACATGTTCTTCTTCTTCTTCTTGTTCTGCCACTGTCTCATCATCTCCTCCTTGGTCATCCCCATCATCACTGTCATTATCTTTGTCCTTCTTATCTTCCTCTTTATCATCATCTTCCTCATTTCTATCTTGAGGCCTAGAGGGTATTTCACCACTTTGAGTATTTCTCATTAGGATTTCCTCAATGTGTTTCACTCTACTCTCTAGTCCATCTAATTTTCCTAGAACCATTGGAGCAAATGATTCAAAGAACTTATACATTTTCTCCATTTCCTTGACTTGATTGTTCAAGGCTTCTTGGAATGCTTTGGCTATTATGGTGTCACCTCTAGTTATTCCTTCACCACTTGATTCATCTTTAGTTTCTTCTTCAACTACCCTTCTTTTTGTTGGTGGTTGCTCCCCCTCACTTGAAGTGTCATGCTTTCTTTTTGTCTTCATTTCTCTTGCAAGGGTCTCTTCCTCATCTTCCTCATCTTCATCCTCCTCCTTTTCCTCTTCTACACTTTATGTCCTTTCCTTTCTTCCTAATCTTTTTGGAGAGGATCCTCTTTTTGTTTTCCATACTCCATCATCATCAAGAATAAGCTGCATTCTCTTAAGGGATTCATCAGTGTATATTTCTCCACTTTTAAAGGCTTGTCCTCTTCCTGGAAGTTTAATCTTAAAATGCTTAAAGATCTTTGTTAACAGCCTTCCAAAGGGGAATGCCTTGGTTACTGTTTTTCTAGCAGTAATCATGTGTCTTAAGGCTATATATCCAAAGTTGAATTTCCTCTGTTCATGCAGGGCCAACATTAATACCATATGCATATTACCTACTGATGATTTATGTCCAAAGTTAGGAACAATCATAGTAGTTACCATGTGATGCAATACTCTACCTCTAGCATCCAAATTCTTGATTTCCCTCTCTTTTATAGATCTAAACTCTCTTCCATTTGTAAATGCTTGTTCAAATCTATCATATGTAAAGAGTTGACGATCATAGCAATGCATTGAGGGTACATAATATTTAACCCTCATCGTCACTTACCCCACAAATTCACGTTAATCAGTGTCTTCACTTAATTCAATATCAACTTGGGATACTCTAGTTGAATACCATTGTATCCTATCATCCCCAACAATCTCAGTTCTTTCTTCCTTTAGGTTTGCATAGAATTCATATACCAAGGTGGGATAAAAATCTTCATTAATAAACAACAAACTACTCCATCCAACATCATGGAAACAAGACAAAACCATATCCATACTAGATAGTTTATCAACATCCACCTTATATCCAGGAATAATCTTTCTACTATTCTTATTCCATTCATCAAATTCATGAGTAGATTTGATAGAGATAAACCTGTCAACTCCAGATTGTGTTTGAGGAATGCGAATCCTTCTTGGTTGATTGAGGATTGGGTCTGCATCTCCTTCCTTAGCCTTTCCTTTTCCTTTCTCAACATTAGGCTTCTTTGTTCTCACCATTATGTTTTCTTTTGAGAAGAATTTGTTTTCTGTACGAAATTAGGGCTTAGAAGTTTCAAAATGAAAGAAAATCGAGATGAGAGTGTGTGTATTTGAAAAGATTTTGATTCGGATGTGAATGGGTATGAGAGGTTTTGAAAGGATGTAAAATTCTGAAGTTGTAATGTTTGGAAGAAACCGTTCGATTTTCATTTAAAGAGATGCATCCGCAAAATTCAGACGACCGAATTTTAGGTCTGCGTCCGAATTTTCGGTCGAAAGTTTCTGTCTCTTTGATTCAGAAAATTCGGTCGACCGAATTTTCTGTCCTGCGTCCGAATTTTTGATCAGTAAATCTCTGTTTTCATCACAACATTAATACACACATTAGTCATTGAATTTTGAAATTCCTAAGAGTCTTCTTAGGTGATTAAACCTTTCCTCAGCCAATGGCTTTGTAAATATGTCAGCAATTTGATCATTTGTATTTACATGTTCTAAGCATATATCTTTCTTAATCACATGATCACGAATGAAATGATGTTTTATTTCTATATGCTTTGTCCTAGAATGTTGGATGGGATTAATGCTCAAATTGATAGCACTAGTATTATCAAATAACGATACACAAGCCTGCTTTTTACTAAACCAAGACACTAGACAACTACCAAGAAATTGACAATGACCACTTGTACTTTTACGCTCAACTTTACATCCAGCATAGTCAGCATCAGAATATCCAATAAGTTCAAAAGATGAAGTTTTAGAAAACCAAAGACCATAGTCATATGTGTCAATCAAATAACGAAATATTCGTTTGACAGAAATTAGATGAGATTCTTTAGGACATGATTAGAATCTAGCACACAAGCAAACATCAAACATAATATCTGGTCTACTAGCAGTGAGATAGAGTAAACTTCCAATCATACCTCTATACAATTTCTCATCAATACTTTTACCTTTCTCATCTTTGTCAAGTTTAGTTGATGAACTCATAGGAGTACTTATTCCTTTTGCTTGATCCATTCCAAACCTTTTCAATAGCTCCTTAGTATATTTTTCTTGATTGATGAAGACTCCATCCTTGGTTTGCTTAATTTGTAGTCCAAGGAAGAAACTTAGTTCTCCCATCATGCTCATCTCAAATTCATTTTGCATAGTTTTAGCAAACTCTTCTCAAAGAAAAATATTAGTAGAACCAAAAATAATATCATCAACATAGATTTGTACAAGCAAAATATCATTTTTAGAAGATGTTTTAATAAAAAGAGTTGTGTCTACTTTTCCTTTAGTAAAACCTTTTGTGAGAAGAAAACCACTTAATCTTTCATACCAAGATCTTGGAGCTTGTTTCAGTCCATATAGAGCTTTGGTTAGCTTATACACATAATTTGGAAATTTTTCATGGATAAAACCAGGAGGTTGTTCTACATAAACCTCTTCTTCAATAAAACCATTTAGGAAAGCACTTTTAACATCCATTTGAAAAAGTTTAAAACCTTTAAAGCAAGCAAATGCTAAAAGTATTCTTATAGATTCTAATCTGGCTACTGGAGCAAAGGTCTCATCATAGTCAATGCCTTCTTCTTGGTTGAAACCTTGAGCAACAAGTCTAGCTTTATTTCTAACTACTTCTCCTAGTTCATTTAACTTATTTCTAAAAACCCATTTTGTACCAATAACAGAATGATCATGAGGTCTAGGAACAAGAGACCAAACTTTATTTCTTTCAAATTGATTTAGTTCTTCTTCCATAGCAATAATCCAAAAATTATCACACAATGCATCATCAATATTTTTTGGTTCAATATGAGATAAAAGAGCAAAGTTATCAATAAAGTACCGCCTTGTTTTAACTCCTTGGGAGACATCACCAATGATTTGCTCCTTAGGATGACCTTTTGCATATGTGATATCCTTTGGAAGTTCTTGATCATTGCTTGATTGACCATCTTGTTCTTGCTCCATTATTTCTTCTTCTTTGGCATGATCTTCCATTGTGGGTACTTGAGGTTGAGTATGACTTTCAACCAATGATGTGCCTGTATCATCTTCATTTCCTCTTTGGAGAAAAATGTTAGATTCATCAAAGGTTACATGAATAGTTTCTTCAACACACAATATCCTTTTATTATAGACTCTATATGCCTTTTTATTTGATGAATAACCAAGAAATATTCCTTCATCTGATTTTCTATCAAACTTACCAAGATAGTTGCTAGTGTTTAAAATGAATCACTTACAACCAAAAACTTTAAAGTAGACAATTGATGGAGTTTTGTCAAATAAAAGTTCAAAAGGTGTTTTTCTTATAAAAGGTCTTAGTAAAACTCTGTTCATGACATAACAAGCTATATTTACAGCTTCAGCCCAAAAATACTTAGGTAATGAGTTTTCACAAAGCATTGATCTAGCCATTTCTTGTAAGGTTCTGTTTTTCCTCTCAACAACACCATTTTGTTGAGGTATTTTGACAGCTGAAAAATTGTGAGTAATACCATACTCATCACAAAATTTTGTAAAATCTTGATTACAGAATTCTCTTCCATTATCACTTCTAATAGAAATCAGTTTGCAATCAAGAGAGGTTTGAACCATTTTGAAGAGTTTTGAAAATTCATAAAATGTTTCATCTTTTTGTGCTAAGAAGATTTCCCATGTAAATCTTGAAAAATCATCTACAATCACATAAGCATAGCTTTTACCACCAAGACTAGTAGTCCTCATAGGTCCAAATAAGTCCATGTGAACTAGTTCAAGAGGTTTTGAGGTAGAAACCATTTTCTTTGGTTTAAAAGATGTTTTTGATTGTTTTCCATATTGACAAGCATCACAGAGGTGAGTTTTATGAAAATGCAATTTAGGTAATCCTCTCACCAGCTCTTGTGTAGAAAGTTTGTTTAATAAATCCATGCTTACATGTCCTAATCTTCTATGCCATAAAAATCCATCATTGTCATGAATGGCAAGACATTTAATATCATTTGTAATAAGCTCATCAAGATACAACACATATACATTACCAACTCTTTTAGCAACAAAGATAGTTTTGTTACTTGCATTGTCAAGAATAGTACAAGTATCACATTTAAACTCTACTTTGCATCCATTATCACATAATTGACTAATACTCAGTAAATTATACTTTAAATCTTCAATAAGTAATACTTTCTTGATAAGAGGGAAAGAACCTTTACCAATGTTACCTATTCCAAGTATTTTCCCTTTCTTATTATCTCCAAATGTGACAAATTGTAGCTATACCAAATTTGAAAGGGTGATTTTTGGTACCCATATTTTCTTGGGTCCAAGGGGGTTAGTAAAAGTTTCTTTGACCTTCCAAATGGTTTTAACACCACTTTCTACTTTTCTTTTGACAAAACATCTAGAAACCTTGTGTCCATGTTTACCACAATAAGTGCAGCAAATATGCGATCTAGAATGATAAGATTCTTTAACAAAAGATTTTCTCTGTTTTGGAGCAGAATAATCATGAGTAAAACCAAGACCATGTTTTACAAATGAAGGTCTTTGATAGCCAAGTAATTTATTCAAATTTTCCCTTCCATTTGTAAATCTCTCAATGCATAAAGTTAGATCATTAACTTTCCTTTTTAGAAGCTCATGATCTTTTATCATTGACTCAAGAGAAATAATTCTAGTGCAAAGTTTTTTGTTTTCAAAAGATATGTTTTGTATAGTTGTATTCAAAACTTCTTTTTCAATAGCAATGCAACTAATGGTTTCAAGAAGTTTTCCATTTTCAACACATAATTTTGAATTCTCATTAGATAAATCATTTATTTTGAGTTTCATTTCCTTATTTCTTTTTGAAGCCTTTTTTAATTCTTCATATAACTCAACAATAAGATCACTGGAATCAATATCATCATCATATACATTTGAGATAGAGGGTGAAGATTGTACCTCATCATCAATGGCCATGAAGCATATGTTGGCCTTTCCTTCACTTTCATCCTCACTTTCTCGTTGATCCCATGTTCCAGCTAGTCCTTTTCCTTTCTTGGCGATTTCTTTCTGTTTTTGCTTTCTCTTTCCCCTTTCCAACACTGCGGGACGATCAGCAATAAGATGCTCAGTACTCTTGCATTCAAAGCATTGAGGTTTATATGATGAAGATTGTCCACTCTTCTTGACTGGCTTTCTTCCTTTCTTGAGAAATTCCTTTTTGTAGAATCTCTTGAATTTCTTCACAGACCATTGCAATTTCTTCTTCTCCACTTTGTTTCCTCCTTCTTCTTCACTTGAAGATTGTTCTTGTTCACTCAAGTTGTTTGAGGCATTAAGCACTTTACTCCTTTTCTTCCCTTTTTCTTCATCCTCCTTGTCATTTAGCCGTTTCATCTTCATTTCATGAGTCAGTAGAGATCCAATGAGCTCTTCAAGTGGAAGAGTCTTCAAATCCTTGGATTCCTCAATGGCAAGTGTTTTTAGGGCTGCCGGGATTTTGGTAGAGCATCTAAAATCTTTCTGTTTTTGCTCTCCCATAGTATACCTTTTACCATAAGCTTTTTAAGCCATTGAAAATGTTAGTAAATCTTGTAAACATATCACTAATATTTTCACCTTGTTTCATGGTAAACAGTTCATAATCTCTAACTAGCATGGCAAGTTTAGATTCTTTAACTTGATTAGTTCCTTCATGTGTAATTTGAAGTAATCTCCACATGTCATGAGTAGAATCACATCCACTAACTCTATTATATTCAGTAACATCTAAAGCACAACTTAATATATTCATGGCTTGATAATTTAAAGTCATTTTCTTAGAATCATGCTCATCAAATTCATCTGTGGACTTGGGTACTGAGGTTATTCCATCAGCACTCATTTTCATTGGGACATAAGGACCTTTCTCAATTATGTTCCACAAATCAAAATTAATAGAACAAATATAAATTTTAACTCTAGATTTCCGAAAGTGTAATTTGTTCCATTAAACAAAGGTGGTCTATTTGTGGAAGATCCTTCTAGGTAAGGTAGGTTTGACATATTAGCCATAGGATCTTTGTCTTCTAGATTGTTAAACCACACACAGAAGTTCTTGCTCTGATACCAATTGAAATACCTAAGAGGGGGGTGAATTAGGTATTTGGCTAATTTTCGCAAACTTAAACCTTTTATGCGTTTAGACCAAGAACAAGTTATGTAAGCTAATTATAGATAATTGATAGCAAGGCAGTAATGAAAGCAATAGCAAAGAACTCAAACAATTTATAGTGGTTCGATCCTCAAGATCTACGTCCACTACCTTAAGCTCACACTTAAGGATTTCAATGAATCTACTAATTGCTCAGGTTTACAAATTACAAGAGAGGTTCACCAAACTATGGTTTTACACTCACAACCTCTTCTAGTAATGTTTACAATACAAGGCTCACCACAAACAATGGTTTTATATCTTAAACAACCTTGAATCACACTTTCAAGGATCACCCTTACCTAAAGGGTTTTATGTTATCAAGATAACCTTGCTAGAGCTAGTAGATCAACACAATTGAATAAGTAAAGAAGAATGTGTAGAAATTACCACTTGATGGTAGATATTACACAAATTTGCACCTTCACACTTTGATGTCTTTGGATTGATCAATTGAATGCACAAGACATAAGAGAGCTTAAGAAATGTTTGCTAAATGCTTTTGAATGCTTGGAGTTTTCAAGATTTCAAGAGTTACAAAAAATTTGCATGTTTATGGCTTTTATAGAATTTGAAAATCTGTTAAAACGTTCATAAAAGCGGCTAGTAACTGGCTAGTTTCGAAAAATTGGACGACCGAATTTCTTGGCTCGCGTCCGAATCTTCGTCCCGAATTTCTCTGGATGAATAGTAACGATCTTTGAGAACAAAAATTCGGACGACCAGATTTTTTTTTGCTGCGTCCGAATCTTCTTCCGAATTTCTCTCGGAAGAACAGTGACCATGCTTGAAGGCCAAAAATTCGGGACGACCCGAATTTTTTGGTCTGCGTCCGAATCTTCTTCGAATTTCTCTCGGAAGAATAGTAGCAAACTTTGCTACAAAATTCGGGACGATCGAATTTTTTTGAAAGCATTTTCAAACTTTGTAAAATCATTTGAGATATAACTTCAATGAGTTTGAAAAACATTTGATATATATAGAAAACTTATTTAACTATATTTAAGCTTGAAAAACATGAACATATGAAGTTTACAAACATATCTTATAAAAAGATTCATTCAAAGACTTTTAAGATCATAAGATTATTTTTATGCTCTCTTATGCATTCAATGATAACCAAGACATGCAAGTGTAGAGTTTACATAGAAATTTACCTAAGAGTTAAATACACTCTACACTTCAAGTCTTCAATGCCTTTTGATCATCTTTAGAACAACATTCTTCAAACATCAAATACTTGCTTAAATGAAGTTGTTCTTGAACTTTTGCTTCAAAGCAATGAGACTTCATACTTCTCAAATTACAGAACCTATCACACAATAATCAAACATTTTAGTCCTCATCAATATTTGTCATTAATCAAAACTACATAATTTGCCCTTAGGGCTAACAGAAGCAATTTACAAGTCATGGTTGGCAAATTTTCAAAACTTGACTAAAAGCATTCTTAACTGAAATTTCACATTTTGGCATTCAACTTCTTATTCATTGTTACACAATTAACTAATGCTAAGCAGGCTATAGTTCAAATCATCAATAAGCAAAACTTGTTTAAGAAGAATAGAAAAAACTTTACCAACATTGATTACTCCAAGAATTCTTCCTTTCTTCAAAAACAAATCCTTCATTGGTTGCTTTGACCTTGATTACGAATGAGGTGTTTTCCTTTATTCTTTAAGCCAACATCATCAATGTACCGCATAGTGGTGCTTGAGTTTGAATTAAAGTGTACCTGCAATAAAGGAGAGGAAGTTTCCTTTGGTACCCATACTTTCTTGGGTCCGTGGGGGTTAGTAATAATTTTCTTAACTCTCCAAATGGTTTTAACACCATTTTCTATTTTTCTTTTAACAAGGCACCTAATGGCTTTGTGTCCTTGTTTTCCACAATATGTACAACAAGTATGAGGCATTGAACTAGAAGTAGTTTTAACAAAGAAATTTTTATATTTAGGTACATTGTTTACATAATTATAGCCAAGACCATTTTTAAAAAGAGGAGATCTTTGAGCTCCAAGAATTTTATCAAGATTGTCCCTTCCTTTTGTAAATTTTTCTATACACAATGTAAGCTCATCAACCTTCTTTTTCAAAGTCTCATGATCAACAAGCATTCTTTCAAGAGACAAAATCTTTTCACAAAGAATCTTATTTTCAAGGGACATGTTTTGTAAAGAGACATTTAAAACTTCTTTTTCAATATTCAAACAATCAATAGATTCAAGAAGCTTTTTGTTTTCACAATATAATTTTGAATTTTCATTCAATAAATCATTAATTTTGAATTTCATTTCCTTATTCTTTTTGAAGCATTTTTTAATTCTTCATACATTTCAACAAGTAGTTCACTAGGATCATCTACATCATCAACATCATCATCACAACAAGTAGAGGTAGAAGGAGTGGATTGTACCTCATCATTTATTGCCATGAAACACATATTGGCTCTTTCCTTTTGCGTTGCTTGTAGAAGTCTCCACATATCGTGAGCGGTGTCACATTCACTCACTCTATTGTATTCATTCACGTCCAATGCATAACTCAAGATGTTCATTGCTTGGTAGTTTAAGGTTATCTTTCTTGAGTCGTTCTCATCAAGTTCCTCCATAGACTTTTGTTCCCTTGTAATTCCATCAGCTTTTATTCTCATAGGAACATAGGGACCTTTCTCAATGATACTCCACAAATCAAAGTTAATAGAACAAATAAAAATTCTAATTCTAGATTTCCAAAATGTAAAATTAGAACCATCAAACAAAGGAGGTCTATTTGTAGAGGAACCTTCCATATAACCCAAATTTGATAAACTAGCCATAGAATCTTTACTTCTAGGTTGTTAGACCTTAAAAAGAAGACCTTGCTCTGATACCAATTGAAAGACCTAAGAGGGGGGTGAATTAGGTCTTAGGCTAATTATCAAAATCTTTTCCTGTTTTGCAAATCCTTTGCCTTAATAAAAGCTCTTCTTCAAATTTACAAACTCTAAGTTTATATGTGATTTAATGGTTGAGACAAGATGATCAAACAATAAATTCACAACCAATCAATCAACAACTAAGAACAAATAATAATAACATAAGTATGTAAACAAGTAAAGCTATAAACAAATGAACACACGATTTATAGTGGTTCGATCTCTCCAAGATCTACATCCACTACCTTGAGTCCACACTCAAGGATTTCAATCAATCCACTATATGCTCAATTTCAACAATTACATAAGAGGCTAACCACACTGTGGTTTTACACTCACAACCTCTTCTAGTAATTATACAAACAAGGTTCATACTTCCACAAGGATTTTATATCTAAAGACAACCTCAAGACTAATCTAATCCAAGGCTCACCCTCACACGGGTTTTACACTACAACCTTGATTAATCTAGTCTATGGCTCACCCTTCCACAAAAGGGTTTTATGTCACAAGATAACCTTGCAATTAGCTAGTAGAAAAACAGAATTAAATGAGGAATAAATGAGTTTGAATATTACCAATGCTTCTTGGTAGATAAATACAATTGCTAGCACCACTTCACCTTTGCCTTTGGAATCTTGAATGTACACCTTTGAGCACAAGGCAATTTGAGAGCTTTTCAATTTGATTTGATGTAAAATAAGTTAGAGCATGTAAGATTTGTTAAGTTCAAAGTTCTTCTAAAAAATCTGAAGTTTATGGCTTTTATAGAATTTGAAAATTAGTTCAAACGGCTATAAAAAGGCTAGTAACGGCTAGTTTCAGGAAAATTCGGACGACCGAATTCTGCGTCTGAATTTTTCGGACGACCGAATTTTTCCTGCTGCGTCAGAATCTTCTTTCGAATTTCTCTGGAAGAACAGTGACCATGCTGAAGGCCAAAATTCGGACGATCGAATTTTTTGGCTGCGTCCGAATCTTCTTCCGAATTTCTCTGGAAGAATAGTATCAAACTTTTGCTACAAAATTCGGACGACCGAATTTTTTGCCCTGCGTCCGAATCTTGCATCCGAATTTTTCAAACTTTGTCAAAACATATTCAAATCAATTCAAACAAGTTGGAAAACATTCTAGCCTCAAAGATAAGCCATTAAAGATCTTTTAAGTGCAAAAACCATTTATGAAAACTTGATAATTTAGTTAAGTTCAAAACCGTTGAAACCATTTAAATCAAGTTTTGTGCTCTCAATTGCAACTCATAGATTCCAAGACTTAAGAGTGTAGGGTTTACAATATTTACCTATTAACCACATGTCACCTACACTTCATGTCTTCAAAGCCTTCTAACATCTTGAACAAACTCTTCAATCTTCAATCACTTTGATATATTTGAATTGTTCTTGCATTTTAGCTTCAAGGCAATGAGACTTCAAACTTCTTAATCCACAAATCCCTTCACACAACATACAAGCATATTAGTCCTCATCAATGTTTGTCATTAATCAAAACTAATCATAACTACATGATTTGCCCTTAGGGCTAACAGACATGATTGGAATCTAGCACACAAGCATACAGCAAACATAATATCTGGTCTACTAGCTGTGAGATAGAGTAAACTTCCAATCATACTTCTATACAACTTTTCATCAATGTTTTTACCTTTCTCATCTTTGTCAAGTTTAGTTGATGAACTCATTGGAGTATCTATTCCTTTTGCTTGATCCATTCCAAATCTTTTCAGCAACTCCTTGGTATACTTTGCTTGATTTATGAAGACTCCATCCTTGACTTGTTTAATTTGCAGCCCAAGGAAGAAATTTAATTCTCCCATCATGCTCATCTCAAATTCATTTTGCATTGATTTGGCAAAATCTTCACAAAGAGATGTATTAGTAGCACCAAATATAATATCATCAACATAAATTTGCACAAGTAAGATATCATTTTTAGAAGATGTTTTTATAAAAAGAGTTGTGTCCACTTTTCCTTTTGTAAAGCCTTTTGAAAGAAGAAAGCCACTCAATCTTTCATACCAAGCTCTTGGAGCTTGTTTCAATCCATATAGAGCTTTGGTTAGCTTATACACATAATTTGGAAAATTTTCATGAATAAAACCAGGAGGTTGTTCTACATAAACCTCTTCTTCAATAAAACCATTTAGAAAAGCACTTTTGACATCCATTTGAAATAGTTTAAAACCTTTAAAACAAGCAAATGCCAAAAGTATTCTTATAGATTCTAATCTGGCCACTGGAGCAAAAGTCTCATCATAGTCAATGCCTTCTTCTTGGTTGAAACCTTGAGCAACAAGTCTAGCTTTATTTCTAACAACTTCTCCTAGTTCATTTAACTTATTTCTAAAAACCCATTTTGTACCAATAACAGAATGATCATGAGGTCTAGAAACAAGAGTCCAAACTTTATTTCTCTCAAACTGATTTAACTCTTCTTCCATAGCAATAATCCAGAAATTATCACACAATGCATCATCAATATTTTTTGGTTCAATATGAGATAAAAGAGCAAAGTTATCAATAAAGTACCGCCTTGTTTTAACTCCTTGGGAGACATCACCAATGATTTGCTCCTTAGGATGACCTTTTGCATATGTGATATCCTTTGGAAGTTCTTGATCATTGCTTGATTGACCATCTTGTTCTTGCTCCATTATTTCTTCTTCTTTGGCATGATCTTCCATTGTGGGTACTTGAGGTTGAGTATGACTTTCAACCAATGATGTGCCTGTATCATCTTCATTTCCTCTTTGGAGAAAAATGTTAGATTCATCAAAGGTTACATGAATAGTTTCTTCAACACACAATATCCTTTTATTATAGACTCTATATGCCTTTTTATTTGATGAATAACCAAGAAATATTCCTTCATCTGATTTTCTATCAAACTTACCAAGATAGTTGCTAGTGTTTAAAATGAATCACTTACAACCAAAAACTTTAAAGTAGACAATTGATGGAGTTTTGTCAAATAAAAGTTCAAAAGGTGTTTTTCTTATAAAAGGTCTTAGTAAAACTCTGTTCATGACATAACAAGCTATATTTACAGCTTCAGCCCAAAAATACTTAGGTAATGAGTTTTCACAAAGCATTGATCTAGCCATTTCTTGTAAGGTTCTGTTTTTCCTCTCAACAACACCATTTTGTTGAGGTATTTTGACAGCTGAAAAATTGTGAGTAATACCATACTCATCACAAAATTTTGTAAAATCTTGATTACAGAATTCTCTTCCATTATCACTTCTAATAGAAATCAGTTTGCAATCAAGAGAGGTTTGAACCATTTTGAAGAGTTTTGAAAATTCATAAAATGTTTCATCTTTTTGTGCTAAGAAGATTTCCCATGTAAATCTTGAAAAATCATCTACAATCACATAAGCATAGCTTTTACCACCAAGACTAGTAGTCCTCATAGGTCCAAATAAGTCCATGTGAACTAGTTCAAGAGGTTTTGAGGTAGAAACCATTTTCTTTGGTTTAAAAGATGTTTTTGATTGTTTTCCATATTGACAAGCATCACAAAGACGGGTTTTTATCAAAATGCAATTTTGGTAAACCTCTTACTAGCTCTTGTGTAGAAATTTTGTTCAATAAATCCATGCTCACATGTCCTAATTGAAAGACCTAAGAGGGGGGAGGGTGAATTTGGTCTTTGGCTAATTATCAAAATCTTTTCCTGTTTTGCAAATCCTTTGCTTTAATAAAAGCTCTTCTTCAAATTTACAAACTCTAAGTTTATATGTGATTTAATGGTTGAGACAAGATGATCAAACAATAAATTCACAACCAATCAATCAACAACTAAGAACAAATAACAATAACATAAGTATGTAAACAAGTAAAGTTATAAACAAATGAACACACGATTTATAGTGGTTCGATCTCTCCAAGATCTACATCCACTACCTTGAGTCCACACTCAAGGATTTCAATCAATCCACTATATGCTCAATTTCAACAATTACATAAGAGGCTAACCACACTGTGGTTTTACACTCACAACCTCTTCTAGTAATTATACAAATAATACAAGGTTCACCAAACACAATGGTTTTATATCTAAAGACAACCTCAAGACTAATCTAATCCAAGGCTCACCCACACAAGGGTTTTACACTACAACCTTGATTAATCTAGTCTATGGCTCACCCTTCCACAAAAGGGTTTTATGTCACAAGATAACCTTGCAAATGAGCTAGTAGAAAACACAATTAAGATAAGAAAAGAGAGAGTGTAAGATGTTACCACTTTGTTGGTAGATGATTACACAATGTTTCACCTTCACACTTTGTTGCCTTTGGAATTTTGAATTTCAATCTTTGAGCACAAGGCAATTTGAGAGCTTTTCAATTCAATTTGATGTAAAACAAGTTAGAGCATGTAAGATTTGTTAAGTTCAAAGTTCTTCTAAAAAATCTGGAGTTTATAGCTTTTATAGAATTCAAAAATCAGTTTAAACAGCCATAAAACGGCTAGTAACGACTATTTTCAGAAAAATACTGTGTACTGTTCACGCACTATTCATGCACCGGTCACAAAGATTCGGACGACCGAATTTTCCAGCTTCGTCCGAATCTTCGTCCGAATTTCTCTGAAAAACAGTAATCACTGTTCATGCACTATTCACAAAATTCGGACGACCGAATTTTTCTCCATGCGTCCGAATCTTCTTCCGATTTTCTCTGGAAGAATAGTGTACTGTTCACGCGAATAGTATTACTGTTCACAGTGCAGAAAAATTTCGGATGACCGAATTTGCATCCGAAATTTTCAAACTTTGTCAAAACATTTTTAAATCAATTCAAACAAGTTGGAAAACATTCTAGCCTTAAAGATAAGTCATTAAAGATCTTTTATGTGCAAAAACCATTTATGAAAACTTGATAATTTAGGTAAGTTCAAAACCATTGAAACCATTTAAATCAAGTTTTGTGCTCTCAATTGCAACTCATAGATTCCAAGACTTAAGAGTGTAGGGTTTACAATATTTACCTATTAACCACATGTCACCTACACTTCATGTCTTCAAAGCCTTCATTAATCTTGAACAAACTCTTCAATCTTTAATCACTTTGACATATTTGAGTTGTTCATGCATTGCTAGCTCCAAGGCAATGAGACTTCATACTTCTTAATCCAACAATCCTATCACACAAATGACATGCATATTAGTCCTCATCAATATTTGTCATTAATCAAAACTACATGATTTGCCCTTAGGGCTAACAATCTCCCCCTTTTTGATGATGACAAACTTTGATGCAAAATGTGATGGATTTAAACAATGTAGTACAAAGAAGTATTGATGTCAATGATAGAAGATAACCAATTTAGCACATTGACATTCAAATGGCTCAATATGAGCCTATGACCCAACCAACCTCCATTTGCCTCCTTCCTTCCAACAACTAGGATAGAAGATATATCATTTAATCATTAAGACAACTTCTAAGAGAGGTATTAAAGGCAAGAAAAGATTAATATTGCTCCCCCTTAGATTGTGCTCATTTTTCAACAAGTTTGGACTTGAGATGCTATGCATCTGAATTTTGACATATCAAGTCCGAATTGTAAAATAAGTGAAATGAAAGCTTCAATTTTTGAGAATAAGCTTTCCTAAGGTTGTTCAAATATAGTGTAAGAGATTAAAACAAGTTTGAATCAATTTGAACAACAATAGAGCACATTTTGGCAACAAAAGATGCATGCATCCGAATTTCAGAACATGTATCCGAATTCTTAAACCTTGCATCCGAATTTTTTAAATCTTAAGTCCAAACTACAATAAATTCAATATAATGAATGTTTAAAGTGAAATAAAGTGTTCCTAAGGTTGTTCAAACATAATGGAAGAGATTAAAACAGTTTTCAAACAATTTGAACAACAGAAAAGACATTTTTGACAAGAAGATCTTGATGCGTCCCAATTTTTGGTCTGCATCTGAATTTCAAGTCCAAATTTTTTCGAAACAAGTTGAAAAGGTGATTTTGCATTTTCAAATGAACTATAGAAGTACTCAAATATGTATAGCTACAATAGCACTTAGTTTAGCTTTGCAAAACCACAAAACTCATGTATTTAATTGTTTTCATGATGTCATGTAAAGTCATAGGTCAAGTCAAGAACCATGATAAAAACTTCACAATCCCAACTTAACCATTTTCAAAATCTCAGAAAATAATCATTTTAAATTTCAAATGCAACCAATTAGTTTCACAGTACACATTCATATCACATTCACATTACACATCACAATTACATCAAGCAATTGCAGTACAACAAACACATAGCATATTTTGTTCTTTCTCCCCCTTGACATATGCATGGATTTTCAGAAAATTCACACATTTTCTATTCATGCATGAGGAATTCCACTGCTATTTCATATTTTCACACATTTTGTCATCACATTTCTTCTCCCCCTTTTGTCATCACTCAAAGATGGGGTTAATGAAAATGAGACAACATGTATCACATATAAGCAGTATATTGATGGGGTTATTGATCAACTCTTATAAACAGTATAGTTCTAGTCAAATAATTATCATCCTAACAGCAATAATCATTATGTAGCATCTCAACAATAATAAATTGACTTCTTCTCTCCCTTTTTATCAGCAATTTAAACTTGGGGTGAGAGTACTTGGACAACAAAAGTGAAACAAAAGAAACTCTTATCACAAAGATTTCACATATTGAGCTTCAAAACATTATAATGACTAGAAAGGCACA
This sequence comes from Rauvolfia tetraphylla, assembly GCA_030512225.1. Lineage (NCBI taxonomy): Eukaryota > Viridiplantae > Streptophyta > Magnoliopsida > Gentianales > Apocynaceae > Rauvolfia > Rauvolfia tetraphylla. The sequence continues at coordinate 942,453 of JAJQKT010000009.1, read as the reverse complement.
AGTAAATTTCAATGTTAAAGCATAACATGTGCATTAAGTCATAATCTAAAATAAGCAACAAAATAGAGTTTAGGGATAGAAAGGCTTAGTCTTTGATGCGTTTCATGGTCTTCACTTCCAAATTTGTTTGTTATGATGGCCATGTCTCCCTTGAGCTCTATATGATGTGGTTCTTCATTTGTTGACTCCTTACTCGTGTAGTTCTGCTTTGGAAAGCTACCAATTTGAGAGGGTCTTTGGATCTTCTTTCTTTGAACCACATTTTCCTCCCTTGGCTGAAGGATATTGGTGATGGATTTGTGCTTTGACTTTGTTAAACTTCCTTCACCTCCTTCTTCTTGCTTGTTCTCTTGGGCTTTATAGGAACTTGCACCATTTAAAACCACTTGAGAAATCTTTCTCAAGTCTTCTTCCATATTCTTGACTCTAGCTTCTAAACCATCAAATTTGCCAAGAATTATCAGAGCAAAAAGACTTGAAGAATTTGTCCATCTTCTTCATTTCCTCTATATGGTTGTCCAATCTTTCTTGAAACAACTTGGCAACTATGGTATCACCTCTAGTGAGATTTTCATCTTCAACTTCTTTTCCTTTAATAGAGAGTACCTCTTCAAATAGACTTCTTTTTGTGGGGTTGCTCCCCCTCACTAGATGACTCATGCCTCATTTTAGGTTTCCTTTCTCCAGCAAGGATTTCCTTTTTATCCTCTTCTTCTTCTTCATTTTCTTCTTCCTTCTTTTCTTCATCATCGCTAGCATCTCTTCTATCACCCTTAGAGGATTTTCTCTTCTAGCCATTCATACATTATCATCATCAAGTATCCAAGGAATTTTGTTTAGTGAGTTGTTGGTGTAGACTTCTTCACTCTTTATTGGTAAACCACTAGAAAGCAATTTTCACTTGGAAATACTTGAAAATTCCTGTCAATGACTTTCCATACGACAATGTCTTATGCTCAGTTCTTCTAGCTGCCATTATATTCTTTAGAACTATATATATATATCCAAAATTTAATTTTCTTTTCTTATGCATGGCTAGCATAATTACAACATACATATTATCAACAGAATATTTGTGTTTAAAGTATGCTATAATCAAGGTAGTAAGCATGTGATGCAAAATTCTTTCACTAGCATCAAAAATTTTTTTTTTTTATTTTTTTATCTCTCTCTCTCTCTCTCTCCTTTCTAGTCTTGAGGCTTGTACCATTTGTACAGGAATTTTCAATCCTTACAAGTGAGTATAACTTACTTATAAAACAATGTTCCCTGGAAGAATAATGCCTAAACCCAACATCATTAACATCACAAATTCTATTGAGCAATGCATTATCAATCTCAAAAATCAACTTGTGATATTCTTGAAGAATACCACTGAATAGCTTTATTACCAACTTGCTCAACTCTTTCTTCCTTAATATTTGCATAAACTTCATAAACTAAGGAAAGTAATAGCATTCATTAAACACAAGCAAACAGTCCAGCTCACATCATTTAAAAATGGAAGTAATATTACCCATTTTGAATAGTTTGATGACATCCACCTTGTGACTTGGATTTATCATATGGTTCCTTTTTGTCCAATCATCAATTTCAGCAGCAGCCTCCACTGGGACAAATCTATCCAGCCATGACATGCTTTGCAAAATATGAACTTTCCTTAGTTCATTGATCACTGATCCTTCTTCTCTTTCTTTGGCTTTTCCCTTTCCTTTTCCCATGCTTGGCTTTAGTGTCCTCACCTGGAGCTACAACACTTGAATACACTCATTAATTATTGAATTTTGAAATTCCTAAGCTTCTTCTAAGATTGGACAAACCTTTCTTCGGCCAATGGCTTAGTAATGACATCATTAATTTTTTCATTAGTGCAAACATACTTTAAACAAGTATTACCCTTAGTAGAGTGATCTCTAATGAGATTAAGTTTGATCTCTATATGCTTTGTCCTAGTTTGTTGAATAGTATGATGATCAAATTTATTGCATTAGTGTTATCACATAACATAGCCACACATTTGAAATATAGACCATAATCACTTAGAGTATTAATGCAGTAATAGAGAATGTGTTTAACAACAATCAAATGAAACTCTTTAGGACAAGATGAAATCTAGCACACAAGCACATGACAAACATAATATTGGCTCTTCTTGCTGTCAAATAGAGTTGACTACTCCTATGAAACCATTTTATTCTTGTCACGCATAGTTGATAAACTTATGGATGCTTATACCTTAACTTGATTCATAAAAGTGCCATCCTTGGTTTGCTTGATTTGTAGGCCAAGAAAGAAATTGAGTTTTCCTATCATGCTTATTTCAATTTTACTTTGCATCAACTTGGAAAACACATCACAAAGTGAAGTATTAGAAGCACAAAAATTGTATCATGTATTCGGACAAGTTATAGATCATTGTTGCATGAGGATTTTATAAAAGGGTAGTTTCAGTTTTCCTCTTGAAAATCTTTTGAAAGAAGGAAACTACTCAAGGAAACTAGGGGCTGGTTTTAAACCATTCAAAAATTAGGATAGTTTGAAAATATGGTTAGGAAACTTTTCATGAGTAAAACCGGGTGATTGTTTCACATAAACCACTTCCTCAATAGAACCATTTAGAAAAGCACTTTTGACATTCATTTGAAATAACTTAAAGCAAGTACAAGTCAAAAGCATTCTTATGGACTCAAGTCTAGCATTCGGAACAAAGGTTTCATATCATAATCAATTTCCTCTTCTTGATTGAATCCTTAGGCAATAAGTCTAACCTTGTTTCTAACAACTTCTCCGGATTCAATAAGTTTATTTCTAAAAACCATTTAGTTCCAATAATAGAATGATCATGAGATTTAGGAATATCCAAAATATTGTATCTTTTAAATTGATTTAATTCCTCTTGCATAGTAATAATCCAAAAATCATCACACAATGCATCATCAATACCTTTTTTTTTTTAGGCTCATATGAGATAAAAGGAATAAAGTTATTGGTAAAGTACCACCTTATATTTACTCCTTGGGAGATATCACCAATGATTTGCTCCTTAGGGTGACCTTTGTGGATATCATAAGTTCTTTGAAAGCTCTTGGTTACCACTAGATTGGTCATCTTGATTTTGTTCTATCATTTCTTCCTCATTGGTATGATTCTCCAAAGTTGGTGCTTGAAGATGACTTTGATATTCATTCATAGATGTACCTACATCATCTTCATCTTTTCTTTCCCAAGTGAATGTAAGATTCATAAAAAATAAACATGAATGGTTTCCTCATCATATAAGATTCTTTTCATTATAAACTCTATATAGGCCTTTTTTGTTAGAAGAATAGTTAAGAGATATATCTACATCCAATTTTCTATCAAATTTAAGTAAGTTTTCACAAGTATTCAGAATAAGACATTTATAACCAAACACTTTAAAATATGCAATTTTAGGCATTTTATAAAGGAGAATTCAAAAGATGTTTTCCTTCAAAATGATCTTAAAAGAATTCTATTTTTCATTGCATGTGATGTTTACAACTTTGAACCAAAAATATTTTTGAAGAAGAATTTTCACAAAGCATAGACCTAGCCAATTTCTGCAAAGTTCAAAATTTTCTTTCAATAACACCATTTTATTGTGGAGCTTTTGCAGTTGAAACAATTATATGAAATTCAATTTTCAAAGCAAATTTTGTAAAGACTTTGTTGTAAAATTCTCCCATTGTCACTTGTGAAACACTTCTCCAATTTTCAAGGGAGGTTTGAACCTTTTTGAATAATTTTACAAACTTATGAAACACTTAATCTTTTCGAACAATGAATAATGCTAAAATGAATATTTAGAAATCATCAACTACTAGTAAGGCATACTTCAAGTCATCAATACTAGAGTTCCATATAAGTCCAAAACAATCCATTTGAAGAAGCTCAAGATGTTTTGAGGTCTAAAATCATTTTCATGGATTTGAAAGATTCTTTTGTTTGTTTTTCATATGGACAAGTATCTCAAAAATAATTTTCTCAAAACACATTTTTAGCAATCCTCTAACTAATAGAAAAGTTTGTTCAACAAATCCATGTTCACATGACCAAATCTTTTATGCCAAGAAAATCATTATCATAAGGAACAAGACATTCAAGCTTATCAAGATAAAGCACACATTGAAACATTTTGTGAGTAATTGACCAAAATCACAAAATATCATTTTGTCATACAAATTCGGACGACCGAATTTATGGTCTTCAAGTCTGAACATTTTGTAAAGTTTCATAAAGATGTTTTTAACCAAGAAAATGCATAGATCTTCAATAATAGCTACCACGACATATAATCAATTTCAAGAACATATAAACCATGAATTCAATCTCATATAATCAATGTTACCTAATCAACTTCAGAGAAGCAATTGACAAGTCATGGTTGGCAAATTTTCAAATATTGACTAAAAGCATTCTTAAATGAAATTTCACATTTTGGCATTCAACCTCTTATTCATTGTCACACAATTAACTAATGCTAAACAGGTTATAGTTCAAATCATCAATAAGCAAAACTTGTTTAAGAAGAAGAGAGAAACCTTTACCAACATTGATTACTCCAAGAACTCTTCCTTTCTTCAAAAACAAATCCTTCATTGGTTGCTTTGACCTTGATTATGAATGAGGTATTTTCCTTTATTCTTTAAGCTAACATCATCAATGTGCCGCTTAGTGGTGCTTGAGTTTGAATTAAAATGTTCCTGCAATAAAGGAGAGGAAGTATCCTTTGGTACCCATACTTTCTTGGGTCCATAGGGGTTAGTAATAGTTTGCTTAACTCTCCAAATGGTTTTTACACCATTCTCTACTTTTCTTTTAACATAGCATTTGGTGACTTTATGTCCATGTTTTCCACAATAAGTACAACAAGTATGATGCATGGAAGTAGAAGTAGCTCTAACAAAGAAGTTGTTATATTTAGGCACATTATTGACATAATTGTAACCAAGACCATTTTTAACAAGAGAAGATCTTTGAGGTCCAATTAGTTTGTCAAGATTGTCTCTTCCATTTGTAAATTCTTCAACACATAATGTAAGATCATCAACTTTCTTTTTTCAAGATTTCATGATCACTAAGCATTTTTTTCAAGAGAAGAAACTTTTGTACAAAGAGATTTATTTTCAAGAGATATGTTATGTAAAGAAACATTCAAAACTTCTTTTTCAATATTCAAGCATTCAATAGAATCAAGAAGCTTTTTATTTTCACAAAATAATTTTGAATTTTCATTCAATAAATCATTAATTTTGGTTATCATTTCCTTATTCCTTTTTGAAACCCTTTTTAATTCTTCATACAATTCAACAAGTAGTTCACTAGGATCATCTACAATATCAACATCATCATCACAACAAGTAGAGGTAGAAGGAGTGGATTGTACCTCATCATTTATTGCCATGAAGCACATATTTGCTCTTTCTTCTTCATGAGTGATTTGAAGTAGTTTCCACATTTCATGAGCGGAATCACATTCCATCACTCTATTGTATTCATTGACGACCAACGCACAACAAAGAATGTTCATTGCTTGGTAGTTTAATGTCATCTTTCTTGAATCGCTCTCATCATAGTCCTCCATAGGCTTTGGTTCCCTTGTAACTCCATCGGCTTTCAATCTCAATGGCACATAGGGACCTTTCTCAATAATATTCCACAATTCATAGTTAATAGAACAAATGTATATCTCAATCCTAGACTTCCAAAAAATATAATTAGAACCATCAAACAAGGAGGGGGGGGGGTGAATTTGGTCTTTGGCTAATTATCAAAATCTTTTCCTGTTTTGCAAATCCTTTGCCTTAATAAAAGCTCTTCTTCAAATTTACAAACTCTAAGTTTATATGTGATTTAATGGTTGAGACAAGATGATCAAACAATAAATTCACAACCAATCAATCAACAACTAAGAACAAATAACAATAACATAAGTATGTAAACAAGTAAAGTTATAAACAAATGAACACACGATTTATAGTGGTTCGATCTCTCCAAGATCTACATCCACTACCTTGAGTCCACACTCAAGGATTTCAATCAATCCACTATATGCTCAATTTCAACAATTACATAAGAGGCTAACCACACTGTGGTTTTACACTCACAACCTCTTCTAGTAATTATACAAATAATACAAGGTTCACCAAACACAATGGTTTTATATCTAAAGACAACCTCAAGACTAATCTAATCCAAGGCTCACCCACACAAGGGTTTTACACTACAACCTTGATTAATCTAGTCTATGGCTCACCCTTCCACAAAAGGGTTTTATGTCACAAGATAACCTTGCAAATGAGCTAGTAGAAAACACAATTAAGATAAGAAAAGAGAGAGTGTAAGATGTTACCACTTTGTTGGTAGATGATTACACAATGTTTCACCTTCACACTTTATTGCCTTTGGAATTTTGAATTTCAATCTTTGAGCACAAGGCATTTTGAGAGCTTTTCAATTCAATTTGATGTAAAACAAGTTAGAGCATGTAAGATTTGTTAAGTTCAAAGTTCTTCTAAAAAATCTGGAGTTTATAGCTTTTATAGAATTCAAAAATCAGTTTAAACAGCCATAAAACGGCTAGTAACGACTATTTTCAGAAAAATACTGTGTACTGTTCATGCACTGTTCATGTGAATAGTGGTACTGTTCACGCACTATTCATGCACCGGTCACAAAGATTCGGACGACCGAATTTTCCAGCTTCGTCCGAATCTTCGTCCGAATTTCTCTGAAAAACAGTAATCACTGTTCATGCACTATTCACAAAATTCGGACGACCGAATTTTTTCTCCATGCGTCCGAATCTTCTTCCGATTTTCTCTGGAAGAATAGTGTACTGTTCACGCAAATAGTATTACTGTTCACAGTGCAGAAAAATTTCGGATGACCGAATTTGCATCCGAAATTTTCAAACTTTGTCAAAACATTTTTAAATCAATTCAAACAAGTTGAAAAACATTCTAGCCTTAAAGATAAGTCATTAAAGATCTTTTATGTGCAAAAACCATTTATGAAAACTTGATAATTTAGGTAAGTTCAAAACCATTGAAACCATTTAAATCAAGTTTTGTGCTCTCAATTGCAACTCATAGATTCCAAGACTTAAGAGTGTAGGGTTTACAATATTTACCTATTAACCACATGTCAACTACACTTCATGTCTTCAAAGCCTTCATTAATCTTGAACAAACTCTTCAATCTTTAATCACTTTGACATATTTGAGTTGTTCATGCATTGCTAGCTCCAAGGCAATGAGACTTCATACTTCTTAATCCAACAATCTTATCACACAAATGACATGCATATTAGTCCTCATCAATATTTGTCATTAATCAAAACTACATGATTTGCCCTTAGGGCTAACAATCTCCCCCTTTTTGATGATGACAAACTTTGATGCAAAATGTGATGGATTTAAACAATGTAGTACAAAGAAGTATTGATGTCAATGATAGAAGATAACCAATTTAGCACATTGACACTAATCTTCTATGCCATAAAAATCCATCATTGTCATGAATGGCAAGACATTTAATATCATTAGTAATAAGCTCATCAAGATACAACACATATACATTACCAACTCTTTTAGCAACAAAGATAGTTTTGTTACTAGCATTGTCAAGAATAGTACAAGTATCACATTTAAACTCTACTTTGCATCCATTGTCACATAATTGGCTAATACTAAGTAAGTTATACTTTAAACCTTCAATAAGTAAAACTTGCTTGATAAGAGGAAAGAACCTTTACCAATGTTACCTATTCCAAGTATTTTCCCTTTCTTCTTATCTCCAAATGTGACAAAACTTTCACTTATAGTTTGAATCTCACTAACAAGTGATGCATTTCCAGTCATGTGCCTTGAGCAGCCACTGTCAAGAAACCATTTTGTGGCACTTGATCTTGAGGCAAATTGTACTTACACCAAATGAGAAAGAGTGAATTTTGGTACCCATATCTTCTTGGGTCCAAGGGGGTTAGTAATAGTTCCTTTGACTTTCCAAATGGTCTTAACACCATTTTCTATCTTTCTTTTTATAAAACATCTAGAAACCTTGTGTCCATGCTTACCACAGTATGTGCAACAAATATGTGACCTAGAATGAGAAAATTCTTTAACAAAAGACTTTTTTTGTTTTGGAGCAAAACAATTATGTGTAAAACCAAGACCATGTTTTACAAATGAAGATCTTTGATAACCAAGTAATCTATTTAAATTTTCTCTTCCATTTGTAAATCTCTCAATGCATAAAGTTAGATCATTAACTTTCCTTTTTAAAAGCTCATGATCTTTTATCATTGATTCAAGAGAAATAATTCTTGTACAAAGCTTCTTGTTTTCAAAAGATATGTTTTGTATGGTTGTATTCAAAACTTCTTTTTCAATGGTAAGACAACTAATGGTTTCAAGAAGTTTACCATTTTCAACATGTAATTTTGAATTTTTATTTGATAAGTCATTGATTTTGAATTTCATTTCTTTATTTCTTTTTGAAGCCTTTTTCAGTACTTCATATAGTTCTACAATCAAATCACTGGAATCAATATCATCATCACATATATTTGAGATGGAAGGTGAAGATTGTACCTCATCATCAATGGCCATAAAGCATATATTGGCCTTTTCTTCACTGTCATTCTCACTCTGTTTATTGACAGATTTCTTTCTGTTTTTGCTGTCTCTTTCCCTTTCCAACACTTTAGGACAGTCAGCAACAAAATGCTCTGTGCTCTTGCATTCAAAGCATTGCGGTTTGTAGGATGAGGATTGACCACTCTTCTTGACTGGTTTTCTCCCTTTCTTGAGAAACTCTTTTTTGTAGAATCTTTTGAACTTCCTCACTGCCATTGCAATCTCTTCTTCTCCACTGTTTCCTCCTTCTTCTTCACTTGAAGACTGTTCTTGTTCAATCAAGTGATTTGAGGCCTTGAGTACCACTCATTTTCTTCCCTTTTCTTCATCCTCCTTGTCATTTAGCCATTTCATCTTCATTTCATGGGTCAGTAGAGATCCAATGAGCTCTTCAAGTGGAAGAGTCTTCAAATTCTTGGATTCCTCAATAGCAACTGTCTTAGGCTGCCAGGATTTTGGTAGAGCATCTAAAATCTTTCTGTTTTGCTCTCCCATAGTATAGCTTTTACCATAAGCTTTTAAGCCATTGAAAATGTTAGTAAATCTTGTAAACATATCACTAATATTTTCACCTTGTTTCATGGTAAACAGTTCATAATCTCTAACTAGCATGGCAAGTTTAGATTCTTTAACTTGATTAGTACCTTCATGTGTAATTTGAAGTAATCTCCACATGTCATGAGCAGAATCACATCCACTAACTCTATTGTATTCAGTAACATCTAAAGCACAACTTAATATATTCATGGCTTGATAATTTAAAGTCATTTTCTTGGAATCATGCTCATCAAATTCATCAGTGGACTTGGGTACTGAGGTTATTCCATCAGCACTCATTTTCATTGGGACATAAGGACCTTTCTCAATTATGTTCCACAAATCAAAATTGATAGAACAAATGTAAATTTTAACTCTAGATTTCCAGAAAGTGTAATTTGTTCCATTAAACTAGGGTGGTCTATTTGTGGAGGATCCTTCTAGGTAAGGTAGGTTTGACATATTAGCCATAGGATCTTTGTCTTCTAGGTTGTTAAGCCACACAAAGAAGTTCTAGCTCTGATACCAATTGAAATACCTAAGAGGAGGGGTGAATTAGGTATTTGGCTAATTTACGCAAACTTAAACCTTTTATGCGTTTAGACCAAGAACAAGTTATATAATCTAATTTAAGATAATTGATAGCAAGGTAATGAGGAAAGCAATAGCTAAGAACTTAAACAATTTATAGTGGTTCGATCCTCAAGATCTACCTCCACTACCTTAAGTTCACACTTAAGGATTTCAACAATTCTACTAATTGCTCAGGTTTACAAATTACAAGAGAGGCTCACCACACTATGGTTTTACACTCACAACCTCTTCTAGTAACTCTTACAATACAAGGCTCACCAAATACAATGGTTTTATATCTTAAACAACCTTGAATCACACTTTCAAGGATCACCCTTATCTAAAGGATTTTATGTTATCAAGATAACCTTGCTAGAGCTAGTAGAACAACATAATATGATAAATAAATGAGAGTGTGTAGATGTTACCACTTGATGGTACACAAATTTGCTCCTTCACACTTTGATGTCTTTGGATTGATCAATTGAATGCACAAGACATAAGAGAGCTTAAGAAATGTTTGCCAAATGCTATTGAATGCTTAGAGTTTTCAAGATTTCAAGAGTTACAAAAGATTACACGTTTATGGCTTTTATAGAATTTGAAAATCAGTTAAAACGTCATAAAACGGCTAGTAACGGCTAGTTTCAGAAAATTCGGACGACCAAATTTTTTGGTTGCGTCCGAATCTTCATCCGAATTTCTCTGGAAAAACAGTGACCATGCTGAAGGCCAAAATTCGGACGACCGAATTTTTTGGCTGCGTCCGAATCTTCTTCCGGATTTCTCTGGAAGAATAGTAGCAAACTTTTGCTACAAAATTCGGACGACCGAATTTTTTGGAAGCAGTTTCAAACTTTGTAAAATCATTTGAGGTATAACTTCAATGTGTTTGAGAAACATTTGATATGTATAGAAAACTTACTTAGCCATATGTAAGTTTGAAAACACAAATTAAATTTCGTTGATCATATAAAGTTTACTTAAACATCACATTCACTAAAAACCTTATTCAAATCCTTTTAAGATTATAAGATTCATTTTATGCTCTCTTATGCATTCAATGATGACCAAGACATGCAAGTGTAGAGTTTACATAGAAACTTACTTACTAAGTATACACACTCTACACTTCAAGTCTTCAATGCCTTTAGATCTTCTAAGAACAACATTCTTCAAACTTCAATCACTTTGCTTAACTGAAGTTGTTCTTGAACTCTTGCTTCAAAGCAATGAGACTTCATACTTCTTATTTTACAGAACCTATCACACAATATACAAGCATATTAGTCCTCATCAATATTTGTCATTAATCAAAACTAATCAATCTTATATGATTTGCCCTTAGGGCTAACATAACTGAATATAATAGAGTTAGTGGTTGTGACACTGCTCATGATATGTGAAGATTACTCCAAATAACTCAAGAGGGTACAAACCAAGTTAAAGAATCTAAACTTTCCATGCTTGTTAGAGACTATGAACTTTTTACCATGAAACAAGGTGAGAATGTTATTGATATGTTTACAAGGTTTACTAACATTTTCAATGGATTAAAAGCTTATGGAATAAGCTATACTATTGGAGAACAAAACAGGAAGATTTTGGATGCTTTACCAAAATCTTGGCAGCCAAAGACACTTGCTATTGAGGAGTCCAAGGACTTAAAAACTCTTCCACTTGAAGAACTTATTGGATCTCTGCTCACACATGAAATGAAGATGAAAAGGTTAAATGACAAAGAAGATGAAGAAAAGGGAAGAAAAGGAGTGGTACTCAAAACATCAAATCACTTGAGTGAACAAGAAGAATCTTCAAGTGAAGAAGAAGATGGTAACAATGGAGAAGAGGAAATTTCCATGGCAGTTACGAAGTTCAAGAGATTTTACAAGAAGGTGTTTTTCAAAAAGGGAAGAAATCCAACCAAGAAGAGTGGACAGACTTCCTCCTTCAAACCTCAATATTTTGAATGGAAGAGCACATAACATCTTGTTGCAGATTGTCCCAGAGTTTTGGAAAGGGAAAGAGACAACAAGAACAAAAAGAAATCTGCCAAGAAAGGAAAAGGATTGGCTGGAATGTGGGATCAACAGGAAAGTGAAGATGACAGTGAAGGAAAGGCCAACATATGCTTTATGGCAATTGATGATGAGGTACAATCTTCTCGCTCCATTTCTAATCTTTATGATGATGATGTTGATCCTAGTGAATTACTTATAGAGATGTATGAAGAATTGAAAAAGGCTTCAAAAAGAAACAAAGAAATGAAATGCAAAATCAATGATTTATCAAATGAGAATTCAAAATTATGTGCTGAAAATGATAAACTTCTTGAGACCATAAATTATCTTAACAATGAAAAAGAAGTTTTAAATGCAACCATACAAAGAATATCTTTTGAAAATAAAAAGCTTTGCATAAAAGTCTCTTCACTTGAGAAAATGCTTAGTGATCATGAGATTTTAAAAAGAAAAGTTAATGATCTTACTTCATGCATTGAAAAATTTACAAATGGAAGAGAAAATTTAAATAAATTACTTGGCTATCAAAGGTCTTCATTTGCAAAACATGGTCTTGGTTTTAATCATGATAGCAATGTTTCAAAATATAAAAACACTTTTGTTAAAGAAACTTTTAATTCTAAGTCTCATATTTGTTGCACATATTGTGGCAAGCTTGGACACAAGGTCTCTAAATGTTTTATAAAAAGAAAGATAGAAAATTGTGTTAAGACTGTTTGGAAAGTCAAAGGAAATTTCACTAACCCCCTTGGACCCAAGAAAATATGGGTACCAAAAATCACTCTTTCCAATTTGGTGTAGGTTCAATTTGCTTGTAGATCAAGTGCCACAAAATGGTTTCTTGACAGTGGGTGTTCGAGACATATGACTGGATATGCTTCACTTGTCAGTGAGCTTCAAGCAACAAGTGAAGGCTTTGTCACATTTGGTGATAAGAAGAAAGGAAAAATACTTGGAATAGGTAACATTGGTAAATGCTCCTTCCCTCTTATTAAGCAAGTATTACTTAGTGATGGTTTGAAGTATAATCTACTTAGCATTAGTCAATTATGCGACAATGGATGTATAATAGAATTTAAATATGATACATGTACTATTTTTGATGGTGAAAGTAGTAAAATCATTTTTGTTACTAAAAGAGTTGATAATGTCTATGTGTTATATCTTGATGAACTTATCACTAATGATATAAAATGTCTTGCTATTCATGATAATGATGGATTTTTGTGGCATAGAAGATTAGGACATGTAAGCATGGACTTATTGAATAAACTTTCTACACAAGAGCTAGTTAGAGGATCACCCAAAATGCATTTTGATAAAACTCGTCTCTGTGATGCTTGTCAATATGGAAAACAATTAAAAACATCTTTTAAACCAAAGAAAATGGTCTCCACTTCAAAACCTCTTGAACTAGTTCATATGGATTTATTTGGACCAATGAGGACCACTAATCTTGGTGGTAAAAGATATGCTTATGTGATTGTAGATGATTTTTCAAGATTTACTTGGGGTGCTTTTCTTAGCTCAAAAGGATGAAACATTTCATGAATTTGCAAAACTTTTCAAAAAGGTTCAAACATCTCTTGAATATAAACTAATTTCTATTACAAGTGACAATGGAAGAGAATTTTGTAATCAATAATTTACTAAATTCTGTGATGAAAATGGTATTACTCACAATTTCTCAACTGCTAAAACACCTCAACAAAATGGTGTTGTTGAAAGGAAAAATAGAACTTTACAAGAGATGGCTAGATCAATGCTTTGTGAAAATTCCTTGCCAAAATACTTTTGGGCTGAAGCTGTAAATACTGCTTGCTATGTAATGAATAGAGTTTTATTAAGACATTTTATAAGAAAAACACCTTTTGAACTTCTATTTGATAAAACTCCTTCAATTGTTTATTTTAAAGTGTTTGGTTGTAAATGTTTTATTTTAAATACTAGTGATAATCTGGGAAAATTTGATAGAAAATCAGATGAAGGAGTATTTCTTGGGTATTCATCAAATAAAAAGGCATATAGAGTTTATAACAAAAGAACATTATGTGTTGAAGAAACCATACATGTAGCTTTTGAAGAATCTAACATTTACCTTTAAAGAAGAAATGAAGATGATGTAGGTTCCTCAATGATTGAAAATCAAACTCATCATCAAGTACCCACATTGGAGGAACATGCCAAGGAAGAAGAATTAATGGAACAAGAACAAGATGGTCAACTAAGCAATGATCAAGAGTTTCCAAAGGATCTAACATATGCAAAAGGTCATCCTAAGGAGCAAATTATTGGTGATGTTTCCCAAGGAGTTAAAACAAGGAGGTACTTTTTTGATAATTTTGCCCTTTTATCTCATATTGAACCTAAAAATATTGATGATGCATTGAGTGATGATTTTTGGATTGTTGCAATGCAAGAGGAGTTGAATCAGTTTGAAAGAAATAAAGTTTGGACTCTTGTTCCTAGACCTAATAATCATTCAATTATTGGTACAAAATGGGTTTTCAGGAATAAGTTGTTAGAAATAAAGCTAGACTTGTTGCTTAAGGCTTCAACCAAGAAGAAGGGATTGACTATGATGAAACATTTGCTCCAGTAGCTAGATTGGAATCCATAAGGATACTTTTGGCATTTGCATGCTTTAAAGGATTTAAGCTATTTCAAATGGATGTCAAAGTGCATTTCTAAATGGTTTTATTGAAGAAGAGGTTTATGTAGAACAACCTCCAGGTTTTATTCATGAAAAATTTCCAAATCATGTTTTTAAGTTAACCAAAGCTCTATATGGATTGAAACAAGCCCCAAGAGCTTGGTATGACAGATTGAGTGGATTTCTTCTTTCAAAAGGTTTTGCAAAAGGGAAAGTAGATACAACTCTTTTCATAAAAATATCCACTAACAATGATATCTTACTTGTGCAAATTTATATTGATGATATTATATTTGGTGCTACTAACACATTTCTCTGTGAAGAATTTGCCAAATCTATGCAAAATGAGTTTGAAATGAGCTTGATGGTAGAATTGAATTTCTTTCTTGGGCTGCAAATTAAGCAAACCAAGGATGGAGTCTTCATAAATCAAGCAACATATACCAAGGAGCTTTTAAAAATATTTGGAATGGATCAAGAAAAAGGAATAGGTAATCCAATGAGTTCATCAACTAAACTTGACAAAGATAAAAAAGGTAAAAATGTTGATGAGAAATCCTATAGAGGTATGATTGGAAGATTACTCTATCTCACAGCAAGTAGACATATATTATGTTTGCTGTGTTCTTATGTGCTAGATTTCAATCTTGTCCTAAAGAATCTCATCTTATTTCTGTAAAACTTATTTTTTGTTATTTGATTGATACATATGACTATGGTCTTTGATTTTCAAAATCTTCATCTTTTGAACTTATTGGATATTCAGATGCTGACTATGCTGGGTGCAAAGTTGAACGTAAAAGTACTAGTGGTCATTGTCAATTTCTTGGTAGTTATCTTGTGTCTTGGTATAGTAAAAAGCAAGCCTGTGTGTCATTGTCCACTGCTGAAGCTGAATACATAGCTGCTGGTAGTTGTTGTGCTCAATTATTATGGATGCAGCATACCTTACTTGATTATGGTCTTAAATTCAATTGTGTGCCTATATTATGTGATAACACTAGTGCTATCAATTTGAGCATAAATCCTATTCAACATTCTAGGACAAAACATATAGAAATAAAGCATCATTTCATTCGTGATCATGTTGCTAAAAAGGACATATGTTTAGAGTATATAAATGCAAATGATCAAATTGCTGATATATTCACAAAGCCTTTGGCTGAGGAAAGGTTTAGTTATTTAAGAAGGCTTTTAGGAATTGCAAAATTCAATTACTAATATATTTGTTTAAGTGTGACAAAAGCAGGAAAAATTTGGATGCATTGAGTGAAAATGAAGCGTCCAAACTTTGACAGAAAATTATGGACAGAAAAGTTCAGACGCATGACAGAAAGTTCGGACGTCCAAACTTTCTAAAACTGGAGAAACAGAGAAGTTCGGACGCATGTTCGGATGCAGACCAAAAAGTTTGGTTGTCCGAACTTTGCAGTTACAGCGGTTTTTAAGAAACCGACTAGCCAATATTCACATAATTTAAACATCCGAACTCTCTTCTTTTCAAAATTTCTCTCTACCCACTCGCGTCCAAACATAAATACCTCTGTGATTTCACCATTTTCACATCAAAACACTTGGATTTTTTAATTTCTAACCCTATATACCTCTCAAAACTCACTGCTTTTCTGTTAGAAAATCAAAATGGTGAGAACAAAAGGAGCCAATGTTGAAAAAGGAAAGGGGAAGGCAAAGGCTAGTGAAGGAGAACGAACTCACCATGAACCAAGAAGAATTAGGGTTCCTCAATCATCCTCTGGTGCAGACAAGTTCATCTCAATTAAAGCTGCATCAGAATTTGAAGATTGGAACAAGAAATCAAGGAAAATCATTCCTGGAAACAGAGTTGATTTTGAAAAACTCACCAATATGGGTAATGTCCTATCTTTATTTGGTGATATTGGCTGGAGTAATCTATTGAATATTAATGAAGAATATTATCCTTCTCTTGTGTATGAATTCTATGCTAATCTGAGAGAAGAAAGAATAGAATATGAAGGAGAAGATGTAAATCAATGGTATTCATCTAGAGTATCTCAAATAGATTTTGAATTTAATGATGCATTGGTGAATAGAATCTGTGGAGTGAGTGATGTTGGTGCAAAATATTATTCTATGGGACAACATTGCTATGAAAGAGAATTGTTCACTAATACTAGATTTGAAGAAGCATTTACAAATGGCAGAGAGTTTAGGATAGTTAAGGAAAGAGAAATTAAAGCCTTGGATGCTAGGGGAAGATTTATGCATCATATGATAACTACCATAATTATTCCTAACTTTGGACACAAAACATTTGTGGGAAATATTCATATGGTGATTATGCTGGCTTTGCATAAGCATAGAAGATTAAACTTTGGATATATGGCATTGAAGCATATGTTTGGAGTTAGAAAGACTAAAAACAAGGCTTTACCATATGGAAGACTTTTGACTAGAATCTTCAAACATTTTCAAGTCAAAATTCCTGCTAGAGGACAGAATTTTAAAAGAGGCCAGATTTATACAAATGACTCTCTCAAAAGAATGCAATTGACCTTGGATGATGAGGGAGTATGGAGAACTAGAAGAGAGACTCCTCCAAGGAGAGTTGAAGCAGAGGAAACTGAAGAAGAAGAAGAAGAAGAAGAGGCAGAAACATGGGCAAGAGAAATGAAGACTAAAAGAAGGCATGAGTCAATAAGTGAGGGGGAGCAACCTCCCTCCAAAAGAAGACTCTTTGAAGAAGAGCCAATCTCACAATCACATCCTTTTGCTGGAGAAGGTACCAGTGCTGAAGAGACTTCAAGAGAAAACAAGATTCAAGAAGCACTAAACAACCACATGAAAGAAATGGAGAAAATGTATAAATGCTTTGAAACATTTGCTCCTATGGTGCTTGGAAAACTGGATAGTTTGGAGAATAGAGTCAAGCACATTGAGAAAATATTGACAAGAAATCCTCAAAGTGGTGAAGGACCTTCTAGAACACAAGAAAAAAAGGATGATGAGCATGATGAAGATAGCAAGAAAAGTGAAGATGGCAGTGACAGTGATGATGAAGATGATGATGGTGATCAAGGGAATGACAATGAGCAGGTCATGGAGTCTCAAGGAGGAAATCAAGGATTGTAGCAAACTGGAGTCAGTCAAGAGGGAAGTCAAATTGCAAGAGCTGAAATAGTGACTCCATCTAATCCAGCATTTGGCCATGGAAGAGTCAAACATGTTGCTGTCAAGAAGAAACTGAGAAAGGACTCTCCATCAACATCCAAAGACTAAGCATATATTCACTCTCATCTTCATTTACTATTTTTATATATCATGAACATTTACTAGTTATTTTCAGTTCTTTCTCTGTTTTCTGCACTTTAACTTTCTAAACTTTATCACTAGTTTTTAATATGGCCTACGTAATAGTTTCTTTTTATGAAGCTCAATGATGAAACCTTAGTGTTGAGAGCTTCCTTTAGTAATTTTGTCAGTCTCATTTTCATTTTCCCATCCTCGAGTGATGAAAAAAGGGGGAGAAGAAATATTGATGACAAAATGTGTGCAAATGTGATTTTTTTACTGCTACAATGCGTGTGCCTTCTGTTTGTGTGCTACAAAAATGTGCTAATGTGTGTGCTTTTTCCATATATGTTATATGAGTATGTGATACACTAAGATTATTTTTGGCATATTTGATTATATTTATACACTTGAAATTTAAACTGAAAAAATTATAATATGTGAGGATTAAATTCATAAGTTTGGACTTGAAGTTCTGATGCAAATCAAAAAGTTCGGACGTATCTAAATTATTTTGCCAAAACTGATTCTTTTGATATTCAAATTGTTTGAAAACTGTTTTAATTCTTTCTATCATGTTTAAAAAATCTTAGAAAGGCTTATTTTTAAATATTCTAGCCTTCATCTCACATATTTTAAAGTTTGGACTTAAAATTTCAAAATTCAGATGCATGATGTAAAAATTCAGATGCATGAATATTTTGTTGCCAAAAATGTTCTCTTGTTGTTCAATTTGATTCAAATGTGTTTTAATCTCTGAAAATATGTTTGAACAACCTTAAGAAAGCTCATTTACAAAATTTGCAGCTTTCATTTTACTTATTTTAAAGTTTGGACTTGATATGTCAGATTTTGGATCCTTAGCATTTCAAGTCCAAAGTTGTTGAAAAATGAGCACAATCTAAGGGGGAGCATTGTTAAACTTCTACAACCTTTAAAACCTCTCTTAGAAGTTTTCTAAATGCATAAAAGTTATATCTTCTATCTTAGTTGGAAGGAAGGAGGCAAATGGAGGTTGGTTGGGTCATAGGCTCATATTGAGCCTTTTGCATGTCAATATGCTAAGTTGGTTATTATTCATCATTGACATTAATTCTTCTTTACACTACATTGTTTAAATCCATCAAATTTTGCATCAAAGTTTGTCATCATAAAAAAGGGGGAGATTGTTAGCCTTAAAGGGTAAATCATATTAATTTTGAATAATGACAAATATTGATGAGGTCTAATGTGTTTATGTTGAGTGATAGGATTGATGGATTGAGAAGCATGAAGTCTTATTGCCTTGGAGTCACAATGCAAGAACAACTCTACTATGCCAAAGGTGATTGAAGATTGTATAGTGTGTTCAAAATGATTGAAGGCATTGAAGACTTAGAGTGTAGAGTTAGTATGCTAAATAGGTATATCTTTTTGTAAACTCTACACTTGTATGTCTTGGATTCATTTGAATGCATGAGAGAGCATAAAACTTGTTTTTGAAATGATTTTAAATAAACTTGGTGATAACAAGTATGCTTTTTGATCTTAAGAAGATTTTGTATTATCAAAATGTTTTGGTAACGGTTTTTGAGTTTAAATGTGCTTAAATGATGTGTCCATTCATGCAAACTTTTTCAATGTTATTAACAATGATTTTCAAAAGATTTGACAAAGTTTGATAAGTTTGGATGCAAGTTTGGACGTCCAAACTTGCATCCAAACTTATCAAAGTCCAAACTTTGGAAATGGTTACTGTGCTTCCAGAGAATTTCGGACGCAAGTTCGGACGCATTGAGAAAAGTTCGGACGTCCAAACTTTCTCTGATAAGCATGGTTACTGTTTTTCCAGAGAATTTTGGACGTATGTTCGGACGCATAAGGAAAAGTTCGGAAGCCAGACAGCTTGGCACAGTAAAGTTCAGACGCAAGTTCGGACGCATAGCAGAAAGTTCGGACGTCTGAACTTTACTGTTACTAGCCGTTACTAGCCGTTTTATAGCTGTTGCATTTGATTTTTTACATCTATAAAAGCCATAAACTTCAGATTTTTTGTAAGTTTTGAATCTTGATGAACTCTAAGCATTACAAAAGTATTTAGCAAACTTTAAAGCCCTCTCTCATCTTGTGCATTCAATTTATCAATCCAAAGACATCAAAGTGTGAAGGTGCAACATTGTGTAAACATCTACCAACAAGTGGTAACATCTACACACTCTTCTCTCTTTATCAAATTGTGTTTTCTACTAGCTCATTGCAAGGTTATCTTGTGACATAAAACCCTTTTGTGTAAGGGTGAGCCATAGACTAGATTAATCAAGGTTGTGGTGTAAAACCCGTGTGTGGGTGAGCCTTTGATTAGATTGGTCTTTAGGTTGTCTTTAGATATAAAACCCTTGTGGAAGGGTGAGCCTTGTTTATATAATTACTAAAAGAGGTTGTGAGTGTAAAACCATTGTGTGGTGAGCCTCTTATGTAATTTGTGAACATTGAGCATATAGTAGATTGATTGAAATCCTTAAGTGTAGACTTAAGGTAGTGGACGTAGATCTTGAAGAGATAGAACCACTATAAACAACTTGTGTTCTTTGTTCTTACATTGTTCTACTACTTGGATATTATTTGTATTACTTTTCAATTGAACCAAGCATACACAATCTGTTTCTTTGCTTAGAATTATAAAAGGATTGTATTTGCGGAAATTAGCCAAATACCTAATTCACCGCCCCCTCTTAGGTATTTCACCTTTAACTCAGGATTGAAAATGGTTTACAAATTTTACTTTATCAAATGCTTTAAGTAAATGAATCACACAATTTAGGAAACTTACAATTTAACAAAACACCCAAAACTTCCTCTTAAACAATTGGAATACATTTACTAAAGAAAATGAAAAGAATATTAAAGTGTTAATGATTGAAACAAGACAAAAAGGAAAAGTTTATTTTCCTCCTAAAGAGGCCAACAAACAAGATTAGACAAGAACAAATGGCAATTTCCTAGTAATTGGTGATGGTTTGGTATTTAGAAGTAAATTTGCCTAGAATAGCAACTAGCCCAATTCCTACATGAACCAATGCTAAATCAGTTCTAACGTTGGAGTATGCATAAACCAACACTAACAGTTCCAATTCACATTTTCAAAACTTAAATACTCAAAATGTGATGTAGCAAAAGAAAGAAACAAGTTCAAAACATGTTAGAATGATTCTAAAGTACTTCCAAAGGTTTTACAATGACTTTCAACATAATCATTGTCTAAATTAATCCATGTCTTCCATATTTTTTTCCAGAGAACAATCAAACTCCTTAAGAAATTTTTTTAAGACACAATCAAGGTAGTTTCCAAACCATTCTCAAATGTGCCAAAACTTCAACCTAAATTTGAAACACATTAGACAATGCATCTACTCTATGATTCATATATATCAAAATCATCTCAACTAAAACATCACATATACGTAATCTAAGCTAAAACATTATCAAGCTTACAAATACAATGGTAGTTTCAAGCTAAACATTAGGATCTCATCAAAGAAGGCAACTTTGTGTCAAAACCTAATATTTAGCATAGCTATCTCTTATTAGGACAAGTAAATAAATATAGATTTCTAGCTAGTAATTTGTAAAAAGAATTTCAAAACTACTTTACTACTCGTAACTTGTCCAAAATATTTTATTTTGACATTTTTAGTCTTGCATTTTTATGATTTCAATCATTTCAGTCTCAACCACCCTTAATTGATGGAGCAGCTCATGTATACATCTGCACAAGAATAATTAGTTTTTTCAAATCAAATCATCTCTTTTTTATACCTTTTTTACTCTTCTTTTCTCCCTTTTTTAATCTTTCTTCTTCCTCTTTGGGATGTGTTTAAATTTGATAATTGCACAATATTTATTTATAATTTGATTTAATAGTTAAACTTCGATTCATTAACTTCAATGACCATAGTGACAAATCCTCTTCTTTTGCCACTATTGATGGAGACTCTTTCTGCCCAACTACGATGCTAGCTGGCAAACTCATCGGAGAAACCTATCTTTGCCTTGCGCACATGTGGTCTAAGGTGTTGAGTCTAAATCAAAAGCGACAATTATCTGCTTTCTCCATTTTCACCGTCACTATTGCTGATGGTTAATTTTGTATTCTTTGTTGTCATGTAATAACATGTTTAGAAACTACTGGAATACTCTTTTTTCTCTTTTGGATCTTGCTTCATTAAATTGGTTCCCATAATTTCTTTATATTTAAAATTTTCTTCCAATTCCTAATAATTTTTTTTCCCTTTCTTAGGCACTTTTTTATTCATCAGACATATATTCATGAAGCTAAACATCAATTTTCCTGTCACAATGTGAACTTCTCTTTTATTAAGGTTGATCTTCCTGCCGTGATGGCCTAGAAAGATAAAGTTGTGTCTAACTTGACTCTTAGTATTGAAAGATTGTCTAACAAAAACAAAATGTCAAGGGTTATGGAAAAATTCTTTCCTCTTCTTAACTTTTGTTGATAACCTTGATAGTGGTACAATTGTGAAGAGAAAGTATAGAATAATTGCAACAGCATCTGATGTCAAAAGTCTATTGACATAACCATTAATAAAGAGAGAATTGTGATAAGTGATAGATTTATCCATTATTTCAATCACTTTTTACATGATTTTGATGCTTTGAATATGTTTAAATGATAGATTTTGAGTAAAGAATGATGAATTCTTCACTTAGTTGCTATTTTAACTTATAGGGAAAAATGATCATTTTGTACACTAAGAAAAGGGTTGGAAATTGAGGATTTGAGAATTAAATTGAAGACCAAAACTAACATTAGTTAATCAAAAAAGTAGAAGAAAAGAAGATCTGGGGAGAACATGGACGGGTTGGAGGCTAAAACTGGCACCGATTCTAGCATAAAAGAGAAGGGCTTCGTCATTGAAGTCATAAACGGTGTCATTTCAACTATAAACGAAGTTGGTTTACCCATAATTGGGTTGATTTTGAGCCTTTTCAAGGTGTTTTAGCCTGATTTTTGCTAATCCTTGTGCAATTTGGAATTGCTTTTCATTATTTATAATTTGCTAAGAGTTTTAGGGCTTGAACTAGTATAAATAGCTCTGGTAATTCTTAATTGGGGTCTTCTGGCAAACTCTAAAGTAAAAGGGGGCTCGAAGAACACGTTTGCAAGTTCTCTCTTTAAGGTTTGTTATTTAATTTTCAATTCTTCTTTGTTGGACTTCTATATGTTGAGTAAGGTTGTCATGGATGTTTTTCAAAGAATGTTAGACTAAAGACCTTTTAACTAGGGTAATGAGAACACTTATTAAAATTAACTAGAGATAGAATCAATTTTCAAGTGCAATTTATGTGAGTAATTAGTCCTTCTAATGAAAGCTCGAAATTTCACAAATCTTAATGTGCTTTTGATTAATAATCTACATAGAGATATGGTAGGTTTTTAATCAAAGATAGAGACTTTGTGCCCAGAGATTGGGCTTAGTTTTACACTAGGGAGTTTTGTTGTTGATAACATAAATCTAAGATGGTTTAACAAGAAAGGTAAAATCTTTACATAAGACACTAGTAGGATCATTAGTCTTGGTTAATTCATTCATTATTGATTGTTTTCTTGTTATTACAATTATTTGTTGCCTTCTTAGCTTAGCTTTAATTTTGCATTCAAAATTGCTAGTTTGTATTTGGTTTAAGTAGCATTTCTGGGTACTTGAATACAAGTCTATGAGGAAATGATACTTGGTTCACTAAAGACTCAATTGGATAATAGCTTGGTAAGCTTTTGTGTATCAAAACAACATTATCAATGGGAGCTTTAGCATTGAAAAAAGTTCCTAAAGGACTCATAATTACCAAATAGATTCATATTTAGAGTAGCGATTAACAATTGTCCTCCACTTTCGAATACCATTTCTATCATTCTCTGAAGTTTACATGTAAAGTTCAATGACTAATGAAGAACGATTATTCAACGAAAATTGCTTGTTTAGTCCCTGAATTATTTACGATTTGTTGTAAAAGTGCTTAATGTTCTTTTTTTAGTTTTAAGACCCCTAAACAATTTATGGGTTGTACAAAGAATCTCTGCAACCATATCCACAATAGAATCTGACCAGAAATAAATATGTGCCTTGCACCTGGCATATTTGTAAGGGTAGATTAGGTGTTTAATAAATTATCTTTTTATTCTCTATTTTTCCCCTTTTCTCTTTTTTTTTTAAATTTCCTTTTTTCTCTGGTCTAAAACTATACACGACCTGACTGATCACCATTGCCATCACTTGGGCTAAGGTTGACATTAACATTTTTCCAGTTTTCAAAAACACTTCCAGCATTCTAAAATTCAAAAATCATGTTTGTTCCATTCAAAGCGTTTTCCTTTTTGTGCAATGCTAAGATTGGATTATACAAATTGTGTTTTTGAACCAAATAAGAACCAGAGATGAGCAGGCCTATTTGGTGTCGCATTTCATGGCACAAAGTGACTCTTTGAGTGAATCAACTGGAAAATTGAGTATGGTTGAACAATTTGCAATTTGGGGATAAAGAGGCAAAATAGGAAGCTTGGACTTTCTGGAATACTGGATTGTATAGGATTGCTAAAATTGCAAAACCTTACATGTCAGAGTTTGAGCTTGTCTATTTATGTACCTTTAGTGAACACTAGAAAGTGACACGTGCGTTGCACGTGAATTTAATTTTTTGAATCTTTTTAGTATTTTAATGATTTTTAAATAATTATTATAATATTATTAATATTGTATATATTGAATATTAATATATATTAATATTAATATGAATTATAATATATATTATATATTATTATTAAGGTAATATTTAATATTAAATTGTTGAACTTTGAAATTCTCAATCAAATAAATACCTTTCTGGATATTCTTGAGGGCTCTATTTTCTTATTTTTTTGTGACAAAGAATAGAATATTGTTTTATTTACTATTTTTGTCCTTCTTAAAATATTTAGCCTATTATCAGCTAGTACCATTGCTATTCTATTATGATATATTCTCTTGAGGAGTAATTTTTATTATATTCTTAACTAATTCTACTAATATAATAGAGAATGAGAGAATTATATTTATAATAAGTTACTATAAAAAATAATTTTTAATATTCATAAAAGACTAAATATTTTGAAAATGGAAGAAATTGATAAAAGGCTTTATATTTTGAAATTAAATTAGTCCATGGGCAAACATTACGAATTAGACCATATCAAAAAATTTTCAGTGTGTCAGGAAAATTCTGTCTTTTAATAATTAACTTTATAACAAAATATTGGAGGAGGAGTACTTTAAGAGCATATTTGAATTGATTTTTTTTAATTAATTATATTGCAAATTGTAAAAGTAAATTATTTATAGAAATAAAGTAAAATTTAAAATAAAAAATAAGAGAGAAGTAAAATTTTTTAGTTGAATTCCAATTCAAATACACTTATTTAATTGACGAAAGAAAGAAAAAAAATCTTTTAGTTATATGGCAAGAATCAATGAAGAATCCTCGTCATGATTAGTATTTATAAGTTATAGAATATCAATGTTTAATATAAAATTTTTACTTTGTATCCTACTTTTTCTCTCACAAATAATTCTCTCTTTTGAAATTTAAGACAAAAAAATTCAAATCAAAACATTATTTAATCGTATCCTAAATCTTTAGTTACGATGAGCGTAAGAGGTAGATAGAAAATTTAGAATGACCTATTGATAAAATTATCATCAATTTTATTTTTTAAAGACAATAGTGATAAAAAATAAATGAACTTGCTCATTAAGGGACATACTTTTTAAGTGTAAAACAATAACTTTATTAAAGCATACCAAAATCTACAAAGGAAAATTTAAGATCCAGCAAAAAAAAAAGGAAAAATTGAGAGCCAAGATTTAGAGCCATAAAGAAATAATGAAATTTCCACAGTTCTAACTTCGATACAGAGGAAGATCACTCGGCATTCTTTGTTCAAAGAGACCGCAGACGCAAATAAACATATGATTTCACTATGCTGAGATCGAAAACTTATTGATCACGAGATGCAGATCGGGCTTTTTCTCCCACCGTAACCCTTGTTCATCGCTATTTGTGGGACTAAGAATCGAGGCACCCATCGCTCTCACTTCTTGTCAGCCGTAAGTATTTGTTTTCTTACTAAAATCTTATGTTCTATTGTCTTATTGAAGTCGTTATACATCTCGGTGAAGTTTCAAGTGTAGTCGATATCCGAACTTTCCTTTTCATGCAGCTTCATTTTGTAAAAAAAAAAGTCTCGTGGGGAAAAGTTTTTAACATTAAATTTTAATGTTAATTGTGTTTTATTGTGATGTAAGATAAGTGAACCCAATACACAAAAACAATGCCCCGAGCTTCCAAGAGAAAATCCAAGCCACTTCGCTCAACTAATGCCAAATCATGCGAGTTGATCCTTCTACACACAGTAAACAATCCCTTAGAACATCCCATTTTCTATGTTCTTCGATTCATCTTTTGACGTATTCTTGTGAAGGTCTATTAAATAATTGATATAATTTGGACTTTTTGCATGTGAATTTTTGATGTGGTTTGCTAGAGGTAGGAATCGGAGGAGGGTTTGTCATTGACCATTTTGAGCATTTGAAATTGATTATATATGTGTAAATTTTGTTGTTGTTATGATTATTTTTGGTTTGCATACTTGTCTATTCCGGGTGAGTAGCCATATTCCTTGTTACTGCTTCAATTAATCTGTTCTTGAATTTGGTTGTTTTCTTTATGATTTTTACTTGGTTGGGATTGTTTGAGCGTTTGAATTTGTGGAGCAGATTGTTATTTCAGGGGAAAAGTCGCGACTCATAAATGTGTTTAAGAAATCCTTTAGTTTGACTCTCATTAATTAAAATGGTTTGCATACATTGGACTCGAGTTTTTTCTTTTCCGTGTTGTGATTGATTTGACACACATTCTTCAATTGCCTTGCATGTTTACTCGTATCTTCTTTTTGAGATGGTTTGAAACCACAACTATTTCTTCCGGGAACCAAAAAAATAATAATAATAAAAGGAGGGGTCCGGAGGTCATTTTGAGTTTTTCATTGCCCTCTATGTTGTATTGTCTATCGATCTGGGTTTCATTCTATTTCTCAACAATAGTTTTTCATGCTTCTCTTGTTCTTGAATCTTGATCCGATAATAAAGAAACTATTGTACATTCACCTCTATCTCGTAAAATGTATGTTAGGTCAGTTTGAGTTTTTCATTGCACTCTTAACTATGTTGTATTGTCGTCGATCTGGTTTCATTCTATTTCTCAATGGTAGTTTTTCATGCTTCTCTTATTCTTGAATCTTGATCCGATAATAAAGAAACTACGGGACATTCATCTCTATCTCGCAAAAATGTATGTTAGGTCATATCAATTTTCACTCGTTATTGTGCTCTGTTTGATTTTCTCAATTAAAAATGTGTTACTTTTCACCCTATTAATGTTTGATTCTATGTCTTTGGCTGTAATGTGAGTGTACAACAATGTCTCTATCAAAAGGAATATTAGCATTGTTTCCTTCAATCCATATTGCAGCCAATTGATCGACAGTTGGATTATTGTAAACTTCGTTGATATAAGCCTATATCTTTTGATATATGAATTTGGATATCATCAATTGATGGATATTGCTCTAATATTCTAAAGAATTTGGCATATGGATTCACCTCCAAAAATTCTCATAAGCTTTTCCACTATTTTTTTTCCTTCAAACATCCATATGATATTATACGCATTCTGTTTTCAATCTCTTTTATAATATCATGGAAGTATAACTGAAAGAATGTAGGACCATTCTCATTAGGTACTAAACCAGGAAGATCATGATAAATTTGACCCTACACTCTAAAGGTATATATACTGCATTTTCCTGACTCAAGTCATTTATCAAGTTTAACTTCAAAGGATGTGAATGAGATGATACTATTATATGCTCGAAGCTGCTTTAGGAAGAAATTTGATTCTTCTGATTGAGAAGTAAACAAATCAAATAAATCTTGTGGTAGTTCTAGTGAAGCTAGCTTAATTTTGTCGTTATCACAACAAAAACTTGGAGTATCATATTCAAATTTCAAAGCATCACAATGGATACAATGGTGTATTTTCTTCACTTCATGCAACATCGAACACACTGGTTCATATAATGCATTATCTGCTTAAAAAATAGATAATCAGTAGTTTTTTTGATAAACATTCTATAAAATTTTACTATAGAAATAATATCATTATAAATTTATACAATAATTAAATCACATTATATACCTCCGTGTTGGTTTAGAACCATTTATTTTGTAGTTTTGGAATTCTCTTATTTGAAGTAGATGTAGGTGAATCAATCATATCCTTTTTGTGCTTTTTCAAACCATTAACATGCTTTGCATATAACTTGTTTTCCTGGTCGTTAAGTCTAGCATACCAACTATTCTTAGATTGAATAGAACATAAGCTTGAATTATGTTCAAAAGTAGTAGAATTTTGAATTTTCCTTCTCTTTCTTGTTTCTGAAACTTTCTGAATGTATTCTTCTCGCTCTGAAGCTGTCAAATTTGCATATTTTGTTCTCATGCATTTCAACTTGTGTTTCTTCATATCATTTGTAATATGATGAATAAATAATATAAGTTGCCATGTTTGCATACATTAAAACTAATGAAAATTTAAATGCAGCAAAGGCAAGCTTATGTAGATAAATTTCTCAAAAAGAACCATTAGGAAAAATTATTATTTCAAACTATGTTATTTTTATTATTTTAAAGTAATATAGAATCCATCAAATAACATTTTTTTCCCTTGTATTGTGAATCATGTAAAGTAATTTTCTTAAGCTCGTGTCATTGACTAATAAAAATCATAGCATATTGAGAAAACTATAAAAAATATGCATCTAATATTTACAATAAAATGTAATCAATATGCTAATATTTACCAGAGTTTCTATTGCATCGTAATATGTTGTCCATTCTTGATTTGAAAAAGTAGAATGGATATATCATGTAGAAAAAAATGGTATAATTATAATTGGATATGGAAAAATACAGAGGAGAGTGAATATTACACAACCTACATGCTAGAGAACTTTTCATGTATATAAAGTAAAAGAGAATTATTTAAGAAACTTTGAAGAGTGGACTTTTCCTTTTTGAATTACTTCCTCGACTTCTTGCCCTTTCTCATGCATCTACTAATCTGCAGCGAGCATTAAGAGTCGATTCATAGAAACCATTTTTCTAAAGTAAAAGAGAATTATTTAAGGAACTTTGAAAAGTGGACTTTTCTTTTTTGACATCACTTCCTTGACTTCTTGTCGCTTTCTCCCTTTCTCATACACCCACCACCTGGAGCATGCATAAAAACTATTCTTAACAAAACCATGATCCAAATTTGTTCTCTTTGTATTATTTGGAAGCCTGTCTTATTGAAGGGGGATTGAGTTTGGTAAAATTGTTCTTAACCTGGTATTGGTACTTGCTTGGATTTTTTATGCCGAAACTCCTTGCTTCTCAAGTTGTAATCTTTAAATTGGAATCACAGTTATTTTTTGACATCTTTTGTAAGATAGCTGTACGAGAAAGTTTGGATTTGATAAAAGCAGATTCGCAAGGCACCAATGTACAAGCATTGCTTTGTTTGGGAAGCCGAGTATCATTGTTACAACTGCAGAAGCATGCATTTAACCGATGAACGCTTTGGACCAGGTTGGTCAAAATCAGTCTCAAATTTAGTAGGAAAGAAAGGTCTCCATGGTGTATCCGTCCAAGAACACAAGCATCTTCGCAAGCTTATAGCAAGTCCGATCAACGGTCAGGAGGACTTGTCTTTGTTTTTAGAGTATATCAAGGAGATTGCGACAAATTCATTTGAGACATGGGCAAAAAATGATAAGCCAATTGAGTTCTTGATCGAGATGAAGAGAATCGCCTTCAAAGCCATGATGGACATCATTATGAGTAACAAAAATTGACACAAGATCACTCGGAAAAGGAGTATACACTCGGTTTCTCATGGTCTCAAGTCTATACAAATTGATCGACAAGGAGATCATAGATTTGTTAATCATATAATTGTTGGCAGGGGAATGAATCTACCGGGCATGTCTGTAACATGGGTTATCATCCTCTTAGAAGAACATCCTCGATACTCGAAGAAGGCCAAGGTATGCATAATTTGCTCGATTCATCTATGTTTGCTTTAATACGATGTTTTCTTAGTTGACAATTTTAGGTATTTTCCTTGGAGGAACAGGAAGATATAGTGAAGAGAAGGCAATCCTCAAGAAACAGGGCTAAACCTTGGTGAGATTAAACAAATGAAGTTTCTCCAGAAGGTACGTATCCTTACATATGTCTCTTCTGCATTTAGGTAAACATTCCATTCTTCAAGGGTTATAGAGTTTTTAGCTTTCTTCTCCGATCTTCCTTCCAATGACTTCAATACTCTCTTTCAACTCCTGCCACCTTACGGCGGTAGCATGGAGAAGTGCCTGGCTTTAGATAGCCACCGCTCCTACTTTGCTGCCAGAGTTTCAGGCTCCTTTTATCGCTGCCTCTTCCCTTCTACGTGTTGATATTTTCTACTCCGCATTTTCCTTGAACTGGCTCTCTCAGGTAGTAATTATAAGTATGATTTTTACATATTAATTTCTTTCACTGTGTTAGTATGATCAAAGACGGTACTAAAAAATCTTCAACCCTTGGTATGTTATCCAATCCCGAGGATGATTTAGACCTTAATCATACTTCTAAGCCAGATTATTGATGTTGTCACCCATCGTTCAACAAGTTAAGCACCACACTGATGGCCCCGGGTTTTAGGTAAAGTTCCAAAACCGGTAGTCAAATTGTTGAATTATTGAACCCTTATATTCCATACATAAAAGTTCCCATTCTGATAAATGGGGAATTCTTCTTTATTCTAGCAAGAAAATAAAAGAAAATAAATTGTACGTATTTTATTTTCATATAAATTACTTTCAACATACGTACAATACAAAAAGATGATGTTATGGGTTGCTAAATGAAGTTTGAAATATGTATGTTCTGCGTCCTTCTTTTGCGGTTTGCTTTCATTTCATTCATGAAGTTTCAGAAGCAAGCAGGGCTGTTGCATTTGTTTGACCATTGTCTAACTTACACTAATCAAATTTTTATGTAATCTTAAAGCATGGGCATGATAAAATGTTGACTCAAAAGTACATGTTTACCTACCGCATGTTTTGGAAATGAATGAAAAATTAATTATTGTTGGATGTAGGTGCCTGATATTGTGGTAGATATGAAATCATCTGCATACAACAAAGGAAGAATATGTATCCATGGTGCAAATAAGGCTGCTGCAAATGCTTACAAAAAGCAGTTCCCAGATCGATTTAGCAGGGGTTCCTTAGATCAAGATCAGTGGAGAAGAAGAGGGGGTGGGACAATGTTCTTGGTCCGCTTAGGGAGAACCTCTGGGGACCCTACTGGACCAGGTGGAGCAGCGACTCCTCTTTGGGTCTCATTTTCAAGATGTCTAGGATGATCTTGTCCAGGAGGTAATCATTTGATATGTTTCAAAAGTTCGTAGTTTTGCTAGGTTTTCGATTCAAGAAATTCCATGCTTCACCAAAAGGACCAAAAAGTGGTACAGGTAGCCATCAAAAAGTCAAAAACAAAAAAATGTAATAAGCACGTAAAGGTAGAGATGATTAAATGTCGGCAAATATAATTGCTAATCTCTTATTGTGGGATAAATTTTCTCATCAACTTGTGGACAATTGTTGCTAATTGCTAGCCCGGAATAATTTTTCGAACCAATTAAGCATAGGAAACACAATTCCGTGCAATAAGAATTCCATCATTTCAAATAATTATACAAAAACTTGCACAACGCTCTCCTTTTATAGACTAAAATCATTTCTTACTTGAGGGCAACATATCCTTGATGACCAATACTCTAGCAACAAATGAATTACTACTAATGCTTGACTCGAGTTTTCTAATTATAGTTGTGACAATGATCAAGCTAAGGTTGATATGGCGACCTTCCCTAAACCTAGCTTCATCAAAGCATTTGTTTGTGAGGCCTTTTCACTTCCAAAGCAAAAATCTACAAAGTTCGAAACACTATACGAGTAAGGTTGGAAAAAATAAAGAAAATATAAATTGACTTACCAAGCTAACAACATATTACCTCATTGAATCTCCACTTTGAGCAAGTGTAGTTTCAATTGACTATTTATGATCTCAGAGGGAAGTAAAGAATACATATGCATTCTAAAATATAATTTTTTAGCTAAGATTTAGATTTTGATGTTAGGAAGCCATTGCATGTAATAAGACACACTTAAAAATGAAAAAAAATTAAAAAGGAAGGACTGAGTTTGGTATGCACAGAGACATGTTTATATGGATACATTAGTATACATTATGCAGACTCAACAAAGGAAAGGAAAACCAGTAATTTGCTAGTGGTCAATGTACCTTAATTTCGGTCTGAATTTGGTGTTCTTCCTCCTAGAAAGGCAGTTGAAGCCCTATGGCTTGATGTAGTTTCTTATTCTTTCTTTTATGGAAGAAGACAAATATGAATGGATTCAACAAAGAATGGAGAGATATCATATATTTGTTTTCTATATTGAATGCACTTTACAAATAAATTTCATAATTAATTATTACCCTCTATGTAACTTTCCTGTATATAAGTACCATTAATTATTAATTAAGGTGCTGATCCTAAATAAATAAAATAGAATAATAACTTTCATAATTAATTATTTTTACAATATTAGAATTAGAATAATTGGTGAGACACAAGTTTCTTGCAACCATCACTTTTCAAAACTATATTTTGAAATAAATAATTTTGATTGGGATAAATAAATAATAATACATAAATAATTTCTTGGTATTCTAATAAATAATCATGATATTTTATTTGGGATGATTGTAATAAAAATTATTAAATGCACCTTACAAGTAACTTTTAAAAATATTTATTAGCATCTATGTAACATTCCTCCATGTAATTGCAATCATTAAATTAGAGAAGTAAATAATATAATTATGGAATATTTTTGTATGTAAAAATTAGAGACCTTTCTATTAAATAAATAAATTGGAGGAGTGACTTTGTTTAGTGGAAATGAAATGAATATTGTTTTGGAAGAAAGGCAATTACATTATAGGACTATCGAAATAAAAAATAACTTATTCAAACTAAGGGTAATTTTGTCCATTCAAAAAAGGAAGAAACAAAAAAAGTTTAAATCCACATGACCCCTTTCCATACTTTTAGAATAGTAATAGATAACAAGAAGTAAAAAAAAAAGTAACTACTTCCTACAATTTAATGCTTATTATTTACTGAAGTCTAATAAATAATCCCAATCATCTACTAACAGTAGCTGTCATGTTCCTGCTTCACCAAATTTGCATTTATCACGTGACTTAACTACTGACTCAATTGTTGATTTATGACTTATATATTCTCATCTTTCTTCTTCTTCATCTCCGAGCTTGAACTTTCCCTTAAGTGACTCAACTAAACAGAGTATCTAAGTCTTCTACTGAGTCCAACTTCTTCTCATTTATACATTTTGAACACCTAAACCTTTAACCAATTGATGAAAACGAGCCCCAGATACGGGTTTTGTAAATATGTCTACTAATTGATTAATGATTGAAATTAGCAGAGGCTTTATAATACCTGCATGAAAATTTTCTCTGACCAAGTGGCAATCTATTTCCACATGTTTTGTGTCTCATGAAATAGTGGATTCTCTGCTATATAAATTGCACTTTTGCTATCACAAAACAAGGGGACAACTTGATTTTGATATACCTGTAAATCCCCCAATAGATAAAGAATCCGCCGCACCTCACATGTTACCATAGCCTTGGCTGTATACTCTGTCTCTGGTGAACTTCTTGATATGGTAGACTGCTTCTTTGAACATCAAGAAACTAGAACTGTTCCCAGAACCACACAAAATTTAATGATTGACTTTATTTTTGAACACCCTGCCCAATTAGAGTTTGAAAAACTTGTTAATTGAAGGTTTGAAGAAAACAGGAAGTATAAAACTTGATGTGGAGTGGACCGTAAATATCACAACACTCTAAATGCTGCTCTTTTGTGCAAAAAAGTAGGCTTATCTAAGAATTGAGATAGCTGCTATCCTGTATAACAAATATCGGGTCTTGTCACAGCGTGATAGAATAATTCAAGACTTCTATACCGTGTGTGATCCGCCCAGACCTCTTAATCTCTTCCTCATACTTAGTAGAAGTATCAATGGGAGTCTGCGTAGGTTCACTTTCGATGAAGCCATATTCATTCAGCATATCCAAGACACATTTTTGTTGAGATAAATTGATCCCCCGGTGTTGCGAGCAATCTCTAATCCTAAAACATACCAAGCTTCACCAAGATTTTTAATCTTAAATGTACCATGTAACATAGTTTAATAGATGTAATAGCAAGCCATGTTGTTGCTAACCAAAAAAACATTATCCACATAAACAAGCAACATACGGAAAACTTCAGCAGAAGATTTAACAAAGAAACTATAGTCATGCCAAGACTGTTTGAAGCCCAATTGAAGCAAAGTGTGAGTTAACTTCATATTCCATTGGCGGCTGGCCTGTTTAAGGTTGTAAAGAGATCTCTGCAAACGATAGGTTTTGAACTTACATGAATTATCAAGTTTTCATCAACGATTTTTACACTTAAAAAGTCTTTAATGACTTATCTTTTAGGCAATAATGTTTTTTAATTTATTTGAATTGATTTGAATATGGTATGACAAAGTTTGAAAAATTCGGATTAAAGTTTCGATGCAGAATGAAAATTCAGGCGTCCAAATTTTTCCTACATTGTGAACAATAACTACTGTTTAGTGAACAGTATCAATTATTTTTTCAGAAAAATTCAGATACAAGTTTGGACGCAGATGGTCAAGTTCGGTCGTCCAAATATGAACAGTAACAGTCGTGAACAGAATTTTCAGAAAACATTTAGACGCAAGTTTAGACGTCCAAACTCCTCAGAAACTAGCCGTTACTAGCCTTTTTATGACCGTTTAAACTAATTTTCAAAATCTATAAAAACTATAAACTCTAGATTTTTTAAAGGACTTTCAAACTTTAGATTTCAAGCTCTAACTTGTTTTACATCAAAATTATTTGAAAAGCTTTCAATTTGTCTTGTGCTCAAAGGTTAAAATTCAATATTCGAAAGGCAAGAAGTGAAGTGGTGCTAGCTATTATATTCATCCACCAAGAAGTGTTGGTAACATCCAAACTCTATCTTTACATTATTGTTGTGATTGATACAAGGTTGTCAAGAGACTTAAAACCCTTGTGGAGGGTGAACCATTGACTAGATTAATCAATGTTGTTGAGTAAAACCCATTAGTGAGGGTGAGCCTTGGATTAGATTGGTCTAGGTTGTCTAGTGACATAAAACTCTTTGTGATAAGGGTGAACCTTGTTTATTAGATTGAATAGTGGTTGTTGGTGTAAAACCCTTGTTGGGTGAGCCTCTTGTGTAATTGCTTGGATTGAGTATTTAGTGAATTGGTTAAAATCTTTGAGTGTGGACTCAAGGTACTGGATGTAGATCTTGAAGAGATCGAACCACTATAAATCGTGTGTTCATTTATTTATAGCTTTACTTGTTTATATACTTGTGTTATTATTATTTATTCTTAATTGTTGATTGATTTGTTGTGGTTTTATTATTTGATCATCTTGTCTCAACCATTGATAAGATTATATTTTAATCATTATTTAGAATTAATCTCTCACTTATCTAAGGGCTATTGATAAAAATCTTATGACTTTGACTTGTTTTGGTAAATTAAATATTTATGTACTTAGAATGAATTAATTAAGATGATTTTATTTATAAAGTACACTTTAATTCACTAATTTTACTAATTATTTATGCAGGGGTAAAATGGTAATGTCAAGAGAAGGAAAGATGAAAGAAGAATTGGCTAGGAAAGAAAATAAAAATTCATCATGCCAATCCAATATTTATAAGGATTCAATTTAAAGAAGAAAAAGGAAGAGTCCAAAATTGAGTTTGATTTGGAATAGAATTGGAAATCCAAATTAGATTTAAATTCTTAATATACACCTATATATAGGGGAGAGAAGGCTTGCGGCAAGAGGAAGAGAGGAGGGGAGGAGACCAAAAGAAGAAAAAAATCCAGAAAGAAAGAGAGGAGAAATTCGGGCAGCCAAAGAGGGAAGAATTGGGGCAGCCAAAAAGAAGAGAATTTCGGGCAGCAAGAGGAAGACAAATTCGGGCAACATCAATTGGACAAGAAAAGAAGAGAAAATTGGCAAAAGCAATTTTGACAAAGGAAGGGTTGACCGAGACAAAGATGGAGCAAAAAGAATAGGACAACAAGCTGGAGAAACAGGGGGATTCTTCTTCCATTCTCTTGTTTTGTTTTCTTTATTCTTTTATTTTCTTTATATTAATTAAATTCATGCCTTTGAATATTCGGATCATGAATAGCTAAATCTTTTGTGACTAAGATCTTCGATGAAGGCCGAAACTCTTATGAATTTAATTTATTTTAATTAAAAATTGTTTCTTTAATCTCGATTTTGGTTAATTGTTATTATTGTTCTTAATGCTTGTAATTTTCTGGCCAATTTTTGCATGCCTTTAAATTTATTCTAGTGGCTGAGAAGTACTAGTTTAAATTGGATCATGGTAATAACAACACATCGTAAAACTGACTAGAGATAGATTCGGTTTCTTTGTGTGGTTTCTAGCGAGTAGAAAACAAAAGTTAGGGAATTTCATAGAGGTGTTTGCGGCTTTGATAATTAAAATCACGTAGAGATACGATTGATTTATTAATTAAAGTTAGGAGCTTTTCACCAAGAGATTGGGTCTAACTTATAATTGGGAATTCTAGCATTAACCAAGTCGAGAATTAATTTAAAGAAATTAATTATTTGTCATAAGAGGAGTAAGCTGGATTTGGAGTGTCTTAGTCTATTCATTGTCATTGATTTTTTAATTAATATAATTATTGATTTTTGTGTTTATTGTTTTTGTTAATTCTTTTTATTGGTAATTAAATTATTAAATACAATCACATTTATTTTGGTTTAAGTTGGGTGATAAGTAAAAGAATTTTGCAGTTAGGTAGAATCCTCGTTGGGACGACTTGTACTCACTACTTTATTACTTGTTTGACATTTGTGCACTTGCAAATTTCACATCAAGTTTTTAGCCGTTGTCGGGGATTGTTTTAATCTAGTGTAGAATTTAATTACTAAGCCTAAGTTTAAACTTTCTTTTAAAAAAAATCTAAAAAAGATTTGACATTTTTAATTTTTATTTTTTTCTGTTTGTTATTGTTTATTATTTATTTTTATTTTTTTTTGTGCATGAATACTCGTAGTTCCTAAAATAAAGAACCTTTGATCTACATTTCTGATATTGAAAAGTTTGCTCGTCATAACAGGAGTGAACTTTATAAGAGGAAATACGAGGAAATCGTCACACCAATCGAATCTTCAATTTCATAGGATAGTTTCGAATTCGATTGTAGCAGTGAAGTAATGGAAAACAATGCCGAGGGGTATGACTTTGAAGGACTATACAATGCCAAAGATGGAGGGTCATTCTCCGGCCATCAACTGTCCAGGGGTCACTGCTGCAACTTTCAAGATTGAGCCAGCATTCATTCAAATGGTTCTCAATACACCATTTTTTGGATTGTCACATGAAGATTCGCAAACGCACATATCAAACTTTTTAGCAATTTGTGATACTTTCCAAATTGGTGGAGTACCTGAAGATGCAAAAAGGCTCAGACCTTTCCCTTTCTCTTTAAGGGATAAAGCTAGATCATGGCTAAAATCTCTTCCTACAAATTCTATTTCCAATTGGGACCAATTGCAGGAAGCATTTTTAAATAAATACTTTCCTCCAATTAAGACTATTCAAATGAGATCTAATATTTACAATTTTTTTGCAGGGTCCTACTGAGTCTTTACATGATGCATGGGAGAGGTTCAAAGAATATCTTAGGTTATGCCCTCATCATGGAATGGGAATAGGAATGCAAGTACAAACATTTTATAATGGTTGCAGAGAAGATGTTAGATCATCATTAGATGCAGCTAGTGGTGGAGCATTCATGTCAAAAGAAGAGCAAGCTACATGGAATTTATTGGAGAGGAAGACCTTGAATAGCTCTCAATGGTTTAACCCAAGAGCTATTCCCCCAAAGAAAGTTGCTGGAGTTACGGATATGGACCCTAATGCAGGAATCATGGCTCAACTTGATGCAATAAATAAGAGATTGAGTTCGTTGAATGTTGCAGCCATAAACCATCACTGCAAAATTTATGGAGAAAATCATCTCACAAACCAATGTTTACAAGGTAATATGGTGAATTCTTATTATAATACTAATGAAATTAATTTTGTTGGACAAAATAATAGGAATAATGATCCATATTCATCCACTTATAATCCGGGATGGAGGAACCACCCAAATTTTGGATGGAGGCAAAATAGTCAAGTTCAAGCACCACCTCCACCCGATCTCCTACAAGATAAGGTAAGTCTCCTTGAGAATACTCTTACAAAGTTCATTGAAATTGCCACTAACAAATTTGTGAGTATTGAGAATGATAATCAACAACTCAAGAAGTCTTTCAAAGCCATAGAAGTTGACCAACAAAATATAAAAGCTTCTATGAAGAACTTAGAAGTACAAGTGGGTCAATTAGCAACTGCAATACTCCATAGACCTCAAGGAGCACTTCCAAGTGACACAGAGTGAAATCCTAGGGAGTTGAAGGCTATTACGGTAATCGATAAAGAGGATTTCGCCAAAGGAAAAGAGGTGGAGCATAGAAAAGAGGATGATTTCATGAATTCTGAATCTCCCAAAAATTCTCGAGGTAAGAAAGTAAGAAAGGTGAGGAAGAATATAATAATGATAATGTTGACTTTAGTTCTCTTCCTTTTCTCCAAGCTGTTAAGCATCATTACATTGATTCTCAATTCAAAAAGTTTCTTAAAATATTCAAGAAACTTGAAATTAACATTTCTTTTGTGGATGCCCTAGCACAGATGCCTCGATATGCAAAATATTTGAAAGATGTTCACAGATGCCTCGATATGCAAAATATTTGAAAGATGTTTTGGCTAGCAAAAAGAAACTCAAAGACTTTCAACAGATTTGCTTAAACGAGGAATGCTCTGCAGTACTTCAAAGAAAATTACCGCCTAAGCTTCAAGACCCAGGGAGTTTTCACATTCCTTGCTCTATTGGTGATTTTTATTTTCAAAATGTGTTGTGTGATTTAGGTGCTAGTATCAACCTTATGCCTTTATCCATTTGTAAAAAATTAGGGTTGAAGGAAATTAAAGACACTACTATTTGTCTACAAATGGATGATAGATCAATAAAGTATCCTAGGGGAATAGTATAAAATGTCCTTGTTAAGGTTGATAAATTGTATTTTCCAGTGGATTTTGTGATTTTAGATATGGAGGATGATTTTGATCTACCGTTGATTTTAGGAAGGTCCTTTTTGAATACTAGTAGAACCTTAATTGATGTGGAAAAAGGTCAACTAACATTGAGGGTTGGGGAAGAATGTGTGCAATTAAATGTCTTTGAATCTTTGAGTAATTCCTCAAAAGGCGAATCTGTATGTGCTATAAATATTCTTGATGTTGAAGTGGATTATTCTTCTTCTAAACGTTTTGCAGAAAATTTGAATTCAAAATG
Organism: Rauvolfia tetraphylla; assembly: GCA_030512225.1. Taxonomy (NCBI): domain Eukaryota; kingdom Viridiplantae; phylum Streptophyta; class Magnoliopsida; order Gentianales; family Apocynaceae; genus Rauvolfia; species Rauvolfia tetraphylla. Next base: position 902,958 of record JAJQKT010000009.1, on the reverse strand, counting down.
GAACAAACCATTCAAGGAAGAAGGAGAGCTTCCAAAAGAGGCCATTGAGGATAATGTGAAAAAAAGGAAGTTTTTCCTAAAGCGGCACAAATTCAAACATGGTTTGACAAGAAGAATGCTTATGGGAGGAGAAGCTTGTCTTTTCCATGATCCTCCTTAATTCATGCCCTTACACAGAAAGTCAAACTCGAGACTATAAACGAGAACTACTATTTAAGTTGCTTTGCTTAGTGATTTTTTTTTCTCTGTTCAAGTTTTTCACCCAAAAAAAAAAACCTTCTCATTATTTACTTTCTTTAATTCTTTGTAGGATGTGTTTGTGCTTAAGAGGAGCTCCAATAAACCGTTAAAGATTGGACTTTCTTGGATGTTTCGTCGATTCGGCTAAGTCTCTTAACCCTCTTTGTGATTTCTTGTATTTAAACATTGAGGACAATGTTTATTCTTAAGTGGGGGGGGGGGGGGGTAGGAAATTGGCTATTTCATTTTGAAAATTTTTGAAAATTTGTTAGAATTTTATGGTGTAAGAGCTTTATTTGAAGAAATTTTCTGAAAATCATTTGAATATTAAGTAATTGAATCTTATTCCTTAGGAGTTATTGTGATTGTTTATATGTGTCGATTGGACAGTAATGAAAGGAATTTAACCTTGCATAATGCCTTTGTTAATTCTTCTTAACTGCGGAATTTAAATTATTCATATTGACCATGATCTTGAGAATTGATGAGATATTTAGGCTTTATTATATATTTGATGACACTTTTGTTTATCACAACAACACACTAGAACTTGTTTTATTGCATGCTCGAGGCGAAATAGAAGGTTTCTCTGGTTTACCTTAGAAACGATGGTCATAGGCCTTCTTTGGACCGTTTGAGCCTTTCAAGCCTACCTTTAGAGTTATCCATAGTACCCTTTTGTGCATTAATGAGTCAATTTCTTTGCGTAAATACTTAATATTTTAACCTTTAACCTTGTTGGGAGCTTGATTTATACTTCAACACTTTTGTGCTCCTTGAGATTGTGATATTAAGGTTTTGAGGGAAAGAAAGATTGAGAGGGTATGGAAAAGGGAAAACATGACTTGCTCTATATTATTGTTTTGAAAAAAAAGAAAAAAATTGAAAAAAAATCAATAAAAAAGGAAAAAAATGAATAAAGAAATAGTGCTTATTGCAAGTCATGGTCATAAAAAGTCCAAAGTTGATGTATACTTGAGAAAGGATTGAATTTCTCGGGAATGAATTTGGTTATTGAGATTCTTTGTACTAAAGGAGCAAGAAAGGAGTTGGAGTATATGTTTATGATTTGGGGTCAACTTTTCTTTGCAAGCTCTCTTCTCTTTATTTTGTCTCCTGCTATCTTTCATTTGTTAGCCAATTCCCTAGCCTAACATTACAAGCACTAAAGTCCTACATGATCTAAGTGAAACCAGAGTACCTAAATTAGTGGAAAGTGTGTAAGATTACAAGCTTATGGTTGTGTGAATAATGTATATGTATATGGTTGTGATTATAAAGGTGATGATTGAGTGCATAATATTGCCTAAACATTGAATCAATAGCTTGGTTGTGGCATGCTTCAAAAAAAATTCTTCTTTCAATTTCCACAGTTATGTTGTATTAATATTATTATTATTCTTGGTTATTTATCTATCAATCTTTCTAGTTGATGCATATGGGTGATCATTTTAATAGGATGAGAAGGCTGATTTCAAGATGAATGATTCCATGTCTAAAGTTCTTGAGTTTTTCTATCTTTGCTCGAGGACGATCAACCATTAAATCACATATAAACTTGATGTTTGTGAAATTAAAGAAGAGCTTTTAATAAGGAAAAGGATTTGCAAAAAGGAAAAGATTTTTTATAATTAGCCAAAGACCTAATTCACTCACCTCTTAGGTCTTACAAAGATATCACAAATAAAAGAAAATGATGAAAATAGAGAAAGAAATAGAGCAGATTTTGGACCAAATCGGGTTTCCTACTTTGGAATTTGGAATAGAGTAAAGTAGTTTGGTCTATTGAGTTAGGCGTCTTGCATTCAAATTTCTATATTCAGTATGGTGTACAAACCAATTCGATCGACTGAATTTGGACATCCAAGTCCAAATTGGTCGTCTAAATTTCTCTAGAAATTCAATAGTGCATACCAAGTTCAAATGTCTGAATTGGTGATACAAATTCAAACTTTTCTAGATTTTGCAAAATGAATTCAAACTTAATCAAATAAAGTTTTAAAAATTTTTAAATACATGATAAAACATTTAAAGAGCTATTTACCAAAACACTATTACCAAACTCTTTGTTCTTTAAAGATCATAAAATAACTTTTAGGCTCAAAAACAACTTTTAGGTTAGAATTATAGGATTTGTGCTTCAAGATGCAATGCATATATTTTAAATATAAAAAGGTCTAAGGTTTACAAGATATACCTATAAAATGAGTAGCACCCTACACTATTAAAGCTTCAAAGGTGTAAGCCCTAAGGGCAAATCCTATAGTTTTGATTATGACAAACATTGACATATGCTAACTTGAGTAATTGTTGTGTGATAGAATTCTTTGATTGCGGAAGTTAGGAAGTCTCATTACCTTGAAGATACAGTGCAAAGGACAACTCAATTGTGCTCAAAGAAGTAAAGAATATAAAGCGTGTCCTAAGGATTGAAGGCTTTGAGGAGTTTAGTGTAGGTTTACACTTGCTCAATAGGTATATTCTTGTAAACCATAACTTGTTGTCTTTGAAATCTAAAGAATTTACAAGAGAGCACAAAACTTAGTTTTTAATCTTAAAAAGGTTTTCATTATACATGTTTTACCAAGTTCTTGACAATGGCTTATGGTTTACAAGCTCTTAAAAACATCTATATTATACTCCAAAAATATTTCAAACTTGTTGTACTTGATTTCCAAACATTTTGACAAAGTTTGTATAGTTCAAACGTTCAGACTAAAAACCTTGGTTGCTGAATTTCTATAGAAATTCGGACCACCATTCGTACCCTTATGTCAAAATTTGGCTGAATGAATTTATCTAGGCAGCTTGGTAAATAGAGAAGTTCGGACTATTATTTGGATGAAAGAGTCCATACCCGGTTGTCCAAATTTTGCTGTTACTAGCCATTACTAGCAGTTATTTGAAAATTGAAACTAAATTTTAAACCCTATAAAACTCTAAACTTCAGATTGTTGAGTAGTTTTTTTAGGTTTTATAAATCTTTACTCTTCCCAATCATTTGATATCAAAAAGCTCTCTTTTGTCTTGTGCTTAAAAGTTGATTTTCAAGATTACATAGACAAATTAGGTGAAGTGGTGCTAGATTTGTCATCATCTATCTAGTTGTTGGTAATATCTTTCTCTCTTAGTTTATCTAATTGCTTTCTTCAAAGTTTTCTTATGGATATAAAACCCTTTTGAGAGGGTGAACCTTGATTGTTGTAAGTTAAAAGAGATTGCGAAGTAAAATCCTTGTTGGGGGAGGCTCTATTGTGTCTTGTATGACTATTGTTATAGTTGAAATTGTTTGAAATCCTTATGTGAGGACTCAAGGTAGTGGATTTAGATCTTATGTGAGACTTTATTGTGTTATCTTGAATATGTTCTTGTGAACTTGATTTCAAATCTCTTCCAAACTAAATTTACAAAAAAAAAGTTTTTGAAAATTAGCCAAAGACATAATTCATCCCCCTCTTAGGTCTTTTAGAAGGCTTCAAACACCTGACATCCTCATCAATCTTTAAGCTTTTAGCCTTACTTGGCATGCATTTGTTTCTCTTTAACTTCAAGGTAATAAGATCACTTTGCTTCTTCAATCCAAAGATCCTATCGTACACTAATTATTCAGGTTAGCCTACATCAATATTTGTTATTAATCAACACTACAAGATTTGTCATTAGGGCCAACAATCTCCCCCATTTTTATGATGACAAAATGTGAAGGATTAAATACACTGCAGTGCAAAAAAGCATTGATGTCACAAGAGATAGACAACAAATAAGCATAGTGGCAATAACATGGCTCATGAGGAGCCTATGGCCCAACCATCCTCCGTATGCCTCATTCCTTCCAACATACTGAAGAATTTAGCATCAAGAATACTTCTAAGAGAGGTTTTTAAAGATGGAAAATGACTTACAAAGCTCTCCCTTTGATTGAGCTCACTTTTGAATAATTTGGACTTGAAGGGAGATAAGTCTGAATTCGAGTTTCCAAGTCCAAGTTGTAAAATTCGCGAGATAATCGCTAAATTTTGAGCAACTGAACTTTCTCAAAGTTGTTCGTCCAATCAAGGTTAAAAGGATTTTAAAAGTTGCTTGCATGGTTTGCACAACAAAAGGATTGATTTTGGTAAAAGTTTGGACCAAGTCCGAATTGAAAATTTTAATAATTGAAATACCAAATCAATCAACTTCAACTTTCACCTTCAAATTCAATGGTCAAAGGATCTCCAACACCAATTCAAGTCCAAAGATCCAATATCTAACATCAGCCAAAAACATTCATTTAATATCATATTTGCACTACCCACTTCCAATATAACCACGATTTTTAGATGTACATTATCATCACATATTAAAACAAAAACTGTAAATGCACAATGTAACCACATATAAGCCACATATGTAGCTATATGTCACAAATTACGAATCACATGTGCACTCTCCTAATATCACACATAATGTACAAATGACTCACATTGCAGAATTCATACAAAAGCCACATTTAAAACCATAAATGTCAAGGACAATTTACATATTTAAAACCATAATGAATCACTCACATTGCATAATTCATATAAAATCCACATTTAAAACCATAAATGTCAAGGACAAGTCATACATTTTGCAAAAAAGCCATATTTAAAACCATAAATTTCATGGAAAAGTCACACATTTTGCAACAAACTACTCACTTTCCCTTTTGTCATCAATCAAATAAGGTGGATATAGTGAGTTAGTCAACATAAAAGGAAGCTCTTAATGCTAAGACATCATCACTGAGCTTCAACTACAATAAATTCATTTCATAAAAGCTCAAAAAATACATATAGATCAAGTAAGTCCATATGAGCTAATTCTAATCAATATAAACTAATCAAACTAGACTAAACTAATCAAAATAAGTTGATCTAAACATCAACTCATAAACTTAAACCCATTGATAAATAGTAAAGGCATTATAACAAGTCATAAATAGTTAAAGAGGTAAGAGATGGAAGACTTAGTCAGTTTCTTGCAATCATCATCATCCAAAATTCTTCTCATAATATTCACTCCAAATTTTTTGGTGGTGATCACCATATCCTCTTTGAGATCAATGTGGAGTGGACCTTTGCTTGCAAGTTCCTTTTTCTGTATAGCTCAATTTTGGTATGATTGCTAACCACGATGATATTCTAGTGCCCTTCTTAGATGTCACATGCTTTTGATATTTCTCTTTATCTCTTCTTCCATAGGGAGTAAAAGAATGGTGTCGTTATTGCAGCCTTCTCGATTAGGCTTCCCTCTTCATTTTCATGCTCTTGAGCATCTCTCCTTTCTTCACTTGCTTGTTCTTGACCATTTTCTTTGCTTTCCTCTCCTTCTTTACCTTTATCACTATCTTTTTTTCTTCACCTTTTTCATTGCCTCTAGTCACCAATTCAAAGTCATCTCAATCATTATTATCACTACTATCACTCTCATAATGTCCATAGTCATCATCACCATTGTCAACATCTCCCTCACTATCATTTTTATCTTATACATCTTCTTGCTCATCTTTCTCTCCACCATCTTCATCCTTTTTTATTTCATCATCATTATCATCATCTTTAGCTTTTGAGGTAACCATCTTGTGAATTCCTCTTCAAGAGTTCCTTAAATGTTCTTCACTCTTTCCTCCAAGCCATTGAGCTTGTTGAGTACCAAGGAAGAAAATTACTCAAAGAATTTGTACATTTTCTCCATCTCTACTGCATGCTGTTCAAGGTTTCTTGTAATGCCTTTTACAATGGTGTCTCCTTGGGTAATCTCCTCTCTCCTTCAATGTATTGAGGGTAAGATTCTTCACTAGTAAATAATCTCCTCTTGGAAGGAGGTTGTGCCCCCTTAGTGGTAGCTCATTTCTCCTTTTGGATTTGGTTTCTCTCGAGTGAGTTTCTTCCTTATCTTTCTCTCTTTCTTCTTCATCTACCATCTTTTTCTCTTCTTCTTTAACCTTCTCTTTTTCTCCTCTTTTTCTTTCTTCAATGGAGTCTCTTTTCTTGTCCTCCAAATGCCTTCATCATTGAGGGTGAGCTTCATTCTTTTGAGTGACTCATCTATATATATCCTCTCACTCTTGATGCTAAGACCACGTCCAGGTTGTGGAATTTGAAAGTGCTTGAACAACTTGGTTAGAAGTCTTCTATAAGGAAATGCTTTGTTCTCCATCTTTCTTGCAGTTATCATGTTCTTCAATGCAGTGAATTCAAAGATCTTCCTTCATCCTTATTGAAGAGCCAGCATCATAACCACATGCATATTTCCTATGAAAGATTTATGTCCAAAATTAAGAATGATCATGGTGGTTGGCATAGGATGCAACATTCTCCCTTTTGCATCAAAAGCATAGATTTCCCTATCTTTTACACTTCTAAATCTTCTACAGTCTGTAAAGGCTTCTTCAAATCTATATTTTGGGAACAACAAAATAACACATTGTTGACCAGAAGTATAGTATCTATACCAATCATCACCCACTACAAATAGAATATTGAGTAGCATATAATGAACTTCTTTCTAAAATCAAATTTGAATAATTGTTATCAAAAGAGTTTGTGAACAATTATTAACCTGCCAATATCGACTCTAAACTCAACTGATCTCCTTCTTCAACTAGTGCACAAACAGAGATGGTTGCCTGTTCCCAATTCTCCAAAATTTGTGCAGGAGGTTCGACCTCTTCATTGCCTACAGTTAAAAGTAGTAGGGCTTGTCCGCAAAGCAATTGTCACGTACATCATTATTCACATCAATAAGAATAATTGTTCATTTTATCAAAGACTATTCACAAACCTTGAGTATATGCTTTGGCGATGTCCATCACCTCAAATTCATCATTAAAGGGCTGGCTTACCCTTGATTCCTCATGCTCTGTCTCCAGTCCAACATTTTCATCTTGCGTCAGAGGGACTGTAGCTTCATCTTTGTTGGCCCTTGGCCTTCTTGGACTCCTTTTCCGCTTTACAGCGGAGGCCACCACAATAGGCTACTCTTCGGCTTCAAGTTCCCCCAGCCTCCAATCAATCATTCTCAACTTCCTCACATATGTCAGTCATTTGGCTATCAAAAGCGCCTTCTCTAAGGCCAGTTGGGAGTCAACTCTTTCTTCTTCATTAATTTCTCAGCCCCCTGTCCCAGTAAGGGGCAGCAAGATGCAAGCCTCAGCAAACCTACTCCCATTCCACCAAGAGCAAGGCAACTCACTGTCTGATCTTTGTACAACCTTAGTACACCGCACCTGCATCAATGAATAATTATTATTCGAATACAAGAATAATTATGCACATCATCCATAATCAGCATTCAATCCACAATTATTATATTAATCAATAATTATTATTTGAATACAAGAATAATTATTCGGTCTCCCATAATCATTACTCAAACCCTAAACCAATGAATCTGCAAGTAAATCAATAATTATTATGTGATCACTGAATAATTGTTCATACCAACAGAAGATACATGTTGCCTTCTAGCCAAGAGGAAGGCTTTTTCCTGGTTTTCTTTGAAAAAAAATTCTGCCCCTGCATTCAGAAACTCAACGATGTGTCTTGCCCAGTTGTATGTGCAGATTGTTTCTATATCCTCCAAATACCAAGTGTAGTTTGTAAGGCTAATCTTCCAGGAATTTTTTGGTGTAAGCAATGTGCTTATTTGCTAGTAGTATTAAGGAAGAAAGAGTTTCGACACAATTGGTAATAAAGCTATTCAGTGGTATTCTTCAAAAGTATCACAAGTTATTTTTGAGATTAATAATGCATTGCTCAATAGAATTTGTAATGTTGAGGATATTGAGTTTAGGCATTATTCTTTCAGGGGACGTTGTTTTATAAATAAGTTATACTCACATGAAAGGGTTGAGAATGCCTATACAAATGTTAAAATCTACAGGACTATAAAGGAGAGAGAGATAAAAGCTTTTGATGCTAGTGAAAGAATTTTGCATCACATGCTTACTACCTTGATTATACCATATATTGGGTACAAATCCTCTATTGATAATATGCATGTTGTAATTATGCTTGCCATACATAAGGGAAGAAAAATGAATTTTGGATATATAGCACTAAAGCACATGATGGTAGCTAGAATAACCAAGCATAAGACATTGCCATAGGGAAGGTTATTAACAAGAATCTTCAAGCATTTCCAAGTGCAACTGGCTGCTACAGGTTTACCTATGAAGAGTGAAGAAGTCTACACTAAAGACTCACTAAAGAGAATGCATTGGATACTTGATGATGATAATGTATGGAGGACTTGAAGAGAAAATCCTTTAAGGGGTGATAGAAGAGATGCTAGTGATGATGAAGAAAAGGAGAAAGAAAGTAATGAAGAAGAAGAAGAGGATGAAGAAAAAATCCTTGCTAGAGAAAGAAAAACCAAAATGAGGCATGAATTATCTAGTGAGTGAAAGCAAACTTCCACAAAAAGAAGACTATTTGAAGAGGTACTCTCCATTAAAGGAAAATAAATTGAAGGTGATAATCTCACTAGAGGTGATACCATAGTTGCAAGGTGTTTCAAGAAACATTGAACAACCATGTAAAGGAAATGGAGAAGATATACAAATTCTTCATGTCTTTTACTCCAATGATTCTCGGCAAATTTGATGGTTAGAAGCTAGAGTCAAGAATATAGAAGAAGACTTGAGAAATATTTCTCAAGTGGTTTTAAATGGTACAAGTTCATCTAAAGCCAACGAAGAAGGTAAAGCATCCCAAGAGGAAGAAGAGCATGAAAATGAAGAACAAAGAGGTGAAGCCCAAGAGGACAACTAAGAAGAAGGAGGAGAAGGGAGTTTAACAAAGTCAGCACAAATCACAATTCCATCATCAATTTATGTCAGGCAAGTTAGGAGGCAAAAATGTGGTTCAAAAGAAGAAGATCCAAAGATCCTCTCGGTTGGAAACTTTTCAAAAGCTGAGCTACACAAGCAAGGAGTCAGCAAATGAAGGACGCTTTTAGATAGAGATCAAGGGAAACATGGCCATCACAACAAATAAATTTGGAATGAAGACCATGAAGCGCATCCAAGACTAAGCCTTTCTATCCCTAAACTCTATTTTAATGCTTATTTTAGTTTATGGCTTGATGCACATGTTATGCTTTAACATTAAAATTTACTTGTGCTTTTCTAGTCATTATAATGTTTTGAAGCTCAGTGTGTGAAATCTTTGTGATAAGAGCTTTTTTTATTTCACTTTTGTTGTCCAAGTACTCTCCCCATCTTTGATTGATGGCAAAAGTGGGAGAAGAAATGATGACAAAATGTGAATTCGCTATGCTGAATTTGTTGTGTAATAAAAATTTCACAATGGTTGTGTGCTAAAAATTTTGCAGAAATATGCTGAAATTAGTTACTTTATTCAATTTACTGTTGAACTGAAATTTTGAATTTGCTGGAATTTGTTGAACTGAACTTTAACTGAAATTTGCAGCTGCTTTGCAATTTAAACTTGTTACACTGATTGTCTACAAAATGCTGAATGATTACAGCCAAAGGGGAGAAGAAAAACTGTTTGACATATGTTGTTAAGAAATCTAAAATTGCATATGTTGAACTGTTAATAGATTGCGCGACTGTTGTCATTTTGAGCTATATTATGCTATAATTGTGATATATTGATGCCAACATTGCTTGCTTAAGTTTGTACAGTTATATGATTGATTGGATTGAGCTTACCTCACAAAATTCATGTTTAAAATCAATCAATTTCAGTTTGAACTTGAAATTCGAATGTATGTTCTGAAATTTGGATGCATGTCCTGAAATTCAGATGCATCAATTTTTTGTTAGCAAAAAGTTCTCTTTTATTGTTCAAATTAATTAAAATATGTTTTAATCTCTTCTATCATGTTTGAACAACTTTAGGAAAGCTTTATTTCAGTTGAAACATTTATTATGTTGGATTTATTTCAATTTGGACTCATAGTCTACATTTCAAATGTTTTCTGAAAAATGAGCACAATTTGAGAGGAAGCTTTGAAAATATTTCTGACCTTTAAAACCTCTCTTAAAAGTATTTTTATGTTTTCTTAAATGCTATATCTTCTAGTTTGATGGAGGTTTCATGAAGATTGGTTGGGCCATAGGCTCATTTTGGGCCATGTTTATGTCATTATGTTATTTTATGTTTAAAATTGATTTTCAATTTATATTTCTCAATTTATATCATCTTCAATTAGTATATGACATAAATTCTTCTCTGTGCTTAAATTGTCTAAATCCATCACATTTTGCATCAAAGCTTGTTATCTTCAATAAAGGGGAGATTGTAAGACCTAAGCGCAAATCATGTTGTTTTGATTAGTGACAAACATTGATAAGCACAATGTCCTTTGAAAATCATAGTGATTAACCTTGATAAGGACTAATATTCTTATATGTTGTGTAATAGGATTTTTTGGATTGAGAAGAATACAAGTCTCGTTGCCTTGAAGCTAAAAGGTCACGAAAAACTCAAGTATGCCAAAGTGATTCAAGATTGGAGTTTTTTCAAGATGATTGAAGGCTTTGAAGACATGAAGTGTAGGTTACATGTACTTAATATGTAAACTTTTTAAACCTTTTACTCTTAATTCTTGGAATCTATGAGCACATTTGAGAGCACAAAACTTGATTTAAAATGTTTCAATGGTTTTGAACTTACTTGAATTACCAAGTTTTCATCAATAGTTTTTGCACTGAAAAGATCTTTAATGACTTATCTTTGAGGCTAGAATATTTTCTAACATGTTTGAACCGATTTGAATATATTTTGACAAAGTTTGAAAAATTCGGATGCAGGATGACAATTCGGTTGTCCGAATTTTTTTTGCACAATGAACAATAACACTGTTTCATTGAACAATATCTACTTTTTTTTAGAGAAATTCGGATGTAAGTTCAGATACAGAGGGCTAAATTAGGTCGTCTGAATTTTGAACAGTAACAGTAAACAGTACACTGTTTCGATGAACAATACTTCTAGAAAAATTTGGATGCAAGTTCGAAAGTGGAGGGTCAAATTCAATGGTCCGAATTTTACTGTTGCTAGCCGTTACTAACCATTTTTTAACTTTTGAGCTAATTTTTAAACCCTATTTAAACTCCAAACTTCAGATTTTCATGAACAACCTTGAACTTTTGAAATCCTACAAGCTCTAACTTGTTTTAAATTAAAATTATTTGAAAATCTCTCATGTTGCCTTGTGCTCAAAAGTTAAAATTAAAGATTCCAAAGGTAAGAAATGAAGCGTTGCTAGCATTGTAATCATCCACCAAGGTTTTGTTGGTAACATCTAAATTTGTACTTCATCTATTTATTTTGTTGATACAAGGTTGTCAAGAGACATAAAACCCTTGTGAAGGGTGAGCCATTGACTAGATTAATCAAGGTTGTTGTGTGACATAAAACCCTTTGGTGAGAGCGAGCCTTTGATTAGATTGGTCTAGGTTGTCTAGTGACATAAAACCCTTTGTGATAAGGGTGAGCCTTGTTTATTGGATTGAAAAGAGGTTGTTGTGATAAAATCTATTGAAGGGTGATCCTCTTGTGTAATTGCTTGACTTGAGAATTTAGTGTATTGGTTGAAATCCTTAAGTGGGGACTCAAGGTAGTGGATGTAGATCTTAGAGAGATCAAACCACTATAAATCATGCGTTCATTTCTTTATAGCTTTACTTGTTTATATACTTGTGTTATTATTATTTGTTCTTAATTGTTGATTGATTGGTTGTGGTTTTATTGTTTGATCATCTTGTCTTAACCATTAAATCACATATAAACTTGGAGTTTGTGAATTTGAAGTAGAGCTTTTATTAAGGCAAAGGATTTGCAAAACGGGAAAATATTTTGATAATTAACCAACGACCTAATTCACCTTCTCCCTTTAAGTCTTACAACATATACTCATTTTCTTCTAGGGTAAGCCGTTCGTAGCAGCAAGCAGGAAAGACGGTCGTAGCGGTTGGCGTATTATTTATCTTAAAAATCTTCTTAATAGGGTTGCAGCTAGCGTATGTAGCCTTGTAGCTATCGCATGCAGCCCAGGCATTAGATTTAATGTATGCACGTAACTCGTACTGAAGCTAAATAAAGCCGATGCGGACGGTCTTAGCTGCTATCTTACTTCAAGAGAGTGAATTCTCTAGGGGAGGAAAAAGAAGCTCTTGGGTAAGAAGACAGGAAGAAGTTCACACCAGGATTGAAGAAGCTGGTTTGATAGAACCAGGGTCAGCGAAAGACGATGGAAAAGGCTGCTTGTAAGCGTGCTCTGAATTTAGGTATGCTTGTCTTGGAGGTTGATCATGTTTATGCTTTGATTTCAATTCTTGCTAAATATGCGGATGGGTATTGAAACTTCATTCATATGTTAAGGATGAAGGAAGATTAAGATTTTGGGTTTTGATATGCTTGAGATTTGTTTCTTTACTCGAGGACAATCAAAGTGTAAAGTAGGGAATAGTTGATAAAGTAATATTTTTTAAAATTATTTTACACTACTTTTCACTTAATTTTTAGCAAAGAACCATTTTGCTATTATGTTTATAGTGTTTAATGAGCTTTAATTCATTAAATTATTTTTAACTCTATTTATATATTTTCATAAATTTTATATGGGACAATGAATTAAGATCAAATTTTTTCTTAATATTTTGGGAGCCGATTGCATTCTTGAATATTATTTTGCATGTAAATAAGAAAAAGAAAAGAAAGAAGATGAAAAAGAGCAAAGAGGTATCCAGACAAGAAAATTGCAAGAGGAAATAGAAAAAAAGATAAAGAAAGAAATTTGAAGAGAAGAACCAATTGGAAGTCGATTGTTGGCACTAGAAAGGAGAGAAGAAAGAATCGAGTTAGGATCTAGTCCTAGACATCACTTTTTACTGTATGTGCAGGACTCATTTATGTCTATCAGATTAATTTTTTTTCTAACGTCTGGAGATTCTTAAAGAACCATTGTTCAATTGTTTTGAATAATTGTTCAAGAACAATTGTTCCAATTGTTGGATAAAAGAAAATTGATCTGACGGTCATAAATAAGTCCTACACATACAGTAAAAAGTGAAGTTCAAGATTGGATCTAACAAGAAAGAAACAAGACAAGCTATCATGTCTCAATTTGGGAGAAGAATGCAGGTGGCACTTAAATCATTGGCATCAGATGGAATCTCACTTGGTCAGGTGCCGATTTCCAAAGATTGGTGTTACAAATCAGAAACACAAGTCAACAGAAGAAGCTAGCAGAGAAGTTAGCAGAGGAGCAGATGATAGCAAAGCAATAGCAATGTTACAGCCTAGATGATTAGCAACCAGTTCAAGTTCATTAGGATTAGTTAGCTTTAGTTAAAAGCAATAGTTCAACCTGGTTCATTAAGCCAGTTTGCTTATTTATTGAAATGTATATAAACTTTACATTTCCTTCTTGTAAGCTTAGTTGAATGAATGAATATTCCAGAAATTCGTTTCTTTATGGTGTCAGGGGATTGAGCTCTTCTTGCACAATATTTTTCATTCTCTCAATTGTTCACTTTGATTCTTCTTCAATCCAGCTTTTGTGCTTGTCATTGTTTGTATTCTGAATCTTACTTCAGTTGATTATCAATTCTGCAATGGCGAATTTGGAAAATCATGAATTGCCACCTTCAAATAGCTTCGAATGAAAATCCTTCATTGATTCTAGTTTCACCAGAACTTGATGGATCCAATTATCATTCCTGGAATCATGCCATAAAAATGGTGCTTATTTCGAAGAACAAACTAGGTTTTATTGATGGTTCAATTGTAAATCTGGCAAAGGATGCCACACATTACAAGCAATGGGAGCAAGCCAACAACATGGTGTTGTCATGGATTACGCGAGTTGTTTCTTCTTCAATTAGGCAGTGCATTCTTTGGTAGGATTTTTATGATCAGTATTCAGATTGAAATTCTTATAATCTCTCTGACCTCATTGAAGAAACTCGTGCACTAAAGCAAGATAACAAGTCTGTGAATGAGTATTTTGCTCAATTTAAGATATTGTGCTGACTTGTAGTTGTGGTGCCTTTAAGGCTGTGAGAGAGTATTTTGATGCAGATTATGTGATACATTTTCTGAAAGGATTGAATTCCTCTTTTGATACTATGAAATTGCAAGTTTTGATGCAAACACCATTTCCTTCTGTTAAAAATGCTTTTAATATGACCATAAAACATGAAAGACAACTATATTATAATTCATTACAAGCATCTTGAGCAGAGATTTAGATTATGATGAATCAAGGTGTTTATGGTGATTCTGGTGATGGAACTATGATTACTAATAACACTCCAATTTATTTTCATGGTAGTAGAAATATTGATTCTGTTACTGCTGCCTATGGTTCTCAATCTGTTGGTAATGTAATTGCCTTAAAGAAAGGTGGTGTATCAAATCCAAAGAAGCAATATGTTTGTACTTTTGCTATAAAACATGACATACTGTTGATAGGTGTTAGAAGAAGTTTGGTTATCATCAACATTTCAAGACGAACATTAGAGGACAGGGTGGTTCTATTAATGTTCCAAGTAAACCGAAGTTTGGGAATATGAAAGTGCAAGGTTCTAACAGTTTTCCACAAGAGAGCTTAACAAATCAGATTACTGGACCTCATGATCATGGTTCCTTAATGTTCTGCACAATCTAGTTCATCTGAGGTTGCTTATGGGGTTAATCAAAGTGGAATCACTCAAGATCAATTTCAGCATTTTGTCAAATTGTTGCAAGGTATGCAGGTATATTCTGGAAGCTCATCTGCTACTCCACAACTTAATCAAGCAGCATTTATGTCAGCAAATTTTGACAATCCTAATTTGACAGCAGCTTCTGGTAAATTTCCTAATGATAATTCAAAGTGTTAGATTTTAGATTTTGGTGCATCTGATCATGTTGTATGTTCTCTTTCATTTTTCCTCTCTTGTACTCTAGTTTCTAATCTCTTTGTCACCTTGCCTAATAGAGTTTTAGTTCCTGTTACTCATAAAGGCTCTATTCTTTGAATCCTCACCTAATTCTTCGTGAAGTTCTTTATGTACCATTTTTCAATTTTAATCTCATTTCTGTCAGTAAGCTTTGTATGAAAAATCATTGTTTAGCACTTTTTAACTCAACCAAATGTCTACTTCAAGACATTGCAATGGTCTGTATTTTTTTCCTCCAGTTTTTGCTTCAACAACTTCTATTTCTACTAAACCAGGCAACACTTTGTCTGTTCCTAGTTTTAGTAATACTTCTGTTACTTTTCCTAATTCTGTTTCTATTTCTAATGTTTCAACTAAACTTGATTCTTTGTTATGGCACTATAGACTTGGCCATTTATTTCCTCAAAGACAACAGTTGCTTGGTTCTACATATAATTCATCTTGTATTTCTTCTAAATCTGTTTGTTCTATTTGTCCTCTTGCCAACCAAAAGAAAAATCCTTTCCTTTTGAGGACTTCTCAAACAACTAAATGTTTTGAACTTGTCCATATGGATATTTGGGAACCATATAAGCATAAAACTATTTATGGTCACAAATATTTTCTCACTATTGTTGATGATTATAGTAGATATACTTGGGTTTTTCTTCTCAAAGAAAAATAAGTAGTTAGCCTACAAATATAGGCATCTTATTCTTTTATTCACACACAATTTTCTCAGTCTAGTCAGATCATTAGGTCAGACAATGGTCCTGAATTTCACCTTCTTGATTTTTATCTTACACATGGTATTCTTCATCAGATATCTTATGTAACAACTTCTCAGTAGAATGGTTTAGTAGAACATAAACATCAACACATTCTTAATGTGGCTAGAGCCTTAAAGTTTCAATCTCATTCACCCTTGATTTACTAGGGTTTCTGTATCCAACATGTTGTGTATCTTATCAATCTTCTTCCCACTCCAGTTCTTTATAATTCCAGTCCTTTTGAGTATTTACATTTGAAGATTTTTGGTTGCTTATCTTTTGGTTGTACGCTGGAATACAACCGGCGGAAGATTGATCCTAGAGCTAGAAAATCAGTGTTCCTGGGGTACTCTACCAAAAGCAAAGGCTATATTCTTTTGGATTTTCATACAAGGGGTATCTTTGTTTCCAGAAATATTCAATTCTATGAACATATTTTTTCCATTCTCTTCTGTTTCATCTGCTTCATCTTCTTCCTGTTTACCTTCAAATGGAGGGATGCTATGCTTACTGAAATAGAGGCTTTACAAGCCACCAAAACGTGGAAGTTAGTCCTTTTAGCCCCAAATAAATATGTGATAGGGTGTAAATGGGTTTATAGAATCAAGAGGAAGTCTGATGGTTCCACTGAAAGGTATAAAGCCAGGTTAGTAGCAAAATGTTATACACAACAAGCTGGCATTGATTACTTAGAGACTTTTTCACCAGTTGTTAAAATGACAACTGTGAGAATAATTCTACCTATAGCTGCTGCCAAAGGATTATATTTGTATCAATTAGATGAGAATAATGCCTTTTTACATGAGGAACTGGATGAAGAAGTATATATGAGTATAGCACCTAGTTTCCAGTGTTCTAATATGGTGTGTAAGTTAGAAAAATCTTTATATGGCTTAAAGCATGCAAGTAGGCAATGGAATGCAAAACTGGTTTCAACTTTACTTTCTCTTGGTTTCAAGTAGTCTTACTGTGATTATAGCTTATTTTTCAAGTTTGATGATGCTCACTTCACTGCTGTTCTAGTTTATGTGGATCATCTTATTGTTACAAGCAATGATTTGAATACATTTCAAATAGTTAAACAAACTACCCTGCAAGATCAGTTCAAAATTAAAAATTTGGGAGAGTTGAATTATTTTCTTGGCTTGAAAATTGCAAGAAGTCATACTGGTTTGAATTTGTCACAGAGAAAGTATACAATTGATTTTCTTAAGGAAACAAAATTCTTAGGTTGTAAAGCAGTTAGTACTTATATGGATCCTAGTATCAAATTGTCACATGCAGATTCTCCAGCTTTAGCAGACAATTGAATTTACAGAAGTATAGCTGGAAAGCTTCTCAATCTTACACTTAGCAGACCTGATATTTCTTTTGTTACTGAATAGTTAAGTTAGTTTTTTGATGCACCAACACAGTAACATTTAAAGGTAGTTCACAAAATGTTGAGATATTTGAAAGGCAATGTGGGTCAACGTTTATTTTTTCCAGCAGCAAATGAACTAACTCTCAAGGCATTTTCAGATTCTAATTGGGCAGGTTGTGAGGAGACAAGGCGTTTAGTCACTGGATATTGTATTTTCTTGGGTAAATCTTTAGTTTTCTGGAAAAGCAAGAAGCAATCCACTATTTTAAGAAGTTCAGCAGAGGCTGAATATCGTGCCATTGCAGTTACAGCTTGTGAATTGCAGTGGATTACATATTTGATGCATGATTTATGTGTTCCATTAGCTGGTCCAATTCCACTGTAATCCATGCATCAAATATGTAATCAAGCTGCAGTTTATATAGTGGAAAATCATGTGTTCCATGAGCGTACCAAATATATTAAAATTAATTACCATTTTGTTCGAGAGAAGTATTAAATGGGATTGATCAAGCCTCTTCCTGTGTCTACATCTTTGCAGTTACCAGAATTGTTAACTAAAGCTTGGTCTGCTCCTTTTTATCAGTTGTTATCAGCTTATGGGATTCAAAATGTTTACACCAAGTTCCACATGAGGGGGGAGGGGGGTGTTACAAATAAGAAATGCAAGTCAACAGAAGAAGCTAGTTGAGAAGTTAGTAGAGGTGCAGATGACAGCAAAGCAATAGCAATGTT
The DNA here is from genome assembly GCA_030512225.1 of Rauvolfia tetraphylla. NCBI lineage: Eukaryota > Viridiplantae > Streptophyta > Magnoliopsida > Gentianales > Apocynaceae > Rauvolfia > Rauvolfia tetraphylla. The sequence continues at coordinate 884,930 of JAJQKT010000009.1, read as the reverse complement.
ACAGCCTGGATGATCAGCAACTGGTTCAAATTAGTTAGGATTAGTTAGCTTTAGCTACATGCAGTAGTTCAACCCGGTTCATTAAGCCAGTTTGCTTATTTATTGAAATGTATATAAACTTTACTTTTCCTTCTTATAAGCTCAATTGAATGAATGAATATTCCAAAAATTCGTTTCTTCAACTGGCGCCAGTCAAAATGATGACAATCAGAGAACGAAATCCAGATAATTACTAGTGCCGGTTTAGGCATTGTAATGGGTGCCGTTTCTAACTTCTATTGGTGGGCGAAGTTGGTCAAAGGTGGTTAAACATACAATTTTCAAGGATTTTGATAGATTTTTATTTTCTTTACAATTTCTTTTAATTTTTAAGTTTCTTAGGGTTAGTGTTAATATAAATAGACTTACTTTATATTTCATTTTGTATTTTTTTAAGGCAATCTTTCAAGACTGCAAGTACATCAACAAAGATAGAATACAAGGAATTAAGTTCTCTCTTTAAGACTTGATTTTTTAAAAAAAAATTCATTTATTTTTTGCAAGCTCTATGATGTTCTTTCAAGTTGCTATTGATGCTCTTTTTACTATGTTAGGCTAGAGACTCTTTAACCAAGGCTAATGTGAATAATTTGTGTTTTCATTAATGTAATTGATTCTAGATTTGTTACTTTACTAATTATTTATGTTATTAATTCTTATTGCTTGGTTTAGTGCTTCCAATTGATTGACCACTTTTTACATGATTTAATATTCAAAATTCGACAAATCTTAATGCTTCTTTGATTAATAATCTATATAGAGATATAATGAATTTTTAATTAAAAATAGGGACTCTGTGTCCTGAGATTGGACTTAGTTTTACATTAAGAAATTTTGCCGTTAATAATATACATCTTAAACGGTTTAATAAGAAGTGTAGAATCTTTATATTAACAATACACTAGTTGGATCATTGTCCTGCTTAGTTTATTTATTATTGATTCTTCCTTGATTATTTTGTGTTATTCCTTTATTTAGATTAGTTTAATTTTTGCCGTCGAATCTGATCAGATTGGATTAATTAAAGATAGCTCAAATTAAGTCCTTCTGGGATTGATCTTCAGTCACCCTTATAAACTACAAGTGGGCACTAGAACACTTACTAGGATTTGGCATGTCATATATCAACCGTTTCTGATGCGGTATTGCACTACAATAGCGTCGCAACCCGCTACTACCATAGTTCCACCGACTTGAATTATCACTACACCAGAGTGAGTTTGGGATTAACCAGTTGGAGTAGAAATTCGATATTATGAGGGTTCTAGAAGATGCTGAATCGATGGTTGTTATGGTATTTCTCTGGTTGCAGATGCTTGGTTAGAGGTGTGTATTATTTAGGAAAAATTCAAAAATTCGAATCAAATTTAAATTTAATTTGATTCTCGATTCAGTTTTATCAAATTTAGATTTGGAGAAACTTCAAATTTTCTTTTCCAAATTAAAATTTAGTTTGGCTTTTGGTTTGGACCAAACCGAACTGGAAAAAACTAAATTTTATCTAAACTAATAATTAAGTGCAATTGAAAGTGAATAACTATAGGTAAGTTAGATCTTACTTAAGGTTATTTTAAAATTTAAAATACTTAATTTTATATATTTTCAAGAATACTATTTGAAGATTAATAACTTAAACTAAGCTAGAGTATAATCAATGTTATCCTGAAATTTAAAATTTTAATTTTATATATTTTGATTTTCTTCAAACATATTTTTTTTTAAATTGAAATATTTTAGTTTGGAAAAAATTCAGTTTGAAGGTAAATAGCTTTGGTTTGATTTTGACAAAATGTAAAAAATTAATTTATTTCAAATAATAAAATCGAATTTTTTCAAAACTCAATTAATGAATATCCATTGGAGTGTTGGAAAGAAGTTGCTCTTATTTACTGCCATGGAGGAAATTTTTCTCCCCTCTCACACGGGATTAGTTTAAGGAGATTTTTTTTGAAATATTACTTTTGGACATATTCAGAATGGAGAGACAGAATCAATTCTTCAAGTTAGTACAGACTAAAGGGATGATTGTATCAGAATATGCAACTAAATTCAATGTCCTGAGAAAGTGTGCAATTGTGACTATTTGAGACCTAGCCACGAGAACTCACAAGTTTGTGAGAGAGTTGCAGGTCAGAATTTGAGAGAGATTGTCTATTATTCGACCTACTTCCTACAAAGAGGCATATTAGGGGAGCTTGGTTATTAAGGCAGAATTTATTTGGACTGTCACGCCTTGCGCCTGCAAGCTCGAGCGTGCGACTTTTGGGCCTAACAGTACCCACAATTAACTACTTGATAATCGTTCTCACTATGTCAAAATGGATATCCTAAGTTGACTACAAATACTTAGGCTAATATTTATATGCATATCACAAATATTATAATGTTCACATGTGGGATCTTGGGGTGTTACATTTACTCATCTTTAAGGCCCTCGTGTCCTCGCTAGGCGCTCTCATGACTGAACCAGGGTGTGAGATTTTAAAAGTGGCTCCCACCATGCACTATGTAGAACTTAACTCTCACAAGTCTGGTAGCCACTATGATACTATAATGTCAATCCCCGTGCCCCGGGCCTGAGCGCGTGACTCAGGCCTGACAGTACCGACAACTAACTACTTGACAACCATTCTCGTTCTGCCAAAATGGATATCTTATGTTAACTATGGATATTTAGATCCATACTTATATACAAATTAATAGTTTCGTAATGATCCCATGTGGGATCTTACAGTGTGACTAATGTCACGCCCAATGTCCACAGGCCCGAGCGCGCGGCTCATGGGACTGACACCACTCACAGCCAACTATTAGCTCTCATACGTCTAGTAACTTCTCTGATATCACAATGTCACGCCCCGTGCTCGTGGATCTATGCGCACGACTCATGGGACTAACAGCACGCACATTTTATTTTGACAACTTCATTGATACGAAAATAGCTCAAAATAAGGACAAAATTTTGTCACTCATAATATTTAGTGATAAAAATGGTATTGCCACAAAAATTCTTAATAATAACAATAAAAAGACATCAGCTGAGTTGCAACTGCGCTCCAGGGACGAGCTCATGCGGGAGACGCATGTAGGTCTGAGTGTCTACTAGGAATAAGTTTTTCAAATTCTCGGAGTGGAGTGTGATTTGAGCGCAGGTATCCTAGTAGGAAGCCAAACCTCTGTCCATTGTGCCATTGGTTTCCTTCGATTATGCTTTCACAAATATTATATTTAATCTATTTCAATGTAAATTACATTTATTTTATATTTAGACACAAATATTATCTTTAACATACCCGACATTGGTAATAATAATAATTAAATTACTATTTTTATATCTTAAAAATAATAACTATTTTATGAAATTTCAAACTTGAAATATTAAATGAATGAACTTGAAAAATGTTCAAGTAATACTCAAATCGAGCTCAAAAACTCAATGGACAATTCGTTCATATTCATATACCTGTACCTCTACTTAGAAATTTCATTTAAAAAAATCACATTAGCAATTATTATTTAATTGTTAAAGAATTTAATAAATGTTTATTATTATTGTTATCAACTTTAGCTATGTTAAAACTAATATTTGTGAACTAAATATAAATTAAATGTAATTTACATTAATAGAACACTTGGATACTTGGGTTTCAAATCCCACTCTAAGAACATTTAGAAAATTTATTCCCAGTTGATGCTCAGGCACCTGTGCACCATCTGCTTTCACATGGGTGGTGCACCCACGCGAGCCCTTGCCTCGCTAAATATCTCGTGCATGGTGCACCCACGCGAGCCCTTGCCTCGCTAAATATCTCGTGCATGGCGTGCGGCTAGGTTGAACTGGCACCTTTACTGAGCCTAGCTGCTCAAATTAGTTTTTTTTTCTTTTTTCATTAATACTTTTAGTGACGATATCATTTTTGTCAATAAATACTGAGTGACAAAAAATTTGTCACTATTTTTAGTTGTGTTAATGACGGTATGCTGACACAATAAATGTAATATTGTTACAACTTTATTGGTCATGTTATGAATTTGTTGGCTCGTAATAGCCGTCGGCACAACGAAATCGTAATAGTAATATAGAGAATTGAATAAGAAAACTATAATGAAGAATATAAAGAGAGAACACAAGAGCTTTTATTGATTCTTTGAGAGTAAATCAATGAATAAATGAGTGTCTTCAATACATCAGTCTAAAGCCCTATTTATAGGGTTCAAGGGTACATATCAATACGAATAGGTAGAGAGTAATCAGAAGACAAATCATATCACTAATTAAAGATATGATAGAACTATATCATCTATCTTCTGGATAGTTGGAGTATATCTATAACTCTGATATTGGATTACCTCTTTGATATTAGATAATGGACATCCACAATATTAATTTCATTACACTCCCCATTGGATGTCCATTGTATAAGAGTATGCCTCGTTAAAACCTTACTAGATAAAAAACCCAATGAGAAAAACTCTAGTGAAGGAAAAAGAGTACACTACTTTCCAATCAAATGTTGTTGGTAAGGTCTTAGTGAATAGATTTGTCAAATAATCAAATGATCTAATTCATTGCACATCAATATTATATATCTTCTAGAGCTCGTGAGTAAAAATAATCTCATGAAAGTATACTTTATCCGTAGATATATTCCAAACTTTATTATCATCCAACAATACAATTGGAATTCCTTCTTAGAGAATATAGATTTATTTCGAATACATTAATCATGATCACACATATTCTCAACCAACATCATGAATTTCTATTTCTTCAACATGAGTTGAAGATGTGGCTATTATAATCAACACATGCCTACAAATGCATGATTTATGTGGATCATATAGGTAACTTATACCTAGAATATCCATTTCAACAAGAGTTGATTTTTTTCAATATTCGAGATAAACTATCTCAAGGAGATATCAAAAGGCAAACTTAATGACATCTCAAAATTCATTAGGTAGAGAAGAACTATAATAGATATCTACTTGCACGTGGACAAGTGTATTCATGCACTTAATTGCAAAATTGTGGTACTTCAAGACCAAATAGTTCTTCGCTATCCTTTAATAGATATAAAGGATATCACAATAATAAATCAATGACCATTGATGTGCTATGTCCATATGAAACATCTTCAGGATGTTCAATCAAAACAAAATATTGACTGTTCAAAAAGTTTATCACAATACTTGCTCATTTAAATTCTTTAGGAAAAATAACTTGATCATGAAATCATTTTCTCTTTTGAGGATTTTATTTTCAAAATCAAAAGATCAATCACACTTTAGGCTTGTATCAAAATCATATGACTATAGAATTCATATATTTGTCTTACTGGGACATCTATCCAAATAAGAATATCTATAAGTAAAATGTTATTTCAGTTATGTCTCAAATTTATTTGTAGTGGTAGATTATCCTTCAGGGATATAAAATATAATAGGAGCATTCTTTACTGGATATTAGTCAATTAATATACCTAGATATATAAATTATCCTTTGAACTTCTGGTTCAAGGTATATTCTATGAGGATCAAAATAGAAGATTAAGATGAGACACATACTAATATATTTATCCAGCCTCATTCTTTCTCCTCTTTATGTTGGGGCAACATATTCAAAATTAACAAAATATGAATCTCTCACTAGAGATTCGCTCCCAACAATTTGATAATCTCTTTGAGAACCCATCTTATTAACTTTTTGGTGGAGCAATATACATAGTGCATCTCTAAATTTAGGATGTGAAATATTTAGTTTCTGACCACAAACCAACTACTATGAAGAGAATCAAAATATGTTGGAAAAATACGAAATAAGTGCTAATATGTCACAATCATGAACATTCTATAGAATGTTCCATATTTATCTCAATACAACAAGTATTATTAGGACAAATTATGTCTTTGAGGGAATGTTAAAACATGAGATCATTATCAATAAATTGTGCAAACTACAGGTTGCAAAAACAACAATATACATACAACTATTTGTTGATGTATCAACTAATAATTTCTCTATATTTATCCCAAAATAACACATTCAACCCCAAGTCATACTAGTAACTTTTAAATAAAACAAGCAGCACATATAAATTTATCATATTAGGAAACTTCCGGTTTCGTAATAAATTCATAATTACACTTCGTATTTTAATGATTGGGGATGGTCTAACCGGTAATACCAACTAATAAATTATTTATCATTAAACTTCAAGTTTACTCAATATTGCATCTCAATTTCATAATTCTATACAATATAAACCAGGAGAGATGAATAGTGATATCTATAATTGACATATATTTTATGTCATAATGGCAATGCATATGCCTCTAAAGTTCATTCATCCAATGTCTCAATATACTGATAATATAATCAAGGCTCAAAAGCTTTATGAGACTATATAAAGGATGATGTATTACAACAATTGATCATTAAGTGAAGCTCTGGTAGCTCTTCTGGAGCATTTAAATAATTAACTCTTCTATAGTTATTGATCAATTAGTTCTTCAAGAACCTTGCACTACCATTTATACTTTGGACATATATTTTAAATTTTGTCCAACTAAATTACAAATATTATTTAGACAAATTGTATCTTCACCATTCTTGGTCCAAAATAAACTAAAATAATATATAAATAATATAATATAAATTTATAGTATTAAAAATTTTCAATAATAATCACAAAATGATAAAATAGAAAAGTAGCAATTTGATAATTCAAAATTTTGGTTAACATTCAAAATGCTAAAACTCTTTCTAGGTATTCAAAAGAATTGGCTACATTCACATGTGCCATATCAATATTATCGACACAAGCATCATTACTATCAGTAGCATAATTTAGAGAAGTAAAGAAATATCAATAATTAATAGAGAAACATGTTTGACGTACGACAGGTACGTGACGAACTTTCATATTGCACCAATAACATGTTAGAATTATTACTTCCCTTTTTCCTCCTCATTATTTTCTCATTTCTGGTGAGTATTTATTTATTGGGAATTAATGAGTCATTCTTATAGTATAAGAACAAAGTGTATTTCTACTAGTCACGACCAAAATCTCGTACATAAAATATATTATAATTTTAATGTCATTCACTTTAAGAAATGACATAAAAACATTTGGTTGAGCGTCAAAATATTTTATCCAGGACTTATTTAGTCTCAGAAGTTATAAATTCAAAATAGTTTTGAAAAATTTCTTCTCGATATTTCTACTTCAAGAGCATGTTAGAGATATGAGAAAGGAAAAATATTTTATACCGATAGACATAAATTATTTTAGGCACACTTATAACAAATTATCACTAGCATTTATATACCAATCATCTTCTGGTGATTGTATGTTTCATTCACAATTTGCTAGTAATCAAGTGGCATTGATACTTTGTATTTTTTTTTTAAAATGGTGTCTTCAGGACCCACAATATTGTGATCTCCATGATTATATGGATTATTCTTACTATATCTGCGTCTATGTCCACAACTTTGACCATGATTACAACATCTTCCAGGGACATAACCATTGGTTCTAATGCATTCACTTACATATTTAAAGTAAAACTGTGAGTGCATCTAATCATAACGTGCTTTTGGTAGAATGACCATCTTCTGGTGGTCAAATCTTTCTTTTACATATTTCCACAAAATAAGTGAATCTCTCACGGTAAGATATTCTGCCTTTAGATCCTCATGGAGGAGAAAAATCATAGCTTTTATATGATTTTGAGATGATGATGCATTATTTTCAACAATGGTGTTTGCCAGACCTATTACATCTCGATAAATTTAAGCATCTAGTGTCGATGACATATAATTCTTTCTATAAATATCAAGAGTAAAAGAAACGAGTTTTGAAAGATTTATCATGAGAATTCAAAGGTAAAAAAATACCTCTTTTTTCTCTTGATTAAGCTCTCAAAATCTTAATATTTATAGAGAGAGATTCGTGCTGGTAACGTGTTATGAATTTGTTGGCGCGTAGTAGCTGTCGACACAACAAAATCTTAATATTAATATAGAGAATTGAATAAGAAAACTATAATGAAGAAAATAGAGAGAAACTAGAAAGAAAATAGAGAGAGAACACAAGATCTTTTATTGATTCTCTGAGAGTAAATCAATGAATGAATGAGTGTCTTCAATACATCAGTCTAAAACCCTATTTATAAGGTTCAAGGGTACATATCAATAAGAAGAGGTAGAGAGTAATCAGAAGATAAATCCTATCACTAATTAAAGATGTGATAGAACTATACCATCTATCTTCTGGATAGTTGGAGTATCTCTATAACTCTGATATTGGATTACCTATTTGATATCATATAATGGACATCCACAATATTAATTTTATAACAGGTCACAATTTATCCTTTTATTGTCAAACAAGTTATCACAAATATTTAAATTCATTGTGTTGATATGATTTAGTCACTCATGCTAAAGTTTTTAGTATTGCAAGTTTTTCCACAATAGCATTGAGTAATTGAAACAAATTTCCGAAAGTTGTCACGATTTCATCAGTCACAAAGATATTTATGATTGCAAGAGACAACCTCAAACAATTGTCGCAAATAGTAATAGTGACTCATATTATAACTTGTAGTGACATCTTTTATTTGCACTAAAAAGGTAATTTCTTATAGTGATTTAATTCATTAACTTTTGATTAAATTTCTAAGTATAGGTGCATATGAACACGAACAATTTGACCACTAAGTTTTCAAGCTCGATTCCTATTTACTCGAACTCTAACATTCTTCGAATTCATTTGTTTAGTATTTTTCATTTGAGATTTTGTTGGTGTTTACTCGTTTATTTATTCCTAAAATTCAAATTCATTTGTATTAGACTCGTTTAAATCTTTACAAATTATTCAAATAATTTGAGTAGTGTTTGAATTTTAGTTATTCGAATAGAATAACTAAGTATGTATAAATAAATAGTAAATAATAAAGCAGAAAAATAATAAATTTACTAAAATATTTTATACATATTATATAGAATATTTAATATTTAATATATAATATATAGAATAAAATTATTTTTATAGAATTTTATATAATATGTAAATAATAAATTTTTCAATACGTTCATGAATGTTTGAACTCTTTCTCAAATATGTTCATATTCGTTCAATTAATAAATAAACGAACTATATTTGATAATCAAGCTTGAGTTGAATACCAAATGAATCAACAATGGAAAAAGAACAAAATCGAGTGAACCTTTTTCATGAACTTTTGGTTAGATTAATTTTTCTACTTTTAAGTTATATTTAGTGAATAATAAATAATATATTAAATGTTATTGTTAGATTATCGACACAAATGGTTTGTATATTTTATACGAAAATATTTAATATTGTTTTCAAATAATAATATTAAAGAAGCAAAGGTGTGATAAGTATTTTTGAACCACTAAAATTTATGAAATACTGGAAAAATTAATCATTGTAACAAAAATATATTATTATGGCGATATACAATTCACGATTAATTTTTTAAGTTTATGGTGACAATGAACTTTGTAACAAAAAATAGATAATTATATGTTACAAAGTTTCTTATCTCAAAAATTATAAATAGTAGAAACTGTTGTGATAATTTCATTTTTGGGACAATATTAAGCTGGCACTAACTAATTGAATTTGCGATGACATAAATTTTAGTCAAAAAAGTAAAATTTTAGTTACAATTTTTTTTTCACGCTAAAAAAAATACTAGTAACCAAAACTGAGAGAAGAGTGGAGTGAATTAGATCTTGAGCTAATTTTTGAAATCTTTTCTTTGTAGAAACTCTTTTGGAAAACCTCAACCTCTGAGTATTTAAGATGATTAAAAGAGAGTGGTTGAAGTGAAGATAACAAAATAAATAAGATGATAATAAATGTCAACCACGACAAAAGACAAACGAAGTTAGATCAATTTAAAGCAATCAATGAATGAAGAAAAAGAGAGAAAATGGTTTATATTGGTTCGATCTAATCAAGATTTATATCCACTACCTTGAATTCACATTCAGCGTGTTCAGTTAATTTTACTAAATTAAAAGTACACACAAGTATACGAGGTTCACCCAATAAGGGTTTTACTCAAAAAAACCTCTTTTCAATACAAGAAACAAGGTTCAGGCTCACAAAATGGTTTTATGTACTAAAGATTACCTTGAATAAACAATTAGAAGATGAGAGATAGAAAGATATTACCCAACAACTTGTTATGTGATAGACAATTGTAGCACCACTTCACTTTTGCTTTAGAATCTTGGAGGGATCACATGTAGCATAAGACAAATGAAAGCTTTTTGTTTAACTTTTGAAGATCTCAAGATAATGGAATGTAAATCTCTTCAAAGAATCAAAAGCTTGGAAAAATCTAAAGTTTTAAGCCTTTTATATGGTTTAAATTTCAAGCACAACATTCAAATAACAACTAGTAATAGTGTCATTCGGTTGACCGAATCAAACTCACTGTGTCCATGTTGGTCGTCCAAACTTTTTGCATACTAGGCTGCTTAAGGCAATTTAATCAATTGAATTTGGACCTCTGTGTCTGAATTAGTCATCCAAATTTCTTTGAAAATTCAGCAGTGTTAAGAACATTCGGACGTTGGAATTGGAGTTCAAACTTTTCAAAACATTGTAAAATTATTTAAAACTTAAACACAATAAGCTTAAAATCGATTTGGATAATAAGATAAATCATTTAAAAACTTTTGAGTCACAAGCCATTATGAAACACTTAGTGTTTTCAAAGAATCGTGAAAGACTTCTAAACTCATAACCAAAATCTAAGTTTGGCAAATATGGTTTGTCCTACTACATGTAATGTAAAGATTCCAAATGAAAAAGGTGTAGGGTTTATGGAGATATACTTACAAGACAAGCATAACCCTACATTATAGTCTCTTCAAAGCCTTTAATAACTTGATATCCTCTTCATCCTTCAAGTACTTAATCTTATTTGAGGTGTCATTTTTACCTTAATTCCAAGGCAATGAGATTATTTTTCTTTAATCCAAAAAATCCAATCACACAACAATTTTACAAATTAGGCTTCATGAATTTTTGTCATTAACAAAATTACAAGATTTGCCCTTAGAGACAACAATTTTCCCCTTTTTGATGATGAAAAACTTTGATGCTAAATGTGAAACAATGTGAAGCAACGAAGAAAATATGTCACAAGGATAGTTAATCACATAGGTTGAGTGACAAAATATGGCTTATAAGGAGCCTATGACCCAACCAACTTGCATATGCCTCATTCCTTCCAAAACAATAAAAGATATAGCATTCAAGCATTTAGACTATTTCTAAGGGAGGTTTTAAAGGGTCACACTTAGATTGAGCTTATTTTTGAACATGTTTGAACTTGAAGAATTATAAGTCTGAATTCAAGTTTCCCAGTCCGAGTTATGAAATAAGCGTAATAATGACTACATTTTTAACAAACAAACTTTCTCAATATTGTCCAACTAAGGTTGAAATGTTTTTAAAGAAGGTTTTCACAGTTTGGTCACAAATAGACACATTTTGGTGAAATATTTTGACTAAGCCCAAATTGGACTGTGTAGTTTCGAATTCAAGTCCGAATTTGAAAAAATCAATCAAATGAATCAATCATACAATAACTTGCACCACCAAAATTACTTGCCCTATGATGTCCAACAATAATTTTCTTCACAAGATCACACATCCAAATCACCCATGATACAATAGGACCACATTTCAATACACATAAAGAACAAGTACATGTCATTTCATATTTTCAAATGCAACCACATTTGACAAGTACAAGTCTCCTCATATTGAAAATTCAAACAAGTCCCAAAATATAACCAAAGTTTAACCACATAAACATGTTCACTTCTCTTTTTGCACAAACAACCACATTTTGCAATCACCCTTGACTCCCCCTTTTGTTATCAATCAAAAGGAGGGCATAGTGAGTTAATCAACACAAAAAGAAGCTCTTAACACATATAGATTATCATTGAGCTTCAACTAAAAGAAGTTCATTTCATTCCAAAAAATCATTAAACACATAGAAGTTAGAACATGAGCTAATAAACATAAGTTCAAACATAAAGATAAGCTAAAGATGAGATACAAGATAATAAATGCTTAGTCTTCAATTGTTTTCAATCCATATTGGTTGGCGGTGGTTGCCATGTTGCCTTGGAGCTCAATTTGGGTGAAAATTCGCTTGCACGTTCATTGCCAGTGTAGTTGGGCTTTGGAGTTGTTGACAATCTTGATAAGCTTCTTGTTCCCTTCTTCCTCACCACATGCTTTTCTCTTCCTTTTTTGAATGTGTAGTGGATGGAGTGGTAATCTCAATTTTCTCAATTAAGCTTCCTTCATCGCTAGCTTGCTTTTGGGAGCACTTTCCTTCTTCACTTGCTTGTTCTTGCTCATTATCCCTATCTTCTTCTTCTTGCGTACTCTCATCGTCTTTCTCTTTTCATTTCCTACACTACCTCTAACCACCAATTCGAAGTCATTCCCATCATCATCATCATTGTTACAATCACTATTATCTTCTCCCTTACTCTCATCATTATCATCATCATCATCATCATCATCATTCTTTTTCTCCTCATCTTTACCGTTTTTCTCATCATTCTTTGTGCTTTGGAGGTTCCTTTACCATCTTTGGAATTGTTCAAGTTAGCTGAAAGACCTAAGAGAGCGGTGAATTAGGTCTTTTGCTAATTTTTAAAATCTTTTCACTTTTTGAAGATTTGGTTAAAGATGTCTCACATTCTAAATATTAAAGAGATATTGATAGAAATACTTGGAGGTAGATTGCACTATAATGACAACAACAAAAGCTAACAACTTATCAAGGGAAAAGAAGGAAGATCAATAAATAAGCAAGTAAAGCAAGAAGAACAAATAAAATAACCAATTTACAGTGGTTCAATATCTTCAAGATTTATGTCTACTACTTTGAGCCAACACTCAAGGATTTCAACTAAGAGTACTATAATATCAATTCACACAATACACAAGAGGTTCACCGAATTAAGAGTTTTATACCACAACCTCCTTTTCAATTCGAGAATCAAGGTTCACCCTATCCAAAAAGGTTTCATATCTTCAAGAAAACCTTGAATAAACGAATAGATGAGAGAATAAAGAAAGTGATTACCAAAAACTTGAAGGATAATGACATATCATAGCATCACTTCACCTTTTTTCTTTGGAATCTTGAATAGTTACACGTGTCAAAAGACAAAAGATAAATTTTTTATGTTCTAAAGATATTGGAGCATAAAGCTTCTCAAAGTATTCAAAAGTTATAAAAAATCTGAAGTTTATGGCTTTTATAAGGTTTGAAAATCAATTTCAACTTTCAAATAACGACTAGAAACTGCTAGAAAGAGTACAATTTGTCGACCAAATTTGGACCTCTGCTTTCGAATTGGTTGTCCAAATTTCTTTGAAAATTTAGTAGCCAAGACACAATTCATATGTCCAAATTAGAGTTCAAACTTTTCTAAATATTGTAAAGTAATTTGAAAATGATTCTTAACAAGTTTTAAAATATTTTGGATTACAAAATAAGTCAATTAAAAGCTTTTGAGCGCTAAGCCATTATCAAACACTTGGTAAGTCAAGAATGATCAAGATCTTTTAAAGCTCATAACCTAGTTAGAAAATTTTTTGTACTACCACATGCATTGCTTAGATTCCAAATGCAAAAAGTGTAGGGTTTATAAGAAATAACAATTAAGCAAAGCAAACCTACACTAAAGTGCCTCCAAGGCCTTCAACTTCTTGGACATACTTTACATTCTTAAAACACTTGGAGTCATTTGAATTGTCCTTAGCACTATAGCTTCAAGGCTGTGAGACCACCTAGCTTCTTTACCTAAAGTTTCTATCACACAATCAATATACAAGTTAGGCATTATTAACATTTTTTATTAATCAAATTTACATGATTTTCCCTTAGGGTTAAAATCTCCCCCTTTTAGATGATGACAAACTTTGATGCAAAATGTGAAAGATTTTATCATTGTAACGTAGAAAAGCATTGATGATAAGAGTCAAGCAAGGAATTCAAGATGAAAACAAGAAGAAATCAGTAAGAAATTTGAACAAATTATGATTATTCCAAGTGAAGAATTAAAATTAAAAGAAACCTTCAAATTGTCCACCAATAAGGATGAAACCTAAGAAGAATTTCCAATACTTCTTCCCCAAATAACACAACAAATACCCTATTAACTAGAATAAGACCCTTATTGTTGATATTGAACGCAACCAAATGAAACCTAACTAATTTCCCTAGAAGTTTCAAGAAACCCTAGAACCCCAAGCTGAAATCCCAAATGGATTGATCCACCTAGACCTAAGAATTCAATGAATTCAAGTTCCTAGGTATAGAAGACACCACAAGGGAGGATCATAATAAGTCAAGCAAATACCAAATGTGAAAACCCTAGAAGGAGAGGAAGCTTCGTCTCTCAAGAAGCATTTTGCTCAAAGTTGGTGCTTGCAGATGATTTTGATTGTCAATCATTGAAGTACCTACATCATCATCATCTCCTCTTTCCAAGTAAATGTTAGATTCATCAAAGCTCACATGTATGCTTTTCTCAATGCATAATGTTGTTTTATTGTAAACTCTATAAGCTTTTTTGTTAAAAGAATAAAAACAATGCCTGCATCCAATTTTCTATCAAAGTTTCCCAAGTTGTTACTAATATTCAAGATAAAGCACATGCAACCAAACACTTTGAAATAGGAAATAAAGGGAGTTCTTCCAAATAGAAGCTGAAAAGATGTTTTTCTCAAAAATTGTCTCAAAAGAACTCTATTCATAACGTAACAAGAGGTGCTCACTGATTCGGCTCAAAAATATTTTGGTAAAGAGTTTTCACAAAGCATAGACCTAGCCATTTCTTGTAAAGTTTGATTTTTTCTCTAAACAATGCCATTTCGTCGAGGCATTTTGGCGATCCAAAAATTGTGAACAGTTTCATCTCATCACAATGTTTTGTAAAATCTTGATTGTAAAACTCTCTCCCATTGTCACTTCTAATAGAAATTAATTTGCAATCAAGGGAGGTTTGAACCTTTTTGAAAAGTTTCACAAATTCATTAAAAGCTTTATCCTTTTGTGATAAAAAAAGTACTCAAGTGAATCTTGAAAAATCATCAACAATAACATATGCATACCTCTTACCACCAAGACTAGTGGTCGTTATTGGCGCAAATAGATTCATATGAACAAGTTCAAGATGTTTTGAAGTAGAAATCATTTTCTTGGGTTTGAAAGAAATTTTTGTTTGTTTTCCATATTGACATGCATCACAAAGATGGTTTTTCTAAAAACACATTTTAGGCAATCCTCTAACCAAATCTTGTCAGGAAAGTTTGTTCAACAAATCCATGCTCACATGACCTAATCTTCTATGCCAAAGATATCCATCATTATCATGAATGGCTAGAGATTTAACATCATTGGCAACAAGTTTATCAAGATATAGCACATATACATTTACAACCCTATTAGCTACAAAAATAGTTTTGCCAATCAAGAATGGTACAAATATCGCATTTAAATTCAACTTTGCATTCATTGCCACACAATTGGCTAATGTTAAGCAAATTGTATTTCAAATCATCTATGAGCAAAAATTGTTTAATGAGCAAGGAAGATCCTTTACCATAATTACTTACTTCAAGAATTCTTCCTTTCTTCTGTCACCAAAGGTTACAAATCCATCATTTGTGACTTGAAGTTCACTAATGAGTGAAGCATTCCCCGTCATGTGTCTTGAGCATCCACTATCAAGGAACCATTTAGTAGCACTTGATCTTGGGAGAATATGTACCTATATCAAATGAGAGTAGTTGATTTTTGGTACCCATATTTTCTTGGGTCTAAGGGGATTAGTAATAGTTCCTTTAGCTGTCCAAATTGTTTTAACACCACTTTCCACCTTTCTTTTCACATAACATCTAGTAGCCTTGTGACCATGTCTACCACAATAAGTACAAAGAGTATGTGGTCTAGAGGTAGATGTAGCTTTAACAAAGTAATTAAAATAAAATAATTAAAATATAAAAAATATGTTTTGATATTTTAAAAAAGTTTAAACTTAGATGTAGTAATTAAATTCTACACGGGATAAAAACAATCTCTGTCAATGGAGCCAAAAATTTGATGTGAAATTTACAAGTGCACAAATGTCAAACAAGTAATAAAGTAGAAAGTATAAGTCATCCCAACGAGAATTTCTACCTAACTGTATAATTCTTTTACTTATAACCCAACTTAAACCAAAATAAATGTGATTTTATTTAATAGTAAAAATAATAATAATAACAAAAATTAATGACAATGAATATACTAAGACACTCCAAATCCAGCTTACTCCTCTTTTTAAAATAATTAATTTCTTTAAATTAATTTTCACTTGTTTAATGGTAGAATTTTCAATTATAAATCAATTTCTTAATGAAAAGCTCCTAAATTTAATTAATAAACCAATCGTATCTCTACGTGATTTTAATTATCAAAATCGCAAACACCTCTAGGGATTCCCTAGTTTTTTTTTCCTATTCGCTAGAAACTACACAAAGAAATTGAATCTATCTTTAATCAGTTTTATGATGTGTTGTTATTATCATGATCCAATTTAATTTAGTACTTCTCAACTACTACAATAAATTTAAACACATGCAAAAATTGGCCAAAAAATTGCAAGCATTAAGAACAATAATAACAATTAACCAAAATTGAGAAAAAAGAAACAATGTTTAATTGAAATTAATTAAACCCATAAGAATTTTGACCATCATCAAAGGCCTTAGTCACAAAAGATTTAGCTACTCATGATCAAAGTATTTAAATCTATGAATTTAACTAACATAGAGTAATAAAAGAATAAAGAAAGGAAAGAAATAATAGAGCCTAAATTGAACTTGCAATCAAATCCCAAGCCTTCTATTTCTTCTCTTGCTCAACTCTTTTTCCTTGGTCCCCTCTGGTTTTTCACTCTTAATTGCCTCTGTTTTCTTTTTTTTCCTTGCCGCAGAGAACTTTTGCCATATATATAGGAATTTCTCTTGAAATTCCAATGCAATTAGGATTCCAAATCCTTGTTCAAGTTAAAGTCAATTTTGGAATCTTCTTTTTCTTCTTCAAATTGGAGTCCTTGTCCAACACAACTTCATTCAACCAATGGTGACTCAATTTTGGAATCTTCTTTTTCTTCTTCAAATTGGAGTCCTTGTCCAACACAACTTCATTTAACTGATGGTGACCTTTATTTTTTGTTTTTTATTTTTTTCTAACCAATTTTTCTTTCATCTTTTCTTCTCTTGAAATTACCATTTTACTCCTGCATCCATAATTAGTAAAATTAGCAAATATAAACAAAATCATCTCAATTAATCCATACTAAGTACATAAACATTTAATTCACCAAAACCAGTTAAAGGCATAAAATTCTATCAATTACCCTTTAAATAAGTGAGATATTAGTTCTAAATAATGGTTAAAATGTAATCTTATCAGTGGTGCTACAATTTTTATTATCAACCATCTTGTTGGGTAATCTCTTCCCATTCTCTCTACTTTATCTTGTTCGTTTAAGATTTTCTTGAGACATAAAACCCCTTTCAATGACGGTGAGCCTTAATTATTGAATTAGAGAGGTTATTGGTGTAAAACCCTTGGTCGGTGTGCCTCTTGTGTATTTGTATGCCTTGATAATTTAGTGAATTAGTTAAAATCTCTGAGTGTGGACTCAAGGCAGTGGATGCATATCTTGGAGAGATCGAACCACTATAAATTATCATGTCTTTTTCTCTCTACCTATAGTTTTCGTGTAAATTGTAATTTCTTCATTTGTTCTTTGTGGTTGTTGATATTTATTGCAACTTTATTTGATTGTCATTCTTTCTTCAACCACTTTCTTTCTAAAACATTAATACTTGGAGGTTGTGATTTGCAAAAAGAGATTGAAAACCCCTCTCTTAGGCTTTTCAAAACTCATAACCCTCCCTAATTAAACATTGAAAGACCTAAGAGGAAGGGGGGAGATGAATTATATCTTTGGCTAATTTTTGAAAGCTTTTTCCTTTTTGCAAATATAGTTTGGAAGAGATTTGAGTTCATGTTCACAAGAAGATATTCAAATCAACACAATAAATGGCCAAATAAGAAAAGAAGTGTAAAGATCACATAAGTGATTTATATTGGTTCGATCTCCTTATGATCTACATCCATTACCTTGATTCCTCACTGAAGGATTTTAAACAATTCAACTATAAAAATAGTTAAGCAAAATACAATAGAGGCTCACCTAATAAGGGCTTTACTCCACAGGCTCTTTTCAATACATCAATTAAGGTTCACCCTCTCAAAAAGGTTTTATATCCTTAAGACAACCTTAAATAAAGCAAGTAGATGAAGTAAGAGAATAGTATATTACCAACAACTTGGTAGATGAAGATAAATATAGCACCAGTTCGTATTTTTGTCTATAGAATCTTGATAAACAACTTTGAAGTACAAGACAAAAAGTGCTTTTTGATATTCAATGATTTGGAAGTGTATAGCTTCTTAAAGTGCTCAAAACTACTCAAACTTCTGAAGCTTATGACTTTTATAGGGTTTGAAATTCAATTTCAATATTCAAATAGTAGCTAGTAATAGATAGTAACAGTAAAATTTGGTCGATTAAACATAGACTATTGCGTTCGACCTAACTTGGACATATGAGTCCAAATTTCTATCCAAAGTTTCTATCCGAACTGCATTTGAATGATCGTTTGAACTTCTCTTTTTACTAGGCTGTCAGAATAAATTCAGTCAACCGAACTTGGACATATGCGTCTGAATGGTCGTTCAAAAATCAGTACCCAAGGTTTCTGTTTGGACATCCGAACTGCATTCAAATAATTGTTCAAACATCACTATTGACCAGGCTACTAGAATAAATTTGGCCAACCAAACTTGGCCATATGTATCCGAATGGTCATCTGAATTTCTTTGAAAATTTAACAGCCAAGGTTTCAGTTCGGACTTCAGAACTGGAGTCTGAACTATCCAAACTTTTTCAAAATATTTTGAAATCATCAACAACAACAAATTTGACAACATTTTGGACTATAAGATAGATCTTTTAAGAACTTTTGAACTACAAGCTACTCTAAAAAACATGGTAAATCAAGAATAATGAAAACCTTTTAAGATTGAAAACCAAGTTTTGTGCTCTCTTGTAAATTCCTTATATTCCAAAGATAAAAAGTGTAGGGTTTACAAGAGAATACTTATTAAGCAAGTGTAAACATGCACTAGTGTATTCAAAGCCTTTTGTAAGCCCTAAGGGCAAATCATGTTGTTTTGATTAATGACAGATATTGATAACTACAATTTCATATGAAATAATATTGATTAATCTTGTTATGGACTAATGTACTTATATGACGTATGATAGGATTTTTGGATTGAGAAGAATAAAAGTCTCATTGCCTTGAAGCTAAAAGTGCATGAACAACTCAAGATTATCAAAGTGGTTAGAGTTGATTCAAGATTTTTGAAGGCTTTGAAGACCTTAGTGTAGGTTTACAATGCATTATAGGTATATCTTTGTAAACCTTGCACTTGTTTGTCTTTGGAATCTAAAACATTTTCAAGAGACCTTCAAACTTGGTTTTCAATCTCAAATGATTTATCTTATAGATGTTTTTACCAAGTTCTTGATAATAGTCTTTGGACTAAGCCTTTTAAAGATCTATCTTATAGTCCAAAATAATTTCAAACTTGTTATGCTTGATTTCTAATCATTTTAACTAAGTTTGAAAAATTCAAACTCCAATTTTAAAGTCCAAAATATAATTCGTTGCTGCTGAATTTATAGAGAAATTTGAAAGTCCATTCGGACGCTTGTGTCCAAATTCGATCATATGGACGATCATTCAGACGATCATATGGACGCAGAGGTCCAAGTTTGGTCTACTAAATTCTACTATTATTAGCTATTTTTTAGCCGTTATTTGAATGTTATAACTGATTTTAAAACCCTATAAAATACAAAAACTTTAGATTTTTGAGTAGTTTTTGAGCTTTAATGATTCTTAACTCTTCCGAATCATTCTATTTTAAAAAGTTCTCTTTTGTCTTGTGCTAAAAAGTTCATATTCATGATTTCTTAGACAAAAAGGTGAAGGTGTCCTAATTTGTCATCATATACCAATTTGTGGAATATCATTGATAAAGGATCTTATAACCTTATACACCATTGAAGATGAGAGCCAATGGAGTCACTAGGGAACCAAAGTCTATGGATGAATATGATGAAAGTGACTGAAGAAAGATGACTTTGAACTACCAAGCTATGAACATTTTAATTTGTGCTTTGGACATAAATGAATACAATCGAGTAAGCGGATGTGACACCACTAATGACACCACTAATGACACCACTAAACTCTTGCAATTGAGGAGTCAAAAGATTTGAAGGTTCTTCCTCTTGAAGAACTTATTGGATCATTGCTTACTCATGAGATGAAGGTAAAGAGATCAAATGATCTTAAAGACGAGAAGAAAGGGAGGAAAGGAGTGCTAGTTAAATCCTCCAAGATCACAAGTGAACAAAAGGAATCATTTAGTGATGAAGATGAAGATGGAGAAGATGAAGAAATGGCCATGGTGGTCAAGAAATTCAACAAAATGGGATTTCTCAAGAAAGGAAAGAGGCACTCCAAGAAAGGAGGACAATCATCTTTATTGTTTAAGCCACAATGCTATGATTGCAAGAGTAACGAATGCCTTGTATCCAATTGCCCTAAAGCATTGGAGAAGGAAAGAGATGCTAAATTCAAGAAGAAGAAGTCTATTGAAAAAGGAAGAGGATCAGTAGGCACTTGGGATCAACAAGCAAATGAAGATAGTGGAGATGACATTGATGAAAGAGCAAATATGTACTTCGTGGCTATGGATGATGAGATATAATCTATTCCTTCAACTTCTATACATTATGATGATAACATTAATAATCCTAGTGAATTTCTTGTAGATATGTATAGTGAATTAGAAAAGGTTTCAACAAGAAACAAAGAATTGAGATTCAAGATTGATGATTTATTGAAGGAAAACTCAAAAATATTTTGTAAAAATAAAAATATTCTTAAATCCATTGATTGTTGAATATTGAACAAGAAGTTTTAAATGCTTCTTTGCAAAACTTCTCTCTTGAAAACAAATCTCTTTGTGTCAAAATATCTTTTCGAAAAAAATGATTGTGGATTACGATTGTTTGAAAAAGAAAGTTGAGGATCTCACCTTATGGGTTGAAAAGTTTACAAATGGTAGATGCAATCTTGACAATCTACTTGGATCTCAAAGATCTTCTTTTATTAAAAATGGTCTTGGATACAATCATATAAATAATGTTTCAAAATACAAAAATTACTTTGTTAAAGCTACTTCTACTTCTATGCCTCATACATGTTGTACCTATTGTGGTAGAAATGGTCACAAGGCCACTAGATGTTTTGTACAAAGAAAAGTTGAGGGTGGTGTAAAAACCATTTGGAGTGCTAAGGGAATTATCACTAATCCTCCTGAACCCAAGAAAATGTGGGTACCAAAAGTTACTTCCACTTATTCAATATAGGTACATATTACCTCAAGATCACATGCTACCAAATGATTTCTTGATAGTGGATGCTTAAGACATACGACAGGAATGCTTCACTCACTAGTGAACTTCGAGCCACAAGTGAGGATTTGTCACATTTGGTGACAAGAAGAAAGGAAGAATTCTTGGAGTAGGTAATATTGGTAAAGGATCTTAACCTCTCATTAAACAATTTTTACTCATTGATGACTTGAAATATAATTTTCTTAGCATTGGTCAATTATATGATAATGAATACAAGGTTGAGTTTAAATGTGATACATGTACCATTCTTGATAGTGTAAGTAGGAAAACCATATTTGTTGCAAATAGAGTTGGGAATGTACGTGCTATATATGATGAACTTGTTGCTAATGATGTTAAATATCTTGCCGTTCATGATAATGATGGTTTTCTTTGGCATAGAAGATTAGGTCATGTAAGCATGGATTTGTTGAACAAACTTTCTTCTCAAGACTTGGTTAGAGGATTTCCAGAAATGCTTTTTGAGAAAAATTGTCTTTTCGATGCATGCCTATATGAAAAATAAACAAAAACATCTTTCAAACCCAAGAAAATGGTTTCAACATCAAAACCTCTTGAACTTGTTCATGTGGATTTATTTAGACCAATGAGAACCACTAGTCTTGGTGGTAAGAGGTATGCATATATAATTTTTGATGATTTTCAAGATTCACTTGGGTACTCTTTTTATCACAAAATGATGAAGCATTTCATAAATTTGTGAAACTTTTCAAAAAGGTTCAAACCTCTCTTGATTGCAAATTGATTTCTATTAGAAGTGATAATGGGAGAGAATTCTTCAATAAAGACTTTACAAAACTTTGTGATGAAAATGGGATTGTACAAAACATTTCAGTTGCCAAAACACCTCAAAATAGGGTTGTTGAGAGGAAAAAAATGTACTTTACAAGAAATGGCTAGGCCTATGCTTTGTGAAAATTCTTTGTCAAAATATTTTTTGGTCGAAGCCGTAAACGCCGCATGCTATGTTATGAATAGAGTTCTTTTGAGGCCATTTTTGAGAAAAACACATTTTAAACTTCTATTTGGTATAATACTATCTATTGTCTATTTCAAAGTGTTTGGTTATAAGTGCTTTATATTGAATATGCGTGACAACTTGAAAATTTTTTATAGAAAATTGGATGCAGGCATATTCCTTGGTCATTCCTCTAACAAGAAAGCTTATAGAGTTTACAATAAAAAAAATTTTATGTGTTGAGAAAATCATATATGTGAGCTTTGATGAATCTAAAATCTACTTGGATGGAAAAGATGATGATGATGTAGGTACATCCATGAATGATAATCAAACTCATCTTCAACCTTGGAAGATCATGCCAATGAAGAAGAAATGAACCTAAAAATATTGATTATGAATTAAGTGATGATTTTTTGATTTTGATATGCAAATGGAATTAAATAAAGTTTAGATTCTTGTCTCAAGACCCCTTGTTCATCCTGTTATTGGTACAAAATGGGTTTTTAGAAACAAACATAATGAATCCGGAGAAATTGTTAGGAACAAGGCTAGACTTGTTGCCCAAGGATTCAATCAAGAAGAGTGCATTGATTATGATGAAACTTATGCTCCGGTAGCTACACTTGAATCTATAAGGTTTTATTGAAGAAGAGGTTTATATGGAAAAACCCCCTAGTTTTGCTCATGAAAAATATTCTAACCATGTATTCAAACTTTCCAAAGCTTTGTGTTAGCCCTAAGGGCAAATCATGTAGGTTTGATTAGTTTTGATTAATAACAAACATTGATAAGGACTAATATGATTTTATGTTGTGTGATATGATTTTGGATTGAGAAGAAAACAAGTCTCATTGCCTTGGAGCTAGCAATGCAAGAACAACTCAAATATGTCAAAGTGATTGAAGATTGAAGAGTTTGTTCAAGATGATTGAAGGCTTTGAAGACATGAAGTGTAGGTTACATGTGCTTAATAGGTAAACTTTGTAAACCCTACACTCTTATGCCTTGGAATCTATCAGTTGCAATTGAGAGCACAAAATTTGATTTAAATGGTTTCAATGGTTTTGAACTTACCTAAATTATCAAGTTTTCATAAATGGTTTTTTCACTTAAAAGGTCTTTAATGACTTATCTTTGAGGCTAGAATGTTTTCCAACTTGCTTGAATTGATTTGAATATGTTTTGACAAAGTTTGAAAAGTTTGGACGCAAGTTCAGATGCAAGTTCAGAAGTAGGATGAAAATTCAGTCGTTCAAATTTTTCCTGCACTATGAACAATTCCTACCTGTGAACAGTATTTTCTATAAAAATTCAGACGCACGTTTGGATGCAGAGGAGCAAGTTTAGAGGTCCGAACTCCTTAGAAACTAGCCGTTACTAGTCATTTTATGACCCTTTGAACTAATTTTCAAAATCTATAAAAGTCATAAACTCCAGATTTTTTAAAGAACTTTTGAACTTAAGAAATCCTTCAAGCTCTAACTTGTTTTATATCAAAATTATTTGAAAAGCTCTCAAATTGCCTTGTGCTCAAAGGTTAAAATTCAAGATTCCAAAGGCAAGAAGTGAAGTGGTGCTAGCTATTGTATTCATCCACCAAGAAGTGTTTGTAACATTCAAACTCTATCTTTACATTATTGTTGTGATTGATACAAGGTTGTTAAGAGACTTAAAACCCTTGTGGAGGGTGAGCCATTGACTAAATTAATCAAGGTTGTTGAGTAAAATCCATTGGTAAGGGTGAGCCTTGGATTAGATTGGTCTATGTTTTCTAGTGATATAAAACTCTTTGTGATAAGGGTGAACCTTGTATATTAGATTGTAAAAGAGGTTATTGTGGTAAAACCCATTGAAGGGTGAATCTCTTGTGTAATTGCTTGGATTGAGCATTTCGTAAATTTGTTAAAATCCTTGAGTGTGGACTCAAGGTAGTGGATGTAGATCTTGGAAAGATCGAACCACTATAAATTGTTTGTTCATTTATTTATAGCTTTACTTGTTTACATACTTGTGTTATTATTATTTGTTCTTAGTTGTTGATTGATTGGTTGTAGTTTTATTGTTTGATCTTCTTGTCTCAATCATTAAATCACATATAAACTTAGAGTTTGTGAATTTGGAGAAAAGTTTTTATTACGACAAAGGATTTGCAAAACGGGAAAAGATTTTGATAATTAGCCAAAGACCTAATTCACCCCCTCATAGGTCTTACACTTTGTATGGTTTAAAACAAGCTCCTAGATCTTGGTATGAAAGATTGACTGGTTTTCTTCTTTCAAAAGGATTTTCAAGAGGACAGGTTGCTACTGCTCTTTTCATAAAAACCTCTTACAACAATGATCTTTTACTTGTGCAAATATATGTTGATGATATCATATTTAGAGCTACTAATGTTTCACTTTGTGAGGAATTTTCCAAGTTAATGCAAAGTGAGTTTGAAATGAGCATGATAGGAGAACTCAACTTTTTCTTGGGCTACAAATCAAGCAAACCAAGGATGTCACCTTCATAAATCAATCCAAGTACACCAAGGAGCTCTTTAAGAGGCTTGGTATGAACCAAGCAAAAGGTATAAGAACTCCAATGATTTCATTAAACAAACTTGAAAAGGATGAGAAAGGAAAAAGTGTTGATGAAAAGGTATATAGAGGCATGATTGGTAGTTTACTTTATCTTACCACAACTAGATCGGATATTATGTTTGCAATATGCCTATGTGTTGGATTCCAATCTTGTTCTAAAGAGTCTTATTTAATTTCTGTAAAAGGCATTCTTAGATATTTGATTGATACACATGATTATGGCCTTTGTTTTTCAAAATCATCTTCCTTTGACTTTGTTGCATATTCGGATGCCTACTATGCCAGATGCAAAGTCGAGTGTAAAAGTACTAGTGGCCATTATTAATTTCTTGGTATAATAAGAAACAAGCATGTGTATCGTTGTGTATCGTCAATGCCGAATATATAGCCGCCGGTAGTTATTGGGCTCAAGCACTATGGATGAAGCACACTCTACTTGATTATGGTTTAGATTTCAAATGTGTGTCTATTCTATGTGATAACACTAGTGCTATCAATTTGAGCATAAATCTCATTCAACATTCTAGAACTAAGCATATAGATATCAAACATCATTTCATTAGAGATCATGTAGTTAAAGGTGATATTTTCTTAGACTATGTGAATACTAATGATCAAATTGCTAATATATTCACCAAGCCTTTAACTACAGAAAGGTTTTGCTATCTTAGAAGAATCTTGAGTATTTCACAATTTAATTACTAATGTGTGTGTTGAAGTGTGGCAAAAACAGGAAAAATTCAGACACATAATTCGGATGCATGGAGTGAAATTTGGTCGTCCAAACTTCCTCCAAAAAACTCCTAACAGAAAGATTCAGATGCAAGTTTGGATGCATGACCAAAAAATCAATTGTTCAAATTTGCTAAAACCAGGAAATAGATAAATTCGGACACAAGTTTGAACGCAAACCTAAAAATTTAGTCATTCAAACTTTGCGATTTCAGTGGATATTAAACCGTTCAACAGTTCAAATCCCTTATTTTAAATCATCTGAATTCTCTTCCTTTTCAAAACCCACATGACACTCTCACGTCCAAACACAAATTCATCCCAAATCTCACCAATCTTCTTAAAAAATCAGTTGATTTTCATGTTATGCATCACTTATTATCTCAAAAATTCTTCTCTCTCTATAGAAAATCATTATGGTTCATTCAAAGAGGGTTAATATGGCAAAGGGCGAAGGAAAAGCCAAGGTGAGAGATGAAGGGCTCATTTTCAGTGAATCAAGGAGGGTTCGTATTCTACCATCAAGTCTTGGAGTGAAAGGATTTATCTCTACAAGAGCCACTGTTTAATTCGAAGAATGAAGTAAGAAGAGTAGGAAGATAATACTAGGCCATAGAGTTATTGCAGACAAACTCACCAACATAGGTAATACACTTTCTGTCTTTGGTGAAATTGGTTGGGGTAGTTTACTTGGGGTTAATGAAGATTATTATCCCTCGCTCGTGTTTGAATTTGATGCAAATCTTACGAAAGAAAGAATTGATCATATGTGGAGTTGATTTTGAAACTAATGATGCTTTGATGAATCATATATGTGGAGTTGATGATGTGGGTGTTAGATATTATTCCTTGGGGGCAATATTGTTTTATCCATGAGTTATTTACTAATGAAAGATTTGAAGTGGCATTTACAAATGGAAGAAGGTTTAGGTCCTCTAGGGAAAGAAAGATTAAACCCTTGATTCTAGAGGTCGTGTCATGCATCACATGATTACCACTATGATCATCCCTAATTTCAGACATAAATCTTCGATTGGTAATATGCATATGGTGATTATGCTAGCCTTCTTAGAATAATTTTGGGTTCATGGCATTAAAGCATATGTTAGTGCAAGAAGAACGGCTAACAAAGGGTTGCCTTATGGGAGATTGTTGACAAGAATCTTCAAGCACTTCAATGTGCAACTCCCCACAAGAGGAAATCCGATGAAAAATAGGAAAATATATACAAATGAGTCTCTCAAAAGAATGTAGTTAACGCTTGATGAGGATGGTGTGTTGAGGACGAGAAGAAAAACCCCTCTAATGGGTGAAAGAATAGAAACAAATGGTGATGATGAAGAAGAGGAAGAAGTGGAAGAAGAAGAAGAAGAGGATGAGAAGGAAACCATAGCTCGAGGAAGAAAAAGCAAGAAGAGACATGATCTATCAAGTGAGGGGGAGCAACCTCACACCAAGAGAAGGCTATTTGAAGAAGAACCTACTCCTAAATTCCATGAAAACCTTGGAAACATGCCTAGTGAGTAGGGAGTTTCTAGAGGTGACATTATATTAGCCAAGGTGTTCCAAGAGGCTTTCAACAACCATGTAAAAAAGATGAAGAAAATGTACAAATTCTTTGAATCTTTTGCTCCCATGGTATTAAGCAAATTGAATGGCTTGGATGCTACTGTGAAAAACATTGAATAGCTATTATGGAAAAACAATCAAAGTGGTGAAGGACCATCTATTCCTCAAGCTATAGATGACAAGGATGATGAAAGAGATGAAAAAGTCAAGAAAAAAAAGAGGATGATGATGAGGATAGTGATGGAGGTGATGATCAAGGAGGAGACTTTGAGTTTGTGGCTAGAGAAAGTGGAGGAGATGTGGGTGTTCAAGAAGAGCCACAAGAAGGAGAAAGCCAAGAAGAAAGTCTAATTGAGAAAGCTGAAATCACTTCACCATCAACCACTTCATTCGGGCAAGGAAGAGTCAAGTACGTGGTCAAGAGAAGGGAAACATGGGGATCTTCCTGGTTGGCTACTACTCCTAAGCCAAACTACACCGGCAAGGAGAAATCAAGCGAATGGCCACTTCATATGGAGCTCAAAGGAGATATGGCCATCACTACCAAAAAATATAGAGTGAAGGCGATGACCAAAATCCAAGACTAAGCACTCCCTAACATTCTCTCTCATTTTATTTATGTAATTAGCTAGTATGTGTACTTTTATTTCATGCTTAGTTAATGTATGTCAAATAGTCCATGTATTTTCAAACTTTGACTCTAAATGTGCCTTTCTAGTTCATGTGATCTTTTGAATCTCAATGATGATATCATAGTATTGAGAGCTTATGTTGTTTATATTTTCATATTTGCTTCACTTTCCTTACCCAACATTTGATTGATGACAAAAGGGGGAGAAAGTGTTATGCAAAATGTACGTTGATATTTTGATATTGTTGCTATTATATTTTGATATTTGATATTATGAATGCTATTTTATATTGTTGAGAGTTCTACATGGTTGACATGGTTTGAGCAAGGGGAGAAGTTGCATGGTTAATGGCATTTTGGCATTATGAGGATAATGATGTTGAGAGCCTTGAGTTGTTCTATGCAGGTTAGTTAAGATGATGTTGAATGTATTATATAGTTGATCATCTTGTTTTGATGATTGTATGATTGATTTCAATAATTTACATTGTAAAATCTATTTTTTGACGATTTTGTCTAAAATTTGGACTTAAAATTTGGACGCATGTCTTGAAATTCAAATGCATTCATATTTTGTTGTCAAAAAGTGCTCTTTTGTTATTCAAATTGATTCAAATATGTGTTAATCCCTTTTACTATGTTTGAACAACCTTAGGGAAGCATTATTTCTGTTTAAACAATTATTATGTTGAATATATTGAAGTTTGGACTCAATCCAAAATCTTAATTTTTTTTGAAAAATGAGCACAATCTAAGGGGGAGTTTCGCCAACTATTTCTAACCTTTAAAACCTCTCTTAGAAGTATTTTTATACTAGCTTAAATACTATATCTTCTAGTTTGATGGAAGGAAGGAAGTCCATGGAGGTTGGTTGGGTCACCGGCTCAATTGTTGAACCATGTATTTTCCAATGTGCTATATCATGCTTGAAAACTATTTTTAATTGATATAATCTTAAATTAGTGCATGAACAAATGCTTCTTTGTGCTTAGATTCTCTAAATCCATCACAGTTTACATCAAAGTTTGTCATCATAAAAAAAGAGGAGATTGTAAGCCCGAAGGACAAATCATGTTGCTTTGATTAATTACAAACATTGATAAGTACAATGTCCTACAAAATAATATTGATTAATCTTGATATGAATTAATATGCTTCTATGATGTGTGATAGGATTTTTGGATCGAGAAGAATGCAATTCTCGTTGCCTTGAAGCTAAAAGCTCCTGAACAACTCAAAATTATCAAAGTGGTTAGAATTGATTCAAGATTATTGAAGTCTTTGAAGACCTTAGTGTAGATTTCCAATGCGTTATAGGTATATCTTTGTAAACCTTGTACTTGTTTGTCTTTGGAATCTAAAACCTTTTCAATATTCCTTAGACAAAAAAAGTGAAGGTGTGCTAATTTGTCATCATCTACCATGTTGTTGGTAACTTTCTTATCTCATACTTTAACTACTTGTTGTTTTCAAGGTTATCTTGTTGATATAAAACCCTTGTATTAGGGTGAGCCTTGATTATCTATATTTGAGAAGAGGTTGTGGTGTAAAACCCTTGAAGGGTGAGCCTCTATTGTATGATTTGATCAAATTGTGATTATAGTTAAGTTTTGTTAAAACCCTTGAGTTGAGTGTTTAAGGTAGTGGATGTAGATCTTGTGTGATCAAACCACTATAAATTGCTTGTTTTGTCTCTTGCTCTTTACTTCCTCTAAATTTGAATCTTATTGTGTTTATTTATATATCTTGTGAAATATTTGATTCCAATCATCTTCCAAATTAATTTTCTAAAAAAGGATAAAGTTTTCAAAAATTAGCCAAAAATCTAATCCACCCCCTCCTTAGGTTTTTCACCCTCAATCCTTAAGACATACTCTATGTTCTTTAGTTCTTTGAGCGCACTTGAGTTGTCCTTAGCACTTTATCTTCAGGGCAATGAGACTTCTTAGCTTTCACAATCCAAGAATCCTATCACACAACAATTACTCAAGTTTGCCTATATAAATGTTTGTCATAATCAAAACTATATGATTTGCCCTTAGGGCTTACAATCTTCCCTTTTATTATGATGACAAACTTTGATACAAGATGTGATGGATTTAAAATAATGTAGCATAATGAAGCATTAATGTCATAGATAAATGCTGAACAATTTGGTACAATAGCATAGAATGACTCATAAATGAGTCTATCATCCAACCAACCTCCATATTCCTTCTTTTTTCCATCAAGATAAAAAAAAATGTAGCTTAAAAACATTTAGAATACTTTGTAAGAGAGATTTTAGAGGTTAGAAATGATTTTCAAAGCTCCCCCTTAGATTGTGCTTATTTTCAACAAGTTTAGACTTGACGTGTTATAAGTCCAAATTTTGAAAAATCAAGTCTGAATTCTAAACATATTCAAGATAATGATTTGATTTTCTAAGAATAAGCCTTCCCGATGTTGTTCAACCATTTTAGGGAAGATCAAGACAGTTTTGAGTGAAAATAGCAAATCATTATTTTTCACAGGAAAGTTCGGGCGTCCGAACTTTTGGCCTATCTCTGAATTTCATGTGTGAACTTTTGATAAACATTTTCAAATAGTGATTTTTGCAATAAAAGTGCTTAAACTTAATCACTCTCATGAAGTCAAGGTAATCAACCATAGCAAAATAATCATCTCAAAATCATATCATCAAAAAGTCAAGGTAATCAACCATAGCAAACATACATAATCATCTCAAAATCATATCAACACTTGATCAATCCTCATAACAGCAATTCATCAACCTTCAACAATATATCCATGCAAAGTAGATTCATCAATCATATTCAACAATGATTATATTTTGCAATCACCTCTTCTCCCCCTTTTGTCATCAATCAAATGTGGGGTAATGAAAGTGAAGTGAGTGCATGAACAAAAGAAACAAGCTCTCAACGCAAGTGTATCATCATTGAGCTTCAAAACATCACATAAACTAGAAAGGTACATGGAAAGATGAAATATGAGGATACATAGACTATACTAGATACATGGACTAGGCTTGGCAGATAATAGTCATGATGTACATAAGCTATACTAAGTACATAAATTAGTAAAGCAAAGTAAGAGCGAGTTAAGGAGTGCTTAGTCTTGAATTTTCTTCATTGTCTTCACTCCACATTTGTTGGTGGCGATGATCATATTCCCTTTGAGTTTAATG
The DNA here is from genome assembly GCA_030512225.1 of Rauvolfia tetraphylla. Classification (NCBI taxonomy): domain Eukaryota; kingdom Viridiplantae; phylum Streptophyta; class Magnoliopsida; order Gentianales; family Apocynaceae; genus Rauvolfia; species Rauvolfia tetraphylla. Next base: position 853,517 of record JAJQKT010000009.1, on the reverse strand, counting down.
TATGGAGGGCCTTCACTTTTACTAGTGTAATTTTGTCTTAGAGTTGTAGCCAATCAAGATGATCTCCTTGTTCCCTTCTTCTAAGCCACATGCTTTACTCACCCTTGGCTAAAGGTTATGGTTGATGGTGAGGTGATCTCGGCCTTCTCAATCAAGCTTCTGTCGTCACCAATGTCATCATGTTGCTCCTCTTGATTTCCATCTTCTTGTTGCACCTCTTGATCTCCGTCTTCTTTTTGTGAATCCTCAACCCTTTCTTCATGTTTCTCACTTCCTCTTGCCACTAGTTCAAAGTCATCCTCGTGTTCATCATCATCATAGTCATCAACATCATCACCATTATCATTTTTTTCTTCTTTTCTTCCTCTTCACCATAATCATCCTATTCTTCTATTTCTTGAGGTCTAGAGGGTCCTTTGACACCTTGGGCATTCTTTAATAATAGCTCCTCTATGTTCCTCACTCCAGTGTCCAATCCACCAAATTTTCCAAGAACCATTGGGGGCAAAAGATTCAAAGAATTTATATATTTTCTCCATCTCTTTGATGTGGTTGTTCCAGACTTCTTGGAATACCTTGGCAACGATGGTGTCTCTGGTGTAATTCCTTCACTACTAGGTACTTCTCCAACATTGGGATGAGATTGAGAAGTAAGCACTTCTTCAAACAATATCCTCTTTCAGGGAGGTTGCTCCCCCTCACTTGATAAATTGTACTTTTTTCTTTGTTTCTTCTCCCTTGCTATAGCCCCTTCTTCATCTTCTTCTTCTCCATCATCCTTTTCCTCTTCAATATCCTCATGTTCTTCAAACTTTTCATTTCTTAGAGGAGTTTCCCTTCTTGTTCTCCATACGCCATCCTCTTCAATAGATAGTTGCATCCTCTTGAGAGACTCATTGGTGTAGATTTCTCCACTCTTAATGGTTTGTCCTTTTCCGAGTTGGACTTAGAAGTGCTTGAAAAGCTTTGTAAGCAATCTTCCACTGGGGCAGGCCTTATTTTCCATTCTTCTTAGTACCATCATATGTTTCAAAGCCACATAGCCAAAATTCAACCTTCTACGTTCATGTAGAAAAAGCATTATCACAACATCCATATTACCAATGGAAGATTTATGTCCAAAATTGGAAATAATCATGGTAGTTATCATATGATGCAACACTCTTCCTCTAGCATCAATTGCCTTTATTTCCCATTCTTTTATAGATCTAAATCTCCTACCATTGATGAATGCTTCTTTAAACCTCTCATTTGCATATAATTCATGAATATAGCAATGTTGCTCCAAAGAATAGTGTGCCCCATTATCATCTACTCCACAAATCCTATTGACTAGAGCATCATTAAATTCAAAATCAACTTGAGATAATCTAGAATAATACCATTGAACTACATTATCCCCAACATGTTCAACCCTTTCCTCCTTAAGATTCACATAAAAATCATACACAAGAGTAGGGTAGTATTCTTCATTAACCACTAGCAAGCTACTCCATCCAATTTCACGAAAGAGAGATAGAACATTACCTATATTGGACAACTTGTCCAAATCGACCTTATGTCCAAGGATGATCTTTCTATTTCTCTCGCTCCATTCTTCAAATTCCATAGCTGCCCCTGTTGGTATGAATCTATCCATTCCTAAGGTGGTTTAAGGAACACGAACCCTTCTTGGTTCGTTGATTATCAGCCCTTCGTCAACCGTCTTGGCTTTGCCCTTTCCTTAGCAATATTGGCTCTTTTTGAAAGAACCATGATGATTTCTTTGAAAGAATGTGAGTTTCAAGGTTAATCTAGGGTTTATAACACAAAAATGGGGAATATTTGAAATGAAAATAATGGAATAAAGAAGATATTTAAGTTTAGATGAGAGTGGGTTGCGTGAGTTTTGAGAGAAGAGAGAATTCAGATGATAGAAATAAGAAAAATGGTTGATTGAAAGGTTCTAAAACCATGGCAATCACAAAGTTTGAATGATCAAACTTTCTAGTCTGCGTCGAACCCGCGTCCAAATTTCTCTGTTTCTTCTTACTTCACCAAATTTGGATGATCAAATTTTTTATCATTGGTCCGAACTTGCTTCCGAATCTTTTTGCCTGAGATCTTCTAAAGAGCAGTTTGGATAACCGAATTTCAGAGCATGTATATGAACCATGCGTTCGAATTTTTCCTGTTTTAGTCACACTTAAATACACACATTAATAATTGAATTTTGATATTCCTAAGCTTTTTCTAAGATAGTAAAACCTTTCCGCAACCAAAAGCTTGGTGAAAATGTCTGCAATTTGTTCATTTGTACACACATAATCCAAACATATGTCATATTTAGCTACGTGATCACAAATGAAACGATACTTCATTTCTATATTCTTAGTTCTAAAATATTGAATGGGATTTAAGCTCAAATTAATGTCACTAGTATTATCACATAAGATAGGTACGCATTTGAAATCTAAGCCAAAATCAAGTAGAGTGTGCTTCATCCATAACACTTGAGCATAACAAGTACCGACGGTCGGCTTCGGCACTAGACAATGACACACAAGCTTGTTTCTTCCTATACCAAGACATAAGACAACCACCAAGAAATTGACAATGACCGCTTGTACTCTTACACTCAACTTTACATCCAGCATAGTCGTCATTCGAATAAGCAATAAGGTCAAAGGAAGATAATTTTGTAAAACGAAGTCCATAGTCACATGTATCAATAAGATAACGAAGAATACACTTGATGGCAATTAAATGAGACTCTTTTGGACAAGATTGAAATCTAGTACATAAGCACATGGAAAACATAATATCTGGTCTACCTGCACTAAGATAAAGAGAACTTCCAATCATACCTCTATATAACTTTTCATCAAAATTTTTACCTCTCTCATCCTTGTCAAGTTTGGTTGATGAACTCATAGGTATGCTATTACTTTTTGCTTGGTCCATTACAAATCTATTCAATAGCTTGGTATATTTGGCTTGATTTATGAAGGTACCATCCTTGGTTTGCTTGATTTGTAGGCCAAGAAAGAAGTTGAGTTCTCCTATCATGCTCATTTTGAATTCACTTTGCATTAACTTGGCAAAATCTTCACAAATATATACATTAGTAGCACCAAATATGATATCATCTAAATAAATTTTCAAAAGAAAGAGATCAATGTTGCAAGAAGTCTTTATAAAGAGAGTTGCGTTAACCTTTCCCCTTGAAAATCCTTTTGAAAGTAGAAACCACTAAATCTTTTATACCAAGCTCTAGGAGCTTGTTTCAAACCATATAAAGCTTTGGATAATTTGAAGACTTGGTTAGGAAATTTTTTATGAGCAAAAAAGATGGTTGTTCCACATAAACTTTATCGTCAATAAAACTATATAGAAATACACTTTTGACATCCATTTGAAACAACTTAAAACCTTTAAAACAAGGAAATGCTAAAAGCATTCTTATAGATACAAGTCTAGCTATCAGAGCAAAAGTTTCATCATAGTCAATACCCTCTTCTTGATTGAATCCTTGGGCAACAAGTCTACCCTTATTTCTAACCACTTCTCCGGATTATTTAGTTTGTTTCTAAAAACCCATTTGGTACCAATAAAAAGGTGATCATGGGTCTTGGGACAAGAATCCAAACTTTGTTTCTCTCAAATTGGCTTAGTTCCTCTAGCAAAGTATGTCACACCCCAAAACCGGGTGAAAGACCTCTTAACCAAAGCACCACATGACAGTGTTCTCAAATTGTAATCTGGAAACACAAGATCCTTACCATTAGAGAATAATAACTTAATTAAATAAATTTAAATAAATCTAATATAAAAATTTAATAATCCTTAAAGTACATAAAAATTAAATAAAATATCTCAAATTTTTTTATCACACAACTATCCCAAATACTATTCTTCAATTTCAATTGACTCTTGGAGGAATCGAACTCTGCCTTTAGTTTTTGATATTGCACAATAGTATTGTTCGTTGAAACTCTTGAAGGCTTCAGAATCCTTTTCTGAAAATAATTCAATAAGAAGTGAGCTACCACTCAGTAAGTAGTTAAATCCCTTATCAAAACAATGATCAAAATAATTTTTTTCAATAAGATAAAATCAAGTTCTTGACAAACCTCTTTTTAACAAATGGAATTCTGTTATAATAATTTTTTAAAAAAGCATAGAAGAAATCTCCCCATTAAAAAAAACTGCGCTTTACAATAGCAGCCCATGATAGAATTTAAAAAAAAAACAAAATCTGGGGTGCCCAAATAGCAACCCATGCCAGAGCCAAACAGTAGTTGGGCAATCTGCCTAGCTTTTCTTGGCTATGGTCCAACTTCCTGCTGGACAGTAGCCTAGCAGTAAGCTTGCCACATGCCCATCCTTTTGCTAGGATAAATGTTGGCTACCAGCCCAATGTCCTACTGGGCTAATATTGACAACCACACCAGCATTGCTGCCAAAACTAGTGACCAGTGTGCTGCCTAATGCGAGGTCGTTCTTAATGTTGTAATTGAACTGGACTAACTCGAATCATAGAAGAAGGCAAAAGGTAAATTAAGACCATGTACAATTGAAATGGGTTCAACTCCAACCATAGAAAAGAAACAAAAACATTAAAATGGAAATCATCTATCGCCAACAAAAACATCAACCACCAAACTTCAACAATCTGTCAGCATGCTAATTAAATCAACTCAACTGTATAGAAAACACGAATTTTTTTCTAATAGCTAATAATGAATACATAATTTATACAATCAAGCATACAAAATTTCATGGCACAGAATGAGTGAAGACAAAAAAGATAAAGGAAAATGAGAAAAATAATGCTATAATAGATCTTAAATAATCTCTCTAAGGTGGTCAGAACATAAAAGAATAGAAATTCCCTCATCAAGAGGATTAGAACCAAATAACTTTACAAAATATTATCGGCGACCAAACCTGATGAGTATCATATTAGAATAAAGAAGCAATTTTTTTTTTTGCACTAGAAACAAATAATTCATTTGCAATAACATCATGAACACAAATCACTCAAGTGTTCTTCAAATATATATATTTTTGAGTTTAGACAAAAAGATTAAACTACTTACATGTGAATTTTTTACTCTAACCTATGTGTGCCTTGCTATTCCCTACTAACGTTCTCCCTCTACCTCTTCATCGCTAGATTCTGATGTCGAACCCTTGCTGATATTTACTCTCCCACGATCGTCATCCGTAGCCACCGCTGAAAGAACATTTCGTCTGATATCTTTCTAACCCTAAAAAATAGTTTCCTAACCCTAAGGAGCTTTTAAGTTAAATGACTCTTTTAAATTGCAACTTAAGCCCTACAATAATATATCCATTATATTATTATTATTATTATTATTATTACATCAACTATGAATTGGGCCAAATTTTGGGTCGGATATTAATTGCAACTTACGAATCTTGCTCGATGAAGTGGTGTGGATAATTCTTCTTTACTTCTTCCTCTAATCCCAAGTTACTTCTCTTGAAGTATGGTTTGACCATTGGACCTTTGCATACGGTATGACCCTACATCTTAATAGTTAGTTCCTTATGATCTACAATTCACAGTGGGTACTTCTCATACGATAAGTCCTCACGTACTTGCAATGGTTCCTCCTCCAGTACGTAGTTTCTTAGTTGAGACACGTGAAACATGTTATAGACATTTGATAGACTGGTGGTAAGGCAAAGTGATATGCGACATCTCCTACCTTTTCTAGGATCTTGAACGGTCCAATATATCTCGGGTTCAATTTTTCACTCTTGCCAAAATGCTTAACTCCTAAAATTTGCCCAACTCTTGTGTCGATTTTGTACTGCTTTAAGCCACTCCAGAATTACTAACATTTTCTTTTGGGTAAGTTGTACAAGTGCTAGATCGATAATCAATTTCTCCCCCTACTTCATCCCAACAAGTGGGTGATCTACACTTTCTTCCATACAGAGCTTCATAAACTATCATTCCTATACTAGGTTGGTAGCTATTGTTGTATGAAAATTCGTTTAGCATTAAATAATTTATCCAACTTCTTTTAAAATCAAAGATACAGGCTTGCAACATATCTTCTAATGTTTGAATTGTTCTTTCAAATTGTCCATCCATTTGAGGGTGAAAAGTGGTACTGAGAGCTAGTGTGTAGTCTCTATTGCTTGACTAAAACTTTTCAAAAATATTAGGCATGCAAAGTCTTCTATGAAACCACAAACTCCCGTTATCATGCATTCTAAATTCAGTTTGAGGACTCGGTCTCACAACTTATTTTAGTTTATCTAGTTCCTAGTCCTTATCATGAACAACTTTAATGTGATCGATTAAGGTTGCTTGCGCCACCGGAGTTGCTAATCATTTCTTATTTTGCTCTACTGTCTCAATCCCTAACTTTTCTAACTGGAAAGTTAGTTGCCCTTGTTTAGTGATTGGCATTGATAAAGTTTCTACGATTTTGGGCTCACGACATTAGCAACAATGTTAGCTTTTCTGGAATGTTAGCTTATTTTCATATCGTAATCTTTCAGTAAGTCTAGCCATCAACGCTATAGCATATTTAGTTCTTTCTGCGTAAAGATGTATTCCTGACTCTTATGGTTAGTAAATACTTCGTACTGCTTTCCATACAAATAGTGCCTCCAAATTTTCAAAGCAAAGATTACTGATGCCCACTCCAAATTATGCATTGGGTAATTTTGTTCATAAGGCTTCAACTGTTGTGATGCGTACAAGATCACACAGTCGTTTTGCAATAAGATACATCATAGCCCATTCTTGGAAGCATCACTATAGATCGTAAATTTCCCTGATTTGATTGGCAAGGTGAGGATTGGTGCTGTAACCAATTTTTGTTTGAATGGTTGAAAACTCTCCTCATAAGCTAGACTCCAAATAAATTTTACACATTTTTCTGTCAATTGAGTCAAGGGTGTTACAATTCTAGTGAAATTCTCTACAGACTTTCGATAGTAGTCAGCTACTCCCAAGAGGCTATATATTGTAGTAACATTAATAGGTCTTGGTCAGTCTACCATGGCCTCAATTTTCTTTGGATCGACTAATATTCCTGATTCTAACATTAAATGTCCTAAGAATGTTATGCTTTTCAACCATAATACACACTTGCCAAGTTTAGGGAAGAGCTTCTTCTCCTTCAATGCCTCTAACACAATCCAAACGTGTTTAACATGTTCTTCCTCAGAGGGGAATATACTAAGATATCATCAATGAAGAAAACAATGAATTTATCTAGAAACTGCTTGAATATCCAATTCATTAAGCCTATGAATGCTGCCAAAATATTTGTCAAACAAAAAACATCACAAAAAACTCATAGTGCCCATAATAAGTTCAGAATGCATTCTTTGGATCCTTTTTAATCCTAAGTTGGTGATAGCCGGGCGTAAGTCAATTTTAGAGAATACCTTGGCCCTCTTGAGTTGATCACACAAATTGTTGATCCTAGATAATGAGAATCTATTCCTAATGAAGATTTCCTATAGTCCATACATAACATCATACTCCATCCATTTTCTTAACGAACAACACTGGTGCTTTGTAAGGTAACATACTCGCCCGGATAAATTTCATATCCAGAAATTCTTGAAGTTGGGTCTATAACTCTTTCAGTTCTACAGGAGCCATCCTATAGAGTGCTTTCGATATTGGTTCAGTTCCTGGTGTCAGATTGATCTCAAACTCAATCTCTCTCTCTAGGGGTAACCCAGGCAACGTCTAAAGAAACACGTCTAGGTACTTCTTGACTATTAGAATCTCTTCTAATTTCAAACTATACTTCTTTTCTTCAATTGCGAAAGCAAGATATCCAACACAACCTTTCCTCAATCATAATATGCTCTAACAGAAAAAATTACATGTGGTAGGGTTTTACGGCTCTTAGTTCCACCCTGGAAAAGAAACTCTTCCCTTTCGGGAGTAGCAAACCTTACCTTCTTCCCACAACAATCAACAAATGCATTGTTCTTAGCTAACCAATCCATTCCTAAAATTACACCAAAATCTCTCATGGGAATTTGTATTAGATCTACTATGAGTTTTTTCTCTCCAATTTCTAGAGCTACCCCTCTATGCATGTTCTTAGAAATCAATATCTTATCACTAGGAATCAACACACGGTATGGATCATCTAAAAGAGTAGGTCTCAATTTGAGAGTCTTAGAAAAGCTACTAGAAATAAAAGAGTGTGACGCTCTACAATCAAATAACACATAAGCAAGTGCCAAGTCAATTGATATTGGACCTGTCACCATATTATCTGTTACTTCAGCCTCTGTCTCAGTAAATGCAAACAATCTAGCATTAGTTTTTTGTCATTGGGCATCCGTCTCACAGGGTTTGGTGCTAGCAAAGGACATTAACTGAGCTTATGTCTTGCCTTGCCACATTGAAAGCAAACATTTTATCGACACTCTTCACTATGGACTCAATGACAGGTTCCACACTCCTTCGGTGGTGCTCTGATTAACGTAGTAAACTGAGGGGTTGGTTGCCTCTTAAGTGCCTGTTGGAATCTACCTGATGTTCCTGTCCCTTGGCCTTGACGATTTACAGGTCTTGGCTTTTTCATGTCATGTTCAACATCATCATTTCAAATCTCAACCTCCACTCAAACACTCATTTCGTACACCTCCTCAAAATCTCGAGGATGCACTACTACCATCCTTACCCTAATCCTAGGGTGCAGTCCTCGGGTGAACCTTAGCATCTTCATTTAGAATCGCTCATTATTGCTCTAGCGTATTTTCCAAGAGCATTAAACTTCTCGGCATATCTCGATACTATCATGTTCTCTGCTTGTATCAAATCGAAGAATTGATTTTGCTTCTCTAACCTTAATGTTTCCCATGTAAGACGATGTCCTAATAGTGCATAGATTGGTGCCGCCTAGCCACTCTACCATTTCTCTACCTCTCCTACAAGGAAGGGTAATACCACCTGTGCTTTTATCTCATCTGGCAGGTCCATAATATCAAAATTGAGAGCAACCTCCAAAGCCACTTCCAGGTCAGTACTCCCCAAGAAGATGGATATGTTCACTTTCTTCATCTGTTCATGAATTGCCCTGGCACTATACATGCTCCTTTGGGTTGGTGATTCAGCCTGTTATTGCTATTGCTACTCTTGCTATTGTTGTACCCTCTGTTGGTGCTCTAGTATACGTTACTAGTTCTGCACCACTTGAGCCAGCAGATTAATGGTAGCATATACTTCTTGCGGAATTACCAAAGAGAGTCTTTGCAACTTCAGGTTGACTAATTTGACCCTCCTCAGTCCTTCCTTGTGGACAAGTTTGTCGGTGCCATTGAGCTATGGGTATTTTTGTCTCTTCCCTAGTATTAGCATTCACCTCATGTATATATCGACATATAATTATTAACGTAAATCTCAAATTACTATTCTAATAATACTATTAAGCGTAAGGTTATTTGTATTGTAGTTGATATTCCAAAGCTCATAAGGTGACAATTCTAGTAGTAATACTGAAACTTAACATCTTATTTCATTATTCAATTCCTCATAGAGTCAAACATATGAAAGGAAAAGAACCCAATAAAGCTTCAAACAAATTAGATAGGTTCTTTATAATTCAATTGACCACTCGTCACTTATTCTTAACAATTAACTAATAAGGAAAAGTATCTAATTAATTCCTAGTGATGTTCAATCCGATATCTAACGGGTTGTCAATATCTTTCTCCGAATCCACGTGTTTAATTATGACGTTCAACGCATAATTCTGCTCGCTTAGCGAATCCTATTGTTGCACCAGTTGTTGGCACATCTGTTGATACATATTTCTATCTTGATTCATCCGCTCCAATCTCACGTGGACCTGATCTCTATCCTCCCCAATTTTCTTCAGTGTCGCATGATCTCTATCGCTCTCTTCCTTAAGTAGGTCATACTCAGCTTTAAAGGCATCTCTCTCCTTAGCCACATGGCCTCTCTCGTGTCTAGCTTCATTTACGTAATAGTCATAATATCTACTATCATTCGATGTTTTTCTAGGTATATATCCATCACCTCTAACCTTGGTCTTAGCTCCTCATACTTCTAGATAGGGACAAGGGTATTGTCGGGTTTTCCATCCCCAGCCATCTAATAAAGTAAAAAAAAAAAGGGTCACTCCAAGCAGTCTACATATTAGAATTACAAGGGCAAAATAGGTAAACCTAACCTATCATAGTTCGTCCTAATTTTTAAAAATATATATAAATATTTTTAAAACTCCAAATCTCTATCTTAAAGATTTAAACTTAAGCTCTGATACCATTAAATGTCATGCATTGAAATTGGGTTAAAGACCTCATAATCGAAGCGCAACATGACTGCGTTTCTAAATTGTAATCCAAAAACACAAGGTCTTTATCATCATAGACTACTAACTTAATTAAATATATTCGAATAAATCTAAGATAAGTATTGATTATAAAGTGGGTTTAATTGAAGGGATATGAAAGTAATGAAGTGAGTTTTCTGGACTCTGTGCGATGTACCTTTTCTTTCTGTTTGGGGTTTCTGGGAAGGAAACCAATGTACCTGACATTGTTTTCCGAACAACATGTTATAGACCCAATATGCATGAATTTTAAATTTGTATATCTGTTATATTCTGTTCATAAAGAATACTTATGTTTCATTCTGATATATCTCTTGCTCATTTACGCACACACCAAGAACTTACTAACCTTTGAAGCTCATAGGACTTGCAATTGCATCCTTCCTGCTTGTCATTTTCCTATTTTTATCCAGATTTGCTACTCTTATTATATATGCTTTTGAGTTTTGCAAGAGATACATCGGCTGGAGCGTAGAAGAACTTCGTCGACTCATCAGCTGAGCCCTAGAGTTGACCAGTATCATCCTTGTATGTATTTTTAACTTTAATATTCAATTTATCTATTGGATCGTATGTTCTTAAGTATTTATTTCGATTTATACTTTTGTATGTTAAGATTTATATTCACCGGGGCGAAAAGATATGTAGACGCATTAATCAATCGCAGCGACAGGTTAGGAGAGAGTCACGCCAGCTGTCCCATATGATCTTGCTGAAGTATATCTTTGGGTTAAACAGTGCTTCATCCCATAAAGCTTTAATCTGACTCCTATTCTTATCTCTGTTCGGTCTTCATTTGCCGATTTCAATAACTTTCATGCGTCGACTTTCTATTGGGGGTTGCATTTTGCAAATTATAGTCCAAAAACTTTCACTAAGTTACTCTACAATGTGGAGTGGCAAACAACCTGAAATTGACTTTGAAACATGTTGAGATATTTCAAATTAATTAAATTATATAAAATTTAATTTTTATAAGATTTAAACGATTTTTTCACTCTTGAGATTTACGTTTAAATATAAAATTTTAACATAATATTAAATATATATCAATTTTAATAAATATCTCATAAGTTATATTTTGCCGTGTATTATTATCTATGTTCAATATTCATTTTCTGACTTCATTTATTACTATTCGTTGTGGTGTGGCTAATAACTTGAAACTGATTTATAAGTATATGGAGATATCTTATGAAATTTATTTATAAACATATCGAGATATCTTAATATATTAGATAGTTTATATAAAAAATTAATTCTATATAAGATTTGAATAATTCTTTTACTTTTAAATATCATTTTAAGAGTAGAGTTAAACTCAAGTTTAATTTTTTAATATATTATCAAAGTAATGATGATATCATAGTATTGTTACGTTACTCAGTGGCCAATTTTTACTTCACTCTTTAAATATCTAATCTTAAAATTATGTTGAGATGTCTCATCTTGGCTTCTAGCTTTTCCAAAAAAAACAAAAACAGTTAAGTTGCCGTACGTTCATATGCAAAGTTCGTAGTGCAGCAATACCTATAACATTACAAACTATAACATATAAAGTAGAGAATATATTATGTTAGAAATTTCTTGTACGTCCTTTAATTATCAGATAGCAAGTATTTAAATGAAGTAATGGAAATCTACCTCAGTCTTGATTACGTAAAAAAGTGCAAAGTGAGTGGTAGTTCAAATTCTTAGGATCAATGAGATATTATAACAAACTGTGGAAAGCAGAATCAGTTATCAGACCTACAAAAACAATCTTCAAGCTCTGCTGTGGGCCAGAAACCCAAAAGGAGCAGAACTTTTTTCACGGTTTTAAATAGAGAATGGGCTATATTTATCCTTAAAATTATGTCTACTTTTCTCTTCTTAACTAAATATTTTTATTTTATCTCTTTATATATATAAAATTTTCTCAAATAACTATATTTATTAAATTTTAAATATCACGGCAGATTTTGATAACAAAAGTCATGCAATAGGCACGAGTCAAAAATCAATCGAACCAAAATTAATGATAATTTTATCGATTTATAACATTCTTTATATTCTTATCAACAATTGGTCGGACCAGTTACTTCAAGTACAAGCGAAATTGCAGTAATAAAGTAATATTTCCTCAATTTTCAAACTATTCTTATATGTACTCCTCCTTCTAAGTTATGGATGAATAAAATTATCATTAAAAACTATAGTATGTGCCTTAGTATGACTCTTCTAATTAGACTTTACTGCAACATTTATATTGGTCAAAATTTTTGATAAAATAAAATTCATGTATATAAAAAAATAAAATAAAATTTTTTGATTAAAAAGAGAAAAGAAAAATAAGTTTAAGGCAAACTCTCTTTTGAAAATCATCAGCAATAACATTAGGAAAATGTTCAAATTCCTTCTCTTTTTTATTCCTTTACCAAACTCCGAAAAATTTTATTCGAAGAAAGCAACAAAATTTTCATTTATTTTTTGTAAAAATGAGAATAGTATTACTATTCATGCGTTGTTCACTGTTCATCGTATACTATTCATGCGTTGTTCACTGTTCATATTGTTACTATTCATGCGTTATTCACTGTTCACAGTGCAGAAAATTTCTTCATAAAATTCGGACGACCGAATTTCTTCTGCATGCGTCCGAATCTTCTTCTGAATTTTTAAAACTTTGTCAAAACATATCCAAATCACTTTAAACAAGTTGGAAAACATTCTAACCTCAAAAATAAGTCGTTAAAGACCTTTTAAGTGCAAAAATCATTTATGAAAACTTGATAATTTAAGTAAGTTCAAAACCATTGAAACCATTTGAATCAAGTTTTGTGCTCTCAATTGCAATTCATAGATTCCAAGGCTTAAGAGTGTAGGGTTTACAAAGGTTACCTATTAAGCACATGCAACCTACACTTCATGTCTTCAAAGCCTTCTAACATCTTGAACAAAATCTTCAATCTTCAATCACTTTGATATATTGGAGTTGTTCTTGCATTTTAGCTTCAAGGCAATGAGACTTCAAACTTCTTAATCCACAAATCCTATCACACAACATACAAGCATATTAGTCCTCATCAATGTTTGTCATTAATCAAAACTAATCATAACTACATGATTTGCCCTTAGGGCTAACAGTTTTGTTATTCTAATCATGTGGTTATCTCTGTTTTTATTAATTGTGTTCGAGTCTTAGAAGTAAGACCAATCATTCACTTATGAAACTCTAAAATTTGCGCGCGGAATTCTCTGTGACATCTTATTCTTTTTTGACATTTTTTCTTTAACATTTTTATTAAAAATCCAACATACAATAATGAAAAAATCTCTCTACCGTTGAAGTTCCTCTTGTTCTCCGAAACATGTAGATGTAATTGTAAAGGAATATATTAAGGGAAGAGATGGCGGGGCCTGTTTAAAGCTATACCACTATTTACTACTCTCTCCATTTTAAAATATAATTTTTTTGGCTCTTTTTTGGATAAATTAAGGAAAAAGAAAATGATAAATATTTTTTTATTATATCTTTTAGTAATTTTTATAAAAGACAAAACATTTCTTAGAAAGAAGAAAAGGGTCAAAATGACCTATATTTTGAAATATAAGGATTTTTTTTTGGCTCACATGTAACCTAAATTAAAAGAAACTCAAGGCTGTGAATATGCATTCATCACAATTCATAGAAAAGACAAAGACATACTCCCTACATTTCAAAATATTGGGCCCTATAGGTCTTTTCTTTTTTCCCAAAATGGTTGTTCTTTAACCAATCTTAGATCTTATTTTTCTTAAGTTATCCTCAAAAATATTCCTCCACTTTTTCTTATGTTAATATAAATAAATTAATTAAATTAGTTAAGAATATAATAAGAAAAGTATCTCTCATTTAATTTCTTCTTCCTGGGACTGCATGAAAAAAGCCAAAGGGTCCTATATTTTGAATGAGTACCACTGCTTTTTTTATTATTATTATTAATCTCTATTCATCAATAAACACTCTTGAACTTAACAAGCAATTGCGTAGAAGCACAAGTTAACTTCCCCATCTAGTACTCAAAACCAACACTAACATTTGAGAAAGACACTTGAACATGTGGATGTGGATCGGTTCAATTTGGAAAAAATCTAGTTTCATTATTTAGAGAAAATATAGTAATAGTTATATATATATATATATATATATATATATATATATATATATATATATATATATATATATACTAATCTAAATTTAATTTACCCTGAAGAAAATTGAAATATATAAAATTAAGAATTTTAAATTTTAAAATTAACTTGATTGTATCTAACTTAATTTAAGATATTAACCTTGAAATAATATTTATTAAAATATATAAAATTAAGTACTTCAAATTTTAAAATAATTTTAATTAAAATCTAACTTATTTTGCACTCAGATTCTCTACAACACTCCTTATAACTCTTTCTATAATATTGTTAATTATAATAGTTAATTTTTAGGGTTTAGAGTTTATATATCTTATTTAGTTAAATATATATGAATGAGAATTTTTATAATTAGTAGTGTTATAGAAAGTGTTACACAAAATGTTGCAGAGGATTTTAACTCTTTAGTTTGAGTTATTAATATTCAAATAGTATTTGTAAAAATATATAAAATTAAGTATTTTAAATTTTAAAATAACTTAAATTAAAATATAACTTAATCAGGATTGTTAATCTTCAATTATACTTAATTATTAGTTTAAAAAAATTAGATTCAAGCCGAATTTTAATTTAAAGATAAAAAATTAAATTTCTCTAAATTAAAATTTAAAGAAATTAAATTAAATATTAATTCAGTTCAATTATTAATTTTTTGCAAATATTGTACACTCCTACTTGAACATGGCTAAAAGGAACGTCTCCACATTATGTGTTTGGTTCTATTAATTGTACAAATTCTAGAAGGAAAAGCTATGATACTATAGCAGAAAGCTGCAAAATTAGAGATATATATTTCTTTTAGGAGTACCTTTCTGTACTATACTAGGTGACTGTACGAAAAAAAAAAAGGTGAATGTACGGAGTTTTCCCTTCCAGTCAGCAATTGTCTGGATGGTGTAAGAGTGTAGATCCCTTTTGGTCTTGCCTCTCTTTCTTCTCTGTGCTCCGCTGCGTCCGGCTATCCATGTGATCTGTCTCTTCCCTTCCCCGTGTAATTATCTATTAAAAAAAAAAAGTGACTGTACGGAGTTTTCATTACGGCCTTGTGGTGCCATCTGTTACCACTGAGATGACTTAGGAGATTTGAATAACACAAGTGATGGGTAAGGGTCAAAAAGTTAATTAGAAGATAAAGAGCAATAACTTCTTTTGATGGTAATTGGCAGTATTTTCTAATGAATCCTTTGGGACAGACGTCCATATTTGAACTTAGAATGAGAGAATTCTGGTAAAGCATATGCTATGCTGAAGACATACTTGGGCTATGATTTGGGGCGGAATGGTGAAAGGAAAGGGACAAGGTCGAAAGACAAAGAAAGTACAACTCACCCAAAAATATCTTTAAGAAAAAGGAGAAAGAAGTTTTTACTTTTTTGATAATTTTATGAAAATAAAGATTCGAACCCTAATCTTTTAGACTAACTGTTATGAACTCAATTATTAAACTCTTTATATTTCACACAAGTATTTTGAAAGTTTTCTAAATTAGATAGTGATTGAATCATAAATCTGTGAACGATTATAATAGTAGCAGTTGTTTGTATATACCAATATTATAACTTAATCTAAATTATATTAGTGAAATTATTTATGATCCGAGACAGATCCCCATGTTATTATTAGAAACCGTGTAATAAGAACATTAGAAATTCCCAAACCATTCAAATTTCAATCCCAGACGGAAGGACAGCATAACATATTTGGAATGGTTGAAATGTGTCAACTTCTTGGGGTTAAGTGTTTGCTGATATGTAACGTATTAGTTTTTTTAATCTCCCTTTTTCTTGGGAATTTTTACACACTAAATCACAGATCCAACCACTATATATATGTCCATCCAACTGTTTATGGGCTGTAGGGTGTAGGTGGAGCAATCAGTCAGGGAAATCTAGGGCTTCCCTTTTGAACCCTGGTTTCCAATTCTCTTCTAATTGATCAGGGAAGAAGGTAGAAAGATAGCCGTGAAGAGATGTCCCTATTCTCATTTCAGAATCCATTGGTTGTCTTCCTTGGCATTTTAGGTACTATTGTAGGCTTTGTTCTCACATTTAATTATCTCTTCTTTCCAAGGACTCACAATTCCTGCTTTTCTTGTTACATAAGCTTCCTGTATCTTCTTGTTTGGGACCCTTTTTCAATCTAGGAAATGGTATAAGGTAAAAGAAAAGTGGTTCTATCTTGAAATGTTTCAATAAATACATATATATTGAAACGATCTAGAAGTAGGAACTTTCTACTATTGATATTATTACAATACTAGCAACCATTGAGCTACCATCCAATAGTTGTCATGATCTATACTATAGTTTGTAACATTGTAGGTAAAACGGTACAACCTTCATTGGTTCTTTTAATTGTTCTTTGAGAGACTCAATACGTAAAACGTTACTCATTTAGCGCTCTCTCTAACAACATATTGCAGGTAATATTGTTTCCTTTATGGTGTACCTTGCTCCAGTGTAAGTCATTTTCGTACGGTATATTTTCATTAACTGCTGTCCTACTTATGAAGCAACCTTTATTAATTCATTGATCCTTAAGTATCAAATATAGGACAAGTTATCTTATTTTATTTTTATTTTTTTCCATATGATCCACAGGCCAACGTTTTACAGGGTTTACAAGAGAAAATCAACAGAAGGGTTTCATGCATTCCCTTATGTTGTTTCCTTATTCAGTGCCATGCTTTGGGCATATTATGCGACTGTTAGATTCAATATGTTGCTCATTACCATCAACACCGTTGGCTGCTTCATAGAAGGCGTCTATATCGCCCTCTTCATTGCTTTCGCACCAAAACCAACAAGGGTACCATAAGATCCCCAACCTGAAACTGTGTTCAGCTACTTTGAAATATTGTTTTTCTTTTGTTATTTGTTTCGTGTGATTCCTTGTTGAAATATCAATTTGGACTGACCTTGCAGATCTTGACTTTGAAGCTTGTGATGCTTCTGAACTTTGTTGGTTATGGTTTCATCATCATCTTCACTCATTTGCTAGCAAAAGGGTCGAAAAGGGCTCAAGTTCTTGGATGGTTATGTGCTTCGCTGTCTGCAATTGTATATATAGCACCTTTAAGCATACTGGTAATGATGCAAATGTCCTGCTATCTGTCTCATTCTCTATTTTATCATTATCAAATTATCGTGTGTAAGTTTTTTAGAAAAAATATAAAATTTATAGAAAAATATAGAACTTACTATGTAGTAGTTTATTATAAATAGGATAAAAAACAGTGTATGAAGTGGTTAAAATGACCCTATATCTTTCAAACAGTCTTTTTGTGTCGCTTTCGTTAATAATAGTGATATTGAGATACCTTTATTTCTCATATGATTTCCTCTTGTTTTTTAAGAAAAATTCTTTTACTTTATGTGAAATGCAGAGG
Organism: Rauvolfia tetraphylla; assembly: GCA_030512225.1. Classification (NCBI taxonomy): domain Eukaryota; kingdom Viridiplantae; phylum Streptophyta; class Magnoliopsida; order Gentianales; family Apocynaceae; genus Rauvolfia; species Rauvolfia tetraphylla. The sequence continues at coordinate 835,601 of JAJQKT010000009.1, read as the reverse complement.
CAGGTCATGCGCACTAAAAGTGTGGAGTTCATGCCATTCTGGTTATCAGTTTCCCTCGTTCTGAGTGCTGTTACTTGGTTCTTTTATGGTCTACTATTGAAGGATTTGTATGTTGCGGTAATTACTCACCAAATACTCTCAACATTTTCAAAAAGGAATTTTGGCTTTGATGCCATAAAGAAAATTCTTATTTCGATTTATATTACTAAACTTTATTTTTATTTTTTTATGCTATTAAAATTGATACGTCTATCTGCATGTGAGTAACTTATTAGAGGCATAATTATTATTCAAGGCCATGGACTTACCATTTTTCTCAGGATTCTGCCGTGAGAAATGGTGAACAGGCATGGAAAGAGGTGCAAAAATAATTTAATATTGTGAAAAATTAATAATAATATTTAATAGTATAAATCAAAATGGAACCTTTCTTTTATAGCATTTAAACCCAATTTCTCTTCCCAAAAAATATTGAATACTAAACCTCATTGTATATCTCATATAACAATGAATTGCAAATCTTACAAATATAAATAATCTTAACGTTAAAGCCAATCCAAGTACACTCGATATTTTAGTGCTTGTCTTTCTCACTAACGTTAGCTTTTTCCCTTTGGTGTTTCTTAATTCGAAATGCAGGTACCAAACGTAGTGGGATTCATATTTGGGGTACTTCAAGTGATTCTGTACTTCATTTACAAGAAACCCAAGAAGGACATAAAAGAGCAAAAGCTTCCTACTATTAACAAGTCTGCAGCAGTCAACACTACTGGGATACATCCTGTTTGGTCCTTGCCCATTTCTGACGATTCCGAGGTTAAGGATCAAAACGTGCAAGACAATATGGAACTTGGAGAAAAGAAAACAAATGAATCTTGCATTCAAGTTTAGAAATTAAGCAAACAAGAACTTTGTTCGTCATGCTTTAGTATCTTAGAGATATCGATGTTTTCTTAAGTTTTTGCATTTACTTTATGAAGAAAGAAATGAAATCGCAAATGGTTAAATTTGCAGCCTCAATTGTTAGGCCTTGGTGAGAACAGATTAACTTGAACGTGGTTTAATCTATCAAATAGATCACACACATCCACAATTTGAAAAGGGCAAATGGTGTACATCCAATTCTGAGTTACGAGGAAGTAATCCATAAGGTATTCCTTTCTTACTATTTCTTAAAATATTTTCATGCATGAGGAAAGATCGATTTACCTCACACTCTTGCTAGTACATGTGATTCTTTCCTCTCCTAAAAATTCCAAATAAAGATAAGAGTTTTCCGTTTTCTCTGACCAAAGAACTTTGAATGCTATTTGTGCTCCTAATTTATAATACATTATCTATTTAACACATTATTGAAATCGGTCCACCTTTAACAACACTATTGACCATTAGAATTTGAACTGATTATATTATTTCATGCGAAGTATTTTAATATAAAATATATAAAAATATCTATGTGTAGCTGTATGCCCTGCTGCTCAGCAAAAAAAAAAAAAAAACTAATGGCAGGTTTATAAATATTTTCTCGCCATGCCCACAAATTTCTCCTGGTTTACTAGGTGACTTTGAGGTTTACTCTCTTCTGGTCCCCACCTGTTCAACGACAAATTCAAATTTGAATTTTCTTTATTTTGCATTTTTTCTTTTGCAAAATAAGAGATTATTTACTAATATTAAATATTAAAATAGTTAAAATCATTATAACAAAAGTAATCTTTAAACTCCTTTTCAAACACAATAATCGAAAGAAATTGAAGAATAAAAATAATTCCAAAATGAGAAGTATAAGCAAAAGAAAATAAAAATTGGAGAATAAAAAAAAATTCACGATAACAAAAATATTCGGTCTTGAGTATTGAAGAAATTAAGTTCGTATTTATGATAACAAAAATTTCCGATCTTGAGTATTGAAAAAGTTAAATTCGTATTGAACGAAATCCGTTATAATTTATAATCAACAAATTAAAATACAAAATAAAAGTAATAAATAAAGAGATCTGGCCCAAATTTAGCCACGGTCGAGAAACAAAGATAGAAGAGGTCGGCAGAGGAAGTTTTAGAGAGAAGGCAGAGAAGAGGACAAGGGTTAGAGAGAGAAGGGTACTTTATTTCGCACGTTCATAAAAATGATTGGGAGGGGCTCAATAAAAGTGGAAATATAAGCATGTGATTTTGAAGGTGAAAATACTAAAAGTGGGGGTGAATGACAGTGATATGGCCAAAGTCCATTTACACCATGGTTGTAGCTTGGTTGAGTGGGCCTCATTAGCAAAAGCAAACAGAAAATCGTGGTAGACATGAGGTTCTTGAAGTTCCAACGAGTATCAATAATTTTTATCTAAATTACTTTTTAAAAAATTTTAAAATTCTCTCTAACTTTTTTTAAAAATTTAAATCTATTACAAATAGTAAAACAAAATTAAAATTCAAAAACAAATTTTTTTATTTTAAAAAGAATATAACGAACCAAGGTTCCCATGGAGAAAAAAAAGAAAAAAAGGAAGGAGTGAGCACAGCCACCGCCGGCGTAGTCGGGGGCTGCGGGAGCAGGCCCAATAGTGCCGGCGGGGGCTGCTCCGGCTCCAATTTCTGGGGGTTCCACCTTGCTTTTTTTTTTTTAAAATTATCCTTTAGATGCTGCTTCTTCAGGGTTATAATTAATCAACTCCTCCGACCATCTGTTTGGTACTTCAGCTCTCTTTTTCGCTCTATGAGCTCACGAACACGCAAGGATAGAAAAAGGTAGTTCGGGGCTTTTCAGCTTTTGCTTCTACAGTTCTTTTGTTTGCTTTAGATGTTTAGTGCTTCTGATCTATTCCTTTTTCTCTTTTACATGCCGAAATGGTGGAATATTAGTCTTAGAAATAATTGGGTTTGGGAAGATATGTGGCTTTTTTTAATTGTTTTTCGGAGAATTTTTTGATTTGGTGGTGTTGTTGGCTAGTTTTTGTGCTCATGCCAACCAGCAGTTAGCTACTTTAAAAAGGAATTTGGAAATTACCGCGTATCAAGTTTTGGTTGGCGGCTGTTTGCAGATTATAAATGCAATTCTTGATTACTTGATGAGGATGCAGAAGTGCAGTTGAGATCTTTTAACCTGAATTACCTTATCCATTTCCAAGAACTGCTTCAGATTGATAGAAAGAAATGGCTTTTGGTGGTGAGCTTAGTTGCTATGACTCATATGAGGAGTTCAGGCTTAATTCCAGGCAATCAAATGGAAAGTCCGTGATTTTTGACGTTCCTCTTACTGTCAACACGTCAAGTGTAACTAAAGAGAACCTATAGCTGCGAAGTATGAACAAAGCAGGTAACAGTGAAGTTGGAGGAATTGCCAATGAGACGGATGAAGGTATAGAAAAAGAGGATGATGCTGTTTCTGGTAGCATGGCTATAGATAGTGGCCTTGAATTTGTTGAAGATGCTACAGAGAATTTTAGAGAGTGGAAAGAGGGAGGAAGGGTTAATATCTTGAAAATCGTTTAAAACAAAATAGAAAGTCAAGAACGAGCCCAAATATAGTCCACTAAGAAAAGAATTCCAACAAGAGGGAGTATCCAACACCAAACCACGAGGATTTTTTTTCAAAGCATGAGAGCGAACGGTAAATCTTGAAGAACACAAAACAAGGAGATCATCAAGCTTTATGAGCAAAAAGGGTTATGGAATATTAAAAGATACCATCATGCTTTATGAGCAAAAAGGGTTATGGAATACTTAAAGATACTCCCCCATTTCAAAAATAAGACTTTTTTATTCTTTTTTTATAGGATTAAAAAACAAGAATTTTTTATATCATTAATTTATTTTATTAATATAATAAAAATAAAATAATTATATTAAAATGAGGCTACATTTTAAAAAAATATTTAAAAATTAAAAATTTAAATAATTTAAAATTAAAAAAATATCAAAAATATCTTATATTTAAAAATAGAGAGAATAAGTATTGAGAACAAATTTGGCAAGACTAAAGCATCAGCGGGTGCCAAAACTCAAATCTAAAGAGAGAAAGAGAGGGAGGGATGGAGTGGAGCGTATACTTGGTATCTTACAACTTCGAAGGAGTACGGATTGATAGAAGGGTAATTATGGTTATACATAAGTAAACTTAGACTTCTAGTTTCATCTTTTTTTTTTTTTAGAGATTCTATATTATTACCTGTTAGCCCTAAGGGCAAATTATATAGTTTTGATTAATGACAAATATTGATGAGGACTAAAATGTTTGATTATTGTGTGATAGATTCTGTAATTTGAGAAGTATGAAGTCTCATTGCTTTGAAGCAAAAGTTCAAGAACAACTTCATTTAAGCAAGTATTTGAAGTTTGAAGAATGTTGTTCTAAAGATGATCAAAAGGCATTGAAGATTTGAAGTGTAGAGTGCATTTAACTTTTAGGTAAATTTCTATGTAAACTCTACACTTGCATGTCTTGGTTATCATTGAATGCATAAGAGAGCATAAAAATAGTCTTATGATCTTAAAAGGCTTTGAATGAATCTTTCTATAAGATATGTTTATAAACTTCATATGTTCATGTGTTTCAAGCTTAAATATAGTTAAATAAGTTTTCTATATATATCAAATGTTTTTCAAACTCATTGAAGTTATATCTCAAATGATTTTACAAAGTTTGAAAATGCTTTCAAAAAATTCGGTCGTCCGAATTTTGTAGCAAAAGTTTGCTACTATTCTTCCAGAAAAATTCGGAAGAAGATTCGGACGCAGCCAAAAAATTCGGTCGTCCGAATTTTTGGTCTTCAGCATGGTCACTGTTATTCCAGAGAAATTCGGAAGAAGATTCGGACGCAGCAAAAAATTCGGTCGTCCGAATTTTTGTTCTCAGCATGGTTACTATTCATCTAGAGAAATTCGGACGAAGATTCGGACGCAGCCAAGAAATTCGGTCGTCCGAATTTTCTGAAACTAGCCGTTTTATGAACGTTTTAACAGATTTTCAAATTCTATAAAAGCTATAAACATGCAAATTTTTGTAACTCTTGAAATCTTGAAAAACTCCAAGCATTCAAAAGCATTTAGCAAACATTTCTTAAGCTCTCTTATATCTTGTGCATTCAATTCATCCATCCAAAGACATCAAAGTGTGAAGGTGCAAATTTGTGTAATATCTACCATCAAGTGGTAACTTCTACACACTCTTCTTTACTTATTCAATTGTGTTGATCTACTAGCTCTAGCAAGGTTATCTTGATAACATAAAACCCTTTAGATAAGGGTGATCCTTGAAGTTGTGATTCAAGGTTGTTTGAGATATAAAACCATAGGTTGGTGAGCCTTGTATTGTAAGAAATTACTAGAAGGGGTTGTGAGTGTAAAACCAAAGTGTGGTGAACCTCTCTTGTAATTTGTAAACCTGAGCAATTAGTAGATTTGTTGAAATCCTTAAGGTAGTGGACGTAGATCTTGAGGATCGAACCACTATAAATTATTTGAGTTCTTTGCTATTGCTTTCATTATTGTCTTGCTATCAATTATCTATAATTAGCTTACATAACTTGTTCTTGGTCTAAACGCATAAAAGGTTTAAGCTTGCGAAAATTAGCTAAATACCTAATTCACCCCCCCTTAGGTATTTCATTACCAACAAAATATGATAAGAAGTTAAACATTACGTTCGGTGAGCATCAAACTTGAAACATTTCAATTTAATAAAATTATTATACCAACTGAGCTACTGTCTTACCTCTCTTAAAACCAATTTTTAGTATAACCTAATATGAATGACACAAGAACAAATGGCTTTCCCATCAAGAAAGACTAATTGGACTATTTTATCAAATTAATTTAAATGGTCAAGGATATTTAGTTTTATTAAATGTTGATGTGCGCGATTATGGTTCACACCGATCAATTGCTCACGTGGTTCAGTTCATGTGGACTAGATGCGACTCGCTAGGCGTTTATTAGCTTTGATTACATTACTAGTAGATGTACATTTTACCACTATAATAACTTGTAAATACAAGTTGCATAGCAGGTGATTTTAGTAGGACTATTACTATCCATGTGCAATTAAACTCACTGCACATTCATTTAAATTTTTTCATTAAAAATATTTTTTATTTGCAATAATAAAATATAAAGGGTACATATTTTTTTATGCAAGATAAATAGTCTATTTTTGTATCTTTTGGGAATATGTTTCTGAATTTTCATATATTATATTAGTATTTAAGTTTTTGAATTCCCATAATTATTTTTCATGGTTGTTTTTGTTTTTTCAAGAAAACACTGTTCTTTAATCTTTTCCCCTTTATGTAATAAATAAATTTATTGTCAATAAGATAAATAATTTTTTACTAATCATATATAAATGTTTCAGTGGACGTTACTTAGTCTATTTTTATATTTCATGGCATTATTTTTTAAATTTTTATAAATTATAATGGTATTAAAAATTTTTAATTGGCTTGTTTTCACACAATAATTTAGTTTTTTAACATAGAAATATTTTTTAATTTTTTTGTTTTTTTGAATTAGAGTTGAAGTGCTTTTTATACCATTTATTTGATTATCTTCATGATATTCTAATAAATATATATTTTATTTATTATGCAAACAATTTATGAATTATATATAATGCCACTATATTTTGTCTCTTCATAAGTCATATACAAAAACTATGCGCAGAATATGCATCTATCATGGTCATGTTTGTTTCTAGTAAAATATATGTTATTTTTCCTCATTATTTTTAACCTCTATTTATTTTATTTTTTATGAGATTTCAATAAAATATATATTTATATTAATTATTTAACTATTTCATGGATGTTATGTTTATTATCTTAATGTAATATATTTGTAGTTCTTTTTGAATAATATTGTGTCTCATATAAGACAATCCAAAGAATATCTTTGTAACATTCAACGTGTAATTCACTGTAATTAAACGTGTATATGTGAATGCTCATTAAACATATAAGATATAACACTTCAAAATTAATTGTTTCGCTCATTATTATGCTCCATGTATTCAATGTAATTCTCAAATAAATTTTATTAAATATCACACAGTGATTTGTGGGAAATTTTTTGAGGAAAAGAAGCAATTAATTCATATTTGCTATCACAGCGGTTTCCTCACTACAGAGGAAACTGTTTCTACCTATACATGACATTTAAGGTGTACTTTTGACCATTTAAAAGGACAATAAAATAAATTTAAATCAATATAATAAGTGTCTATACTTTTAGGATAATAAGTAAATATTTTGTTGGCTTATAATAAAATAATAATAATAATAATTAAAAAGCAACCACGGCCGAGTCTACCCAAGAAGAAAACTCCCAAGAGGAATCTCAGGGCTACCGGACTATCGCAAACCTCGACAACCTTCTCTGGAGTCTATGTATGAGTAGGGGTGTCAACGGGCCCGAATGAGTTTGGGATACTCTGTTTTGAATCCAGATATAATTAACTATTATTGGATCCGAGTCTGGATAAATGAGTATTAATGTTGTTCCAGACTAGAGATTATCAGATCTTGTCCGGGCTAAAGTCTAAGTAAAATCCCATCCATTGACATTCCTATGTATGAGGCTCCAGGTTGTCCACCCACAAGCACTCAATTGGACTTTTGGGTATCTACGGTGACTCTCGAAAATTACTTTTGGATAGCTTCAAAAGTTAAAAAATAAAAAATAAATAAAGTTTGATTGATTTTTTACTAAAAAATTCAAAGAATTAGAGTTCAATTTGCGTTCATCCTTTAATCTTGACCCGAACAAAGTTAAATCTTCAAAAAACATTATTTTGGGAGGAAAAAATTGTGCTTGTAGAGAGCGAAAGTAAAAAAATAAAAAAGAGGAGTTGAGGGACTGCAAATGCAAAAAGAGGGACTGCATTTATTAATCCGCATATAAGGGGGTTTAATTTTTATTCTTACAAATTATATTATAGGTGAACTTAAACAAGATATAATTTTAAAACGAAAATTAAAATTTTAAGTGTATGACTCATATCTTATTTTACAAATAATTTAACTTTTACGAAACTCAATACAAAAATTTTAAAATCAAACTTTATCCAATTATACTATATATTTAATAATAGATTAGGAATGACTCATCTTGTCCTTATATATATATATATATATATATTGTGCGCGCGCCCGTTGCGGTTGGTAACATTTCCAATTAACCTGTTGAAATGCTATTGAGAGCCCAAATAATGATTAGGAGAAGATCCGCCTCATGTGGAACTTTATCACTTGCTAGTGACAGAATGCGTAATGGATACTTGTCGTGTCCGTATAAAGCTTCTTTTGATATTTAGAGCGTTTTTGCTAAGTAGATATTTAGAGCGTTGCTTTGTATAATTGTATCCTTGTGGTTACCGGTTAGGTGCAGCCACTCTACCAAGCCTTTTCATCTCTTTCATAATAAGACAAACAATTCGTGGATCCTAAATGACAATAAACAAACAATTCGTGAATCCTAAATGACAATAAAAGAAACAATTCGGGGATCCTAAATGACTATAAAATACTGTTTGTTCCACAAAGTAAAATTATGGTCAAATGTTGATCTTCGTTCTGATTTTCTCTGTCTGTTCGATCGCTTTTTCTTGAAACACATTTCCTGTTGGGTGAAAATACACCTATTTTTAATTATTTAAGTAAGTTAATTATAACTTTTTATAAAATAAAAATTACTTTTTCAGTTCCAATTTCATTTTAAATGAATTAAAGAAAGCTGTCTTGAAGTTGCATTTCAAAACAGCTTTTATTGAGACTGTTAAAATAAGAAATTTTTAATTTAAGTATAATTTTAAAAAAACACTTATTTTTCTGCCATATAAAAAGGTTTCAATAACCGAGTAGACATAAGAGACTTAATTTAATTTAAAAAATCATAACTTGTATATACAATGATTTAAATGAAGGAAACGTTTTTAAAATTGATGCCTCCAAAAGACTTACCCTGAAATTGTTGTGTCAATTTATGATGCTTTAAGTGGTTTTTCTTTTATTCAAAAGAGATAACCGCCAACAGAGTGAGTCTCGAACAGAGGCCGTTTCCGGAAGTCCATTTTGATGTCTTTGGTCATTTTTTACACAAATTAAGAAAAAAAAATTAAGGGGTATTTTTTTAGTTTATTCTTTGTTAATATGAAAGAGAATAGGGGATATATAAAAGTAACTTTTAAAATAAAAATTTTAAGAAGAAAGAAAGACTTACAGGGTAATATATTTTAAAATGGTGGGAGAAATATATTAATTAATTAAGGTCTTTCCGAAACAAGCAAGAATTTTCATCAAGGAACAGAGATATTTGCTAAAGTAGCAAAGGTTACATCTTTAACGCCAACACCCACCCACAAGCGACAATTATGTACTAACAATTACTGCTTTCCGTTTCAAAATATATAAGTTTTTAGCACTTTCTTTTTACTTAAAATATTTATTATTTTAATAAATTTTAAGTATTATTTTTTAAAAATATACTTAATTAAAAAATTTTTAATTTTCTTTCATGTTAATATAAAATAATAAATTAATTAAAAATGAATTAAAAAATATATCTTATTTTTCTCTTAATCTATGTAAAAAGTTTTAAAAGATTTTATATTTTAAAATAAAAGAAGTAGGCGCAGACGTTACACTAATACGTATATATTCAATCCCAACATGATTAGCCAGTGTTGTTAATGCTTTAATCTCTTGGAGAATATGGTCAAATGCTTCGAGAGATCATCATCAGGCTGCTGAATTCTTCTCACTACCACTTGAGCATCGCAACTGCAACCAACCAAAAAAAAAGTTAAATTATAATAAGAGTAATTGAGCTTAATATTTACCAAAAGTGAAGTTAAAATTCCCCTAATTTCCTATGGCACATCATATGGTATTATTGTGAGTTGGGTGATTAAAAGAACAATTCCGCTATTAATGGCCTCTCAGGTGTTTGATTGTATTATTTGTTTTGCCTTTTTAGTAACCTTTGTAATAAGAATTGTAACTTTTGGCTTGTCGGACTTCTTTCATTCGATTTAGGTTTCCCAATATATTCCCAAAGTGTGCACCCTTTTCTTTTTTCTTTTAAAAAAATTCAAATATATATATATATATATATATATATATATAACATGCACAAAAGTAAATTTGGTTTTTCTTAATTTTAAAAAAGGATATATAATTCGTAATTAAGAACATCATAGTTCGATGTTAACGTGTGTGGTTTTCCATCAACTTTATTTATTATATTAGTATTGTAAGAAACAGCAGTTTGACAAATCATTGTTCTCACCAGGAGCTTTTAAGTATAAATAGTATGTAAAAAAAATATTATTTAATTAAATAGTATAGATTTCTATATATAAATATATAATAAATTAATTTTTTATTATTAATTATATAAATACATATTAAAATTATTTTTTTCATTTTGTACATAATATACGTTGTCATAATAATGTACTTTAAGTGATCATAATCTTAAATTTTGCCCATAGTCATCTTTCTTTACCATCTAGTGGAGCATGTGGCTGTGTTTATGTCTCTCCATCTTTCAATCAAACCAACTTCTTCCACAATTTGGAACTTTTTCTTGCCTCTTTTCCTTGCATCGATCTCTCTCTCTGTCCCTCCTTCCTTACTATTACGCATCTTTTCTTATCATATCAACCACGATCTTTGAAGGCATTGGCCAACCCTAATTCTCCAAAAAACATGAGGAGGCAAAAACGAATCATCTCTTCCTTTTTTCAGCTTTTGTAAAGAGAAGATGAAGATCAGGAACTCCCCGATAAATGGGCTTTTATAAAACACACAAGAATTGAAAACTCAAGCCCATTTTGGTATTTTTTTTTTTTTTGCTGTCCAATAATTCACTTATGTCAGCAATATATTTTTCGAAAAGCTAATTGATCCATTGCTTTATATGACATAAACCCACCAAAAAAGCAGATAAGCCTACTAAAACATATCTCTATATTTTCAGTACCATTCTGCTCTTAATCTTTTTATCAGGGCTACTATAACAACCACAACGAAATGTCCCCTTGTATTATTGCTGCCAAGTGGCTGGATTCTATTGGTCCTTTGTGCCATTCAGGATTGGTTTTCTGCTGAATTGGACTTCATTCTGTTAAAGATGATATGAATGATTAATCTCTTGAGGCTACTAAAAGGCTGAGGTGTACACTTCGTAGCCACGGGGATTGGAGGCTGATGTAATAACAGGAGTCATTGGGACCCTTAAGGTTTTTTTTTTTTCATTTTTTCTATAATGTACCAGATATATTTGCAGGTTAAAGGTGTTTGCTCTTTTAGGAATTATCTAAACATGAGGGTATAAAAATTTTTAAAAAGAAACAAATAGTATTTTTACTTTTCCATCATATTTTATTGTTTACTGCTTTTTTATATTTTTTTATTTTTGCACTGATTAACGTCAAGCTTGTAGCTATAAATAGCCCGACCCACATGCATTTCCATATCGCTTCAACGAACGCACTTGAAGAAAGATTCTCCTGAGAAAACATGGCTGCTGCATCAGCTCTATGGGCTCTTGTATTTGGTGTACTCGGTAGAAATTCTCTTCTCTTTGGAGTATTCTTTTATTTCTTTCGCCTGTACTTCATAAATTGCATCTTCATAACAACTTCAAATCATCATATACATATCATTCATAGTTTTCTACATGACAAATTTATGTATATATAAAAAAATATTTTTAAAGGACTAACAGTAATGCACTGTATCCTATCAAAACACCGACTAATAGTTGTAGCTGCCCAGAAAAATTTATGCTTGCTTTGTTATGGATACTCAAAATTTCTCTCGTTCGTTCTCTTCAATCTTTGCGGGTCGAACCGTGTTTCAAATGATCTTCTCACCTGTACTGGATGCTTCAATAATTTTATCGTACTCAATCATATAACCAATCATTTGCATGCATTTTTATGCAAAAAATAATTGCTAAAAGTTTCCACTTACATGATTACTTATGTATCATTGACTTTTTTGCAGGGAATATAATCTCTTTTGGGGTCTTTCTGTCTCCACTGTAAGTTTCATTCTTCATTTTTGATGAACAAAGGCAGGAAGCACCATAACATCAATCCTTATAAGCGTTGTGTTAAATTTCATTGCAGGCCTACTTTCTATCAAATTTACAAGAAAAAATCAACCCAAGGTTTCCAGTCTATTCCTTACGTGGTTGCTCTATTCAGTGCCATGCTATGGATATACTATGCATTTCTCAAATCCAATACCACCCTCCTCATCACTATCAACTCATTTGGGGTTTTCATTGAGACCATCTACCTTTGCTTCTTCCTGTTCTATGGGACAAAGAAGGCTAGGGTAACAAACATCTACTACCTAATTTCAAAGTTTAGCATTTCTCTTCTGTTCAAAAATCATGTCTGGAAAGGAGTTTTTGACTCATCGGTTTCCGATCATTTCGATCATGCAGGTGGACACAGTGAAGCTACTAGTGTTGTTCATAGCTTGTGGTTTTGGTCTTATCGTTCTCCTCACTCACTTCCTAGTGAAAGGATCAAGCCGTGCCCGTGTTGTGGGATGGACTTGCCTAGTTTTCTCTTTGTGCGTGTTCGTTGCCCCGTTGGGCATTGTGGTAAGTCCACAAGGAAAAGACATTGATTATTGCATATTCTTCTATAACTCCTTGCTGAAATTACACATTAACTAGCATATATAAAAATTTTTCCCGTATAAGGCTTGCACAATCCTCCCATATTGATAATTATCTATTGTCAACGTGTGATGCAGAGACAAGTTATACGAACCAAAAGCGTGGAGTACATGCCATTTGCTCTATCAGCTTTTCTCACATTGAGTGCTGTTGTGTGGTTCTTTTATGGTCTGCTAATAAAGGACATTAATGTAGCTGTAAGCATACTGAACCATCCAATCCATGGGTTTATATTCTATTGCCAATTTCCTTGTTTCGGTACATAAATTCTTACTCTTCTCTCTCATTATAGATTCCCAACGTTTTGGGGTTTGTCTTTGGTGTTCTTCAAATGGTGCTGTATCAAATGTACAGCAAGGCAGGCAAAGTTGTTAAGGAACAAAAGCTTCCTGAAGTACTTGCAGACCAAATTATTATTGTTGATGAGCACAAGCTTTCAGACAAAGCTGAACAAGTCATTGACATCGCAAAACTGGGTTCGACAGAGAAAATTCCGGTGGTTTTACGACGGGTTGATGATGCACTTGAGAAATGTAGAGATCAAGATCAAAATGTGGAAATGGAGTCTCAGATTAAGGTCGTTGTGTGATATTTTCAAATTTTATTAATTTTCTACCTCTTGTAACATTAATTTCATGTTTAAACACATGTTCTACTTTGTCAAACCTAATAAAGTGTAGTAATTTTTTCCTCCAAATTTCACCTTCCCACTAATGATGCCTTGAATTGGGCCCAAAGCCGGCGCTAATGCTCAATTCAATAGTTGAGACAAAAGAAGGATTAGATAAAAACAAAGGCATTTTCAATATCATAGTTAATATAAAATTAAATAAAGATAAATACCTTTTTATGGGAGAATAAGTACAAACAAGGGATGTTGTACTTCCTATAAAGGATTGAAATTCTACACTTCCATTGATCTTATGGACCTAATTGGATTCATTTTACTAGAAGACACACGCCATGTAGAGATAAAAATTTTGAGATGGACAAAATTTGTTATTGAATAGAAATGTAATAAACTTGATTAAGAGACGAATAGAGAAAGGATTTTAAAATACGAAATTAAAAACAAATTGAAGACGAAAAACTCATGTCTCTAAAGCAGTTGACTCTACTTTGTCTTGCCAATTAGAGAAGGCAAAATATGCAGTCTCAGATTAAGATCGCTGTATGATGTTTTGAAATTTTTTTGATTTGTTACCCTGTGTTACATTAATTTAAACCGATGTTCTACTTTGCCAAACCTAATAGAGTCTAGTAATTTCTCCACCCTCGCCCCCCGATTTTTACCTTCCCTTTAATGATGCCTTGAATTGGGGCCCAAAGGCTGCGCTAATGCTCAATTAAATAATTTAGGTCAGAGAATGATCATATAGAACAAGGCATACTCATTATCATACTTAACATATAACTAAATAAAGATTTGTACATAATTAATATATAACTAAATAAAGATGTATATCTTTTTATAGTAGAATATATAAATAAAGATATGTACCTTTTTATGGTAGAATAAGTCCGGGGGACGTTGGACTTCCTTGAAGGATTCCAATTCCACACTTACATTGGCCTTATGGACGTAATTGGATTTAATTGGGTTTCAATTCACTATAGGACACCAGCCATGTAGAGATAAAAATTTAGAGGTGAACAAAATCTATCTCCCAATAGAAACGTGTTAAACTTGAGTAAGAAAAGAATAGTAAAAGCGTTTTTGAAATACGAAACTAAAAACGAATTGGAGATGGAAAACGAATTCAGATACAACGTGCTGTTTTAAAATTTTATTAATTTTCTACCTCGTGTAACATTAATTTCACATTTAAACCTAATAACGTGTAGTCATTTTTCTCCTCCAAATTTCGCCTACCCACTAATGATGGCTTGAATTGGGGCCTAAAGCTGGCGCTAAGCTCAATTCATAGTTAAGACAAAAGAATGATAAGATAAAAACAAAGACATAATTATTATCATAGTTAACATAAAATTAAATAAAATATATAATTTTTATGCGAGAATAAGTGCAATCAAGGTACATCGAACTTCGTCAAAAGATTCAAATTCTACACTTGCACTGGGCTTATTGACCTAATTGGATTCAATTGGGTTTCAATTCACTACAGGACACCAGCTATGTAGAGATAAAAATTTAGAGGTGAACAAAATCTATCTCCTAATAGAAACATGATAAACTTGAGTAAGAAACGAATAGTAAAAGCTTTTTTAAAATATGAAACTAAAATCGAATTGTAGAGAGAAAACCCTTTTCTCTAAAGCAGTTGACTCTACTCTGTCTTGCCAACAAGGTGAAAATATAGAGACCATCTGGAGACCAAATGCAAAGCGTCTTTATTCTACGGCCAACGAGGCACGACAAGTCCATCTCAACAATTAGGACTAGCTAGAGACGCACTAGAGGCGAAAAAAGAAAGAAGTGTCGCTATATTATATTCACTCTGAGTCGAGTTAGCGACCGAACTTTTGGCTTCCATAGATAGATTGTGCTTCTAATTGAAGCTTAGTCGTCTTCTAAATATTGCGTCTCTATTTTCTCTCTATCTAGTGTAGAATGGAGACCAATTTTTCGTTTGTGTGTGTTATTGTGACCTTAGAGTCGAGCTGCCTGGAGAAGAAACATTATAACTCTATATTCTGGGGGCCAAGATTATAATGAACAATACATAAATTTATTTCTGTCTGAGTTCCATTTCTAAATGATCCCTAAGGTGGAAACAATTTATGTTGTCTACGTTCCAACTTTCAATTGGTATTATGCTTAAGTGGAAAGTTGTGAACTTTTGACTATTGATGTGAGGAATAAGCCAATATAATTATTTTAACTAATTTTCATGTTGATCCGAAGTGTTTATCATTGCAATTTTTGATAAGGACTTATTAGTGCACAAATGAACGGTTGACATGATTTAGGGTCTCAATCATCTCTTAATTTAAGTCAATTCTTTATAAAGTTTGACATGCTTGTTTATATATAATAGAATTTCATATCTAATGGTTTGATCAAAATTTTAATTGGTACAAGTTATAATTTCTGAGGAAAAAATAGACAATTTAATCCCTCTTATTATTATATTTAGACAATTCAAGACATCTCAATTCATTTTAACTTACTAATTCTCTATAGTTCTTATGACTGCTTACTGAATTCTTTTAGTGAAACACACACGGCTTTTGACTATTAAAAATACATGCAATACACATGTATAACTTTTTATGAGTAAAATAAGCATCATAACCCTTTTTCCCCTTTTTCCTCCACAGAAAACCAACCATGGACATTCCATGGTGGTTTTGTTGCCAAAAGCACAGCGAATTTTTAGGGGGATTGCTAATCACAGAATAATTTTATTAATACAAAATAAATTTTTGATAAATTTAACCTTTTATCTTTTTTATTTTTATTCTTTTCAAAATTTCAGTACGGTGGCATGCCAATGCCATCAATGATTTTTTCTGAGTGGTACCTTATAAAGGTTGGGTGCACCCCATTTTTTTGTTACTTTTTCCTTTTTTGTTTTATTTTTTAACAACAACAATAATTTATTATTTAATAAATATTATTTTATTAATTTTTAAAAATTTTAAATTATATATTAGAATTAGAATCACAATCCAATTTCAATCATTCAAAACCAATTAAAAATTTAGTTACAATCATTAGAAATCAATTGATAAGATTAATAGACTACCAATATTTGTCACTCACTTTTGTAATATTTGTCTAGTAGAAAATTGAGAATTCTTGTAAAAATACTTTCAAAATTTTTTCATAAACTCTCATTTTCAAATACTCTATCATTCTAAAACAAAAACCAACACAAAAATTTTAATAGTAATCAATAATAAATTTATTTAAGAGAATGATAACATTATTAACAAAGAAAGACTTTATTCAATAAAATAATTAAATAACCAAAGAATGAAATTAAAAAGTTAAAATAAAAAACTCATAAATAAATTAAAATAATTAAAAAAAATAAATAAAAAGAATTAATAAAGCGAATTAAGTAAAATAAATAAGTAAATACATAAATAATAAAAAATTGTAACCCTAAGGGCAAATCATGTAGTTTTGAGGAATGACAATAATCTCTAATTTGTATATTAATTGTGTGATAGGATTTTTGGTCAAAGAAGCTAGTCTCATCGCCTTAAAGCTATAGTGTTAAAGACAACTCAAATAAGCTCAAGTGATTGAAGAATGTAGAATGTGCCCAAGAAACTGAAGGCTTTGAAGACATTCTAGTGTAAGTTTGCTTTTGCTTAATAGGTCTATCTTGTAAACCCTACACTTCTAGCATTTGGAATCTAAGTAATACATGTGGCAGCACAACACTTTTTCTAACTTGGTTTTGAGCTTTGAAAGACTTTTATTAATCTTGACATGCAAAGTGCTTGATAACGACTTGTAGCTCAAAGTTCTTAATTGACTTAGCTTCAGTCAAAAATGATTTCTAACTTGTTGCAGTTGATTTTCAAATGAGTTGACAAAGTTTGAAAAAGTTTAGACTCCAATTTAGACACCTGAACTGTGTCTTGATTGCTGAATTTTCAAAAAAATTTGGACGATCAATTAGGATGACGAGGTCCAAATTTGGTTGACCAAATTACACTATTACTAGTCGTTATTTGAACATTGTAATTAAATTTCAAACCTTGTAAAAGTCATAGATTTTAGATTTTTTATAACTTTTGAACACTTGGACGGGTTTTATACTCCAATATCTTTAGAACATCAAAAAGTCTTCATTTATCTTGTGCTACATGTACTATTCAACATTCCAAAGATAAAAAGGTGAAGTGGTGCTAGCATTTGTCATTATCCACCAATTTTTTGGTAAACTCTTTCCTCATTCTCTCATCTATTTGTTTATTCAAAGTTTTCTTGAAGATACAAAACCTTTTTGGATAGGATGAACCTTGATTCTTGATTTGATAAAGAGGTTGTGGTGTAAAACTCTTGTTGGGTGAACCTCTTGTGTATTTGTGTGTGGATTAATATTATAGTTGCGTTGATTGAAATCCTTGAATGTGAGCTCGAGATAGTGGATGTAGATCTTGAAGAGATCGAACCACTATAAATTGGTTCTGTTCTTTGCACTTCTTGCTTTACATATTTATTTATTGATCTCACTCAATTTTCTTTGATAAGTTGTTAGCATTTATTGTTGTCATTAAAGTGCTATTTACCTTTCAACCACTCTTTATCAAGGTCTCATAAATATTTGGAGTTTTAGTCATCTTAAACAAAATTTTCAAAAAGGAAAAGATTTTGAAAATTAGCCAAAGACTAATTTACCCCACTCTTAGATCTTTTAATTGGTATCAGAGCAAAAGTTTCTTTTTGCAGTTTAACACCAAGATGTTAAGATCTTATGGCAAGTTTTTCAAGCCTACCTTATTTGGAAGGATCTTCCACAAATAGACCTCATTTGTTTGGTGGAATAAATTATAATTTTTGGAAGCATCTATATTTGTTCTATCAACTTTGATTTTGTGAAGCATTACTAAGAAAGGTGTTAGACCTAAGGGTAAATTATGTAGTTTTGATTAATGACAAATATTGATGAGGACTAAAATGTTTGATTATTGTGTGATAGGTTCTGTAAATTGAGAAGTATAGAGTCTCATTGCTTTGAAGCAAAAGTTCAAGAACAACTTCATTTAAGCAAGTATTTGAAGTTTGAAGAATGTTGTTCTAAAGATGATCAAAAGGCATTGAAGACTTGAAGTGTAGATTGCATTTAACTTTTAGGTAAATTTCTATGTAAACTCTACACTTGCATGTCTTGGTTATCATTGAATGCATAAGAGAGCATAAAAATATTGAATGAATTTTTTTATAAGATATGTTTGTAAACTTCATATGTTCATGTTTTTCAAGCTTAAATATAGTTAAATAAGTTTTCTATATATATCAAATGTTTTTCAAACTCATTGAAGTTATATCTCAAATGATTTTACAAAGTTTGAAAATGCTTTCAAAAAATTCGGTCGTCCGAATTTTGTAGCAAAAGTTTGCTACTATTCTTCCAGAGAAATTCGGAAGAAGATTCGGACGCAGCCAAAAAATTCGGTCGTCCGAATTTTTGGCCTTCAGCATGGTCACTGTTCTTCCAGAAAAATTCGGAAGAAGATTCGGACGCAGCAAAAAATTCGGTCGTCCGAATTTTTGTTCTCAGCATGGTTACTATTCATCCAGAGAAATTCAGACGAAGATTCGGACGCAGCCAAGAAATTCGGTCGTCCGAATTTTCTGAAACTAGCCGTTACTAGCCGTTTTATGAACGTTTTAACAGATTTTCAAATTCTATAAAAGCTATAAACATGCAAATTTTTGTAACTCTTGAAATCTTGAAAACTCCAAGCATTCAAAAGCATTTAGCAAACATTTCTTAAGCTCTCTTATGTCTTGTGCATTCAATTGATCAATCCAAAGACATCAAAGTATGAAGGTGCAAATTTGTGTAATATCTACCATCAAGTGGTAACTTCTACACATTCTTCTTTACTTATTCAATTGTGTTGATCTACTAGCTCTAGCAAGGTTATCTTGATAACATAAAACCCTTTAGGTAAGGGTGATCATTGAAAGTGTGATTCAAGGTTGTTTAAGATATAAAACCATTGTTTGTGGTGAGCCTTGTATTGTAGACATTACTAGAAGAGGTTGTGAGTGTAAAACCATAGTTTGGTGAACCTCTCTTGTAATTTGTAAACCTGAGCAATTAGTAGATTTGTTGAAATCCTTTAGTGTGAGCTTAAGGTAGTGGACGTAGATCTTGAGGATCGAACCACTATAAATTGTTTGAGTTCCTTGCTATTGCTTTCATTACTGCATTGCTATCAATTATCTATAATTAGCTTACATAACCTGTTCTTGGTCTAAACGCATAAAAGGTTTAAGTTTGCGAAAATTATCCAAATACCTAATTCACCACCCCTCTTAAGTATTTCAATTGGTATCAGAGCTAGAACTTCTGTGTGTGGTTTAACAACCTAGAAGACAAAGATCATATGGCTAATATGTCAAACGTACCTTACCTAGAAGGATCTTCCACAAATAGACCACCTTTGTTTAATGGAACAAATTACACTTTCTGGAAATCTAGAGTTAAAATCTATATTTGTTCTATTAATTTTGATTTGTGAACATAATTGAGAAAGGTCCTTATGTCCCAATGAAAATGAGTGCTGATGGAATAACCTCAGTACCCAAATCCACTGATGAATTTGATGAGCATGATTCTAAGAAAATGACTTTAAATTTTCAAGCCATGAATATATTAAGTTGTGCTTTAGATGTAACTGAATACAATAGAGTTAGTGGATGTGATTCTGCTCATGACATGTGGAGATTACTTCAAATTACACATGAAGGTACTAATCAAGTTAAAGAATCTAAACTTGCCATGCTAGTTAGAGATTATGAACTGTTTACCATGAAACAAGGTGAAAATATTAGTGATATGTTTACAAGATTTACTAACATTTTCAATGGCTTAAAAGCTTATGGTAAAAGCTATACTATGGGAGAGCAAAATAGAAAAAATTTTAGATGCTCTACCAAAAATCTCGGCAGCCTAAAAACACTTGCCATTGAGGAATCCAAGGATTTGAAGACTCTTCCACTTGAAAGAGCTTATTGGATCTCTCACTGACTCATGAAATGAAGATGAAACGGCTAAATGACAAGGAGGATGAAGAAAAGGGAAGAAAAGGAGTAGTGCTTAATGCCTCAAACAACTTGAGTGAACAAGAACAATCTTCAAGTGAAGAAGAAGGAGGAAACAGTGGAGAAGAAGAAATTGCAATGGCAGATGAAGAAATTCAAGAGATTCTACAAAAAGGAATTTCTCAAGAAAGGAAGAAAGCCAGTCAAGAAGAGTGGACAATCTTCATCATATAAACCTCAATGCTTTGAATGCAAGAGTACTGAGCATCTTATTGCTGATCTGTCCCGAGTGTTGGAAAGGGAAAAAGAAAGCAAAAACAGAAGAAATCGCCAAGAAAGGAAAAGGACTAGCTGGAACATGGGATCAACAGGAAAGTGAGGATGAAAGTGAAGGAAAGGCCAACATATGCTTCATGGCCATTGATGATGAGGTACAATCTTCACCCTCTATCTCAAATGTATATGATGATGATATTGATTCTAGTGATCTTATTGTTGAGTTATATGAAGAATTTAAAAAGGCTTCAAAAAGAAATAAGGAAATGAAACTCAAAATAAATGATTTATCTAATGAGAATTCAAAATTATGTGTTGAAAATGGAAAACTTCTTGAAACCATTAGTTGCATTGCTATTGAAAAAGAAGTTTTGAATACAACTATACAAAACATATCTTTTGAAAACAAAAAGCTTTGCACTAGAATTATTTCTCTTGAGTCAATGATAAAAGATCATGAGCTTCTAAAAAGTAGATTAATGATCTAACTTTATGCATTGAGAGATTTACAAATGGAAGGGAAAATTTGAATAAATTACTTGGATATCAAAGACCTTCATTTGTAAAACATGGTCTTGGTTTTACTCATGATTATTCTGCTCCAAAACAGAGAAAATCTTTTGTTAAAGAATCTTATCATTCTAGATCACATATTTGCTGCACTTATTGTGGTAAACATGGACACAAGGTTTCTAGATGTTTTGTCAAAAGAAAAGTAGAAAGTGGTGTCAAAACTATTTGGAAAGTCAAAGAAACTTTTACTAACCCCTTGGACCCAAGAAAATATGGGTACCAAAAATCACCCTTTCAAATTTGATATAGGTACAATTTGTCTCAAGATCAAGTGCCACAAAATGGTTCCTTGACAGTGGATGCTCAAGGCACATGACTGAAAATGCATCACTTGTTAGTGAACTTCAAACTACAAGTGAAGGTTTTGTCACATTTGGAGATAAGAAGAAAGGGAAAATACTTGGAATAGGTAACATTGGTAAAGGTTCTTTCCCTCTTATCAAGAAAGTATTACTTATTGAAGATTTAAAGTATAATTTACTGAGTATTAGTCAATTATGTGATAATGGATGCAAAGTAGAGTTTAAATGTGATGCTTGTACTATTCTTGACAATGCAAGTAACAAACCTATCTTTGTTGCTAAAAGAGTTGGTAATGTATATGTGTTGTATCTTGATGAGCTTATTACAAATGATATTAAATGTCTTGCCATTCATGACAATGATGGATTTTTATGGCATAGAAGATTAGGACATGTAAGCATGGATTTATTAAACAAACTTTCTACACAAGAGCTGGTGAGAGGATTACCTAAATTGCATTTTGATAAAACTCACCTCTGTGATGCTTGTCAATATGGAAAACAATCAAAAACATCTTTTAAACCAAAGAAAATGGTTTCTACTACAAAACCTCTTGAACTAATTCATATGGATTTATTTGGACCTATGAGGACTACTAGTCTTGGTGGTAAAATCTATGCTTATGTGATTGTTGATGATTTTTCAAGATTTACATGGGTAATCTTCTTAGCACAAAAAGATGAAACATTTCATGAATTTTCAAAACTCTTCAAAAAGGTTCAAACCTCTCTTGATTGCAAACTGATTTCTATTAGAAGTGATAATGGAAGAGAATTTTGTAACCAAGACTTTACAAAATTTTGTGATGAATATGGTATTACTCACAATTTTTCAGTTGCCAAAACACCTCAACAAAATGGTGTTGTTGAAAGGAAAAACAGAACCTTACAAGAAATGGCTAGATCAATGCTTTGTGAAAACTCATTACCAAAGTATTTTTTGAAATGAAGCTCATAACACAGACTTGTTATATCATGAACAGAGTTTTACTAAGACCTTTTATAAGAAAAAACACCTTTTGAACTTTTTATTTGACAAAACTCCATCAATTGTCTATTTCAAAGTTTTTGGTTGCAAATGCTTCATTTTAAACACTAGCAACTATCTTGGTAAATTTGATAGAAAATCGGATGAAGGAATTTTTTCTTGGTTATTCATCATATAAAAAAGGCATATAGAGTTTATAATAAAAAGAACATTGTGTGTTGAAGAAACTATTCATGTAACCTTTGATGAATCTAACATTTATCTTCAAAGAGGAAATGAAGATGACACGAGTACATCAATGGTTGAAAATCATACTCAACACCAAGCACCCACAATGGAAGATCATGCCAAAGAAGAAGAAATAATGGAGCAAGAACAAGATGGTCAATCAAGAAATGATCAAGAACTTCCAAAAGATATCACATATGCAAAAGGTAATCCTAAGGAGCAAATCATTGGTGATGTCTCTCAAGGGGTAAAAACAAGGCGGTATTTTATTGATAACTTTTCTCTTTTGTCTCATATTGAACCAAAAAATATTGATGATGCATTGTGTGATAATTTCTGGATTATTGCTATGGAAGAAGAACTAAATCAATTTGAAAGAAATAAAGTTTGGTCTCTTGTTCCTAGACCTCATGATCATTCTGTTATTGGTACAAAATGGGTTTTTAGAAATAAGTTAAATGAACTAGGAGAAGTAGTTAGAAATAAAGCTAGACTTGTTGCTCAAGGTTTCAACCAAGAAGAAGGCATTGACTATGATGAGACCTTTGCTCCAGCAGCCAGATTAGAATCTATAAGAATACTTTTAGCATTTGCTTGCTTTAAAGGTTTTAAACTTTTTCAAATGGATGTTAAAAGTGCTTTCCTAAATGGTTTTATTGAAGAAGAGGTTTATGTAGAACAACCTCCTGGTTTTATCCATGAAAAATTTCCAAATTATGTGTATAAGCTAACCAAAGCTCTATATGGACTGAAACAAGCTCCAAGATCTTGGTATGAAAGATTAAGTGATTTTCTTCTAACAAAAGGTTTTACTAAAGGAAAAGTAGACACAACTCTTTTTATTAAAACATCTTCTAAAAATGATATTTTGCTTGTACAAATCTATGTTGATGATATTATTTTTGGTTCTACTAATATTTATCTTTGTGAAGAGTTTGCTAAAATTATGCAAAATGAATTTGAGATGAGCATGATGGGAGAACTAAGTTTCTTCCTTGGACTACAAATTAAGCAAACCAAGGATGGAGTCTTCATCAATCAAGAAAAATATACTAAGGAGCTACTGAAAAGGTTTGGAATGGATCAAGCAAAAGGAATAAGTACTCCTATGAGTTCATCAACTAAACTTGACAAAGATGAGAAAGGTAAAAGTATTGATGAGAAATTGTATAGAGGTATGATTGGAAGTTTACTCTATCTCACTGCTAGTAGACCAGACATTATGTTTGCTGTTTGCTTGTGTGCTAGATTCCAATCATGTCCTAAAGAATCTCATCTAATTTCTGTCAAATGAATATTTCGTTATTTGATTGACACATATGACTATGGTCTTTGGTTTTCTAAAACTTCATCTTTTGAACTTATTGGATATTCGATCTCTGACTATCTTTGTATGTAAAGTTGAGCGTAAAAGTACAAGTGGTCATTGTCAATTTCTTGGTAGTTGTCTAGTGTCTTGGTTTAGTAAAAAGCAGGCTTGTGTATCTTTATCCACAGCTGAAGCAGAATACATAGCTGCAGGAAGTTGTTGTGCACAATTATTATGGATGCAACATACTTTACTTGATTATGGTCTTAAATTTAAGTGTGTGCCTATACTATGTGATAATACTAGTGCTATCAATTTGAGCATTAATCCTATTCAACATTCTAGGACAAAGCATATAGAAATAAAACATCATTTCATTCGTGATCATGTGATTAAGAAAGATATATGCTTAGAACATGTAAATACAAATGATCAAATTGCTGACATATTTACAAAGCCTTTGGCTGAGGAAAGGTTTAATCACCTAAGAAGACTCTTAGGAATTTCAAAATTCAATGACTAATGTGTGTATTAATGTTGTGATGAAAACAGAGATTTACTGATCAAAAAATTCGGACGCAGAACAGAAAATTCGGTCGACCGAATTTTCTGAACCAGAGAGACAGAAACTTTCGACCGAAAATTCGGACGCAGAGCTAAAATTCGGTCGTCCGAATTTTGCGGATGCATCCCTTTAAATGAAAATCGAACGGTTTCTTCCAAACATTACAACTTCCGAATTTTAAATCCTTTCAAAACCTCTCATACCCATTCACGTCCGAATCAAAATCTCTTCAAATCCACACACTCTCATCCCGATTTGCATTTATTCTTAAACTTCTAAGCCCTAATTTCATACAAAAAACAAACCCTTCTCAAGAGAAATAGTGAAGCTCAATGATGAAATCTCAGTGATGAGAGCTTCCTTTATGTGTTAAATTGTTAATCTCATTTTCATTGACCCCATCTTTGACTGATGACAAAAGGGGGAGAAAAATGAGGAATGATAAAATGTGTGAAAAACTGCTAATGTGTGAAAAACTGCTCTATGGGGTGAGATAATGAATTTTTCTGCATATGAATTTTTTCTTATATGCATGTTTTCTGAGTCTTATGTCTCAATCCTATAGATGTTTTCTATGTGTTTTCTGTAAATGAATAACTTGCTCTTGAATTGTTACTTTATGAAAACTCTATGAAAACATTTGAATGCATGAGCTATAACTTGTTACCAAAAAGTATTCTATTGTTGTTCAAATTGATCTAAATCTATCTTAATCTCTTCTATTATGTTTGAACAACCTTAGGCATTCATTATATTGAAGTTATTATAGTTTTGGACTTAAGATTTAAAAATTCGGATGCAAGATCAAAAAAATTCGGATGCATGTTCTGAAATTCGGATGCATGCATATTTTGTTGCCAAAATGTGCTCTATTGTTGTTCAAATTGATTCAAACTGGTTTTAATCTCTTCCTCTATGTTTGAACAACCTTAGGAAAGCTTATTCTCAAAATTTTAAGCTTTCATTTAACCTATTTTAAAATTCGGACTTGATATGTCAAAATTCGGATGCATAGCATCTCAAGTCCAAACTTGTTGAAAAATGAGCACAATCTAAGGGGGAGCATTGTTAAACTTTTACAACCTTTAAAACCTCTCTTAGAATCTTTTCTTAATGCTTAAATGCTATATCTTCTATCCTAGTAGTTGGAAGGAAGGAGGTTAATGGAGGTTGGTTGGGTCATAGGCTCATATTGAGCCTTTTGTATGTCAATGTGCTAAATTGATTATTTTTCTATCATTGACATTAATACTTCTATGTACTACATTGTTTTAATCTATCACATTTTGCATCAAAGTTTGTCATCATCAAAAAGGGGGAGATTGTTAGCCCTAAGGGCAAATTATGTAGTTTTGATTAATGACAAATATTGATGAGGACTAAAATGTTTGATTATTGTGTGATAGGTTACGTAGAATTGAGAAGTATAAAGTCTCATTGCTTTGAAGCAAAAGTTCAAGAACAACTTCATTTAAGCAAGTATTTGAAGTTTGAAGAATGTTGTTCTAAAGATGATCAAAAGGCATTGAAGACTTGAAGTGTAGAGTGCATTTAACTTTTAGGTAAATTTCTATGTAAACTCTACACTTGCATGTCTTGGTTATCATTGAATGCATAAGAGAGCATAAAAATAGTCTTATGATCTTAAAAGTCTTTGAATGAATCTTTTTATAAGATATGTTTGTAAATTTCTATTAATGCTGTGATGAAAACAGAGATTTTTTTATCAAAAATTCGGACGCAGGACAGAAAATTCGGTCGACCGAATTTTCTGAACTGAAGAGACAGAAACTTTCGACCGAAAATTCGAACGCAGACCTGAAATTCGGTCGTCCGAATTTTACGGATGCATCCTTTAAATGAAAATCAAACGGTTTCTTCCAAACATTACAACTTCTGAATTTTATATCCTTTCAAAACCTCTCATACCCATTCACGTCCGAATCAAAATCCCTTCAAATCCACACATTCTCATTCCAATTTGCCTTCATTTTTGAACTCCTAACCCTAAATTCTTACAAAAAATTCAGAACCTCTCAACAGAAACATATCAATGGTGAGAACAAAGAGGCCTAACGTTGAGAAAGGTAAGGGAAAGGCTAAAGAAGGAAATGAAGATCCAATCCTCAACCAACCCAGAAGAATTCGAATTCCTCAAACCTTATCTGGGGTTGACAGGTTTGTCTCCATAAAAGCCACTCATGAATTTAATGAATGGAATAAGAATAGCAGAAAGATTATTCCTGGATATAAGGTGGATGCTGATAAACTGTCTAGCATGGATATGGTTCTATCTTATTTCAATGATGTTGGCTGGAGTAGTTTGCTATTTATTAATGAAGATTTTTATCCTACTTTGATATATGAATTCTATGCAAACCTAAAGGAAGAAAGAATTGAGACTGTTGGGGATAATAGGATACAATGGTATTCAACTAGAGTATCCCAAGTTGATATTGAATTTAGTGAAGCCGTGATTAACAGAATTTGTGGGGTAGGTGACAATGGGGCTAGATATTATGCACCCTCAATGCATTGCTATGATCGTGAACTCTTTACATATGATAGATTTGAACAAGCTTTTACCAATGGAAGAGAGTTTAGATGTATAAAAGAAAGGAAAATCAAGAATTTGGATGCTAGAGGTAGAGTATTGCATCATATGGTAACTACTATGATTGTTCCTAACTTTGGACATAAATCATCAGTAGGAAATATGCATATGGTATTAATGTTGGCACTGCATGAACAGAGAAGATTGAACTTTGGATATATAGCCTTAAGACACATGATTACTGCTAGAAAAACAGTAACCAAGACATTCCCTTTTGGAAGGCTATTGACAAAGATCTTTAAGCATTTTAAGATTAAACTCCCAGCAAGAGGGCAAGCCTTTAAAAGTGGAGAAATATACACTGATGAATCCCTTAAGAGAATGCAGCTTATTCTTGATGATGATGGGGTATGGAAAACAAAAAGAGAATCCTCTCCAAAAAGGTTAGGAAAAGAAGAAAAGACCGAAAGTGTAGAAGAGGAAGTAGAGAAGGATGAAGATGAGGAAGATGAGGAAGAGACCCTTGCAAGAGAAATGAAAACAAAGAGGAAGCATGATACCTCAAGTAAGGGGGAGCAACCACCAACAAAAAGAAGAGTAGTTGAAGAAGAAACTGAAGTTGAGTCAAGGGGTGAAGGAATAACTATAGGTGACACCATAATAGCCAAAGCATTCCAAGAAGCCTTGAACAATAAAGTCAAGGAAATGGAGAAGATGTATAAGTTCTTTGAATCATTTGCTCCAATGGTTCTAGGAAAATTAGATGGACTAGAGAGTAGAGTGAAACACATTGAGGAAATCTTAATGAGAAATACTCAAAGTGGCGAAGGACCCTCTAGGCCTCAAGATAGAAATGAGGAAGATGATGATAAAGAGGAAGATAAGAAGGACAAAGATGATGACAGTGATGATGGGGATGATCAAGGAGGAAATGATGAGACAGTGGCAGAACAAGAAGAAGAAGAAGAAGAACGTGTACATGAAGAACCACAAGAGGCAGGAAGCCAAGTAGCTCAAGCTGAAATTGTCTCACCATCACACATTTCATTCAGCCAAGAAAGAGTGAAGCACTTGGCCATCAAGAAAGGGATTAGCAGAGCCTCTTCATCAATATCACAAGACTAAGCATCTCTTCCATTCTATTTACTGCTTTAAGTTATTTAAATTTTTAGTTATGCATCTAATGTTATAATCTTCTTCAGTATTTTTCTTGCATCTTATGTAATAGTGAAGCTCAATGATGAAATCTCAGTGATGAGAGCTTCCTTTATGTGTTAAATTGTTAATCTCATTTTCATTGACCCCATCTTTGACTGATGACAAAAGGGGGAGAAGAAATGAGGATGACAAAATGTGTGAAAAACTGCTGTATGGGATGAGATAATGAATTTTATGTATGCATGTTTTCTGAGTCTTATGTCTCAATCCTATAGATGTTTTCTGTGTGTTTTCTGTAAATGAATAACTTGCTCTTGAACATTTGAATGCATGAGCTATAACTTGTTGCCAAAAAGTATACTATTCAAATTGATCTAAATCTGTTTTAATCTCTTCTATTATGTTTGAACAACCTTAGGCATTCATTATATTGAATTTATTACAGTTTGGACTTAAGATTTAAAAATTCGGATGCAAGATCAAAAAATTCGGATGCATGTTCTGAAATTCGGATGCATGCATATTTTGTTGCCAAAATGTTCTCTATTATTGTTCAAATTGATTCAAACTTGTTTTAATCTCTTCCACTATGTTTGAACAACTTTAGGAAAGATTATTTTCAAAAATTGAAGCTTTTATTTCACTTATTTTTTCAATTCGGATTTGATATGTCAAAATTCAGATGCATAGCATCTCAAGTCCAAACTAGTTGAAAAATGAACACAATCTAAGGGGGAGCAATGTTAATCTTTTCTGACCTTTAATACCTCTCTTAGAAGTTGTCTTAATGATTAAATGCTATATCTTCTATCCTAGTAGTTGGAAGGAAGGAGGTTAATGGAGGTTGGTTGGGTCATAGGCTCATATTGAGCCATTTGAATGTCAATGTGCTAAATTGGTTATCTTCTATCATTGACATCAATACTTCTTTGCACTACATTGTTTAAATCCATCACATTTTGCATCAAAGTTTGTCATCATCAAAAAGGGGGAGATTGTTAGCCCTAAGGGTAAATCATATAGTTTTGATAAATGACAAATATTGATGAAGACTAATATGTTTGAATATTGTGTGATAGGATTTGTAAACAAAGAAGTATGAAGTCTCATTGCTTTGAAGCAAAAGTTCAAGAACAACTTCAGTTAAGCAAAGTATTTGGAGTTTGAAGAATGTTGTTCTAAAGATGATCAAAAGGCATTGAAGACTTGAAGTGTAGAGTGCATTTAACTTGTAGGTAAATTTCTATGTAAACTCTACACTTGTATGTCTTGGTTATCATTGAATGCATAAGAGAGCATAAAAAGAATCTTATGATCTTAAAAGGCTTTGAATGAATCTGTTTATGAAATATGTTAGTAAACTTCATATGTTCTTGTTTTTCAAGCTTATATATGGTTAAATAAGTTTTCTATACATATCAAATGTTTTTCAAACTCATTGAAGTTATATCTCAAATGATTTTACAAAGTTTGAAAATGCTTTCAAAAAATTCGGACGATCGAATTTTTGGTCTTCAGCATGGTCACAGTTCTTCCAAAAAATTTGGACGAAGTTTTCGGACGCAGAAAAAAATTCGGTCGTCCGAATTTTTGTTCTCAGCATGGTTCCTATTCATCCAGAGAAACTTTCGGTCTTGGAGTTTTGGAGTTTTCAAGAGTTACAAAAATTTGCATGTTTATAGCTTTTATAGAATTTGAAAATCTGTTAAAACGTTCATAAAACGGCTAGTAACGGCTAGTTTCAGAAAATTCGGACGACCGAATTTCTTGGCTGCGTTCGAATCTTCGTCCGAATTTCTCTGGATGAATAGTAACCATGCTTTGAGAACAAAAATCGGACGACCGAAATTTTTTTGTTGCGTCCGAATCTTCTTCCGAATTTTTTCCCGGAAGAACAGTGACTATGCTTTGAAGGCCAAAAATTTCGGACGACCGAATTTTTTTGGGTCTGCGTCCAATCTTCTTTTCGAATTTCTTCGGAAGAATAGTAGCAAACTTTTGCTACAAAATTGGACGATCGAATTTTTTTGAAAGCATTTTCAAACTTTGTAAAATCATTTGAGATATAACTTCAATGAGTTTGAAAAACATTTGATATATATAGAAAACTTATTTAACTATATTTAAGCTTGAAAAACATGAACATATGAATTTTACAAACATATCTTATAAAAAGATTCATTCAAAGACTTTTAAGATCATAAGACTATTTTTATGCTCTCTTATGCATTCAATGATAACCAAGACATGCAAGTGTAGAGTTTACATAGAAATTTACCTAAAAGTTAAATGCACTCTACACTTCAAGTCTTCAATGCCTTTTGATCATCTTTAGAACAACATTCTTCAAACTTCAAATACTTGCTTAAATGAAGTTGTTCTTGAACTTTTGCTTCAAAGCAATGAGACTTTATACTTCTCAATTTACAGAACCTATCACACAATAATCAAACATTTAGTCCTCATCAATATTTGTCATTAATCAAAACTACATAATTTGCCCTTAGGGCTAACAATCTCCCCCTTTTTGATGATGACAAACTTTGATGCAAATGTGATAGATTAAAACAATGTAGTACATAGAAGTATTAATGTCAATGATAGAAAAAATAACCAATTTAGCACATTGATATACAAAAAGGCTCAATATGAGCCTATGACCCAACCAACCTCCATTAACCTCCTTCCTTCCAACTACTAGGATAGAAGATATAGCATTTAAGCATTAAGAAAAGATTCTAAGAGAGGTTTTAAAGGTTGTAAAAGTTTAACAATGCTCCCCCTTAGATTGTGCTCATTTTTCAACAAGTTTGGACTTGAGATGCTATGGCATCCGAATTTTGACATATCAAGTCCGAATTTTAAAATAGGTTAAATGAAAGCTTAAAATTTTGAGAATAAGCTTTCTAAGGTTGCTCAAACATAGAGGAAGAGATTAAAACCAGTTTGAATCAATTTGAACAACAATAGAGCACATTTTGGCAACAAAATATGCATGCATCCGAATTTCAGAACATGCATCCGAATTTTTTTGATCTTGCATCCGAATTTTTAAATCTTAAGTCCAAAACTATAATAACTTCAATATAATGAATGCCTAAGGTTGTTCAAACATAATAGAAGAGATTAAGATAGATTTAGATCAATTTGAACAACAATAGAATACTTTTTGGTAACAAGTTATAGCTCATGCATTCAAATGTTTTCATAGAGTTTTCATAAAGTAACAATTCAAGAGCAAGTTATTCATTTACAGAAAACACATAGAAAACATCTATAGGATTGAGACATAAGACTCAGAAAACATGCATATAAGAAAAAATTCATATGCAGAAAAATTCATTATCTCACCCCATAGAGCAGTTTTTCACACATTAGCAGTTTTTCACACATTTTATCATTCCTCATTTTTCTCCCCCTTTTGTCATCAGTCAAAGATGGGGTCAATGAAAATGAGATTAACAATTTAACACATAAAGGAAGCTCTCATCACTGAGATTTCATCATTGAGCTTCACTATTTCTCTTGAGAAGGGTTTGTTTTTTGTATGAAATTAGGGCTTAGAAGTTTAAGAATAAATGCAAATCGGGATGAGAGTGTGTGGATTTGAAGAGATTTTGATTCGGACGTGAATGGGTATGAGAGGTTTTGAAAGGATTTAAAATTCGGAAGTTGTAATATTTGGAAGAAACCGTTCGATTTTCATTTAAAGGGATGCATCCGCAAAATTCGGACGACCGAATTTTTAGCTCTGCGTCCCGAATTTTCGATCGAAAGTTTTCGTCTCTTCGGTTCGGAAAATTCGGTCGACCGAATTTTTCTGCTCACAGCGTCCGAATTTTTTGATCGAGTAAATCTCTGCTTTTCATCACAACATTAATACACACATTAGTCATTGAATTTTGAAATTCCTAAGAGTCTTCTTAGGTGATTAAACCTTTTCTCAGCCAAAGGCTTTGTAAATATGTCAGCAATTTGATCATTTGTATTTACATGTTCTAAGCATATATCTTTCTTAATCACATGATCACGAATGAAATGATGTTTTATTTCTATATGCTTTGTCCTAGAATGTTGAATAGGATTAATGCTCAAATTGATAGCACTAGTATTATCACATAGTATAGGCACACACTTAAATTTAAGACCATAATCAAGTAAAGTATGTTGCATCCATAATAATTGTGCACAACAACTTCCCTGCAGCTATGTATTCTGCCTCAGTTTGTGGATAAAGATACACAAGCCTCGCTTTTTACTAAACCAAGACACTAGACAACTACCAAGAAATTGACAATGACCACTTGTACTTTTACGCTCAACTTTACATCCAAACGATAGTCAGCATCGGAATATCCAATAAGTTCAAAAGATGAAGTTTTAGAAAACCAAAGACCATAGTCATATGTGTCAATCAAATAACGAAATATTCATTTGATGTAAATTAGATGAGATTCTTTAGGACATGATTGGAATCTAGCACACAAGCAAACAGCAAACATAATGTCTGGTCTACTAGCAGTGAGATAGAGTAAACTTCCAATCATACCTCTATACAATTTCTCATCAATACTTTTACCTTTCTCATCTTTGTTAAGTTTAGTTGATGAACTCATAGGAGTACTTATTCCTTTTGCTTGATCCATTCCAAACCTTTTCAGTAGCTCCTTAGTATATTTTTCTTGATTGATGAAGACTCCATCCTTGGTTTGCTTAATTTGTAGTCCAAGGAAGAAACTTAGTTCTCCCATCATGCTCATCTCAAATTCATTTTGCATAATTTTAGCAAACTCTTCACAAAGATAAATATTAGTAGAACCAAAAATAATATCATCAACATAGATTTGTACAAGAAAAATATCATTTTTAGAAGATGTTTTAATAAAAAGAGTTGTGTCTACTTTTCCTTTAGTAAAAGCTTTTGTTAGAAGAAAACCACTTAATCTTTCATACCAAGATCTTGGAGCTTGTTTCAGTCCATATAGAGCTTTGGTTAGCTTATACACATAATTTGGAAATTTTTCATGGATAAAACCAGGAGGTTGTTCTACATAAACCTCTTCTTCAATAAAACCATTTAGGAAAGCACTTTTAACATCCATTTGAAAAAGTTTAAAACCTTTAAAGCAAGCAAATGCTAAAAGTATTCTTATAGATTCTAATCTGGCTGCTGGAGCAAATGTCTCATCATAGTCAATGCCTTCTTCTTGGTTGAAACTTTGAGCAACAAGTCTAGCTTTATTTCTAACTACTTCTCCTAGTTCATTTAACTTATTTCTAAAAACCCATTTTGTACCAATAACAGAATGATCATGAGGTCTAGGAACAAGAGACCAAACTTTATTTCTTTCAAATTGATTTAGTTCTTCTTCCATAGCAATAATCCAGAAATTATCACACAATGCATCATCAATATTTTTTGGTTCAATATGAGATAAAAGAGAAAAGTTATCAATAAAATACCGCCTTGTTTTTACCCCTTGAGAGACATCACCAATGATTTGCTCCTTAGGATGACCTTTTGCATATGTGATATCTTTTGGAAGTTCTTGATCATTTCTTGATTGACCATCTTGTTCTTGCTCCATTATTTCTTCTTCTTTGGCATGATCTTCCATTGTGGGTGCTTGGTGTTGAGTATGATTTTCAACCATTGATGTACCTGTGTCATCTTCATTTCCTCTTTGAAGATAAATGTTAGATTCATCAAAGGTTACATGAATAGTTTCTTCAACACACAATATTCTTTTATTATAAACTCTATATGCCTTTTTATATGATGAATAACCAAGAAAAATTCCTTCATCTGATTTTCTATCAAATTTACGAAGATAGTTGCTAGTGTTTAAAATGAAGCATTTGCAACCAAAAACTTTGAAATAGAAAATTGATGGAGTTTTGTCAAATAAAAGTTCAAAAGGTGTTTTTCTTATAAAAGGTCTTAGTAAAACTCTGTTCATGATATAACAAGCTGTATTTACAGCTTCAGCCCAAAAATACTTTGGTAATGAGTTTTCACAAAGCATTGATCTAGCCATTTCTTGTAAGGTTCTATTTTTCCTTTCAACAACACCATTTTGTTGAGGTGTTTTGGCAGCTGAAAAATTGTGAGTAATACCATATTCATCACAAAATTTTGTAAAGTCTTGGTTACAAAATTCTCTTCCATTATCACTTCTAATAGAAATCAGTTTGCAATCAAGAGAGGTTTGAACCTTTTTGAAGAGTTTTGAAAATTCATAAAATGTTTCATCTTTTTGTGCTAAGAAGATTACCCATGTAAATCTTGAAAAATCATCAACAATCACATAAGCATAGCTTTTACCACCAAGACTAGTAGTCCTCATAGGTCCAAATAAATCCATATGAATTAGTTCAAGAGGTTTTGAGGTAGAAACCATTTTCTTTGGTTTAAAAGATGTTTTTGATTGTTTTCCATATTGACAAGCATCACAGAGATGAGTTTTATCAAAATGCAATTTAGGTAATCCTCTCACCAGCTCTTGTGTAGAAAGTTTGTTTAAAAAATCCATGCTTACAAGTCCTAATCTTCTATGCCATAAAAATCCATCATTGTCATGAATGGCAAGACATTTAATATCATTTGTAATAAGCTTATCAAGATACAACACATATACATTACCAACTCTTTTAGCAACAAAGATAGTTTTGTTACTTGCATTGTCAAGAATAGTACAAGTATCACATTTAAACTCTACTTTGCATCCATTATCACATAATTGACTAATACTCAGTAAATTATACTTTAAACCTTCAATAAGTAATACTTTCTTGATAAGAGGGAAAGAACCTTTACCAATGTTACCTATTCCAAGTATTTTCCCTTTCTTCTTATCTCCAAATGTGACAAAACCTTCATTTGTAGTTTGAAGTTCACTAACAAGTGATGCATTTCCAGTCATATGCCTTGAGCATCCACTGTCAAGGAACCATTTTGTGGCACTTGATCTTGAGGCAAATTGTACCTACACCAAATTTGAAAGGGTGATTTTTGGTACCCATATTTTCTTGGGTCCAAGGGGGTTAGTAAAAGTTTCTTTGAATTTCCAAATGGTTTTAACACCACTTTCTATTTTTCTTTTGATAAAACATCTAGACACTTTGTGTCCATGTTTACCACAATAAGTGCAGCAAATATGTGATCTAAAATGATAAGATTCTTTAGCAAAAGATTTTTTCTGTTTTGGAGCAGAATAATCATGAGTAAAACCAACCATGTTTTACAAATGAAGATCTTTGATAGCCAAGTAATTTATTCAAATTTTCCCTTCCATTTGTAAATCTCTCAATGCATAAAGTTAGATCATTAACTTTCCTTTTTAGAAGCTCATGATCTTTTATCATTGATTCAAGAGAAATAATTCTAGTGCAAAGCTTTTTGTTTTCAAAAGATATGTTTTGTATAGTTGTATTCAAAACTTCTTTTTCAATAGTAATGCAACTAATGGTTTCAAGAAGTTTTCCATTTTCAACACATAATTTTGAATTTTCATTAGATAAATCATTTATTTTGAGTTTCATTTCTTTATTTCTTTTTGAAGCCTTTTTTAATTCTTCATATAACTCAACAATTAGATCACTGGAATCAATATCATCATCATACACATTTGAAATAGAGGGTGAAGATTGTACCTCATCATCAATGGCCATAAAGCATATGTTGGCCTTTCTTTCACTTTCATCCCCACTTTCTTGTTGATCCCATGTTCCAGCTAATCCTTTTCCTTTCTTGACAGATTTCTTTTTGTTTTTGCTTTCTCTTTCTTTTTCCAAAGCTTTAGGACAGTCAGCAACAAGATGCTCTGTGCTTTTACATTCAAAACATTGAGGTTTGTAGGATGAGGATTGTCCACTCTTCTTGACTGGTTTTCTTCCTTTCTTGAGAAACTCCTTTTTGTAGAATCGTTTAAACTTCCTTACTGCCATTGCAATCTCTTCTTCTCCACTGTTTCCTCCTTCTTCTTCACTTGAAGACTGTTCTTGTTCACTCAAGTAATTTGAAGACTTGAGTACAACTCCTTTTCTTCCCTTTTCTTCATCCTCCTTGTCATTTAGCCGTTTCATCTTCATTTCATGAGTCAGTAGAGATTCAATGAGCTCTTCAAGTGGAAGAGTCTTCAAATCCTTGGATTCCTCAATGGCAAGTGTTTTAGGCTGCCAGGATTTTGGTAGAGCATCTAAAATTTTTCTGTTTTGCTCTCCCATATAATAGCCTTTACCATAAACTTTTAAGCCATTAAAAATGTTAGTGAATCATGTAAACATATCACTAATATTTTCTCCTTGTTTCATGGTAAACAGTTCATAATCTCTAACTAACATGGCAAGTTTAGATTCTTTAACTTGATTAGTACTTTCATGTGTAATTTGAAGTAATCTCCACATGTCATGAGCAGAATCACATCCACTAACTCTATTGTATTCAGTAACATCTAAAGCACAACTTAATATATTCGTGGCTTGATAATTTAAAGTCATTTTCTTAGAATCATGCTCATCAAATTCATCAGTGAGCTTAGGTACTGAGGTTAGTTTACTTAAAAAATTTTTAGGACACAACACCACATTCATCAAAAAGTTCATTCAAAGCCTTTTAAGATCATAAGACTCATTTTATGCTCTCTTATGCATTTAATGATAACCAAGACATAAAAGTGTAGAGTTTACATAGAGATTTACCTACTAAGTATATACACTCTACACTTCAAGTCTTCAATGCCTTTAGATCATCTAAGAACAACCTTCTTCAAACTTCAATCACTTTGTTGTACTGAAGTTGTTCTTGCACTTTGGCTTCAAACCAATGAGACTTCATACTTCTTAGTTCACAAAACCTATCACACAACATACAAGCATATTAGTCCTCATCAATATTTGTCATTAATCAAAACTACATGATTTGCCATTTAGGGCTAACAATGGTTATTTATGATATAGAAGAATAGGTCATGTGAGTATGGATTTGTTAAACAAACTTTTCTCTCAAGAATTAGTTTGAGGTTTACCAAAAATACAGTTTGAGAAAAATTGTCTTTGTGATGCTTGTGAATATGGAAAACAAAAAAAAACATCTTTCAAACCAAAGAAAATGGTTTCCACCTCAAAACCTCTTGAGTTTCTTCATATGGATTTATTTGGACCAATGAGGAACACTAGTCTGTGTGGTTAGTGGTATGCTTATTTAATTGTTGATGACTTTTCAAGATTAACATGAGTACTCTTTCTAGATCAAACTGGTGAAGTCTTTTATGAATTTGTAAGACTTTTCAAAAAGGTCCAAACCTCACTCCATTGCAAATTGATTTCCATTAGGAGTGACGCTGGCAGAGAATTTTACAATCAAGACTTTATAAACTTTTGTGATGAAAATTGTATTTTACATAACTTTTTGGCTGCTAAAACACCACAACAAAATGGTGTTACTGAAAAAAATTTAAACCTTGCAAGAAATGGCTAGGTATATGCTTTGTGAATAATATTTGCCAAAATATTTTTTGGCCAAAGCTGTAAACTCCGCTTGCTACGTGATAAAACACCTTTTGAATTTCTCTTTGGTAGAACTCCTAAAGTTACATACTTTAAAGTGTTTGTTTGTAAATGCTTTATCTTAAATACCTGTGATAACTTAGGTAAATTTGATAGAGAATCGGATGAAGGCATTTTCCTTTGGTAGTCATCAAACAAAAAACCTATAGAGTCTATAACAAAAGAACTTTGTGTGTTGAAGAAATCATTCATGTGAGCTTTGGTGAATCTAACATCCATTTTGAAATAAGAGATGAAGATCATGTAGGAACCTCAATGAATGAGGATCAAACTCATCTTCAAGTACCAACTTTGAAAGATCATGCCAATGAGGAAGAAAAGATTGAACAAGAACAAGAAAGTCAACCTAATGGTGACCAAGAACTTCCTAAAGATCTAAGATATGCAAGAGACCTCCCTAAGGAGAAAATCATCGGTGATGTCTTGCAAGGAGTTAAAACAAGGCAGTACTTAATTGATAACTTTTCTCTTTTATCTCATGTTGAGCCTAAAAACATTATTGATGCCTTGTGTGGTGATTTTTGGATTATTGCTATGCAAGAAGAACTAAACCAATTTGAAGGAAACCAATTAGGAACCTTGTCTCAAGACACCATGATCACCCCGTTATTGGTACAAAATGAGTTTTTAGAAACAACTTAAATGAATACAGAGAAATTGAAAGAAATAAAGCTAGACTTGTTGCCCAAGGATTCAATCAAGAAAAGGGCATTGATTATGATGAAACTTTTACTCCAGTAGTTAGACTTGAATCCATAAGAATGCTCTTGGCATTTGTATGTTTTAAAGGTTTCAAATATTTCAAATGGATGTCAAGAGTGCATTTTTAAACAAATTTATTGATGAAGAAGTTTATATGAAGCAACCTCGTGGCTTTATTGATGAAAAATTTCCTAATTAGATTTTCAAATTATCTAAAGCTTTTGGAGTACTGTAAATGAAAAAGCAGGACATTTAAAGAGATTAGGGGCAATGACGGAGATCAAATTTCAAAGAATGCAAAAGATGGCATTCCAAGAATTTCACAAAGGTCTATAACTCGTTCAAGATCCAAGAAGTTGAGGCAAGCCATGACCAACTGCATTCAAGGGAAAAAAGATGAGCTGGACATGAATCTTGAAGAAAAGATGACTCTAGATTTCAAAGAATCCAAAGATCGAGACCTATTCATCATTCGAGATGAAATGGTGGCTGATCATGGAGGCGTGGAAATGGAGGGCATTCTTGGAAAGGGAAGTGGCAACAAAGAAAGCTTTGAATAAAGATAAAAAGAGATTTCCTAATCATACTAGGAAATCCAAGGCATTTAAATCCTCCATGAGGCATTAGGAGTTGCAACAAATCTGATTCGGGATTTCCTAATGCATCTTATAGATGTAACTCTTATTATATTGATACTTATTTATGGCGTTTTAAATACTTATTTTCTTTTGTTAAAGTTCAGATTAATTGGGCTTAGTT
This sequence comes from Rauvolfia tetraphylla, assembly GCA_030512225.1. Lineage (NCBI taxonomy): Eukaryota > Viridiplantae > Streptophyta > Magnoliopsida > Gentianales > Apocynaceae > Rauvolfia > Rauvolfia tetraphylla. Next base: position 796,237 of record JAJQKT010000009.1, on the reverse strand, counting down.
TTTTTTCAAATGTAGGCTTATCTATTTGGGCTTTTAATTAAGGTTTCCTGATCCAATTTGGAGAAGGGATTTCCAAGACTTTGGACTATGTTTGAAAGGCCAGAATTAGGCCAAAAGAGAGGGAGGGGGAATAATTCAAAATTTTCGTGTGAAATTTTAGAGAGAGTTTTCTCTTCAATTCTAAGGTTCATCTTGAACTACTTTGACTTACCAAACAAATTGCTTGAGTTTGTTTGTGGTGTCACCTTTTAGATATTTGTTTTTATTTAAAATTGCTAGAAAAATCTTGGGGGACAAAATTCCGACGAAGGATGTTGGGCCTTTGCTGATTCTAAACTAAGGTTTACATCAATTTGGTATCAGAGCTGGTTTTTTCACCAGGTTACTATCTTTTTTCCTATTTTCTTGTGTTTCTTGATTTCTTGTTCCTATGAGTCTAAAAAAACTTCATATTGAATTTCTGGTTTTGTGTTCTTGAATTCTTGTTGTGTTTCTTGTGCTCTCACATTCTTCTTGTTTCTTGTCTTCCTTTCTTCCCAAAGCTACAAGTTGTTTGAATCTTGAGCAATCTTGTTTCAGCAATCAAGGATAAAGGAATTTTTGTACGTTCTTGATTAAAAAAAAGAGAGTTAGAACTGAAAAGAAAAAGAAAGAAAGAAATTCTGGTTGAAAGTTTGATTCTTGAATTCTTGATCTTGTTTGATTGATTAAACCTGAATTCTTGAATCAAGATTGGTGAAAACTTGAAGTTATTTTACAGCCTTGATTTGCTATCGGCATCTTGAATACGAACTTGTTTTGCTATTTAAAACTAAAGTTTTCTAATTGGAGTTTCTTGGAAACAATCTAGCATTCTTGATCTGCAAAAAAAGTTTCTTGTTCATAATCTTAACAAATACCTTTTTTGCATATTGACCTTGATATTTGGCTTCTTTTTCTTTTGTTCTTGAGTTGTTAATCAAATTAGAATCAAAAGCATTAAGGCTGATTGTTGCTTGCATTCTAAGTATTTGTTGGAATAAGTTGCTGGAAGGCACAGGGGTGAGCTTATTAGAGCAAGAAAAAGCCTAGTTTTGATGATACACGAGGGTTGAGGGACACACGAGGGAGTGTTGTGAGAAAATTATTTTTTCCTCTCTAACTTTTCTTGTAGGCTTTGAAAAGATGTCTCAACAAGAAGAAACATCACAACCTAAGGAGTTCACTAATGGTGATCTATCTTTATTAATGGAGGCCTTTACGACCATGGTTATAGATTTGAGGCATCAGATTAAACAAGAGATGGGAACAATAATTGACAACCTTGAAAGGAAAACTAGCCAAGAAGGACCGAGACATGATCCCCAACCACAAATGAGGTGAGAACAAGATGGAAGAGGAAGGTAGAACTTTTTTTTGATTGTCATAACTATTCAGAGGAAAAGAAAATCAAACTTACAGCTGTGGAATTTACAGATTATCCTCTTGTTTGGTGGGACCAACTCCTGCTCAGTCAAAAACGAGATATAGACAATCAATTTCTACTTGGGAGGAGATGAAAACTATCATGAGGAAGAGGTTTGTTCCAAGTCATTACTACAGAGATCTTTATAGAAGACTACAAACTCTATTTCAAGGAAGTAAATCTGTTGATGAATATTACAAGGAGACAGAGATAGCCATGATTAGGGTTAATGGGGAGGAAGACCAAGAAGCTACAATAGCAAGATTCTTAGACAGATTAAATAGAGAAATAGTCAATCGAGTGGAGTTGCAGTACTATTTAGACATTGAAGAGATGGTGCATATGGCCATAAAAATTGAAAGGCAATTGAAGCAAAGCAAGATCCCTACGGGTTGAAGCTTTAGAAGCTCTAGCTATGGAAATTATTCATCAAATTCTAGATCAAGTTGGCCTAGGATAGATTCCAAAGAGACAAAATCAGCCCCTAACACTAGAGGCGAACACTCAAAAAATAGGGTGCACTTTGATCTGAAAAATTCTCCAATTGAAGGTAGAGATAAGGGCAAATCTCAAGCACAACCTTCAAGAAATAGAGACATTAAATGCTACAGGTGTTTGGGAAGAGGCCACATTTCTGTTTAATGTCCAAACTGAAGGACCATGGTAATAATAGATGGAATCATTCAAACCGATAGTGAAGGAGAAGATGAAGAAATGCCCCATTGGAAGTAGATAATGAAGGGGAGAAAGAAGAAAGTGTCCCATGAAAATGAAGACCACAATGCACAAATAACTTGTGTAGCGAGAAGAGTCCTCAGTGCTCAAGTTAAGGAGGAAGAAGGTAATATGGTCCAACCAGAAAACATCGTCCATGCTAGATGTAAAGTCTATGGCAGAATTTGTAGCTTAGTCATTGATAGTGGGAGTTGTGTTAATGTGGGAAGTAAATACATGGTTGATAAATTGGGACTGCCTTGCATTAACCATCCAAAACCTTATAGATTGCAATGGTTAAATGTATGCGTTAAAGTGAGAGTTGGTAAGCAAGTTAGGGTACCCTTTGTTATTGGAAGATATGAAGAAGAAGTTTTATGCGATGTGGTACCAATGCAAGCTGCACACATACTATTGGGGGCCTTGACAATTTGATAGATGGGCTATTCATGATGGATACAAGAATAGGTACATCTTTGACAAAGATGGGAGGAAGGTCACCTCAATACCACTTACTCCATATGAAGTTTACATTGATGAGAAATTACTCCAAAGCAATATGAAGGAATTTTAATCCCAAGAAGCTAAGAAGAAGTCCAACAATGCAGCAAGGACTTTGCCCAACTCTAGCAGCGCCAAACTCGCTCCAACAGTCCCTATGGGCAATCATATTCAATCAACAAACAAGGGAGACAAGACTGAACAAGTGATGACTAGATTGGAGATTAACCAATAGCCCACAACTTCAGCAACTAAAGGGCGACAAGTTGTAAAAATTCAGAATAGAAGAAAAGGAAAAGAGAAGAGAGAAATTTCTAATTAGAATGTAATAGATTTAAGAGATAGAAAGGAGAGTTTCTATGTAAAACAAATAGAGATCAAGAGTGCACTTGTAAATCATAAGCCTATGATCGTACTTATGTATAGGGAGGCTTATTTTTCTATTGCTGACATTGATAATTCTACTTCTAGTTGTGTTATTTCTCTCTTGCAGGAATTTGAAGATGTATTCCTTGAAGAACAACAAAGTGAATTACCACCAATGAGAGGAATTGAGCATCAAATCGACCTAGTTCCCAGAGCTTCACTTCTAAACAAGCCGGCCTATCAAAGTATTCCCGAGCATACTAAGGAACTTCAAAGGCAAGTGGAGGACTCTGGGCAAAAGGACATGTAAAAGAAAGCAAGAGCCCATGTGTTGTACCTATTCTTCTAGTACTGAAGAAAGATGGAACTTGTAGAATATGTGTAGATTGCTGAGCTATCAACAGGATAATAGTAAAGTATCAGTTCCCTATTCCTAGACTTGATGACATGCTGGATGAATTGAGTGGCGCTACTTGTTTTTCAAAAATAGATCTTAAAAGTGGATACCATCAGATTAGAATTAAAGAAGGAAATGAATGGAAAATAGCCTTCGAAACAAAACATGAACTTTATGAATGGTTAGTTATACATTTTGGACTAACTAATGCAACAAGTACTTTATGAGATTGATGAATCATGTTTTGAGAGATTGCATAAAAATAATTGTTGTGGTCTATTTTGATAATATTTTGGTTTATAGCAAAACCCTAAAAGATCATTTAGGCCATTTAAAACATGTGTTGTGCATTCTAAGAAAGGAAGATTGTTTGCTAATCTTAAGAAGTGTACTTTCTGTTTGGATAAAGATACATTTCAAGCTTATGTAGTTTCTTCTAATAGAATTCATGTCAATGAAGAAAATGTTAAAGTTATCAAAGAGTGGCCAAGACTGAAAAATTCAAGTGAGGTAAGAAGATTTCATAGTTTGGTGTCATTCTATAGGAGATTCGCTCCAAATTTTAGTTCTATTGCAGCACCATTAATTGAAGTTATTAAGAAATCAATTGGTTTTAAGTGGGAAAAAGAACAAGAATTAGCATTTGACTTGCTAAAAGAAAATTTTGTTTCAGCTCCTATTCTTACAATACCTGATTTTCTAAAGTTCTTGAGATTGAGTGTGATGCTTTTGGAATAGGCATTGGAAGTATTCTTATGCAAGATAAGAAACCAATTGCATATTTTAGTGAAAATTGAGTGGTGAATCATTGAAATATTCTACATATGATAAAGAATTTTATGCATTGGTTCAAGCATTACAAATTTGGCAACATTACTTATGGCCTAAAACATTTAGAAGGACAACTCAAGCTTAGTAGGCATCATGCTAAATGGATTGAGTTTATTGAGATGTTTCCTTATGTGATTAAGTATAACCAAGGTAAAAAAAAAATATTGTGGCTGATGCTTTATCACGTAGATATACTTTAACCTCTATTCTTACTGCTAAGTTGTGGTAAAACCCATTGAAGGGTGAGCCTCTTGTGTAATTGCTTGAGTTAAGCATTTAGTGAATCGGTTGAAATCCTTGAGTGAAAACCCAAGGTAGTGGATGTAGATCTTGGAGAGATCGAAACACTATAAATTGTGTTTTCAATTCTTAACAGCTTTATTTGCCTTCATATTTGCCTAATCATTACTTGTTATTAATTTTTGATTAATTGTTTGTATTACCATTACTTACTACGCTATCAATTTGGAAACATATTGTGCTTCCTTGCTTGACGTGTAGAGAGATTCATTCTATACCATCTTCAAACTAAATTTGTGCTAAAAGAAAAAAATTTTCAAAAATTAGCCAAAGACGTAATTCACTCACCTCTTAGGTCTTTCAAAAACATATTGAGATTAGGCATCACTTCATCAGAGAACATGTTTAGTCTAGAACTATTGATCCAATTTTCTTGCCCACTGACAAACAACTTGCAGATATTTTCACAAAACCTCTAAGCGAGGAGCCCTTTTGCAAAAACTCAAATGGAACTCAGTTTACTATAATTTAAAGGACAATCTGATGGCTTTTCTCTTTTTTGTTTGCATTCACACTTGTATATATTATATGTATAAAACTTTTCGACTCTACTACTTTTTGTTTTGAAAAATGATTTCTCAAAATTTCTCATGAATTCGTACATACTCACAAGATATATAAACAATTGTAAATATCTCATGAAGTCAAGGTCAAAGATGTGTATTTCAGTCGTCCTAGAAAATCTATAAAGTTGATAAGCTCAAATCACCTTTTGCTTGACATGAAAAACCCATCTTCACTTTTTGCTCAAGAAAGCCCCTCTTTATTCCTAAGTTAAAAAAGGGCATTGACCATTTTTGTGAAAAATGATCTTGAGTAAACAAAAATCCTAGAAAACTCAATATAATGGATTAAATTGCTGCAGGGTTTTTTGACTGATTAATGTGCTATATTAAAAAGTAACCGCTCGTAACTCTCTCTCTCCTCACTAACATGTGAAAGTCTTAAGAGAAGGTGGGTGAAGTAGGTCTTTGGCTAATTTATGAAAACTTTTTCCTTTTAACAAAAATTTGGAATTACTCAAACAAGGAAGCACAATATGTTTCCGAATTGATAGAATGATAAGTAATGGAAGTACAAGCAATTACTCAATAATTAATAACTAGTAATGACAATTCTAATATGTAGACAAATAGAGCAGTAAATAGTTGAACACACAATTTATAGTGGTTCGATCTCTTCATGATCTACATCCACTATCTTGGGTCTTCATCTTTGTTTAATGGAACAAAGTATACTTTTTGAAAATATAGAATTAAGATATACATTTGTTCTATTAACTTTGATTTGTGGAATATCATTGAGAAAGGACTACATTACAATCAGGATGGGAGCTAACGGAATCACTAGGGAACCAAAGCCCTTGGATGAATATGATGAAAGTGATTCAAGAAAGATGACCTTGAACTATCAAGCAATGAATATCTTGAGTTATGCTTTGGATGTAAATGAATACAACCGAGTAAGTGGATGTGACTCGGCTCATGACATGTGGAAACTTCTTCAAGTAACTCATGAAGGTACAAATCAAGTGAAGGAGTCAAAGCTTGCGATGTTAGTAAGGCATTATGAGCTATTCACCACGACGCAAGGAGAAAGCATTAGTGATATGTTCACAAGGTTTACCAATATCTTCAATGGTTTGAAGGCTTATGGAAAAATGTATTCTCATGGTGAGCAAAATAGAAAGATTTTGGATGCTCCACCCAAGTCTTGGAAACCAAAAACTCTTGCCATTGAAGAATCAAAAGATTTAAAGGTTCTTTCTCTTGAGGAACTTATTGGTTCTATGCTCACTAATGAAATGAAGGTAAAGAGATTAAATGATCTTGAAGATGAAGAAAAAAGGGAAAAAGGGAGTGGTACTTAAAGCTTCTAATTATTCAAATGGGCAAGAGGAGTCATCTAGTGACGAAGATTAAGGGGAAGAAGATAATGAGATGGCTATGGTGGTTAGAAAGTTTGAGAAATTCTATAAAAAGGGATTTCATATTTTTGTAAAACTTTTCAAACCTCTCTTCACTGCAATTGATCTCTATTAGAAGTGACAATAGCAGAGTATTTTTTAATCAAGATTTTGCAAAGCTTTGTGATGAGAATGGAATAGTTCACAACTTTTCAGCTGCCAAAACACCTCAACAAAATGGGATTGTTGAAAGGAAAAATTGCACTTTACAAGAAATGGCTAGGTCTATGCTTTGCAAAAATTATTTGCCAAAATATTTTTAGGCCAAAGCCGTTGAAATACCTAAGAGGGGGGGTGAATTAGGTATTTGGTTAATTTTCTCAAACTTAAACCTTTTATGCGTTTAGACCAAGAACAAGTTATATAAGCTAATTATAGATAATTGATAGCAAGGCAGTAATGAAAGCAATAGCAAAGAACTCAAACAATTTATAGTGGTTCGATCCTCAAGATCTACATCCACTACCTTAAGCTCACACTTAAGGATTTCAACAAATCTACTAATTGCTCAGGTTTACAAATTACAAGAGAGGTTCACCAAACTATGGTTATACACTCACAACCTCTTCTAGTAATGTTTACAATACAAGGCTCACCACAAACAATGGTTTTATATCTTAAACAACCTTGAATCACACTTTCAAGGATCACCCTTATCTAAAGGATTTTATGTTGTCAAGATAACCTTGCTAGAGCTAGTAGAAATACACAATTTGATAAATAAATGAGAATGTGTAGAAGTTACCACTTGATGGTAGATATTACACAATTTTGAACCTTCACACTTTGATGTCTTTTGGGTTGATCAATTGAATGCACAAGACATAAGAGAGCTTAAGAAATGTTTGCTAAATGCTTTTGAATGCTTGGAGTTTTCAAGATTTCAAGAGTTACAAAAATTTGCATGTTTATAGCTTTTATAGAATTTGAAAATCTGTTAAAACGTTCATAAAACGGCTAGAAACGGCTAGTTTCAGAAAATTCGGACTACCGAATTTCTTGGCTGCGTCCGAATCTTCGTCCGAATTTCTCTGGATGAATAGTAACCATGCTGAGAACAAAAATTTGAACGACTGAATTTTTTGCTGCGTCTGAATCTTCTTCCGAATTTCTCTGGAAGAACAGTGACCATGCTGAAGGCCAAAAATTCGGACGACCGAATTTTTTGGCTGCGTCCGAATCTTCTTCCGAATTTCTCTGGAAGAATAGTAGCAAACTTTTGCTACAAAATTCGGACGACAGAATTTTTTGGAAGCATTTTCAAACTTTGTAAAATCATTTGAGATATAACTTCAATGAGTTTGTAAAACATTTGATATGTATAGAAAACTTATTTAACCATATATAAGCTTGAAAAATAATAACATATGAAGTTTACTAACATATCTTATAAAAAGATTCATTCAAAACCTTTTAAGATCATAAGATTATTTTTATGCTCTCTTATGCATTCAATGATAACTAAGATATGCAAGTGTAGAGTTTACATAGAAATTTACCTAAAAGTTAAATGTACTATACACTTCAAGTCTTCAATGCTTTTTGATCATCTTTAGAACAACATTCTTCAAAATTCAAATACTTGCTTAACTGAAGTTGTTCTTGAACTTTTGCTTCAAAGCAATGAGACTTCATACTTCTCAGTTTACAGAACCTATCACACAATAATCAAACATTTTAGTCCTCATCAATATTTGTCATTAATCAAAACTACATGATTTGCCCTTAGGGCTAACAGCCGTAAACACTGCTTGATGTGTTATGAATAGAGTTCTTTTGAGTTCATTTTTGAGAAAAATACCTTTTCAACTTCTATTTAGTAGAACACCATCTATTGCCTATTTCAAAGTATTTGGTTGTAAGTGCTTTATATTGAATATGCGTTATAACTTAGAAAATTTTGATAGAAAATCAGATGAAGGCATATTCCTTGGTTATTCCTCTAACAAGAAAGGCAATAGAGTTTATAACAAAAGAACTTTATGTGCTGAAGAAACCATACATGTAAGTTTTGATGAGTCTAACATCTACTTGGATAGAAGAGATGATGATGACTTAGGAACTTTCATGAATAATAATAAAACTCATATTCAAGCTCCAACCATGGAGAATCATGCCAATGAAGAAGATATGATTGAGCAAGAACAAGATAATAAACCAGGTGGTGACCAAGAACTTCCAAAGAATCTAAGATTTGCAAAAGGTCACCCTAATGAGCAAATCATTGTTGATGTTTCTCAAAGTGCTAGAACAAGAAGGTATTTCATTGACAACTTTTCAATTTTATATCACATTGAGCCTAAAATAATTGATGATTTACTGTGTGATGATTTTTGGATTGTTGCCATACAACAAGAATTAAACCAATTTGAAAGAAACAAAGTTTGGATTCATGTTCCTAGACCCCTAGAGCATATAGTTATTGGAACAAAATGGGATTTTAGAAATAATAAACTAATGAATCCGGAGAAGTTGTTAGGAACAAGTCTAGACTTGTTGCACAAGAATTCAATCAAGAAGGGGCATTGACTATGATGAGACTTTTGCTCCGGTAGCTAGACTTGAATCTATAAGAATGCTTTTGGCATTTGCTTGTTTTAAAGGTTTTAAATTATTTCAAATGGATGTCAAAAGTGCCTTTTTAAATGGTTTCATTGATGGAGAGGTATATATTGAACAACCTCCCGATTTTGTTCACGAAAAGTTTCCTAACCATGTTTTCAAACTATCCAAAGCCTTGTATGGTTTAAAACAAGCTCCTAGAGCTTTGTATGAAAGGTTGAGTGACTTTCATCTTTCAAAAGGATTTTCAAGGGAATTGGTTGACATTAATCTTTTTATAAAAACCTCTTGCAACAATGATTTTTACTTGTGCAAATATATGTTGATGACATTATATTTGGTGCTACTAATATATCTCTTTGTGAGGAATTTGCCAAATTAATGCAAAGTGAATTTGAAATGAGCATGATGGGAGTACTCAATTTCTTTCTTGGACTACAAATTAAGCAAACCGAGGAAGGCACCTTCATAAATCAATCCAAATATACCAACGATTTATTAAAGAGATTCGGAATGGATCAAGCAAAAGGTATAAGTACTCCTATGAGTTCAACAATCAAAATTGATAAATATAAGAAAGGTAAAAATGTTGATGAAAAGGTATATAGGGGTATGATTGGTACTTTACTTTATCTCACCGCAAGTAGACCGGATATTATGTTTGTGGTATACTTATGTGCTAGATTCCAATCTTCTCCTAAAGAGTATCATTTAACTGCCGTAAAAAAAATTTTTAGATATTTGATTGATACACATGATTATGGCATTTGGTTTTCAAAATATTTTTCTTTTGATTTTGTTACTTATTCAGATGTCGACTATGCCAGATGCAAAGTCGAGTGTAAAAGCACTGGCATTGTCAATTTCTTGGTAGTTGTCTTGTATCTTGGTATAGCAAGAAACAAGCATGTGTGTCATTGTCTACTATCAAGGCCGAATATATCACCGTCGATAGTTGTTGTGCTCAAGTACTATGGATGAAGCACACTTTACTTGACTATGGCTTAAATTTCAAATGTGTACATATTTTATGTGATAATACTAGTGCAATAAATTTAAATATTAATCTCATTCAACACTCTAAGACTAACCATATAAAAATTAAACATCATTTCATTATGATTATGTGGCTAAAGGTGATAAATGCTTAGATTATACAAACACAAATGAGATAGATGCAAGATGAAGTAGATGCAAATGCAATTGTAGTGGTGTTGAAGAAGAAGAAGCACCGCATCACTCTAGATACACTATCAAATGCTTATGGTGTTCCTAACTCTAGAGCCAGAGTTTTCAAGAAATGAGATATCAGCAAGATGAAAACATATTCTAAAATGGACTTCAACCATGAGCTAACTGAAAATCCTAATCTCTCTAAAGGGAATGTTAGATCTACTGAGTTATGTACTCACAATAGGTTATCCACAAATTTATTACCAATTTTATATCTCCCAAACCTAATAGCTTTGATTATGCCACTGCTAATGAATTATGCATAATGTGGCACAATCAGAAAAGGTACAATTTCAATTTATGATTTTTGTTGATGAATGTTATGAAGTCTATGACATAAACGAGGGGTTTATCATATGGCATGATTTTGACTGTTATGTTTGAATATTTAATGTAAGCTTGGAAATGGACGAATGAATTGTGGTCAATGAGAAGAGAAAAGTCAACAGAAAATTTGTGAGTAAAACAAAAATCCAAAAATAATTTGAGAATGAGGTGAAGGAGAAAAGAAAAATCAGAGGGAAAGAAATGGGAATGGAAAAAAGCCCTGAAGAATTAGAGAGGGATGAAGGAGATGAAAATAGCAATCAGTCTAGTAAGAAAAGTAAAGAATATAGTGAGGAAGAAGAGAAGGAATCTATGGAGAAAGAAAGCAGTGAGCAAAAAGAGAGTAGTGAGGAATTAGTTGAGGAGAAAAAAGGAAACAAGCAAGTGATAGTTCTGAAGAGGATAGTGAAAGTGGGGATGGTGATGATGATGATTTTGACTGTTATGTTTGAATATTTAATGTAAGCTCAGTTATTTAGTCAAGCTACTAAGAAAGTAGCTCAACAACCTACTTGAGAAATTCAAAAAGGAATTACTATGAAAATTGCAGAGATCTGGCATGGGAGTTTTGGAGGAATCTGAAAAGTTGGAGGTTGAAGAGGTACAGAAAACTAAGGAGGATGTTGATGAAATGGTAACTGAGCAAGCTCAAGCTAAAAGGAGGGCTACAAAAGAATCGATGATAGACATTGATGAAATGGAGTCTGACAAGAAAGATGAAGTAATATTGACATTGAGGAGTGAAGAGATTGCTGATGATATGAACAAGGCAGCTATGTCATTCACTAGCTCCGTTTATCAAATCATCAGGTAAAGGGACATAGATTCAGGAATAGGTGAGACCTTCAGAGGTGATTTAGGAGATTTTGAGAAATACTGGCAAAGACTTGTTGCTACCTCTGAATATGGACTGCAAATGCTATTATTCGAATGTTAGGAGACCTTCAAGCTAGTATCAAGAGAAATGAGGAATCAAACTAGACCTGCAGGGGCAATCCCAAGTCAGACAGATCTAGATGTAGAGAAACAAACTAATGCTCCAAAAGAGAAAGAGAAATCTTCACAAGCTACTCCTAAGCATCTCCCTACAGTGATGTCTCAAACTAAGCTTGAACTTTCTATTCCTCAAGCTACACCAGCCATTCAAATTGGCAGAGATATCCCCAAACCTCCTTTTCTCAATCTAACCCCTGCCATACTTAGTCCAACCTTTGGTAACATTATCTCTAAGCCCTTTTTTTGTCCTTCTACTGCTATTTACATTACATCTACTTGACCAATCTCATCTGAAATGTTTGACAATCTTGGTTTTGCTCCTGCTCAAGCCATTCCTACTATAGCTCCATCTGCAGGGTCCTCTACGAGAAGAAGGAAAGCCACAAGGGGTGTTGCTCCTGGTTTTGATTGCTAGAAGAAATTTCACCGATTGTAATGTCTGTCTTTTCTTAACTTGGTTGTATGCCTATGAACATTTACATTTGTTGTTCTTTTGACATTTTGGATTTGAGCTGATCATTTTTTGCATTGTTATTTTTTGATCTCTCATTGATGCATGACAAAAAAGGGGAATAGTATTGGTAAATTTATTTTGGATCTTTTTGCTCATTTTGAGCCTTATCTTTTTGTTGCTTATTCTGGATATTTTAGCATGATATATTTCGTCTTTCTATCATCAAGATAACCATTTGATTGTTAAGTTGTTTTCCTTATCAAGCTAACTTCTTTGTATCTGCTCAGACATATCCTGACTATTGAATAGAGATCAAAGCTATTTATAGCAAGAGAGCATGCATGAATTCAGGGATAGCCAAAACATTTATCCTTACCTTTAGAAAAACCAAAAACATTTTTCATTCCACATAAATAATTTCAAAAATCCAAAAATAATTTTCTCATTCAAGCAAGCATGATCAATCCACTTACTGTTTTACTATTCTAACTTCATTCAATTTTTGCTCAACCTAACAAGTTTTGTCATTCATCAAAAAAGGGAGAACGTTGACTCAAGGTTATCACCTTTCTATTTTTATGACTATCAAAACATGTTTTAAATAATCTAACAAGTTTTTTTTGAGATGATTTTAGAATATGCCTGGAGTGATCTTGATCAAGTCACCCAAGCTCAAGAATCAAGCAGCATACTTTCACGGGTATAATTTTTAGATTCTTGTTAAGAATTTATTTGAGATAATGGGTCTCAATGGGTGCTTCAGTCGAATTCAAAGTTTTCAATCCTTAAAGATGTACCTCAAAAGTTTCTGTTTCAAAATTGCATCTAGAAATCATTCAAGAAAAAGGAAAAATGTTTTGGCTATGATCATTATATCAAGCTACATTAAGATCTGTCAACCTAGACTCATTTTTGTTAAGCTACTTTTACCAAAACATAGAATCTCGAGGCGGGTCAACATGATAGTGACTAATCACTTTTCACCTGACGATGCGTCAATGCGTCTTTATGGCTAGCCAGAATCACTTTTTCAACTTTACAACTAGCTAGAATCACTTTTTCAAAAGTAGTCAAGCCTCACCTATTAGACTTACACAGATTTGGTAAAAAGGTATTTTGAACCATTTTTTTAGACAAAAGGAATGAGCTGACTTTATATGAAAGAATAAGTCAAGCTAGGATGACTAGAAATTACATGTTCACCTATGCTTTACAAATAGTTAATTTTTTTGAAAATAAATTTTTACCTTTGAACAAGACTGGACGAAAACACCATTTGACTGAATTATATTTTATCTTTTCATAGGATTTTGTATGTGTTATAAATATGACCCTTTGCAAGTCTTCAAGAGATGTGAGTGTTTATCAAAGAAGCTAAGAAATTTTCAACAACTGAGAGCAAAAGCTGAAAGCAGTGAGCGAAACATATCCAGATAAAAATGAAGAAAATGTGCAAAGTGTGACCTAATATTGGAAGTAAGTGAAAGCTTCTATCTTCCATCTTTATCTCCTCACGATTCACAAGTACTAGTTATAAACTTGTGCCACCAAGGCTGAGGAGGTTCTTAGGTGGAAAATAGTTGCTAGATCTACTGAAAATCTAGGGATATAATTGCTAGATCTATTGAAAACTAGTGGAGATAGTTGTCAGATCTATTCGTAAAACTAGTGTGTACAACTTGAGAGCTTGTTCAGTGTAAAATACTTAGGGTTGTGTGGTTTGATCTCTATCGTTAAAGAGATTGAGTTTAGTGAAAATACTTGAGATACGATTTGCAAGGAGTGAGTGCAAGCATGTTGCTAAACCATTATAAAATCCTCGTGTCTCTTTTCATTCTTGCCTTACTTTGCTTTGATTGTTTGCTTCGTTTACCATTATTTATTTTCTATATGGAAAAAATATTTCCTAAAAAATGATCAAGTCCAAAGCATACTCTCCACACAATAGAAAGACATGCTAAAACTATTCTTCAGAAAAAAAAAGTATCTTTCAAACTATGTGTCAGAAATAGTTTCTTGATAACTTTGTGAAGCTATTTTTGTATTGCAATGATTATCCTAATTAGTTTCTTCTATACATCTTCTAAAATAATTGAAAGTTGCATACTGAGTCCTGGAAAGCTTTTTGAGATACTCAAGCTAACATTACTCCAGGTTCGCTCAGTCCAAGAAAAATGGCTTGAGACTTAGCCTGGATTTCAACTTTTGTTTTATCAGCCAGAAATAGCACTTTAGCTTTTGTATTTAAAATTTTTCATTAAATAGGTCAATATTTGATAAATTCAAATTCACCTCCCTCTTGGACATTGTTTGGGATTTATAGAAATAAATTTTCTACTCCATACAATAAAGATATGCCAATTGTCTAACTGTACTCAGTCCGCTTAGCATACTATATGTAAGTAACTCATTAATAATCTATAAAAGTGTCACTGCATTTGAAATTTTTATTTTTTTAAATGTCATATGTCGGGACCTCATTGGGCCAAAATTTCTTTAATTCATCTATCAAAGGTAGATAAACATCAATCTTTTGTTTTGTATTCTTTGGCTTTGGAACAATTACTGTCACGAACAATATTGGATCTTTCATACATATCCCAGGAGGCCAATTCTATAGGGTAACAATGACAATCTAGCTAGAGTATTGCATTTCCAACATTCCAAAAGATAAAAATCCATTGTTGCATAAAGCAAGATGCATATTCTGAACCTCCTTAGCTAATTCAAGATGGGTTTGATTGAAGTGCTACCAAGTTCACCATTACAAGAATGGCTCATAACTTCCTACTCTGGTTCACCCTTTGCACGCCATCTCATGTGTTATGCAATTGTTTTAGTTGCAAAGTCTTTGGAGCTTGGATGTCTATGAGAGGTAGTACATCCTATTTAAAGGAATATCTTTCTGTTGTTTATTCTTTCCAACTTTCTTCTTCACCTTATATTAGGCATGACCAAAAAATTTGCAATACTTCCTATTAAAATCATCCTTCCAGTAAATCATATAGTCATTTAGACAAACATCTATCTTCAGAACCTACAAATCAAGTTCTGGTACCAACTTCTTTGTTTGATATTTGTCCATTTAGAGGCCTATTATTTTTTGGCAAAACTTCTTTCACCTTGAATGGTGTCCACAACTTTTAATATGTCATAAAATCTCTTAGCATCAACATCAACATAAGATGACAGAGTCAATTGCAAAGTCACGACCAATCACATTAGTAACCATCTATTGGAATCAATTAATAGACCAAGACGCAACAAAGGTATTGATTAGTATAGGCATAGGCTACACCAGAGTAACACCCTCACTCTTACTTGTCCAACGATAATAATTAGGAACAAAGCCAAATCTGTACAAGTGCATCTCTACTTCATCAGGAGACAGGTGCACTTTGCTTTTACATTTTGCATGTATACATCTTAGACATGATGTATGTCCTTTCAACAACTAATGGGCAGTGAAACTCTTTGTTCACATTCAATTGTACTCCCCTTGATTCCTTGAATATGTCTGCTATACGTCCAACTATGATCATCCATCTACATTAAGAAATATTACATATTATACATTTTAAAAACATGTTATAACATCATTGTCAATAGCATAGGATTAAGGGTATGGGGTTTAAGTTTGGGTTCAGCGTTTAGGGTTTAAAGTCATCCCAAATACGACATAATTTATTTTCCTCAAGAAAATGGCCATTTCCTAGGTACAAAGTCCCCTCCAAATGCAACCACAAAACAATTCTCAAATGTGAGGACTATCAAATAATAGTTCTTTTGATATAATTGAACATTGCTTCAGATTGACAAAACCAAAGAACTCTGCATTTTTGAAATAATGATGACAAATGGTTTTCTTAGAAAGTGTAAAGCTTTTGCTAGTGCTAACTACAAATCAAACAACCCAAATAATCTTTGGTTTTCTTAGAAAGTGTAAAGCTTTTGCCAGTATTAACTAAAAATCAAACAACCCAAATAATCTTGAGTATAGATACCAAAAGTATCATAGATGAAGTAACTTGCATGTATTAATATTAACTGTATGGTTAAGTTTTTGCAACATTTTTATGTTTGTCAAACTCCGTGTGTTGAAGTCGATTCTATATAGTTTAATACAACACACACAAACAGAAAAGTAAAGTTTGACACAATGAAATTGTTAACGCAGTTTGGCTCAACATCCTACGTCTGCGGGAACATGCCCAGAAAACCACTCCACTAAACTTTATATTTCAAAACTACATGAGCATGCTCTCAATCTCCTCTAGTGATTCCTCTAGCGGACTTGGAAAAAAATCCTTTGCCAAAGCTGCCTCCAAAGCAAAAAATCTAACAACCACAGTGTTGCCTTCAAGATTGGAAATACACCAATCACAACTCCTGCCTCCGCGATTGTTGAACTGTCATCTAGCCACAGCTCCCTTTTGTTGAACTCTCATCAACAAGATGTGTCGATCTCCTTTCAACAAGATGCGGCAAGATTCCACTTGCACTTACTATTTTCAACTAACCTTGATAAGTCACAGCACCCTTATACTCCGTGAGGTAGTTTGAACAGAATCTTGTCAAGTGCACTCCAGCCTCTGTTGAACTTCAGTTACCAGTACTTGAACAGAAACAACACAATTTATGTGTGAACAGCAAAATAAGAAGATAAATTGTGCTGCAGAACTCTCTCAAAATATAGCCTTTATATCACGAGATCAAAGAATGACTCTCTTAAGAATATTGTATGAAATACATTGAAGCCTCTCTTTAGGATATAATTGTGAGTAATACCGAGAACTCCTTGAGAGTTTTATCCAATAGTTGATCTACGTTGCCTTGAAGCTCATATATATAATATGTTAGAGTCTTGAGCTTCTTCTCCAAGATTGATATCCCAAGAATGTGGCAACAATCCCAAGATAGTAGGATGTTAGATTTTCATGAGCTCCAAATCCTAGAAGCTTTAGGAGATACCAAATATCTTCTTCTTGTCATAATGGAGTTTTGCTCAAATAATGACAACTTTCAAAGTAGAATTCTTTATGCTATTATGTTCTTCTTGGCAAATAACATCTCATCAAATCCTAGTGCCAAGAGACTTTCCATATATGTTCGCTCAATGTAATAATCTCCCAAATATGTTGTAACAATCTCCCCCTTTGGCATTGTTTGTTGCAAAACCTTCATATGCCTTCATAAGAACTTGATCAGTTAGGTATATGTCATGAGAATTTAGCTAAAGCACTTTGACATCACATATTCAACAACTTCATAGCACTATGTTGAACCAGAGCGTAATATTGCATGTACTTCAACAATAGTTCAACAGAAATAATAAATCAAGAATCCTAGCAATATAGTGCAAAAATATGGCATATTATAGGCATCCCAAAAGTAGCCAAAAAATAATAATAAAACAGTTAGGAAAGTAACAAAATTGCTCAACAAGTAACATCTCCATCAATAAGTTTAATAGAAATCCACAAGCAAAGACTCCTATCTCCTTGAGCTTCTCCCTTTCTGGAAGATTCCTACCTGCCTATTATCTCCCCTTATCTCCTCCATTTCATGATTCTCATTCCCTTTTTGCAAGGAACTAGGCCAATGTGTCACCGTTCCTTTAAAAGCTAATCAAAAGTTTCTTGGAGACAAAGTTGTGAGGTAGAGACTGCTAGCAGCTACTTTAAATGGTCATTGACTCATGTTGTCAAAGTCTGACATTGGTTGATACATTCTGCCACTTGCTCTTGAAAAGTTTGAGTATCATCATAGGCAGATGTTGAAGTGACTCTGACACGTAAAGTGCTTGCAGCAACTCTTATTGACCTCCTTCTGACACTTTTTGTACTAGGAGAATCAGGCATGGAGATCTCAGACTTGGGCTTTGCCAAGGGTAGCTTGAAAGTCTTAATGTCATTTACAACAACATCCTTACTGAAAGCTTGAATATCTCGACATGAAGAAAGATAGTTAGTAAGGAGACAAGGAAAATGAAGGCTTGCAGTACTTACAGTGCTTATTCGAGCAAGTTTAACAATAGAATTAAATATAATAGAACCAATGTTAAAGTATCTTTATGTGCCAATCAAGTATAACAACACTGCTTTGTCCCTCAGTACAACTAATATATTGGCAGATGGCATCCAATTTGTGCAAGACAATTTGTACATACCAAAGTACTTCACTGTCAAAGAAGAAGACTTCAACTGATTTTCTGTAGGCCACTGCTGAAATATATCTCCTGCCAATTCACTACAAACTGCTATCGTGTCAAAGTCACCATCGATTTCACTACCTTCAATTTTAAGATGATGATAGGATTCAAGTACACTAGCTTGTAGTTCAGGAGAGAAGGAGACTACAACACCTCTAACATAGACAACATGATAAAACGAACTTCCTGGATCATTCACTCCTTGTCAAGATTGGCATAGCACTCAAGCACCTTGTTGAGGTTATAAAAATTCAGCAAAAGTGGCAAAGTCATATAGTTTAAACATTTTCAATAGAGCTATCAATCCAAGCTGCTCGAATTTAGCTTCATCAATTAACCATTTAGCCAACACTGATCTTACAGACACATTTCAATGTTGTAGTTGACTGTCATAGTTGAAAAATAAATATCAGAAGCATCTTTGGCTTTAATTTTGCCACTCTCGACCTTCTCCCTTTTTACCCCAATTCTCCGACCTTTCTTAGTGGGTTCCTTTGCTTTTATTTTTCACTTTTGTTTTGCTGACATCTTAACTTCTTTGACCTTAACATTATTAGATTTTTCAATATTGGTTACTTCACTATCAATTTCTGCCATAACAGGGTCTCATTTAACATGGGGAGTGGATTGTTCTTTTTTTGGTTTTTCAGATTGAGTTGGTCCAATATCAGTAATAACGGGAGCAATTGTAACTAGCAAATAATCAAAAAATGCTTTTGATTCAACAAAAGTCATTAGCAATTCTAGGTTCAGTCTGAGAACTATGTGTATCATGAAAGAAATCATGCTCAACAGTTTGAATAGAAGAATTAACATTCAACTCAACTCCTTTAGTTAAACCCCCAATATGCACAGATTCAACAAACATCATATTATCTAGATTAAGCCCTAGGTTCAACATATTCAATTTCCAGGCAGCTCTCCATCATAATAGAGTTCATGTAATTTAGATAGCACGAGATAATAAAACCAACAATGCCTTCATCATATGATATAATCTGCAGACTTCTTTGTGAGCTTGATTTTGTTGAAGTCTTGGGTCTTCTTCTCTGAAGCTATGGTCTGACAGGTTCCATTGTTCTCGAGATTTTACTTGCGTTGTTCTTCAGAGTATGTTTGTGAAGCTGATGAAGATAAGAGGTCGAGAAGAGAGAACACTGGTATTGAATGATCAGACTTTATCCCCAGCAAAATAGCTACCTTTAGCAGTTTCCAAAATCGTCCTCTAGAACTCTTCTGCTGAGGTGACAAAATCCCGTCTATTTTTGAGTTTCCTCAAATTTTTTTGAAAAAAGATAAATGAAAAAAATTGAAACAAATATTTATATCAAAATATGTGAAGCACATCCTACATAGTGCATCATCCCAGTGCACTTCTTAATTCCTCAAATCGTGAAGCATCAAGAAGTTTTTTTTAGATATTTGCCAACTGCTTATGTGTTGCAACATATTAAATGATAATAGTCTTTTGTTCAACAAGTTCCCTGATAAAGTGATGATGTATGTCAATGTGCTTTGTTCAACTGTGTTGAACTATATATTTTGAGATATCTATTGCAATTGTATTATCACAATACATCACTAGCTCATTTTGTGTCAATCCATAGTCATTTAATATTTGCTTCATCCATAGCAACTAAGTATAACAGTTACCTACTGTAATATATTCTGCTTCTGCTGTTGACAGAGAAATAAAATTCTTCTTTTTGTTGTACCAATACACAAGATTATTACCAAGATAAAAATATCCTCCAGAAGTATTTTTTTGGTCATCACAATTTCCAGCCCAATCAGCATCACTTAACCAATGAGATAAGCATTTAAGTCTTTGCTGAAGTAGATTCCATATTCCTTTGTATGATTAACATCTTTAGAATTTGTTTGACATCATTCAAATGTGACTCTTTTCGGGCTGATTGATGCCTTGCACTTACTCTAACACTATATGATATGTCTGGTTTACTTGCGGTTAAGTATAACAGGCCTCTAATGATGCTCCTATACATGTGTTGATCAACAGTTTGTCATTTTTCATCCTTTGTCAAATTTTTATTAACACCAATGGGAGTTTTGACAGGTTTAGAGTCTTCCATGTTAAACTTCTTAACCAAGTTAAATGCATACTTGGTTTGTGAAATAAAAATTCCATCCTTTGATTGCTTAACCTGCAAACCAAGAAAGAAGATAAGTTCACCTACTATACTCATCTCAAATTCTATTTGCATGAGTTCAAAAAACTCTTTTGTGAGTTGTGTTGAGGCCAAGCCAAACACAATATTATCAACATAAATTTGTGCTACCATAACATGTGTGCTTAGCCATTTGATGAACATAGTCTTATCAGCTCCCTCTCTGTTGTAGCCTCTACTAAACATAAAGTTTGTCAATCTCTCATACCAAGCCCTTGGTGCTTGTTTAAGCCCATAAAGTACTTTCTTTAATTTTTACACATGATTTGGATGATCTAGATCAACAAATCCCTTTGGTTGTTCAACATATACCTCTTCTTGTAGAAATCTATTTAAGAATGCACTTTTGACATCTATATGTTGAAGTGTGATTCTTCTTGCACAAGCATCAACTAATAATAATCTGATAGATTCTAGCCACGCTACAGGGCCAAATGTTTCGTCAAAGTCCACTCCTTCAACTTGTGTGTATCCCTGTGCAACAATTCTTGCTTTGTTGCGTGTTATGTTTTCACAATCATTAGTTTTGTTGCGAAATGCCCACTTTGTGACAATCACATTGATTCCATCTAGACGTGGAACAAGTTCCAAGACATTATTGCACTCAAACTGTTAAAGTTCATCTTGCATGGCAGCTATCCAAATTCATCTGTCAAGGCCTCTTTGACATTCTTTGGTTCCAGTGTTGAACTGTAGCATGCGAACATCATCATCTCGTTATAATTGATCTTTGTCTTCCCTCTGGTTTTTCTTGATTCATCCAGGTTTCCAATGATCAAATCTATAGGATGATTCTTTTTAATTCTTGAGAATGACTTTCTGTGTTGAACTGCTTATTCTGTTATTTCCGAATCTGTTGTAGTATCGATTGACTTCTCTTGCATCGTATTGATCTCCATATTAAATAACTCTTGAGGTTTGATAGGATTTGACTCTTTCTCATCTGCTTGACTTATCATTCTTTGTTGCAGTAGCATCCTCAACCACCAACATTTATAGTCTCCATGACAACTCCACTTTTCTTGTTGAATACATGATAGGTTCTGGTATTGTTTGAGTGATCAAGGAATACTCCTACATCACTTTTTGCATCAAACTTGCCCAAAGATTCCCTGTCATTAAGAATGCAGCACTTACTGCCAAAAATATGAAAATGGTCAAATTTGGCTAATGTCCTGTCCAAATTTTATATGCAGTCTTAGTAGTGCGAGGCCTTAAATATGTCCTGTTGATGATATGTGTTGGACTGTTAACAGCTTCTGCCCACCATTATGAGGTATCTCTTTGGAGTTTAACATAACTCGGGCCATTTCTTGAATGGTTCAGTTCTTTCTATCAACTACACCATTTTGTTGAGATGTCTTTGGTGCAGAAAATTTCTATTGAATACCATAACAAACACAAAATTCGTTAAACTGTTGGTTGTCAAACGCCTTACCATGATCATTTCATAGTCTGCATAGTGTTGAATTCTTCTTAGTGTGTAGCTTCAAACACAACTTTTAAAATGCATCAAGGGTTTGCTATTTTTGTCTAAAAAAGTCAACCCAAGTATATTTGGAGAAATCATCAAGACACACTTATACATATCTTTTCTCTCCAACATTTTCACTTTGAGTAGGACCAAAAAAGATCCATATGCATGAGCTCCAATGCTCTAGAAGTGTTGATCTCCGTTGTTTCTTTCTGAGAAGACCTTTCATGCTTTCCAATTTGACATGGACCACATGTTCTTCTTGTGCTTTGGGGAAGCTTTGGCATGCATCAAACTACTTCTGTTGAGCTCAACTTTTTCAATAATATGAAATTTATGTACCACAACTTTTGACGCCAAAGATCAACTTCATCATCCTGAGCCGCCATACATCGTTGATCATTTGGTGTCCTAGCTCCAGCGAGAACCGGTCTGTTGGAGTCATCCATAACAAAACACCTGTCTTTGTTGAAGTTAACATATGATTATCATCACATAGTTGGCTTATACTTATCATATTAGCTTTTATTCCTTCAACAAGTAGAACATCTTTAAGTGTAGACATACCTTTGATATTTAAAGTTCCAATGTCAACTGCTTTATTTTTTGAGCCATCACCAAAGGTTACATTAACTCCTTCATGGTACTTCCTTCTGCCGTATCATATGTCGAGAACAACCACTGTCAAGGTACCATATATCGTTCATACATGCTGTAAATGACACATGTGCAACATATCCTCTGAGCTCCACCTGTCTGACCCAAATTTGCCTTTGTCGAACTGTCTGTCTACTCTTATTAAACTCAGTTTTCATAATTTTGTACCCTTGTTGTAGATCTTTAATAAGTCTCATGCAGATGTCCCAAGTATATCATGCAAGAGAGCAATAGTTACAAGTAACAAGGTTTTTTTTATTTTCTTAGGAACCTCTTTTTGTCTGCAAGTGTCATCTTTCTTTCTAGTTCAATCTTGCTTCTTAAAGCAGCTTGCTGTTGTTATAGCCCAGTCCTGTAAAATCTCCTAATGGCTTGCCAATGGATAATATTTCATCAAGCTTCATCCTTCCTAAATTCAGTCTTTTGATGTAGTGTTCTGCTTTCTCAAGTTTGTCATTGTTGAGTTGGAGTGATTGGACATGATGTTGTACCTGCTGTTGAAGTGAACTATTCTGCTATTGCAATTTCTGATTTTCTTCTTTTAACCTCCTGTTGATCGTGAAAATTTTTAGCCATTTTATATTAACTCATATTCACTTCTTAATTTTTCATAGGAAACTTCATCATCATTAGTTTCTGAATCCTCATCATCAGTTTCACACCTGTCAGACTGCAATTCTATACTTGAATGAAATGCAAAAAAATTATTCATATGATTTGCCTCATCTCTGTCTTCGATATTGTTGCTATTATTTTTCTTGTCATCATCACTCCATGTCTTGTTATATGATTTTTTTCTTTTCAAGTTATTTGCACACTTATTTTGAATATAATCGATTACTCCGCATTCCAAACATCTAATGTTGTTGTTGCTATCACCTTTTCTGTCAAAGTCCTTTGCATCACCATTCTTTGTGTGTTCATCTCCTCTTTTGGTACCCTTGTTGAACTTCCGCTCATTAAACTTTTTGCTTTCTTTCTTTAGCATCTTGCCAAACTTCTTTGTCAACAAGGCAATGCTATCAAAGTCAAAATTCATACGGGCTGCTTCCGAGCTTCCTTCAGCTTTTATTGCAACACCTTTGTTTTTATGTTGAGTGTTGATATGCATTTCAAAGGTTTGCAAGGATCCCATTAATTCATCTAGCTTCAACTCTGATACATTTTTAACTTCCTCAATGGCAGCAACTTTGGCAGCAAATCTTGGTGGCAAGGATCTCAAAGTTTTGTGCATCAGTTTTTCTTCAGAATATTTTTTTGCCAAGTTGAAATGCTTGATTTCCAATATCTCTCAATTTGCTGCCGAAGATGTGAATAGTTTCATCTTCTGTCATTTCAATTCTTCAAATTGAGAAGTCAACATTTGTAACTTTGACATTTTGACATGGCATGTTCCTTCGTAAATAGTTTGCAGCACCTCCCATGCCTCTTTTACAGATTGACAAGTTGAGATTAATTTGAATTGCTCTGCATCAACGGCTGTGAAGATGGTGTTGAGAGCCGTAGCATTTGTTCCATTCATCCTTCGTTCAACATCTGTCCATTCCTCTATGGGTTTTTCAATAGCAATCCCTTCGTAATTCCTGATGGTTGGTAAAGTCTATCCTTTTTGAACCACAATCCATACATTCTCATCCACAGTATGAATGAAGATTCTCATGCGTGCTTTCCAGTATGCATAATTTGCTCCATCCAACAATGGCGGCCTTGTTATAGATCCTGTTTCTTTTGCTATAATTGCACAAATTACCTTCCCACGATCTCACCAACTAATTAAATAGCAAAACAACAATAATTAGTGACCCGCTCTGATACCAGTTGTATGGTTAAGTTTAGGCACCCTTTTGTGTGTATCAAACTCCATGTATTGAAGTCGATCCTGTACAATTTAACACAACACAAACTAACTAAAAAGTAAAGTTTGACACAACAAAATTGTTAACGCAGTTCGGCTCAACAGCCTACGTCTGCAGGGCCATGCCCAAAAAAGCAATCCACTGAACTTTATATTTCAAAAGTACAGGAACACACTCTCTATCTCCTTTAATGATTCCCTAGTGCACTTGGCAAAACACCCTTTGCCAAAGCTAACTCAGCAGCCAAAAATCCAACAATCACAGCGTTGCCTTCACATTAGAAACACACCAATTACAACTCCTGCCTCCAAGATTGTTGAACTACCACCTAGCCATAGCTCTCTTTTGTTGAATTCTCGTCAACAGGATATGTTGAACTCCTTTCGATAGGATGCGGCAAGATCTCACTTGCACTTGCTATTTTCACCTGACCTCGATCAGTCATAACCCCCTTCTACTCCGTGAGGTGGTTTGAATAGAATCTTGTCAAGTGAACTCCATTGTCTATTGAACTTCAGTTACCA
The DNA here is from genome assembly GCA_030512225.1 of Rauvolfia tetraphylla. Classification (NCBI taxonomy): domain Eukaryota; kingdom Viridiplantae; phylum Streptophyta; class Magnoliopsida; order Gentianales; family Apocynaceae; genus Rauvolfia; species Rauvolfia tetraphylla. The sequence continues at coordinate 771,235 of JAJQKT010000009.1, read as the reverse complement.
GCACTTGAATAGAAACAACACAATTTAATGCGTGAACAGCATAATAAGAAGATAAATTGTGCAGCTAAAGTCTCTCAAAAGCCTCTATATCATGTGTTCAAAGAATGACTCTCTGAAGAATATTGCATGAAATACATAGAAGCCTCCCGTTAGGATTTAATTGTGAGTAATGCCGAGAGCTCCTTGAGAGTTTTCTCCAAAAGTTGATCTACGTTGCCTTGAAGCTCATATATATAATATGCTAAAGAGTCTTGAGCTTCCTTCTTCTCCAAGATTGATATCCCAAGAATGTAGCAAGAAATCCCAAATAGTAGGAAGTTAGATTTTCATGGGATTCTCCAAATCCTAGAAGCTTTAGGAGATGCCAAATATCTTCTTCTTGCCATAATGGAGTTTTGCTCAAATGATGACAACTTCCAAAGTAGACTTCTTTATGCTATAAAGTTCTTCTTGGCAAATAACATCTCATCAAATCCTAGTGCCAAGCGACTTTCCATATATGTTTGCACCATGTTATGTTGTAACATTAACTAATTACAAGAGAAAACTAAAAGCTTCACTATCTAATCCATGTTTCCAAATAATGTAGATTAATGATATTGCAAGAAAAATTTTAAATCATCTTCTCTTTATCTTATAGAGTGATCTAGTGGAACCTTCTCTATTTCCTTTTTATTATTTCAAACGAAATCGAAATTTGGAAGTAATAGTAAGCTTGAGATGCTTGTAAGGTACTTGGATTGACCACTTGAAAAGTAAATTAAATGGATATCAAATACTTTTAGATATGCAAAAGAGAAGTTGTAGTCATACAAAAGATTCTATTGAAAGAATTTGAGCAACATGTTAAGTGATTGGAAAGCACCATTATCTTCAACAAATTATAACCAGCTAAGCAAGTTGAAATTTTAACTCCTCAAAAAGATCATCTAAAAAACTAACAAGGAAAAAATAATTAAGAAAATTGATCTTCGAACCTTACATTAGAATCTAGGAATGAAGTTATACACATTCAAGTGAAAACAACAAAAATGAATATATAAGTTTCTCTAGCTATATTAAGTTTAAGGACATCAACAAAAGCATCAAGTAATAGAACTATGAAGATGAAGCTTATCTTGGCAAGACCACTGCAATAAGTAACCTCAACAAAGAGCCGGGTGCTGATTTAGCTCGCATAAGCCTACAGTGGGAATCTTGGAAGAAGAAAAGAGATACAAAAAGTGAATTCACAAGGTAATAGTTTTGAAAAAATTGCTTATAGGGAAGGTAGAAAAGAGCCAAATTATGTTTTATGACAAAAATTATACGGTTTCAAGAAGTTACACATAGAAAATTATTTCATATTTAAATTGTTCCATTAAGTTCGAGGAGAGGCAGATATAAATGAAACCAATGAGTCAACAATGTATTATAGCATTATACAAGTGTAGGTTGAATTCATGCAATCAGAAATGGCTAACTAACAATGGGGTGAAAAATCAAACTAAGTAAGCTTCATACACACAGAATTAGAATTCATCAAAAGTTATGGGTGAATAGCAACATTACCTTCTAGAAATGCTAGTTCTATGTCAAAAACTGCAAATTCAGTAAAAGAAAAACCCTATAGAGTACATAAACTAATACCTCAAATTGTAGAGAGTGTGAATAAAAATTAAAAACATAAATTAGTCTAAAATTAAAGAATACCATAGCAAATCCCAAGAAAATTTTCTTAGGATTAGTGACAGGTACTTCAAATGGATTGTTTTAGTTTCTTTAACACATCAAAAAAGTTTTCATTAGTAATACTACACAAATTTGTAGATATTTGAGAAAGACTACTAGAGAAAAAATAAATAGCACAAATTAAATCATGGGATTAGCAATGGAATTAGCGATGCGCTCTTAAAATTGGGTTTTTTAGTTTCATTAATATGTCAGAGAAGTTTCAATCTCTAATTCTATGCAAGTTGCTAAGGATTTGCAATGGACTATTGGAGAAAAAATAAATAACATATATTATTCTAAAAATTAATTCATCTGTCGCAAACCCCTAACCAATTACATAGGATTAGCAATGGAAACTTTTAATCAAGTTTTTTTTTTTTTTGTTTCTTTAACAACTTAAAAAAGTTTCTGTCGCTAATCAATACAAAAAAAAGGATTTTTTGGGACATATGTTTTCGTGACGAAGCACGAAGCACAATTTGTTATCAAAAGTCCTCCGTCCATGCAAAATTAGCTTCACCCCAAAATTTTGACGAAGTTTCATGATGAAATTATATCTTTGTCACAAAAAATCTGCCCTTCTTGATGAAGCATTCCTTTTGTCACAATAAGCATGCCTTTTGCTACGAATTATGCTTTGTCACAAAAAGTCATACTTATCATGAGAAGCTATTACTTTGTCAAGAAGTAATATGTCACCAAAGGATTTTTTAGGACATATGTTTTCGTGACGAAGTACAATTTGTCACCAAAATTCCTCCGTCCGTGACAAAATTAGCTTCACCCCGAAATTTTGACGAAGTTTCACGATGAAATTATATCTTTGTCACAAAAAATCCGCCCTTCTTGATGCAGCATTCCTTTTGTCACAATAAGCATGCCTTTTGCTACGAATTATGCTTTGTCACAAAAAGTCATACTTATAATGAGAAGCTATTACTTTGCCAGGAAAAATAGACTTTTTGTGACCCACTTTAGAGTTTTCCTGACGATTTACTTCGTCGCTAAAGGTACTGAAAAATTTTTAAAAAGCTTTTCTCAATAAATTGAAAAAATTTAAATTTTATGTGTCAGGGAGTTATTTTTTAAAAATATTGGGGTTAGGGTTTAGAGGTCATTTTATGATATTTTCTATTTAAATAATATAAATAGTACATAATTATTCCTAGAAAGAAGCAGGTGTTTATTTTATGCTTTAATGTAATAGTATAATTTGTGTTTATGTGTGTATATATATAGTGTATAGAATATATGGTGTATATATTTAGATAGTGTTGATAATATATAGTATGTAAGAATATGTAATTTATATAGCATATTTGCATATATAGTGCATTTTGGCTACGATGTAGATTTACTCTAATTGATTATTTAATTGTTCTTGTCACTATAAGAAGAATTGAAGAAAACTTTAATAAATATATGTTGGTCCTCTGTGCAAATCTTGGAGTTTTGATTAATGACAAACATTGATGTAGGCTAATTTGAGTAATTCTTGTGTGATAGGATTTTTGGTTTGAAGAAGCAAAGCAATCTCATTGCCTTGAAACTAAAGAGGAACAAGGACATTCCAAGTGAGACTAAAGCTTGAAGATCAAAGAGGATGTCCGGTTATTGAAGGCTTTGAAGATCCAGTAGTGTAAAGTGTTAGTTACTCAATCGGCATGTCTTGTAAACCTTATAACTTTTTTTCATTCGGATATATGAATTGCACATTAAAGCACAAGTCAAACTGTTATGGTTGAAACTTTATTTTTTAGCCTAAGTGTTTATATGACTTTTGAAGAACAAAGCTTTTGATAATGACTTTTTGGTTAATAACACTTTAAACGTTTTATCTCATAATTTAAAATGCTTTGAGACTTAACTTGATTAAGTTTGAATAGGTTTTTCAAAATCTTGATAAGTTTGGGTTTATGTCACCAATTCTAATGTCCTAATGTGTTTCATACTGTTGGATTTTGTAACAAAGTTTGTCATGATCAAAAAAGGAGAGATTGTTAGCCCTAAGGGCAAATCTTGTAGTTTTGATTAATAACAAACATTGATATAAGCTAACATGAGTAATTGTTGTGTGATATGATTTTTGGATTGAAAAAGCAAAGTGATCACATTGCCTTGGAGCTAGTGTAAAAAGGACATCTTAAATGAGGTTAAGCGCTTGAAGTTTGAAAAGGATGTCAAATGATTGAAGGCATTGAAGATGTAATAGTGTAGGGTGCTACATTTTTATAGGCATATTTTTGTAAATCCTACACCTTTTTCATTTGGAATCTAAGTAATACTTGTGCTAGCACTAAAATTTTTCTAACTTGGTTTTGAGCTTTAAAATATTTTGATATTTATTAAATTACCAAGTGTTTGACAATATCTTAGGACTTAAAAGCTTTTAATCTACTTATCTTTTAGTCCAAAATATTTTCATACTTGTTGAGGATCAACTTCAAATGATTTGACAAAGTTTAGACTCCGATTCGGGCATCTGAACTGTGTCTTTGTTATTGAATTTTTAGTGAAATTTGGACACATAAGCCTAAATTTGGTTGACCAAATTTGTCCTGGCAGCCCAGTGTACAGTAAAGTCAAATGACCAATTTAGATGCAGAAGTCCAAATTCAGTCGATCGAATTGCATTGTTACAGCACTTACTAGTTGTTATTTGAACTTTGAAATTGAATTTCAAACCTTATAAAAGCCATAAACTTGAGATGTCTCATAACTTTTGAACACTTTGAGAAACTTTACACTCCAATATCTTTAGAACATCAAAAAGTTATGTTTTGTCTTGTGCTACAAGTAACTATTTAAGATTCCTATGACAAAAAAGTGAAGTAGTGCTAGCATTTGTAATTATCCACCATGTTTTTGGTAATATATTTATTTACTCTCTCATCTACTTATTTATTGAAGGTTGTCTTGAAGATATAAAACCCTTTTGGATAGGGTGAACCTTGACTCTTGAATTGTGAAAGAGGTTGTAGTGTAAAACCCTTGTTAGGTTAACCTCCTGTGTATTTGTGTGAACTTTTTATAGTGGAGTTGCTTCAAATCTTTGAGTGTGAGCTCAAGGTAGTGGATGTAGATTTTGAAGAGATCAAACCACTATAAATTGATTGTGTTCTTTGTGCTTCTTACTTTACTTACCTTTTTGTTGATCTCATTTAATTCTCATTGAAAAGTTGTTTAATTGTGACTCTAAAAGTACTTCTACCTTTTTCATCCACTTTTAAGGTTTCATAAATATTTGAAGTTTGACTCATCTTAAACAAAGTTTTCAAAAACGGGAAAAGATTTTAAAAATTATCCAAAGACCTAATCACCCCCTCTTATGTCTTTCAATTGGTATTAGAGCAAGGGCTCCTTTTATGGTTTTACAACCTTGAAGTTAAAGATCTTATGGCTAATATTTTGAACCTACATTATTTGGAAAGATCTTCAACAAATCGGCCTCCTTTGTTTGATGGAACAAATTATAAATTTTGAAAATCTAGAATTGAGCTATGTATTTATTCTATTAACTTTAATTTTTGGGACATTATTAGGAAAGGTCCTTACATCAAAATGAAGAGTTGATGGAATCACAAGAGAACCATAGCTAATTGAAGAATATGATGAAAGCGACTCAAAGAGGATGACATTGAACAATCAAGCAATGAACATTCTAACTTGTGCCTTGGACATGAATGAATACAATCGAGAAAGTGGATGCAACACCGCTCATGATATGTGGAGGCTTCTTCAAGTGACACGTGAAGGTACAAACCAAGTGAATGAGTCAAAGCTGCTATGATTGTGAGGGATTATAAATTATTCACAATGAAGCAAGGAGAAAATATTAGTGATATGTTCCCAAGATTGACCAACATCTAAAATGGTCTAAAATTCGATGGGAAGAATTATTCTCATGGCAAGCAAAATAGAAAAATATTGGATGCTCTACCAAAGTGTTGGCAACCAAAGACCCTTGCTAATGAAGAATCAAAAGACTTGAAAACTCTTCCTCTTGAAGAGCTCGTAGAATCAAAAGATTAAATGATTTAGAAGATGAAGAAAAGGGAAGAAAAGGGAATAAAAGCAGTTGTTCTCAAAACAAGTGATAATCCTAGTGAACAAGAAGAATCATCAAGAAATGAAGAAGAAGACGGTGAAGATGATGAGATGGCAATGGTTGGCAAAAATTTCAAGAAATTCTACAAGAAGGGATTTCTCAAGAAGGCAAAAGACTTTCCAGAAAGATGGACAATCATCATCCTTATTCAAACCTAAATGTTATGAATGCAACAGCACTGAACGTCTTGTTGCCGATCGTCCAAAAGCCTTGGAAAAGGAAAGAGAAGCCAAGTTAAAGAAGAAGGAATCTCTCAAGAAAGGACAATGACTTGTTGGCACTTGGGATCAACATGCAAATGAAGAAAGGGAAGATGAAAATGAAGGAAGAGTCAAGTCTAGTTCATGGCAATGAATGATGAGGTATAACCTATGTGAAAGACCTAAGAAGAGGGTAAATTAGGTCTTTGGCTAATTTTCAAAAAAAAAAATTAACAATTTGATTTGGAAGATGACAGAAATCAAACACTTAACTAGATATGCAATATAACACACTAATAATCAAATTTAAAGAAAATAGAAGACACGAGGCAACACAAGCAATTTATAGTGGTTCGATCACACAAGATCTACATCCACTACCTTGAGCAGCCACTCAAGGATTTTAAACAAACTCAAATATAATCACAAGTTGATCACCTCATACAAGAGAGGCTCACCCTTCAAGGGTTTTACACCATAACCTCCTCTTAAATACAAATAATCAAGGCTTACCCTAACACAAGGGTTTTATATCCACAAGATAACCTTGAAAACAATAGGTAGATGAAGTAAGAGATTAGAAAGTTACCAACAACTTGGTAGATGATGACAAATGAGCACATCTTTACCTTTTTATCCAAGGAATCTTGAATTTGAACATTTTTAGCACAAGAAAAAAGAGAACTTTTTGATAGAGAATGATTTGGATGAGTAAAGAGTGTTTAAAGCTCAAAAAACTACCCAAAAATTTGAAGTTTATATCTTTTATAGGGTTTGAAAATGGGTTACAACATTCAAATAACGGCTATTAATAGTAAAATTTGGTCAACCGAACTTGGACCTCTGTTCGAATGATCGTCTAAATTTTTCTGTCTTGAGGCTATTAGGATAAATTCGCTTAACCAAATTTGGACACAAGTGTCCGAATATCATCTGAATTTTTTTGAAAATTCAGCAACCATGAAGTATAATTGGGATGTCCGAATTGGAGTTCAAATTTTTCAAACTTAGTCAAAATGATTAGAAATCAAGAACAACAAGTTTGAAATCATTTCTGGCTATAAGATGGATCTTTTAAAAGGCTTTTAGTCCAAAGGCCATTATCAAGGACTTGGTAAAAATATTTTTAAGATAAATCATTTGAGATTGAAAACCAAGTTTGATATCTTGAGTTGTTCATGGGCTTTTAGCTTCAAGGCAATGAGACTTGCATTCTCCTCAATCCAAAAATCCTATCACACATCATGTAAGCAAATTAGTCCATATCAAGGTTAATCAATATCATTTTCATAGGACATTGTACTTATCAATGTTTGTCATTAATCAAACAACGTGATTTGCCTTTAGGGCTTACACTATGTAGTGACAAAATAAATGTTATTACTAATATAAGTATTGAACTAAATTTTAGCGATGACTATAAAAGTTGTCACAAAGTATATCAGTAAAAAATATTTTCCAACATAATTTGAAAGGCAAGAGTTGCAATTGTGATAACATGGAAAATGTTCTCACTAATTACCTTACTTATACAGACAATATTTCTATTTTGTCACTGAACCACTTTTAGTGACAAACCAATTCTTAGCACTATTATGCTTACATATTTGGTTTTATATTAATAACAACTTATTGTTATCACTAAATATATCATTATATTTATTGTCACTAAATAAAGTTGTTTACACTTAGTATATAGAGTTTATAAGCTTGTATGGCAGTTAAATTAACTTTAAAGTTTTAAGGTATGAGCAAGAAAAAAATGTATTTCTATATATCTTCATAAATGTTTTTCATTAAGATAATATGTGTATATATGTTCACAAAAAATAAGATATGTGTATATTTGTGGATAAAGATAATATATGTATAGATTTATTTTTATATCAATTTGTACATTACATTAGTTTTAGCACCAATGTCCAATGCATAAATTTTTTATTTAAAATTGTATAGGCCTAGGATTTGATTTTCTCTCAAAAAAGGGAGGCTAAGGTCCAATTGGGAACTATAGTCCAAAATTTTTTTATTTTTTTAAATAATGTTGGGCCTGGCTTTCTACTTGGACACATGGCCCAACATTATTTGTTTAAATTTTTTCCCAAAACTTATATATTATAAATTATAATATATAGAGCATATACACACACACACACACATTTAGTTTGATATGCATAATAAATAGATTCACACACAAACATCCAACATATATAATTATATACTATTGAAAGACCTAAAAAGGGGGCAAATTAGATCTTTGGCTAATTTTTTAAAAAAAATTCTTTTTGAGAAAATTGATTTGGAAGATGTTTGAAATCAAACACTTAACAAGTTAAGCAAGTATACACAATAAGATTCTAAATTTAAAGAGAGAAGAGAAGAGCAACCACAAACAATTTATAGTATTTCGATCATTCAAGATCTACATCCACTAACTTGAGCCCTAACTCAAGGATTTCAACCAAACTCAACTCTAACACAAGTTAATCAAAAATACAATAGAGGCTCACCCTACAAATGTTTTAGCCCACAGCCTCTTTTCACTTACAAATAATCAAGGCTCACCCTATCACAAGGGTTTTATATCCTCAAGCTAACCTTGAAAACAACAAGTAGATGAAGTAAGAGATAAGAAAGTTACCAACAACTTGGTAGATGATGACAAATTAGCACACCTTCACCTTTTTGTCTAAGGAATCTTGATTTTGAACTTTTTAGCACAAGACAAAATAGAAATTTTTGATAACGAATGATTGGGAAGAGTAAATATTCTTAAAGGCTCAAAATACTACCCAAAATTTTGAAGTTTATGTCTTTTATAAGGTTTAAAAACTAGTTGCAACATTCAAATAACGGTTTATAATGGCTAGTAATAGTAAAATTTAGTCGATCGAAACTTGGACCTCTGCGTCCAAATGATCGTCCGAATTGTTCTATTTTTAGGCTGATAGGATAAATTCAGTCAACCGAATTTCGACACTAGGGTTCGAATGGTCTACTGAATTGTTCAGTAGCCATGAAATATAGTTCGCACATCCGAATTGGAGTCCGAACATTTCAAACTTAGTAAAAAATGATTAGAAATCAAGCACAACAAGTTTAAAATCATTTTGGACTATAAAATGGATCCTTTCAAAAGCTTTTATTCCGAAGGCTGTTTTCAAGAACTTGGTAAAAACATGTGTAAGATAAATCATTTGAGATTGAAAACCAAGTTTGAAGCTCTCTTGAGAATACTTTAGATTTCAAAGACGAACAAGTGCAAGGTTTACAAAGATATACCTATAATGCATTTGTAAACCTACAGTAAGGTCTTTAAAGCCTTCAATTATCTTGAATCAACTCTTTTATCTTTAACCACTTTGGTAACCTTGAGTTGTTGTTGCACTTTTAGCTTCAAGGAAATAAGAGTTTTATCCTTCTCACTCCAAAAATCTTATCACACAACAATTAAGCACATTAGTCCATATCAAAGTTAATCAACATTATTTCCTTAGGACTTTACATTTATCAATATTTTTTATTAATCAAAACAATATGATTTGCTTTAGGGCTTACAAATATAATATAATACAAATATATATTCAATATGTACATATACACTACACATATATTGTATGTAATATACGTAGAACATAAGGTCTATATAGTACACATTTTATATTATATTACTCTCTTTTGTAGTATCTCTATGTATGGTATATATAGTGCACATACCATAGTATATATTTGTGGTATATAATATATCTATGTATTATATATAGTATATCTATCTTTCTATTGTAACTATACATCTGCGTATAATATACTAAACAATATATTATACACATATAGATTCTAATGTGTTGTATATATAGTACATTGGATATATATAGTATACAGTTTGTTTATGTTATATCTTTATAATATATATTGTATTTAAATGTAAGTTATGAGTATAGATGGTGGGAGTATAACTTTTAGATTCATTAAGTATCTAATTGATATATTTTTAATAAAATATTTAATGTCTATTTATTAAAATAATTATATGTTATAGTGTTGTAGAAACAAATTAAAAATGAGAAATTTTTCATGAATTAAATGTAGGAAAAGGTTTATAACTTTTATTTATTAAAAACTGTAATATTTAAAACATTGTTTAAAAAATAAAATTATCAAGTATAAATATTAAAAGATAATATTATAAATATAAGCATAAATATATATGTACATATTAGGATTACAATAAATATGTTATATGTTGAAAGTAATCATAACAAGACATTTGGCAGAGTGGTTGAAACACTCCATATTACGTCGGTGGTTGGGATGCCTCAACTCTTGCCACTAGGGGAAGACCTCGCAGTCCAAATTTTCTATAAGCAACAGTTGCGAAATTGGGTCAAGTAGTAGAACATTCCTAAATCATTTATAAGGGAAAATGACAAGAAATGGTGATTTACCTCCATTGTACTAGGCCAAGCCTAGTAATGGCGTGGTCTCTATCGGAGGAACATCTCAAACGGACACAATGTTGCCACCACAATGTGGTTGTAGTGCAAGTGATGGAGTTATGCCAATATTATGGATTGGTCCATCGTAAGAAACCCAATAAGGGAACTTATTCCCAGTTGGATTTGGGATCATAATAAGGAAAATCCTAAAAAGGATGTGGTTACCTAAACTCCCCAAGTATGACGTCCTATAAATATCAATGTTCTTTTCTTATGACCTTAAAAAGAAGATCACGGCCATGATACAGAAATCGCAATGACCTAAAGAAGGAAATTGAGGAAGCAATTAAGAGGAGACACCTCAAAGATTTTATCATGGCATGTGTAGACTAACAGGACAACGCTCGGTCTGACATAGGACCCGCAAGAGAATGAAAGCCTGAGGCTGGTGTTATTAGTATGGTGGCAAAAGAACTCCCATCCAAAAGGCATAAAATTTTGGATGACCGGTCTTTGTGGGCTCTTTAGAAATGGTGAAATAGATAGTTCGGCGAATTATAGTAGATGCAAGAAGTTCAGCGAACATTCTATTTAAAAGCACCTTCGATAAAATTGGCTTACTCGCAGGCAAGTTAGTCCTTGAAGAAGTACTCTTGTATGGGTTTATAGAGAAAAAAGTTTGAAGTCCCTTTGCTCGATTGATTTACCAGTACAAATTGGGCGCACAGGCCCCCTATCAACTTCTAAATGTTTAATTAGTTCGAATTCCTCCCTTAGAATATAGTATCTAGAATATGCTATAGCTATCTGCCTATCGGAAGTTACAGGATGAATCTGAGTGGCAAGTGGATTAGCTAATAAAATTCTCTCCTGAGGCTTGTAATGAGCAAATACGGCAGGAAGATGTATAGGAGTACAAGCGATAGATACCAGAGGATAGGTAACTACTCTTTCCCCAAAGAAAAATGCAAATCCCCACTTTCATTAGGAAAAATGATTATGGGAAGAGCCGAACGAGAGTTACCTTTGTCTATAGGTAGGGGACTCGACATTTATCTAGAAGCCATGAATGTGGGCAAGGTATTTTGAAAGAAGAAGAAAAGAGAAAATTTGTGGGTGGTGCACTATAGCAGCAAAAGGTGTCTTACTTTTTGGATATCTCAGCGGTGCAAATGAAGGCACGACAAGCACTATTTAAGGAAAAAGATGTAAGCAAAAAGGCAAAGTTCAACTAAAAGTTGAAATTTCAAAATCTACCTCAAAAGACGTATTTGGAAAAAATATTCAATATATTCCTTACATAAGGCTAAGCTTCTTGCAGCTAGCCTCAAGGAGGGGGGCAGACGATGGAGTTGTACCTTATAACAAAGACCATAACCGATATTATGGACTAGCCCATCATAAGGGAACCTAACAAGGGAACTTGTTCCCAGTTGGATTTGGGATCAGAATAAGGCAAATCCTAAAAATGACTTGGTTACTTAAACTCCTCAATATGACATCCTATAAATACATGTTCTCTCCTCATGTTATTGAAAAAAATCCAATACGAACAAAGTCCAATACTAACTTAAGCATTGGAGGGTTCTTGAGGTCAAATCTCATCTGTTCACTTGGGCTTTTTTTTGCAATAAAGGTTTACAAGTAGTTAGTTTTCGGAAAGGTCCATCCTTTAACAGCAGGCAACACATTATTTTAACATGTGATTCTCAGTTATCAGATTTTGATTCAACAATTAGAAAAATATGTACTATGATAATTAATTATTTACTACATGGTTGAAAACTTTTCCAGAATTACCACATGACTTATTATAACAAAATCAGACGGTCAAAATATATTTAAAATGTGCAAAAAAAAAAGTGGTGTATGGACTATAACTGGCCCTGTTGCCACCATTGCCCCTTACATAGAGCGCTACAGCAAGTTCGATATTGCAATGGCAAATTTGTTAACAGCAATGCCTTTTAATCAACGTTAAATATTTATTTAATTAGTATTTATCGATATTTTTCTCTTTTTTTCTTTTTAATTTATAGACTTGAAATTTGTTATTTGATTATGGTGTTTCTACCGTATGAAGAGTTGGAATTACTATCATTGAATATGTGTATAAGCATCTAAATGTATCCAACTTGATGATACAGACAATTGCAACTTTGTTATGAGATGCATAAGATTATGTAGATTAACTAGTTATGGTAATTCAATAGCTTTATTATCTAGATGTCCTTACATAGAGATATTGGATTTGACCTAGCCGTAGCAAGAGCCAGGCAGGCGATTGAGCATGGCACTTCTAACAGAGCGTCGGGTTGATTTGTTACAAGCCTATCTATAACAATAGAAATCTTCAACAGCAAAAATCTTAAACAATAAATGTATATTTGGACAGCATTTCAATTTGAAACCCAATGTAAAATTTTCACTTGTAGTCTCACTTCTTCTCTCACAAACAATTATCTCTCACAAAATCATACAAAAATCTCTAACCAAAATATTATCAATCCTACCCTAAGAATATATTTAAATTATGTTTAATTAGAAAAAATTTTACCTTAAATTCTGTAAAAGTATATTTTTTTTAAAGAAAAAGTAAAACTCAATTATATATATAGTTAAAAAAAATACAATCTAAATGAACCGTAAATTTCCAACGATAAGCCTGTATCCACTTACGAAAATGTAGAACTTTTTGTACTTTTCTCTATTTTTCATAGAAAAAAAATAAACCCTACTAAAACATAGAATACTAAAAAAAATTCACTTTGAATAGCAATTCAAATAGAGCAAAAATCTAAATAGCGACGTCATCTTAGGTTTCTATAGTTTGGCAAGCTTGAAGACTCGCTTTTCCTACGATTCCAGAGAGTTCCGTTAACCAAACCGCTGCCTATGAAAAATAGAATTTGGTTGAAAAATGAAGTCTGGACTCAATTTATTCTATTACCAAAGGGATGAGCCCAATCCAAATATGAACCACAACAGAAATCGCTACCGTTCCCGTGGGTTCCCTTTATCCAAACCACTGCCTATAAAAATGGACTTCTGTGGAAGAATGAAATCAGAACTCAATTCGTTCTATTACCAAAGGGAAGAACCCAATCCAGAACCATAATAGAAACCACCTATTAAACCTTAAACCGATCACAAGAATACCAATTAAAAATGAAAAAAAGCTACATAGGTCATAATTTTAAGTGTGCTACTAGTAGCCTCCTAGCGAGAATGACAAATAACCTCAAAATTCAGAAGGTGCAGCACCATGACAATGAACCAACCAACCTAACTGGGCACTTAAGAACATTAGCTAATGGACTTTCTGCAACAACACCAAGAGGAAAATAGCTACAATCCCACACACCAAGCTGTATAAGGAAAAGGTTACACCAGGGTTTGCACAGAGAAGCAACCAAAATTGGAGCTGCAGGATCCATGACTTGAGAAAAATATCAGCAAAGGAATAACAGAGAACAGCTATTTTGTAACAGAGATCCAAGAACAGCAGCGCTAACATGTAATTTCATTGAGATCTACAGATAATAAAGGGGAGAGAAGCATAAAAAAATTTAAGCCTGTAACATAAACAATTATATTCAGAGTTACTCTTTTGAACTTTCTATAACATTTTTCCCTCATGGCAGCAAGAAACTTGAATGAAGAAAATCAGTTCACCAGCAGCAAAGATGTGCTATGCAGAGCAAAGCTTCTCAAGGGCCAAATTTTCATCACCACCTACAGCTTCCAGAGTACTCCTCACTACATCTTCAGGGAAACCCATCTCTACTAGTTTCTGCACCTGTAAATCAAGCATTGCTGGGACTTCAGAAGTGGAAAGGTCCCATAAAATGGCTGATCCAAAGAGAAATTTCTCCCGCTACCTTTTCATTAAAATTCTACTTTGAAAAGCTTTGTCATAAAATACAGTCAAAGGTTTGAAATCAGAGAAAGACAAAAGATATGAAAGAATATCCACACACCTTCTCCTCAACACCAAGAGATGATGCTTTTGCAAAAGCTTCTGTCCAATAACGAGCAGTGCTGACAAATGTCTGATAGTCTTTAAGATACTGAATAATAAAGATACTGATTACTTACACTGAAATGCCCAGAAAGGAGAAAACATGGACCAAGTGAAAAGTGGCAAACAGCAAAAACACAATTCTGAAAATACTGAATATTTTCATGTTGCTTCATATTCCATTGGGAAACAGATATATACGGAGAGAGAAATGAATTATTCAAGGCCAGGAAGAGGTTAGCAGTCAGCTAAACCTGTTGAGCAACCACAGCATCTTGTGGGTCATCTGGTTCAGGTGCAGAAAGTAATGCCTGTAAAGAAAGGAGTGCTGTTTTTAGAGTAAGGGCTGGGCTCCACTGGTCCTTCAAGATGTCCAAGCAAATAGCTCCACTCTGGCTGCTGATATTTGGGTGCCTTCACCATTAATTCAATATCAAAGGTTAAAGGCACGGTTTTCTTTGGAAGCACATTCTTTCATTTTTGAGGCATTTAAAATAAACAACAATTACTCATACAGAAAATTAAAGGCAGAAAAGCAACTCAGTAACCTTTATTTTCTCAATATCATAGCAATCAATTAAACTAAGCTTTCAAACTTTAACAGCATAACTTAATGTAAGAAATTTGAATTCAATAAGAAACTTTGCAAGGCAAACCTAATTCTTTGCACTTGAAATTTTCTTACTAAATATCCCATATTACAGCATATTAGACATTTGCTTTAGCCAAATGTCTGCACACATTTTAATTTACTACAAATGTTTCCAGATACATATAGAACTTAAGCTAAGACAAACAAATGCGGAACTACATTTTAGTTACAAGGATGATTAGACATCACAACTATCTTGCAGACAAGTTTTTAATACCAGAATGTCCCTTGAGATCTTTTATGCCTAAGCAATGAAAGCGATGCAGCAATCTTCATTAAATCTACCTAGGAGAAAACTAACAACCAGAATAAGTTATCTGGTGTTAATAAGATGCATAGAAGTTATTGGATCATACATATCTCTATCTTTGATTCATTAGGAAACCATGGAAGAGGAACAAAAGCTGGTGCTGGTACTCAGGCCATGAGTGCTTTAGTAGAAATAACATGAATGACAAAAACAAAGTTTAGCCATAACCAGATATAAACAACAGTCCCAACCAGAAGCCTTAGGAACCAAAAATATAAAATATTAAAAAAATCACATGTAATTAACCAGAAAAATCATCATTATTTTTCTTCACCAGAAAAGAGTAGCAATTTGTTTGTAAAGGTTAACCATCATTATTCCTTTCCTTTCTAAACCAATTTCCTATTCATGGATTTTAGTGCGACTTCTGGAAGAACCTTTCAGATCAGGTGCCATTTTTACAGGACAATGTTGACGAAATCATAAATCCTTATGCAAGTTTTTCCACGTATGTTTTCTTTGTAATTCTTTCATTGTTCCCTTCAGCCACTACTCACAGCACCATCAGTATCTTCTTTTCTTCATAGTCTCTTTACCTTGTCGTCCCCCTCTTCTCCCATTCTCGAAGGCAGTATTCCGAAATTGAAGTGGTATATAATTCATTCCTGGAGCACATGAAACAAAGATATGAACTGGGATGTCAACTAAGACAACCAGCCTTTATTCTACATGAAGGAGCAATAGTTCAGTTTCACTGAACAGAAAGGAATAGCCTCCTGTTATTTGTACGAGTTTCTCACTTCTTATCCTTCCTTTGCATTTTTTGTGTTTTTTATGGACCATGACCTGCTAAAGATCACTGCTAGCTTACTAATTGGATAACCTTCCCCTGAAGCTGCTTTCCCCATAAGAAAATTAAATATGGATAATTCTTTTTAAGCTATTCCACAATGTAGTTTGGTTTCCATCCACATAACTTTTGAAGCAAAGAATGAAACCAAAATCAACCATGAGTTGAATATTGATCCAGCAAATAACAATCACAAACAATTTGGACTCCAGAATGGAGGTTTCAGAACTTTGTTTTTGCAATAATGAAACAAACAAACACGAAAACATGTCCGCCATTATATGGCTCTCCTCAGTGCTCCATCAAATTGAACATCCACACTGGCTCAGTACAACAATAAAACAAAGTATTTATTCCAGTATGTGTTGACATCCCTTATTTCAATGCCACGCCCTTAATGGATTGACAATGGGTCCACGTGTGAAAGTGGTCCCACATCTGTCTTTTTCTTTTAATTAAGGTTAATGGCAGAAACTTGTATTTTAGGAAAGTGAATGTTTCCAACAATGCAAAAAATAAAAGTGGACACTCAAATAGAAGGGGAGTATAGGAACAGCTACACATGAAGACCAAATGAAAAAGGCAGCCATGGACAGTAACCATAAAGAGATCCTCTTACCAAACTTTTGTCACAAAGCGCATTCTGGGAGGCTCAAAAGGGTATCCATCTGCAATTAAGTAGTGTCAATCGGGAAAAAAATCATTCAAATCTTATATCTACTGCCAATGCATACACGTACAAAAATTTTCCTTTTCGGTTGCTAAAAGGCAAAATGATTTGTCGTATCTATCAATACACATATATTTGAATTGATAGCCAGAAATCAATATCATTTTTAACATCCTCAACTCATCTTGCCATAGCTCAATTTCAAAGATCAAGTTTCCAACCAATAACAGGGAGTAAGAAACAACATCAAATATAACAAGCAGTAGCACACACATTGGCATACCTTAAAGTACTTAATGGTAATATACCATGTCAAGTTTCAAAAAGACAGTGCAAAAAAAATTTGCTCCAATATTCAAGCTTTTTTTGTTGTGTGCAAAATTTAACTTTCAATTTTCGAATTGTTTTTTCTGCCCAACCTCAACCTCAACCCGCCTGCAAAGACAAACAATAATCACAGGAATAATCTAGCAAAAAATTTTAGAACACTTCACCTTCAATTCAGTCCAAATGCAGTAATTAACAAAAGATAGAAAGTTTATAGCGAAAAACGAAACTAGATTATATACACGACCAAGAACAAGGAAAAAAATAAAATAACCCCATAAAGACCTTAAATACTGAAGAAAAACAAAGGGGAAATTTTCCTTTTCTGGATGCACATAACCGCCCAAAAGCCCCAGCCCAGAAAATGCGGCGCATATATATACACACACATATATACAATACACAATTTCATGCTTAGGGGGCTGAGTAAGTAGATAATTACCAGGCACAGTGATGTCGATCTTGAATATGCCGCCTTCATACGGAGTGCCGAGAGGACCCGGAACGGAACCGATCAAGTGAGTGAGAGAATCGCCTTTAGGGCTAACGCTAATGCCAGATACCTGAACGTCTCTATTGCATTCTTGAAGCTCCTTCTGTACCCTCGCCAAGTCCACCATCTTCGAATCAAGAGAAGCGATTCGATTGAGGGAAGTACGTTTCCTTCTTCACTCCCTCTCTCACTGGGGACTTCTCTCGCTCTCTGCTTTAGCTTTGTTTCGGTGGGGGAGGGACAGAGAGAGAGAGAGAGAGAGAATCGTTTCCATTTTCTCCGTTTTCATAAACAACGAGTGGCACATCAAGACAACATGTATGTAATGTTGGAATTGATTATACAATCTATATATCATATATTATTTCTGTCAAATTTTAAATATTATAATAAAATTTGATAGAAAAAATATATTACAAATAATATGTTATTATTTTTAAGAGTTATATTGTATATTTTTAAAAATTTCTTTATTCCTTAATGTTCAATATAACAGTCAATTCAATCCATTATACATTAGAAACTAATTTTAAATAATCTTAGATATTCAATTCTACAAAAGCCCCAAAATTAATTATGAATATAAAATTGCCTTTGTAAGTAGCGGCATGTGTTTGTAATATATCTCTTCTTAGCAAATTCCACCATGACATTAAAATTTTAATAAATATAGTTGTTTAACAATAGTTTATATATATATATATATATATATATATATATATATATATATAAAAAAGATAAAATAAAAAATTTTGATTAAAATGAGAAAAGTATAAATAGCTTTTTAACATATATAATCAATTTCTCTAAAAAAAGACCAAAGAAAAGATTGTTTGTACAATTAATAGTTCAATAGCCAACAAAGAGATAGTACAATGTATTAAACCCTAATTCAACAATAAAATCATAAATTGTATTTTTACTAATAAAATTTTCAAGTGATTTTACTTTAACATGTATATATGTATGATAACTATAAATTGTTAAAAATATATTTTTATATATTCTTAAAGTAAAGAGAAATACAGATTTTATAAGTGTTAGGATAAATCTATAAATTATGAGAAATTGAAGAATGATTTTGTAAGTTTGTTTTTTAAAAAAAGGAAAAACAGAATAGAGGCAACCGATTCCTCATTTCTCATTTTCCCCTCTTTTCTTCATTTTTCTTCTTTTCTTCTCTCTTCTGTATCTTCCACTCTAATTTTCAACCAAATCTTCAAGCACAAACTAAATACTTTAAACCCAAACTTAGAGCTACATCAAAAGTTTCCAAATCAAGATAAAAGTTTCAATTTTTTTTCATTCTTGTTAATTATTTTCGAAAATTACTATAACAGTAAATTTATATAAATTTTAATAAATTATTGACTGCTTTGATTTTGTTCAAATTTTGAACGAACATTCTTGTTATGATCCTCTACCTACGAAAAAATGTTTCATTAATTTTTGAGGACGTTTGTTATGTTTGTTGAATTTTTGAAAATCTGTATAGATTTGTTTTTTTAAAAAAAACTTTTGATTAAATATTGGATATTTAAAAGTTTCTTAGACTGTTATAATGCAAAAAGAGTATAAAAATATGTAAATGGAATGAGTTTTCTTAAATTGACATATTAAGAATAAGATGGAATAATTGAGATATTTGTAGAAGATGTTAGATTTTATTAAATTAATTGTTAGCCCTAAGGGCAAATCATAAGGTTATGATTAAGTTTTGACTAATAACAAACATTGATGAGGACTAATCTTTATATCATTTATATGATAGGATTGTTTGCTTAAGAAGTATGAAGTCTTATTGCCTTGAAGCAAGAAGTGCTAAGGACAACTCAAGTGTGAACAATGATCAAGAATATAGAGCATGTTCTATAGATTGAAGGCTTGAAAGACCTTAGTGTGCGTTTACACTTGCAAAATAGGTATATCTTTTGTAAACCCTACACTTGTTTGTCTTGGAATCTATTGAATGCATAAGAGAGCATAAAACTTATTTTTACATCTTAAATATCTTTGAATGAACTTTTGATTAAGTAAATGTATTTTTAAGTCTAAAATGATCTTAAGTAATCTTTGTATGATCAAAGAGTTTTAATAATGATTAAACAGTTTACTTATTCATACAAAATGTTTTCACACTTATTGAAGTTACAATTCAAATGATTTTACCAAGTTTGAACATCAAAAAATGGCTACTGTATTTCCATAGAAATTCGAACGCAAGTTTGGATGCAAGGGAAAAAATTCGATTGTCCGAATTTTCCCTACCAGCATGGCTACTATTTTTCCAGAGAAATTCGGACGCAGGAAAAAAAATTCGGTTGTCCGAATTTTCCCTACCAGCATGATTACTGTTTTTCAAAGAAATTCGGACGCAAGTTCAAAAGCATGAAGAAAATTTCGGTCGTCAGAATTTTTTCAGAAAGCATGTAACAGTAAAATTCGGACGCAAGTTTGGACGCACAAGAAGAAATTCGGTCGTCTGAATTTTTTGAAACTAGCCGTTACTAGTCGTTTTATGACTGTTAAAACTGATTTTTAAATTCTATAAAAACTTTAAACCCAAGAAATTTTGTAAGTTTTGAATCCCTGAGTAATCCTAACATTCTAAATCATTTCGCAAACATCAAAGCTCTCTTTGGTTTCGTGCTTTCAATTGATCATTCAAGATTCCAAAGGCAACAAAGTGAAGTGGTGCTATATTGTGTAATCATCTACCAAGAAGTGATAATATATCATTCATTCTTCATTTTATTTTGTTTTCTACTTGCTCAATACAAGGTTATCTTGTGACATAAAATTCTTTTGGTAAGGGTGAGCCGTAGACTAGATTAATCAAGGTTGGAGTGTAAAACTCGTGTGTGGGTGAGTCTTGGATTAGATTGGTCTTTAGGTTGTCTTTAGATATAAAATCCTTGTGGAAAGACGATCCTTATTAGTAGAATGCAAAAGAGGTTGTAAGAGTAAAACTATTGTGTGGTGAACCTCTTATGTAATTATTGAAATTGAGCATATAGTAGATTGTTTGAAATCCTTGAGTGTATACTCAAGGTAGTGGAGGTAGATCTTGAGAAGATCGAACCACTATAAATTGTTTTTGTTCATTGCAATTAAATTGTTTATTGCTTTGTTATTGATCTGATTATTCTCTCATTGAACTACGTAATCAAAAGTTGCATAAACTTAGTTTATAAAGGGAATAGTTTTCAAAAACAATCCAAAGACCTAATTCACCCCCTCTTAGGTCTTTCATTAATCATTTCAACAGTTTTATTCCCTCAACAATGGTTAGTTTCTACTTTAAAATAATACTATTAAATTCAATAATTTTTAGTTCTATTAATATTAATGATGCATTCATTCATGTATTATACATATATTTCAATATTTGAGTATTTTTGAGTGACATTTGAGCAACCTAAGAGGGGGTGAATTAGGACTTTGGCTAATTTTTGAAAACTTTTTCTTTTATGAACTTGGTTTGGAAAGATTATATTCAATTGATTCAATGAGAATGTAATGAACTAAATGACAAAATAATTCACAATGAAGAACAAAGAGAACAAGCAATTTATAATGGTTCGATCTCTTCAAGATCTACATTTGCTACCTTGAGTCCACACTCAAAGATTTCAACCAATCCACTATATGCTCAATTTAGGCAATTACACAAGAAGCTCACCCAACAAGGGTTTTACACCAACAACCCCTTTTGCAATCCAACAAACAAGCTCACCCTACCACAAGGATTTTGTATCTAAAGATAACCTTGAATCAAGGCTCACCTACACAAGGAGTTTTATGTCATTAAACAACCTAAAGACCAATCTAATCCAAGGCTCACCCACACACGGGGTTTTACACCACAACCTTGATTAATCTAGTCTATGGCTCACCCTTACCAAAAGGGTTTTATTTCACAAGATAACCTTGTATTGAGCAAGTACATAACAAGATTAAACAGGGATTGGATAAGATATTACCACAGCTTGGTAGATGATTACACTAGTTAGCACCACTTCACCTTGTTGTCATTGGAATCTTGAATAATCACATGAAAGCACAAGACAAAAGAGAGCTCTAATAATTTTAAATGATTTTGGAATGTTAGGATTCTTCAAGTGTTCAGAACTCCTTCAAATTTTGGAGTTTATGGCTTTTATAGATTTTGAAAATCAATTCCAACAGTAATAAAATGACTAGTAACGGCTAGTTTCTGAGTAGTTCAGACAACCGAACTTGATCCTCTGCGTCCGAACTGTCGTCCGAACATTATTGTGACATGCTATCTGGGAAAGTTCGGACGACTGAACTTTGCCCCTTGCATCCGAACTTGCGTCCGAATTTCTCTAGAAATACAGTAGTCATGTTCACAGTTTGGACATCCGAACTTGCGTCCGAACTGTTCAAACTTTGTCAAAACATTTGAAAATCAACCTCAATAAGTTTGAAATCATTTTGTATTAAAAGATAAGTCATATAAAATCTTTTGAACTCAAAGTCCGTTACCAAAGCACTTGATCATTAAGAGTTTACTCAAAGCCATTTAAGATTCAAAAGCAAGCTTTGTGCTCTCTTATGCATTCAATAGATTCCAAGAACAAGAAGTGTATGGTTTACAAGAATATTCCTATTAAGCAAGTGTAAACCTACACTAGAGTCTTCAATGCCTTCAATCCATAGAACATGCTTTATATTCTTGATCCTTGAGCATACTAGAGTTGTCCTTAGCACGTTTAGCTCCAAGGCAATAAGAACTCTTTGCTTCTCAATCCAAAAATCCTATCACACAAATAGCATATGAATTAGTCCTTATCAATGTTTGTCATTAATCAAAACTACATGATTTGCCCTTAGGGCTAACAATCTCTCCCTTTTTGATAATGACAAACTTTGATGCAAAATGTGATAGATTTAAACAATGTAGTACAAAGAAGCATTGATATCAATAATAAATAATAACCAATTTATCATTTTGACATTCAAATGGCTCAATATGAGCCTATAGCCCAACCAACCTCCATTTACCTCCTTCCTTCCAACGACTAGGATAGAAGATATAGAATTTAAGCATTAATAAAGCTTCTAAGAGAGGTTTTAAAGGTTTGAAAAGATTAACAATGCTCCCCCTTAGATTGTGCTCATTTTTAACTAGTTTGGACTTGAGATGTTATGGATCTGAATTTTTAAATTTCAAGTCCAAACTGTAAAATATGTAAAATAAAGGTTGCAATTTTTGAAAATAAATTTTCCTAAGGTTGTTCAAATATGATAGGAAATATTGAGACAGTTTTTGGACAATTTGAACAACAGAAAAATATTTTTGGCAAGAAAGTTTGGATGCATCCGAACTTTGGGTCTGCATCCAAACTTCAAGTCCAAACATCTGGTAGCAAGTTTGAAAAGGTGATTTTGCATTTTCAAATGAACTATAGAAGTACTCAAATATGTATAGCCACAATGGCACTCAATTTAGCTTTGTAAAATCACAAAACTCATACATTTAATCATTTTCATGAATTAACACAAAATCACAGGTCAAGTCAAGGACCAAGGTCAAGATTTCAAAATCTCAACTCAACCATATTTCAAAATCTCATAAACCAAATTCAGCTTATATGTATATATGCACAAGTCAACATTATGGCATCATATACAACCACATTTCACATTGCACAACACATTCAATTTAAATTCCAAATGCAGCCAATTTGAACTTCAAAATGCAGCCAAATGCAGGCACATGTACAAATCATATATGAACGTACATAGTTTTTTTGCTATAGCACATAACACCATTACACATAACACATTTTGTCATCATTCTCTCTCCCCCTTTTGTCATAACTCAAAGATGGGGTAAATAAAAATGAGACAACATTATCACAATTAGCATTATTAAGTGTTATATCACATATGAGCAGTATATCAATTGATTCTCAAGTCAAATAAGCAACATCTAACGATTATAAGCAACATTTAGCACATTTTGGTAGATCAACTTCTTCTCCCCTTTTTATCATCAATTGGATTGATACCAATTGAACTTGGGATGATCAAAGTATCATTAACTAAAGAAGCTCTCAACGCTAATGTTTCATTATTTATGCTTCACAAAAGCATCACAAAAACTAGAATGGCTGTGAAATTACAGAAACCATGCTAGAAATGAAAGCATTTGTGAAGCACATAAGTCATACTAAGCACATCTAAGTAAATAAAATAGTAATGAGAGATAGGATTAAGGAGATGCTTAGTCTTTGATTTTGGTCAACGTCTTTACTCCATATTTGTTGGTAGTGATTTCCATGTCTCCCTTGAGCTCGATGTGAAGTGGCCCCTCACTTGCTTTGGTTTAGGAATAGTAGTCAAACGGGAGGATCTCCTTGTACCCTTCTTTTTGATCAAGTGCTTGACTCTTTCTTTGCTAAAAGAGATAGTAGATGGTGAGGTGATTTCAGCTCTCTCTATTAATGTCCCTTCTTGGCTTCCTCTTTCTCGTGGTTCCTCTTGTACATCTTCATTTATTTCTTCTTGTCTTGCCACGAATTTGTTGTTGCCTCTTTGATCATCATCCCCATTATCATCTTCATTACCACTATCATCATCTTCATCCTCTTTCTTTTTCTTGCCTTTCTCATCTCCTTTATCATCCTTGTCATCCTTAGCTTGAGGCCTAGAGGGTCCTTCACCACTTTGTGCAGTTTTCATCAATAATTCTTCAATCTCCTTAACTCTAGTGTCCAATCTATCCAACTTGCTCAGTACCATGGGAGCGAAAGATTCAAAGAACTTATACATTTTCTCTATCTCTTTCACATGGTTGTTTAAAGCCTCTTGGAACACCTTGGCTACTATAGTGTCACCTCTAGTAATTTTCTCATTACTAGGCATATTTCCAAGGTTTTCGTGAGATTGAGGAATGAGTTCTTCAAATAGTCTTCTTTTGGTGTGAGGTTGCCCCCACTCGCTTGATGAATCATGTATTTTCTTGCTTTTTCTTTCTCTAGCCAAAGTCTCCTCCTCATCCTCTTCTTCTTCTTCCACTTCTTCTTCATCTTCTTTGAAATACCTAAGGGTGGGGGTGAATTAGGTATTTGGCTAATTTTCGCAAACTTAAACCTTTTATGAGTTTATACCAAGAACAAGTTATATGAGCTAATTAGAGATAATTGATAGCAAGGCAGTAATGAAAGCAATAGCAAAGAACTCAAACAATTTATAGTGGTTCGATCCTCAAGATCTACATCCACTACCTTAAGCTCACACTTAAGGATTTCAACAAATCTACTAATTGCTCAGGTTTACAAATTACAAGAGAGGTTCACCAAACTATGGTTTTACACTTACAACCTCTTCTAGTAATGTTTACAATACAAGGTTCACCAAAAACAATGGTTTTATATCTTAAACAACCTTGAATCACACTTTCAAGGATCACCCTTATCTAAAAGATTTTATGTTATCAAGATAACCTTGCTAGAGCTAGTAGAACTACAGAATATGATAAATAAATGAGAGTGTGTAGAAGTTACCACTTGATGGTAGATATTACACAAATTTGCACCTTCACACTTTGATGTCTTTGGATTGATCAATTGAATGCACAAGACATAAGAGAGATTAAGAAATGTTTGTTAAATGCTTTTGAATGCTTGGAGTTTTCAAGATTTCAAGAGTTACAAAAATTTGCACGTTTATAGCTTTTATAGAATTTAAAAATCTGTTAAAACGTTCATAAAACGGCTATAAACGGCTAGTTTCAGAAAATTCGGACGACCGAATTTTTTGGCTGTGTCCGAATCTTCGTCCGAATTTCTCTGGATGAACAGTGACCATGCTGAAGACTAAAAATTCGGACGACCGAATTTTTTGGCTGCGTCCGAATCTTCTTCCGAATTTCTCTGGAAGAATGGTAGCAAACTTTTGCTACACAATTCGGACGACCGAATTTTTTGAAAGCATTTTCAAACTTTGTAAAATCATTTGAGGTATAACTTCAATGTGTTTGAGAAACATTTGATATGTATAGAAAACTTACTTAGCCATATGTAAGTTTGAAAACACAAATTAAATTTCTTTGATCATATAAAGTTTACTTAAACATCACATTCACTAAAAACCTTATTCAAATCCTTTTAAGATTATAAGATTCATTTTATGATCTCTTATGCATTCAATATTGACCAAGATATGCAAGTGTAGAGTTTACATAGAAACTTACTTACTAAGTATACACACTCTACACTTCAAGTCTTCAATGCCTTTAGATCTTCTAAGAACAACATTCTTCAAACTTCAATCACTTTGCTTAACTGAAGTTATTCTTGAACTCTTGCTTCAAAGCAATGAGACTTCATTCTTCTTATTTTACAGAACCTGTCACACAATATACAAGCATATTAGTCCTCATCAATATTTGTCATTAATCAAAACTAATCAATCTTATATGATTTGCCCTTAGGGCTAACAATCTCCCCCTTTTTGATGATGACAAACTTTGATGCAAAATGTGATAGATTAAAACGATGTAGTTCATAGAAGTATTAATGTCAATGATAGAAAATAACCAATTTAGCACAATGACATATAAAAGGCTCAATATGAGCCTATGACCCAACCAACCTCCATTAACCTCCTTCCTTCCAACAACTAGGATAGAAGATAAAGCATTTAATCATTAAGACAACTTCTAAGAGAGGTATTAAAGGTCAGAAAAGATTAACATTGCTTCCCCTTAGATTGTGCTCATTTTTCAACTAGTTTGGACTTGAGATGCTATGCATCCGAATTTTGACATATCAAATCCGAATTGAAAAATAAGTGAAATGAAAGCTTCAATTTTTGAAAATAAGCTTTCCTAAGGTTGTTCAAACATAGTGGAAGAGATTAAAACAAGTTTGAATCAATTTGAACAACAATAGAGCACATTTTGGCAACAAAATATGCATGCATCCGTATTTCAGAACATGCATCCAAATTTTTTGATCTTGCATCCGAATTTTTAAATCTTAAGTCCAAACTGTAATAAATTCAATATAATGAATGCATAAGGTTGTTCAAACATAATAGAAGAGATTAAAATAGATTTAGATCAATTTGAACAACAAAAGAATACTTTTTGGCAACAAGTTATAGCTCATGCATTCAAATGTTTTCATAGAGTAACAATTCAAGAGCAAGTTATTCATTTACAGAAAACACACAGAAAAAAATCTATAGGATTGAGACATAAGACTCAGAAAACATGCATACAGAAAATTCATATACAGAAATTTCATTATCTCATCCCATACAGCAGTTTTTCACACATTTTGTCATCCTCATTTCTTCTCATTTCTTCTCCCCCTTTTGTCATCAGTCAAAGATGGGGTCAATGAAAATGAGATTAACAATTTAACACATAAAGGAAGCTCTCATCACTGAGATTTCATCATTGAGCTTCACTATTACATAAGATGCAAGAAAAATACTGAAGAAGATTATAACATTAGATGCATAACTAAAAGTTTAAATAACTTAAAGCAGTAAATAGAATGGAAGAGATGCTTAGTCTTGTGATGTTGATGAAGAGGCTCTGCTAATCCCTTTCTTGATGGCCAAGTGCTTCACTCTTCCTTGGCTGAATGAAATGTGTGATGGTGAGACAATTTCAGCTTGAGCTACTTGGCTTCCTGCCTCTTCTGGTTCTTCATGTACACGTTCTTCTTCTTCTTCTTGTTCTGCCACTGTCTCATCATTTCCTCCTTGATCATCCCCATCATCACTGTCATCATCTTTGTCCTTCTTATCTTCCTCTTTATCATCATCTTCCTCATTTCTATCTTGAGGCCTAGAGGGTCCTTCACCACTTTGAGTATTTCTCATTAGGATTTCCTCAATGTGTTTCACTCTACTCTCTAGTCCATCTAATTTTCCTAGAACCATTGGAGCAAATGATTCAAAGAACTTATACATCTTCTCCATTTCCTTGACTTGATTGTTCAAGGCTTCTTGGAATGCTTTTGCTATTATGGTGTCACCTCTAGTTATTCCATCACTTGACTCAACTTCAGTTTCTTCTTCAACTACTCTTCTTTTTGTTGGTGGTTGCTCACCCTCACTTGAGGTATCATGCTTCCTCTTTGTTTTCATTTCTCTTGCAAGGGTCTCTTCCTCATCTTCCTCATCTTCATCCTCCTCTACTTCCTCTTCTACACTTTCTGTCTTTTCTTCTTTTCCTAACCTTTTTGGAGAGGATTCTCTTTTTGTTTTCCATACCCCATCATCATCAAGAATAAGTTGCATTCTCTTAAGGGATTCATCAGTGTATAGTTCTCCACTTTTAAAGGCTTGCCCTCTTCCTGGGAGTTTAATCTTAAAATGCTTAAAGATCTTTGTCAATAGCCTTCCAAAAGGGAATGCCTTGGTTACTATTTTTCTAGCAGTAATCATGTGTCTTAAGGCTATATATCCAAAGTTCAATCTTCTCTGTTCATGCAGTGCCAACATTAATACCATATGCATATTTCTTACTGATAATTTATGTCCAAAGTTAGGAACAATCATAGTAGTTACCATATGATGCAATACTCTACCTCTAGCATCCAAATTCTTGATTTCCCTTTCTTTTATAGATCTAAACTCTCTTCCATTGGTAAAAGCTTGTTCAAATCTATCATATGTAAAGAGTTCACGATCATAGCAATGCATTGAGGGTGCATAATATCTAGCCCCATTGTCACCTACCCCACAAATTCTGTTAATCACGGCTTCACTAAATTCAATATCAACTTGGGATACTCTAGTTGAATACCATTGTATCCTATTATCCCCAACAGTCTCAATTCTTTCTTCCTTTAGGTTTGCATAGAATTCATATATCAAAGTAGGATAAAAATCTTCATTAATAAATAGTAAACTACTCCAGCCAACATCATTGAAATAAGATGGAACCATATCCATGCTAGACAGTTTATCAGCATCCACCTTATATCCAGGAATAATCTTTCTGCTATTCTTATTCCATTCATTAAATTCATGAGTGGCTTTTATGGAGACAAACCTGTCAACCCCAGATAAGGTTTGAGGAATTCGAATTCTTCTGGGTTGGTTGAGGATTGGATCTTCACTTCCTTCTTTAGCCTTTCCCTTACCTTTCTCAACGTTAGGCCTCTTTGTTCTCACCATTGATATGTTTCTGTTTAGAGGTTCTGAATTTTTTGTAAGAATTTAGGGTTAGGAGTTCAAAAATGAAGGCAAATTGGAATGAGAATGCGTGGATTTGAAGGGATTTTGATTCAGACGTGAATGGGTATGAGAGGTTTTGAAAGGATATAAAATTCAGAAGTTGTAATGTTTGGAAGAAACCGTTCGATTTTCATTTAAAGGATGCATCCGTAAAATTTGGACGGCCGAATTTCAGGTCTGCGTCCAAATTTTTGGTCGAAAGTTTCTGTCTCTTCAGTTCAGAAAATTCGGTCGACCAAATTTTCTGTCCTGCGTCCGAATTTTTGATAAAAAAATCTCTGTTTTCATCACAGCATTAATACACACATCAGTCATTGAATTTTGAAATTCCTAAGTCTTCTTAGTTGATTAAACCTTTCCTCAGCCAAAGGCTTTGTAAATATTTCAGCAATTTGATCATTTTTATTTACATGTTCTAAGCATATATCTTTCTTAGTCACATGATCACGAATGAAATGATGTTTTATCTCTATATGCTTGGTCCTAGAGTGTTGAATGGGATTAATGCTCAAATTGATAGCACTGGTATTACCACATAGTATAGGCACACACTTAAAGTTAAGACCATAATCAAGTAATGTATGTTGCATCCATAATAATTATGCACAACAACTTCCTGCAGCTATGTATTCAGCTTCTGCTATGGATAAAGATACACAAGCCTGCTTTTTACTAAACCAAGATACTAGACAACTACCAAGAAATTGACAATGACCACTTGTACTTTTACGCTCAACTTTGCATCCAGCATAGTCAGCATCAGAGTATCCAATAAGTTCAAAAGATGAAGTTTTAGAAAACCAAAGACCATAGTCATGTGTATCAATCAAATAACGAAATATTCGTTTGACAGAAATTAGATGAGATTCTTTAGGACATGATTGGAATCTAGCACACAAGCAAACAACAAACATAATATCTGGTCTACTAGCAGTGAGATAGAGTAAACTCCCAATCATACCTCTATACAATTTTTCATCAATGTTTTTACCTTTCTCATCTTTGTCAAGTTTAGTTGATGAACTCATTGGAGTACCAATTCCTTTTGCTTGATCCATTCCAAATCTTTTTAGTAGCTCTTTGGTATACTTTGTTTGATTGATGAAGACTCCATCCTTGACTTGTTTAATTTGTAGTCCAAGGAAAAAATTTAGTTCTCCCATCATACTCATCTCAAATTCATTTTGCATTGATTTGGCAAAATCTTCACAAAGAGATGTATTAGTAGCACCAAATATAATATCATCAACATAAATTTGCACAAGTAAAATATCATTTTTAGGAGATGTTTTTATGAAAAGAGTTGTGTCCACTTTTCCTTTTGTAAAACCTTTTGAAAGAAGAAAGCCACTCAATCTTTCATACCAAGCTCTTGGAGCTTGTTTCAACCCAGATAGAGCTTTGGTTAGCTTATACACATAATTTGGAAATTTTTCATGGATAAAACCAGGAGGTTGTTCTACATAAACATCTTCTTCAATAAAACCATTTAGAAAATCACTTTTGACATCCATTTGAAATAGTTTAAAACCTTTAAAGCAAGCAAATGCCAAAAGTATTCTTATAGATTCTAATCTGGCCACTGGAGCAAAGGTCTCATCATAGTCAATGCCTTCTTCTTGGTTGAAACCTTGAGCAACAAGTCTAGCTTTATTTCTAACTACTTCTCCTAGTTCATTTAACTTATTTCTACAAACCCATTTTGTACCAATAACAGAATGATCATGAGGTCTAGGAACAAGAGACCAAACTTTATTTCTTTCAAATTGATTTAGCTCTTCTTCCATAACAATAATCCAGAAATTATCACACAATGCATCATCAATATTTTTTGGTTCAATATGAGATAAAAGAGCAAAGTTATCAATAAAGTACTGCCTTGTTTTTACCCCTTGGGAGACATCACCAATGATTTGCTCCTTAGGATGACCTTTTGTATATGTGATATCCTTTGGAAGTTCTTGATCATTGATTGATTGACCATCTTGTTCTTGCTCCATTATTTCTTCTTCTTTGGCATGATCTTCCATTGTGGGTGCTTGGTGTTGAGTATGATTTGCAACCATTGATGTGCCTGCATCATCTTCATTTCCTCTTTGAAGATAAATGTTAGATTCATCAAAGGTTACATGAATAGTTTCTTCAACACACAATGTTCTTTTATTATAGACTCTATATGCCTTTTTATTTGATGAATAACCAAGAAAAATTCCTTCATCTGATTTTCTATCAAACTTACCAAGATAGTTGCTAGTGTTTAAAATGAAGCATTTACAACCAAAAACTTTGAAATAGACAATTGATGGAGTTTTGTCAAATAAAAGTTCAAAAGGTGTTTTTCTTATAAAAGGTCTTAGTAAAACTCTGTTCATGATATAACAAGCTGTATTTACAGCTTCAGCCCAAAAATACTTTGGTAATGAGTTTTCACAAAGCATTGATCTAGCCATTTCTTGTAAGGTTCTGTTTTTCCTTTCAACAACACCATTTTGTTGAGGTGTTTTGGCAGCTGAAAAATTGTGAGTAATACCATATTCATCACAAAATTTTGTAAAGTCTTGGTTACAAAATTCTCTTCCATTATCACTTCTAATAGAAATCAGTTTGCAATCAAGAGAGGTTTGAACCTTTTTGAAGAGTTTTGAAAATTCATAAAATGTTTCATCTTTTTGTGCTAAGAAGATTACCCATGTAAATCTTGAAAAATCATCAACAATCACATAAGCATAGCTTTTACCACCAAGACTAGTAGTCCTCATAGGTCCAAATAAATCCATATGAATTAGTTCAAGAGGTTTTGAGGTAGAAACCATTTTCTTTGGTTTAAAAGATGTTTTTGATTATTTTCCATATTGACAAGCATCACAGAGACAAGTTTTATCAAAATGCAATTTAGGTAATCTTCTCACCAGCTCTTGTGTAGAAAGTTTGTTTAATAAATCCATGCTTACATTACCTAATCTTCTATGCCATAAAAATCCATCATTGTCATGAATGACAAGATATTTAATATCATTTGTAATAAGCTCATCAAGATACAACACATATACATTACCAACTCTTTTAGCAACAAAGATAGGTTTGTTATTTGCATTGTCAAGAATAGTACAAGTATCACATTTAAACTCTAGTTTGCATCCATTATCACATAATTGACTAATACTCAGTAAATTATACTTTAAAACTTCAATAAGTAATACTTTCTTGATAAGAGGGAAAGCACCTTTACCAATGTTACCTATTTCAAGTATTTTCCCTTTCTTCTTATCTCCAAATGTGACAAAACCTTCACTTGTAGTTTGAAGTTCACTAACAAGTGATGCATTTCCAGTCATATGCCTTGAGCATCCACTGTCAAGGAACCATTTTGTGGCACTTGATCTTGAGGCAAATTGTACCTACACCAAATTTGAAAGGGTGATTTTTGGTACCCATATTTTCTTGGGTCCAAGGGGGTTAGTAAAAGTTTCTTTGACTTTCCAAATGGTTTTAACACCACTTTCTATTTTTCTTTTGATAAAACATCTAGACACCTTGTGTCCATGTTTACCACAATAACTGCAGCAAATATGTGATCTATAATGATAAGATTCTTTAGCAACAGATTTTTTCTATTTTGGAGCAGAATAATCATGAGTAAAACCAAGACCATGTTTTACAAATGAAGATCTTTGATAGCCAAGTAATTTATTCAAATTTTCCCTTCTATTTGTAAATCTCTCAATGCATAAAGTTAGATCATTAACTTTCCTTTTTAGAAGTTCATGATCTTTTATCATTGATTCAAGAGAAATAATTCTAGTGCAAAGCTTTTTGTTTTCAAAAGATATGTTTTGTATAGTTGTATTCAAAACTTCTTTTTCAATAGTAATGCAACTAATGGTTTCAAGAAGTTTTCCATTTTCAACACATAATTTTGAATTTTCATTAGATAAATCATTTATTTTGAGTTTCATTTCTTTATTTCATTTTGAAGCCTTTTTTAATTCTTCATATAACTCAACAATTAGATCACTGGAATCAATATCATCATCATACACATTTGAAATAGAGGGTGAAGATTGTACCTCATCATCAATGGCCATAAAGCATATGTTGGCCTTTCCTTCACTTTCATCCCCACTTTCTTGTTGATCCCATGTTCTAGCTAATCCTTTTCCTTTCTTGACAGATTTCTTTTGTTTTTGCTTTCTCTTTCTTTTTCCAAAGCTTTAGGACAGTCAGCAACAAGATGCTCTGTGCTTTTACATTCAAAACATTGAGGTTTGTAGGATGAGGATTGTCCAGTCTTCTTGACTGGTTTTCTTCCTTTCTTGAGAAACTCCTTTTTGTAGAATCGTTTAAACTTTCTTACTGCCATTGCAATCTCTTCTTCTCCACTGTTTCCTCCTTCTTCTTCACTTGAAGACTGTTCTTGTTCACTCAAGTGATTTGAAGACTTGAGTACAACTCCTTTTCTTCCCTTTTCTTCATCCTCCTTGTCATTTAGTCGTTTCATTTTCATTTCATGAGTCAGTAGAGATCCAATGAGCTCTTCAAGTGGAAGAGTCTTCAAATCCTTGGATTCCTCAATGGCAAGTGTTTTAGGCTGCCAGGATTTTGGTAGAGCATCTAAAATCTTTCTGTTTTGCTCTACCATAGAATAGCCTTTACCATAAGCTTTTAAGCCATTAAAAATGTTAGTGAATCTTGTAAACATATCACTAATATTTTCTCCTTGTTTCATGGTAAACAGTTCATAATCTCTAACTAACATGGTAAGTTTAGATTCTTTAACTTGATTAGTACCTTCATGTGTAATTTGAAGTAATCTCCACATGTCATGAGCAGAATCACATCCACTAACTCTATTGTATTCAGTAACATCTAAAGCACAACTTAATATATTCGTGGCTTGATAATTTAAAGTCATTTTCTTAGAATCATGCTCATCAAATTCATCAATGAGCTTAGGTATTGAGGTTATTCCATCAATACTCATTTTCATTGGGATATA
The DNA here is from genome assembly GCA_030512225.1 of Rauvolfia tetraphylla. Taxonomy (NCBI): domain Eukaryota; kingdom Viridiplantae; phylum Streptophyta; class Magnoliopsida; order Gentianales; family Apocynaceae; genus Rauvolfia; species Rauvolfia tetraphylla. The sequence goes on along the minus strand of JAJQKT010000009.1, from coordinate 737,290 downwards.
AGGACCTTTCTCAATTATGTTCCACAAATCAAAATTAATAGAACAAATATAAATTTTAACTCTAGATTTCCAGAAAGTGTAATTTGTTCCATTAAACAAAGGTGGTCTATTTGTGGAGGATCCTTCTAGGTAAGGTAGGTTTGACATATTAGCCATAGGATCTTTGTCTTCTAGGTTGTTAAACCACACAAAGAAGTTCTAGCTCTGATACCAATTGAAATACCTAAGAGGGGGGTGAATTAGGTATTTGGCTAATTTTCGCAAACTTAAACCTTTTATGCATTTATACCAAGAACAAGTTATATGAGCTAATTAGAGATAATTGATAGCAAGGCAGTAATGAAAGCAATAGCAAAGAACTCAAACAATTTATAGCGGTTCGATTCTCAAGATCTACATCCACTACCTTAAGCTCACACTTAAGGATTTCAACAAATCTACTAATTGCTCAGGTTTACAAATTACAAGAGAGGTTCACCAAACTATGGTTTTACACTCACAACCTCTTCTAGTAATGTTTACAATACAAGGTTCACCAAAAACAATGGTTTTATATCTTAAACAACCTTGAATCACACTTTCAAGGATCACCCTTATCTAAAGGATTTTATGTTATCAAGATAACCTTGCTAGAGCTAGTAGAACTACAGAATATGATAAATAAATGAGAGTGTGTAGAAGTTACCACTTGATGGTAGATATTACACAAATTTGCACCTTCACACTTTGATGTCTTTGGATTGATCAATTGAATGCACAAGACATAAGAGAGCATAAGAAATGTTTGCTAAATGCTTTTGAATGCTTGGAGTTTTCAAGATTTCAAGAGTTACAAAAATTTGCACGTTTATAACTTTTATAAAATTTGAAAATCTGTTAAAACGTTCATAAAACTTCGTCCGAATCTTCGTCCGAATTTCTCTAGATGAATAGTAACCATGCTGAGAACAAAAATTCGGACAACCGAATTTTTTGCTGCGTCCGAAAACTTCGTCCGAATTTTTTTGGAAGAACAATGACCATGCTGAAGACCAAAAATTCGGACGACCGAATTTTTTGGCTGCGTCCGAATCTTCTTCCAAATTTCTCTGGAAGAATGGTAGCAAACTTTTGCTACACAATTCGGACAACCGAATTTTTTGAAAGCATTTTCAAACTTTGTAAAATCATTTGAGGTATAACTTCAATGTGTTTGAGAAACATTTGATATGTATAGAAAACTTACTTAGCCATATGTAAGTTTGAAAACACAAATTAAATTTCTTTGATCATATAAAGTTTACTTAAACATCGCATTCACTAAAAACCTTATTCAAATCCTTTTAAGATTATAAGATTCATTTTATGCTCTCTTATGCATTCAATGATGACCAAGATATGCAAGTGTAGAGTGTACATAGAAACTTACTTACTAAGTATACACACTATACACTTCAAGTCTTCAATGCCTTTAGATCTTCTAAGAACAACATTCTTCAAACTTCAATCACTTTGCTTAACTGAAGTTGTTCTTGAACTCTTGCTTCAAAGCAATGAGACTTCATACTTCTTATTTTACAGAACCTATCACACAATATACAAGCATATTAGTCCTCATCAATATTTGTCATTAATCAAAACTAATCAAAACCAAGTAACTACTCCAACCAATTTCACCAAAATGATATAGCACGTTACCCATATTGGAGAGTTTATCCACATCTACTCTATGGCTGGGAATGATTTTCCTGCTCTTCTTGTTCCATTCCTCGAATTCAACTGCAACTCTTGTAAAGATGAATCTGTCTACCCTGAGATTGGATAGTGGAATGCGAACCCACCTTGGTTCGTTGATAATAAGTCCTTCATTTCCCACTTTGGCTTTTCCTTTGTCCTTTGCCATATTATCGAACCATGATAAGGTTTTCTTGAGAAGGATAAATTTTGAAGACAATAACTGGTGGAGATCAAGAGAATCAAATGATTTTCAAGAAATAATGGTGAAATAATGGATGGATTTGCATTTGGACGAGTGTGGGTAAGGTGGGTTTTGTGAGAAGAGAGAGTTCGGAAGTTAGAAATGTGAGAAATAACTGTTTGATTTCATTTAAAACCACTGCAACTACACAATTTGGATGACCGAACATTTTGGTCTGCTTCCGAACTAGCGTCCGAACTTCTCTGTTTCTTTAGCTTTAGCAAATTTGGACGACCAAATTTTTTTGTCATGCACCCAAATGTGCGTCCGAATCTTTCTGTCCAGAATTTTCTGAAGAAAGTTTGGACGTTGGAATTATGCATCTGAATATTCCCTATTTTTACCATACTTCAACACACACATTAGTAATGGAATTTTGAAAAATCCCAAGAGTTTTCTCTGGTAACATGATCATGAATATATTAGCACTTTGATCCTTTCTATTCACATAGTCCAAGCATATATTATCTTTAGCTACATGATCATGAATAAAATGAAGTTTGATCTCTATATGATTAGTCCTAAAGTGTTGAATCGAGTTTATGGTCAAATTTATAGTACTAGTGTTATCACCAAAAATGAGTGCACCTTTGAAGTCTAAGCCAAAATTAAGTAAAGCGTGCTTTTTCCACAGCACTTAAGTACAACTACCGACAACGATATATTAGGCTTCTGCGGTAAATAATGACACATAAGCTTGTTACTTGCTATAACAAGAGACAAAACAATTACCAATAAATTGAAAATGACAACTAGGACTTTTACACTTGACTTTGGATCCACCAAAGTCGTACTCGTATATGCAACAAGATTGAAAGAAGATGATTTTGTAACCAAAGTCCATAATCAAATGTATTAATGAGATAATGAAGAATACGCTTAATGGGAATCAAATGAGACTCTTTTGGACAATATTAAAATCTAGCACACAAGCATATGGTAAACATAATATCCGATGTACTTGTGGTAAGATAAAGTAAACTACCAATCATACCTCTATATACCTTTTTCTTGATCCATTCCAAATCTTCTTCAAAAGCTCTTTGGTATACTTGGATTGATTTATAAAAGTGTCATCCTTGATTTGTAATCCAAGAAAGAAGTTGAGTTCTCCCATCATGCTCATTTCGAACTCGCTTTGCATCAACTTGGAAAATTTCTCACAAAGTAAAACATTAGTAGCACCAAATATGATATTATCAATATATATTTGCACAAGTAAAAGATGATTGTTGCAGGAGGATTTTATAAACAGGGTAGTGTTAGGTTTTCCTCTTGAAAATCCTTTTGAAAGAAGAAAACCACTCAATCTTTCACACTAAGCTCTAGGAGCTAGTTTTAAACCATACAAAACTTTGGATAGTTTGAAAATATGGTTAGGAGTGATGAGTGATGCATTTTCTGTCATGTATCTTGAGCAGCCACTATCAAGAAACCATTTAGTGGCACTTGATCTTGGAGAAAAATGTACCTACACCAAATGAGATGAAGAGACTTTTGGTACCCACATTTGCTTGGGTCCATGAGGGTTAGTGATGATTCCCTTTACTCTCCAAATGGTTTTAACACCATTTTCTATTTTTCTTTTAACGGAGCACCTAATGGCTTTGTGTCCATATTTTCCACAATATGTACAACAAGTATGAGGCATTGAACTAGAAGTAGCTCTAACAAAGAAATTTTTATATTTAGGCCCATTATTTACATGATTGTAACCAAGACCATTTCTAATAAAAGAAGATCTTTGAGATCCAAGTAGTTTGTCAAGATTGTCTCTTCCAATTGTAAATTACTCAATGCATAATGTAAGATCATCAACTTTCCTTTTCAAAATTTCATGGTCACTAAGCATTATTTCAATAGAAGAAACTTTTGTACAAAGAGCTTTATTTTCAAAAGATATGTTTTGTAAAGAAACATTTAAAACTTCTTTTTCAATATTTAAACAATCAATAGATTCAAGAAGTTTTTTGTTTTCACAATATAATTTTGAATTTTCATTCAATAACTCATTAATTTTGAATTTCATTTCCTTATTTCTTTTTTAAGCTTTTTTTAATTCTTCATATATTTCAACAAATAATTCGCTAGGATCATCAATATCATCATCACAACAAGTAGAAGTAGAAGAAGTGGATTGTACCTCATCATTTATTGCCATAAAGCCCATATTGGCTCTTTCCTCATGTGTTACTTGAAGAAGTCTCCACATATCGTGAGCGGTGTAGCATTCACTCACTCAATTATACTCATTCATACCCAACGCACAACTCAAGATATTCATGGCTTGGTAATTTAATGTCATCATTTTAGAGTCACCTTCATCATATTCGGCCATTGGCTTTGTCTCTCTAGTGATTCCATCAACTCTCATTCTATTTGGTATGTAAGGACCTTTCTCAACAATATTTCACAAATCAAAATTAATAGAACAAATATATATCTTAACTCTAGATTTTCAAAATGTGTAATTTGTTCCATCAAACAAATGAGGTCTATTTGTGGAAGATCCTTTCAAATAAGGTAAGTTTGAAACATTAGCCATAAGATCTTAACTTCTAGGTTGTAAAACCACACAAAGAAGCCCCTGCTCTGATACCAATTGAAAGACCTAAGAGGGGGAGTGAACTTGGTTTGGAAAGATTATATTCAATTGATTCAATGAGAATGTAATGAAATCAATGACAAAACAATTCACAATGAAGAACAAAGAGCACAAGCATTTTATAGAAGTTCGATCTCTTCAAGATCTACATCCACTAACACGAGTCCACACTCAAGGATTTCAACCAATCCACTATATGCTCAATTTAGGCAATTACACAAGAAGCTCACCCAATAAGGGTTCTACACCAACAAACTCCTTTGCAATCTTACAAACAAGGATCACCCTACCACAAGGATTTTATATCTAAAGACAACCTTGAATCAAGGCTCACCCACACAGGGAGTTTTATGTCACTAGACAACCCAAAGACCAATCTAATCCAAGGCTCACCCACACATGGGGTTTTACACCACAACCTTGATTAATCTAGTCTATGGCTCACCCTTACCAAAAGAGTTTTATGTCACAAGATAACCTTGTATTGAGCAAGTAGATAACAAGATTAAATAGAGATTGGATGAGATATTACCACAGCTTGGTAGATGATTACACTAGTTAGCACCACTTCACCTTGTTGTCTTTGGAATCTTGTATATTCACATAAAAGCACAAGACAAAAGAGAGCTCTAATAATTTCAAATGATTTTGGAATGTTAGGATTCTTCAAGTGTTCAGAACTCCCTTAAAATTTGGAGTTTATGGCTTTTATAGATTTTAAAAATCAATTCCAACAGTCATAAAACGACTAGTTTCGGAGAGTTCAGACAACCGAACTTGATCTTTGCGTCCGAACTGTCATCCGAACATTACTGTGACATGCTATCTAGGAAAGTTCGGATGACCGAACTTTGCCCCTTGCATTCGAACTTGCGTCCGAATTTCTCTGGAAATACAGTTGTCATGTTCATAGTTTGGACGTTCGAACTTGCGTTGGAACTATTCAAACTTTGTCAAAACATTTGAAAATCAGCCTCAATAAGTTTGAAATCATTTTGTATTAAAAGATAAGTCATATAAAATCTTTTGAACTCAAAGTCCGTCAGCAAAGCACTTGATCATTAAGAGTTTACTCAAAGCTATTTAAGATTCAAAAGCAAGTTTTGTGCTCTCTTATGCATTCAATAGATTCCCATAACAAGAAGTGTAGGGTTTACAAGAATATACCTATTAAGCAAGTGTAAACCTACACTAGAGTCTTCAATGCCTTCAATCCATAGAACATGCTCTATATTCTTGATCCTTGAGCATACTAGAGTTGTCCTTAGCACTTTTAGCTCCAAGGCAATAAGAACTCTTTGCTTCTCAATCCAAAAATCCTATCACACAAATAACATATGAATTAGTCCTTATCAATGTTTGTTATTAATCAAAACTAATCAAACTATATGATTTGCCCTTAGGGCTAACAACATTAAATTTGTTTGTTACCACATAATTATATATTAGGTCCTGAGATTGCCGAGGTAGAACCAAGGGTAGAGTAGCATAGATTTATGTTTTTTGCTTGAGGTGAGATTTCTAACTTACTTGTGGAGGTTGAAGATTACAAAATCTTATCATTTTAAGTATATATTTATTTTGTTGTGGCTAGGCTTTGTGAATATATGTGGTGACAATTTTGAATTGTTATTTTGCCGTGGCTCAACTTTTGTGAATATATGTGATAGTAACTTTGAATTGTTATTTTGACATGGCTTGGCTTCTGTTAATATATTTTACGTTAATATAAGTTGTTATTTTGCTATGGCTTGACTTGTGTATTTATATATTATACTAAACTATGATAATTGATTGGTTATTGATGAGTTATTAAATGTGAATTATGTGTAAACTCCATCGTCGAGATATGGATTGACTCCCCTGCAAGGTGAGATTATTGATTTGTGCGAAGATTCCCTTTGCGCCATGTGTGAAAAGGCCATTGGGAGATGTTGTGTGAAGAGTCCCTTTGCGCCGTGTGTGAGAAGGCCATTAGGAGGTGTTGTGTGGAGTGTTCTTTTGTGCCGCTGTGAGATGACCATTGGAAGGGTAATAGAAGTTTTTATGTGCTTGTATGGACTCATAAAAGTCGTGTAAATTATTGTATTTTTTATTTTGTAGTTATTTTTCAAAATGATAATTATTACTTGAAAGTACGTATATATAAATATATCCTATTTTACATTATTTTTAAACATAGTTATTCTCAGACTATCTTGTTGTACTAAACGTAGTTATTCTCATTATAAGCCGAGGATAACTTGTATCTTTTTTAAAAGTATTATAAACTAAATACGATATATTTACCCTCAAACTGTACAGGTATATAGAAATTTCACTAGGCTTCGTAGCTCTTTATTCTCTTATCATATTTAAGGACTTTTAGAGTGGAATTGAGAGTATAGTTCTTCTTCTACATCGCATTGACAATTGAGTCCTCAGCAATAGCTAAGATCGTAGAGGTATCTATCATTTGTAATCATTTTTTATTTTTGGTCTGTTAATGCATTGTATTATTTTAAATAGTTTTTAATTTAATTAGTATATATATAGAGAGATCTCAATCTTTCAAAAACAATTAATCTTTGTATAAACTATTTTATTTAATCTTTTACTATAGAACGGCCGGTGCACCTTTTATTGTTCATGATTATTATTGTTTAAAAATTAGTAGATTTATACTTGTATAATATAGTAGTATTACATGTTACATTGCACATCCGAAACAGAAAAGTGATGATTCACTCCTAAGTAGGGTCCACCTGGGAGTGGATCATTACAATTCAACAACCAAGATAATCATACAAAGCCCAAGAATTATCCAATAGTTGTAGTATTAAGATCTAATGATATCATTTTAAAGCGGGCAAATAAGTCAAAATCAAAGTCAAGTATGATTAATCATAAAGAAGTTGGTTTGAATCCTTAATACTCTTTGTAACACATGTAAATATAGAAATTTTCATTCATATATTCTAAACTAAACAAAATAAATTCTAAACTTTAAAAGATAAACTTCAAACATTAAATACTATAATTAAAAATGTTAGGAAGAGTGTTACAGGAAATATTACAAGGGATAGGAGTGTAAAGAAGCTACGGATAAAGTTAAGCAAGCCAAAAGGAGTGCACAAGCTTCTTAGCTAAGTGTCTTACATCGATAAAAGAAATACATATAGTTTATGCTAGTAATAATCCAATAACTAAGAAGGAGAGAGTACACTATATTAAATCTAATTTAATGGTCAAGAGAATCATATGAAACGAAGAACTATCAACTAGCATCCAAGATTGATGGAGCATATTACACTACTAAGATCTATTAATATGACTTAAACTGGCTAAATAAGATATTCAAGACCAAGCAAGAACAAAGAAGCTTAGAATGAAGTTAAGGAAGACGATCGAATGAGAGAAATGACTTCATCTTGAATTTTTTGGTAGCCTATAGATTTCTTTTTTCAAGTTCAATTTTGATATCCTTAGAAGTTGAGAACAAAAAGGAGGTCTTCTTGAGACTGCTAGAGGATATCTTGAGATTTCTAGCTAGATTGGTAAAACTTGTCTAAAATTGAGTTCGGTTGGTCCGTTATGGTGTGACTTAAATTCAATGGTTCTAGATTCCAGTATATTTTCAATGTTTTTGCAAATAGATAATAACTAGGGTTTTATAAATATAATAGATAGTTGACAAAAGAATTTTCAACTTTCATGAAGGACTCAAGAGAAAATATTTTCACCTTTAGGCTCAAGATTGATCCGCAAGTTGCAGATTCTACATAGTTTGCTAGTTGAATAGCGGTGAGTAAACATGCAGCAATCTGAGGCCTAAATCGGCATCGATTCAACTCTTATTCTATAGCAACCTTGTCTATATTCCAACTTAGTTTCTTAGTTTATTTTCAAACTTTTACTGAAGTGATATTTACATGTAATTAAGTAGGTTTAACTCTCAACACTTATATATATATATGTATGTATGTATATGTATATATATAACGATGAATTTGATTCTTCAGCATTTATCTCAATTCACCAAAGGTTTGATAATTTCTTGAGCACGATCCACCTAGATTTTGTGAATCAATCAATTTAAAAGTTCTAAGAGATCACCTAATTCCATATTCTGGGGTTCTTGCTCCTTTATTGTGTTGGGGTTCTTAGGTTCGATTCTATGATTGTGAAGGTTAGATCCATTAGTTATCCTCTAGTATTTTAATTCAATTACAAAAGACTTGGAATACTCATAAACGTATTTTTGTTACTTTGCTATTCAAAGGTTCTTACTTGGGGTTTCTGGTGCCCTGATAATTTGAGTGATCTTTGACAATTTATTGAATTTTCAACAACTCAAGTGGGGATTCGTATCATCTAAGACCACAAAAATATAACAAAGTCGAAGAACTATAGAGATAACTAGAAAATTCAAAAGAAAAAAAAATACAATAACTATGTGAAATGCCAACAATACTCTCGACAAGCCAAAGCCAATTTTCTATTGTAAAATGTCTTTAACCATGCAAAGGTGCTTCTTCAAGGGTTTTGATATGGTTTTTAACATTTCCAAGGTACAACTGATGTCAAACTTCATTGAAATAACCATTGCTACAACTCTATAAGCAGATTTTGTGAATGAACCTCCAACCTTTTGCCCCTTTTAGTTTTCCCACAAATAATATATCCGCAATTGTCCATTTCATGTTTGTTTTATCATTTATTGACAAATAATCATATTCTCCATCCACTTGTTTCAAAAGAAATCAAATAGTTCTCTGAAGGCATAAAATAGTTGAATAGGGATAATTTTATGTTAGATGAAAGCATTTAGTATACATAGAAGAGGAGGTAGTAGGACCACTCATTATAATTTTCTATCCACCAATAAAGTTACCAAACTAGCAACTATAACATATTTTAGTATACACTGTACCACTGAATTTAACACTAAAAAATAGTATTGCCAATATAATCAAACAATAAGCTCAAGAAAATCGAATATCCAATTAATCATTAAGCAAATATGGTCTACATTAAAGAGCGTGCTAATAGAAAATATGATGATTCTCATGTAATCTCTCCACATATGAAATATAATTTTTTCTCTTAGATATTCTCCTTCCTTACACTCATCAACTAAGCTTCAAATAGTTGAGTCATGTTAAGTTTTTACATTCAAATTGATTAATATCCATGAAATAGTTGTGTAAAATACAACAAGTCAAAATAACATCTCCTTGTGTATAACATTATAGTACGACTCAACCCCACTCCCTAAAATTTTGAGTTGCTTCCTCAAAATGGAAAAAGTTCTCTCAATTGCATTTTACGATGAAACATGAAGATAATTAAAGAGCTCTCAACATCTTTGGGGTGATAGATATAATACTCTTTCATATGATAACATGACTTCTATAAGATGTAAGAAAGCCAGTTTTTACTTGGTATCCTACATAGACTAAGCAATATTTCCTCAAGAAAACATCTCCCAAGGAAATAATGTCATTTAGTATGTCATGGAAATGTCCACTACACTCTTTTCGCATGAGCACATAAAATATTTAATTACATGATTTTGGAGATCATAGGAAAGTATGTGAAGAAATCTAGAAACACGCTCCTCCACATTATTACGTGTACTATCTTGAAAAAGACCTCTTTGTCTGACTTGGTAAACAATATTTGCAAATGCCTCTTTTCCCATACGTAATTTTTCCTGACAGTCTCAATCTCCTAAGTTAGTAAGTTGTTGCATTAAAATATGTCTTTAATAATCCCTCCCATTTAAAATTATTTGTCCTCCAGAGTTTGGCTCACAAATTAATGACAAAAGAAAAGCGGCATGCATTGCATAGGCAATCACACATGCTGCTACCTATTTTCTAAGCTTGTCCCATTGTTCACTATCATCAAATTGTGTTTGATTACACAAAAATTATATTAAGAGGGGGAAAATCATAGGAAAAATATTCATATTATCAACTTGAGAAAACAAAGGAAGAAAAAATTTATATGTGATTATAAGACTTGATATTAATAAGGCCAACTCCAGTTTAGCTTAAATCAGAACCAAATTGACAAAGACTAAACCAGAGAAAGGCCTGATATTTCTAAACTTTGAACAATTATGAATTTACATTAACTGAATCTACTAGTCAGCTTTTGTTCCAGTTGATCAACTTTTGTTCATTTAATGCTTTTGTCACACATCACAAATATGCATAAAAGTTGGCCGTATAAAAAATTCAAAGTAAATGAATTAGACAAGATAATTGTTGAGGTGATAGATGAGTGAACACTTTCCCATATTTGATTTGTATAATTCTACTATATGTACGACTTAGTTGAGTAGGCAGCAAGTGAAAAAGTGATGCAATTAAAGTGATGCAATTAAAATAATTGACCAAAAACATATTAGTGTTTGAGTAGATTCATGCATAACAGATAAAACAAGCATAACCAACAAATAATATTTCTCCAAATATGTCATCAAAAGGAAGCAGTAGTTGTGTCCCATGTATCATTGTCAACCACTAATCATCTAATTAGTTGTTCTAATTATGAAATCACCAAAAGTCTTTTCCAAGAAAAAGGGCTTGCTTTAATCTAATCATGCTTTATTCCATTATGAATATAGTAAAAAGCTCTTATACAAAAATTATGACATAAGAAAATTTTTATATACGATATGTCCTAGTATCTATTACTATTCTAAAAGTATGGAAAGGGGTCATGTGGATTTAAACTTTTTTGTTTCTTTCTTTTTTGAATGGACAAAATTACCCTTAGTTTGAATAAGTTATTTTTTTTTCCGATAGTCTTATAATGTAATTGCCTTTCTTCCAACTCCATTGGTCCAAAACAATATTCATTTCATTTCCACTAAACAAAGTCACTCCTCCAATTTATTTATTTAATAGAAAGGGAGCTCTAACACTTCTCTAATTTTTAAATACAAAAATATTCCATAATTATATTATTTACTTCTCTAATTTAATGATTGCAATTACATGGAGGAATGTTACATAGATGCTAATAAATATTTTTAAAAGTTACTTGTAAGGTGCATTTAATAATTTTTATTACAATCATCCCAAATAAAATATCATGATTATTTATTAGAATACCAAGAAATTATTTATGTATTATTATTTATTTATTTATCCCAGTCAAAATTATTTATTTCAAAATATAATTTTGAAAAGTGATGGTTGCAAGAAACTTGTGTCTCACCAATTATTCTAATTATAATATTGTAAAAATAATTATTATCAAAGTTATTATTCTATTTTATTCATTTAAGATCAGCACTTTAATTAATAATTAATGGTACTTATATATAGGAAAGTTACATAGAGGGTTCATTTCATTTCCACTAAACAAAGTCACTCCTCTAATTTATTTATTTAATAGAAAGGGAGCTCTAACACTTCTCTAATTTTTGCATACAAAAATTTCCATAATTATATTAGTTACTTCTCTAATTTAATGATTGCAATTACATGGAGGAATGTTACATAGATGCTAATAATTATTTTTAAAAGTTACTTGTAAGGTGCATTTAATAATTTTTATTACAATCATCCCAAATAAAATATCATGATTATTTATTAGAATACCAAGAAATTATTTATGTATTATTATTTATTTATCCCAATCAAAATTATTTATTTCAAAATATAGTTTTGAAAAGTGATGGTTGCAAGAAACTTGTGTCTCACCAATTATTCTAATTCTAATATTGTAAAAATAATTAATTATGAAAGTTATTATTCTATTTTATTTATTTAGGATCAAGACCTTTAATTAATAATTAATGGTACTTATATACAGGAAAGTTACATATAGGGTAATAATTAATTATGAAATTTATTTGTAAAGTGCATTCAATATAGAAAACAAATATATGATATCTCTCCATTGCTGTTGAATCCATTCATATTTGTCTTCTTCCATAAAAGAAAGAATAAGAAACTACATCAAGCCATAGGGCTTCAACTGCCTTTCTAGGAGGAAGAACACCAAATTCAGACCAAAATTAAGGTACATTGACCACTAGCAAATTACTGGTTTTCCTTTCCTTTGTTGAGTCTGCATAATGTATACTAATGTATCCATATAAACATGTCTCTGTGCATACCAAACTCAGTCCTTCCTTTTAATTTTTTTCATTTTAAGTGTGTCTTATTACATGCAATGGCTTCCTAACATCAAAATCTAAATCTCAGCTAAAAATTATATTTTAGAATGCATATGTATTCTTTACTTCCCTACAGATCATAAATAGTCAATTGAAACTACACTTGCTCAAAGTGGAGATTCAATGAGGTAATATGTTGTTAGCTTGGTAAGTCAATTTATATTTTCTTTATTTTTCCAACCTAACCTGTATAGTGTTTCAGAACTTTGTAGATTTTGCTGGAAGTGAAAAGGCCTCACAAACAAATGCTGATGAAGCAAGGTTTAGGGAAGGCTGCCATATCAACCTTAGCTTGATCATTGTCACAACTATAATTAGAAAACTCAGGTCAGCATTAGTAGTAATTCATTTGTTGCTAGAGTATTGGTCATCAAGGATATGTTGCCCTCAAGTAAGAAATGATTTTAGTCTATAAAGGAGAGCGTTGTGCAAGTTTTGTATAATTATTTGAAATGATGGAATTCTTATTGCCTGGAATTGTGTTTCCTATGCTTAATTGGTTCAGAAAATTATTCCAGGCTAGCAATTAGCAACAATTGTCCACAAGTTGATGAGAAAATTTATCCCACAATAAGAGATTAGCAATTATATTTGCCGACATTTAATCATCTCTACCTTTCTGTGCTTATTACATTTTTTGTTTTGACTTTTTGATGGTTACCTGTACCACTTTTTGGTCCTTTTGGTGAAGCATCGAATTTCTTGAATCCGAAACCTAGCAAAACTACGAACTTTTGAAACATATCAAATGATTACCTCCTGGACAAGATCATCCTAGACATCTTGAAAATGAGACCCAAAGAGGAGCCCTGCTCCACCTTGGTCTGTAGGGTCCCCAGAGGTTCTCCCTAAGCAAACCAAGAACATTGTCCCACCCCTCTTCTTCTCCACTGATCTTGATCTAAGGAACCCTGCTAAATCAGTCTGGAACTACTTTTTGTAAGCATTTGCAGCAGCCTTATTTGCACCATGGATAAATATTCTTCCTTTGTTGTATGCAGATGATTTCATATCTACCACAATATCAGGCACCTACATCCAACAATAATTAATTTTTCATTCATTTCCAAAACATGCAGTAGGTAAACATGTACTTTGGAGTCAACATTTTACCATGCCCATGCTTTAAGATTACATAAAAATTTGATTAGTGTAAGTTAGACAATGGTCAAACAAATGCAACAGCCCTGCTTGCTTCTGAAACTTCATGAATGAAATGAAAGCAAACCGCAAAAGAAGGACGCAGAACATACATATTTCAAACTTCATTTAGCAACCCATAACATCATTTTTTTGTATTGTACGTATGTTGAAAGTAATTTATATGAAAATAAAATACGTACAATTTATTTTCTTTTATTTTCTTGCTAGAATAAAGAAGAATTCCCCATTTATCAGAATGGGAACTTTTATGTATGGAATAAAAGGGTTCAATAATTCAACAATTTGACTGCCGGTTTTGGAACTTTACCTAAAACCCGGGGCCATCAGTGTGGTGCTTAACTTGTTGAACGATGGGTGACAACATCAATAATTTGGCTTAGAAGTATGATTAAGGTCTAAATCATCCTCGGGATTGGATAACATACCAAGGGTTGAAGATTTTTTAGTACCGTCTTTGATCATACTAACACAGTGAAAGAAATTGTTAGCCCTAAGGGCAAATTATATAGTTTTGATTAATGACAAATATTGATGAGGACTAAAATGTTTGATTATTGTGTGATAGGTTCTGTAATTTGAGAAGTATGAAGTCTCATTGCTTTGAAGCAAAAGCTCAAGAACAACTTCAGTTAAGCAAGTATTTGAAGTTTGAAGAATATTGTTCTAAAGATGATCAAAAAGCATTGAAGATTTGAAGTGTAGAGTACATTTAACTTTTAGGTAAATCTCTATGTAAACTCTACACTTGCATGTCTTAGTTATCATTGAATGCATAAGAGAGCATAAAAATAGTCTTATAATCTTAAAAGGCTTTGAATGAATCTTTCTATAAGATATGTTTATAAACTTCATATGTTCATGTGTTTCAAGCTTAAATATAGTTATATAAGTTTTCTATATATATCAAACGTTTTTCAAACTCATTGAAGTTATATCTCAAATGATTTTACAAAGTTTGAAAATGCTTTCAAAAAATTCGGTCGTCCGAATTTTGTAGCAAAAGTTTGCTACTATTCTTCCAGAGAAATTCGGAAGAAGATTCGGACGCAGCCAAAAAATTCGGTCGTCCGAATTTTTGGCCTTCAGCATGGTCACTGTTCTTCCAGAGAAATTCGAAAGAAGATTCGGACGCAGCAAAAAAATTCGGTCGTCCGAATTTTTGTTCTCAGCATGGTTACTATTCATCCAGAGAAATTCGGACGCAGCCAAGAAATTCGGTCGTCCGAATTTTCTGAAACTAGCCGTTACTAGCCGTTTTATGAACGTTTTAACAGATTTTCAAATTCTATAAAAGCCATAAACATGCAAATTTTTGTAACTCTTGAAATCTTGAAAACTCCAAGCATTCAAAAGCATTTAGCAAACATTTCTTAAGCTCTCTTATGTCTTGTGCATTCAATTGATCCATCCAAAGACATCAAAGTGTGAAGGTGCAAATTTGTGTAATATCTACCATCAAGTGGTAACTTCTACACACTCTTCTTTACTTATTCAATTGTGTTGATCTACTAGCTCTAGCAAGGTTATCTTGATAACATAAAACCCTTTAGATAAGGGTGATCCTTGAAGTTGTGATTCAAGGTTGTTTGAGATATAAAACCATAGGTTGGTGAGCCTTGTATTGTAAGAAATTACTAGAAGAGGTTGTGAGTGTAAAACCAAAGTGTGGTGAACCTCTCTTGTAATTTGTAAACCTGAGCAATTAGTAGATTTGTTGAAATCCTTAAGTGTGAGCTTAAGGTAGTGGACGTAGATCTTGAGGATCGAACCACTATAAATTGTTTGAGTTCTTTGCTATTGCTTTCATTATTGTCTTGCTATCAATTATCTATAATTAGCTTACATAACTTGTTCTAGGTCTAAACGCTTAAAAGGTTTAAGTTTGCAAAAATTAGCTAAATACCTAATTCACCCCCCTCTTAGGTATTTCAATTGGTATCAGAGCTAGAACTTCTGTGTGTGGTTTAACAACCTAGAAGACAAAGATCCTATGGCTAATATGTCAAACCTACCTTACCTAGAAGGATCTTCCACAAATAGACCACCTTTGTTTAATGGAACAAATTACACTTTCTAGAAATCTAGAGTTAAAATTTATATTTGTTCTATTAATTTTGATTTGTGGAACATAATTGAGAAAGGTCCTTATGTCCCAATGAAAATGAGTGCTGATGGAATAACCTCAGTACCCAAGTCCACAGATGAATTTGATGAGCATGATTCTAAGAAAATGACTTTAAATTATCAAGCCATGAATATATTAAGTTGTGCTTTAGATGTTACTGAATATAATAGAGTTAGTGGATGTGATTTCGCTCATGACATGTGGAGATTACTTCAAATTACACATGAAGGAACTAATCAAGTTAAAGAATCTAAACTTGCCATGCTAGTTAGAGATTATGAATTGTTTACCATGAAACAAGGTGAAAATATTAGTGATATGTTTACAAGATTTACTAACATTTTCAATGGCTTAAAAGCTTATGGTAAAAGCTACACTATGGGAGAGCAAAACAGAAAGATTTTAGATGCTCTACCAAAATCCTGGCAACCTAAAACACTTGCCATTGAGGAATCCAAGGATTTGAAGACTCTTCCACTTGAAGAGCTCATTGGATCTCTACTGACTCATGAAATGAAGATGAAACGGCTAAATGACGAGGAGGATGAAGAAAAGGGAAGAAAAGGAGTAAGTGCTTAATGCCTCAAACAACTTGAGTGAACAAGAACAATCTTCAAGTGAAGAAGAAGGAGGAAAGCAAAGTGGAGAAGAAGAAATTGCAATGGGCTGTGAAGAAATTCAAGAGATTCTACAAAAAGGAATTTCTCAAGAAAGGAAGAAAGCCAATCAAGAAGAGTGGACAATCTTCATCATATAAACCTCAATGCTTTGAATGCAAGAGTACTGAGCATCTTATTGCTGATCGTCCCGCAGTGTTGGAAAGGGAAAGAGAAAGCAAAAACAGAAAGAAATCTGCCAAGAAAGGAAAAGGACTAGCTGGAACATGGGATCAACATGAAAGTGAGGATGAAAGTGAAGGAAAGGCCAACATATGCTTCATGGCCATTGATGATGAGGTACAATCTTCACCCTCTATCTCAAATATATATGATGATGATATTGATTCCAGGTGATCTTATTGTTGAGTTATATGAAGAATTAAAAAAGGCTTCAAAAAGAAATAAGGATATGAAACTCAAAATAAATGATTTATCTAATGAGAATTCAAAATTATGTGTTGAAAATGGAAAACTTCTTGAAACCATTAGTTGCATTGCTATTGAAAAAGAAGTTTTGAATACAACTATACAAAATATATCTTTTGAAAACAAAAAGCTTTGCACTAGAATTATTTCTCTTGAGTTAATGATAAAAGATCATGAGCTTCTAAAAAGGAAAGTTAATGATCTAACTTTATGCATTGAGAGATTTACAAATGGAAGGGAAAATTTGAATAAATTACTTGGCTATCAAAGACCTTCATTTGTAAAACATGGTCTTAGTTTTATTCATGATTATTCTGCTCCAAAACGAGAAAATCTTTTTGTTAAAGAATCTTATCATTCTAGATCACATATTTGCTGCACTTATTGTGGTAAACATGGACACAAGGTTTCTAGATGTTTTGTCAAAAGAAAAGTAGAAAGTGGTGTTAAAACCATTTGGAAGGTCAAAGAAACTTTTACTAACCCCCTTGGACCCAAGAAAATATGGGTACCAAAAATCACCCTTTCAAATTTGGTATAGGTACAATTTGCCTCAAGATCAAGTGCCACTAAATGGTTCCTTGACAGTGGATGCTCAAGGCACATGACTGGAAATGCATCACTTGTTAGTGAACTTCAAACTACAAGTGAAGGTTTTGTCACATTTGGAGATAAGAAGAAAGGGAAAAATACTTGGAATAGGTAACATTGGTAAAGGTTCTTTTTCCTCTTATCAAGAAAGTATTACTTATTGAAGATTTAAAGTATAATTTACTAAGTATTAGTCAATTATGTGATAATGGATGCAAAGTAGAGTTTAAATGTGATACTTGTACTATTCTTGACAATGCAAGTAACAAAACTATCTTTGTTGCTAAAAGAGTTGGTAATGTATATGTGTTGTATCTTGATGAGCTTATTACAAATGATATTAAATGTCTTGCCATTCATGACAATGATGGATTTTTATGGCATAGAAGATTAGGACATGTAAGCATGGATTTATTAAACAAACTTTCTACACAAGAGTTGGTGAGAGGATTACCTAAATTGCATTTTGATAAAACTCACCTTTGTGATGCTTGTCAATATGGAAAACAATCAAAAACATCTTTTAAACCAAAGAAAATGGTTTCTACCACAAAACCTCTTGAACTAATTCATATGGATTTATTTGGACCTATGAGGACTACTAGTCTTGGTGGTTAAAGCTATGCTTATGTGATTGTTGATGATTTTTCAAGATTTACATGGGTAATCTTCTTAGCACAAAAAGATGAAACATTTCATGAATTTTCAAAACTCTTCAAAAAGGTTCAAACCTCTCTTGATTGCAAACTGATTTCTATTAGAAGTGATAATGGAAGAGAATTTTGTAATCAAGACTTTACAAAATTTTGTGATGAATATGGTATTACTCACAATTTCTCAGCTGCCAAAACACCTCAACAAAATGGTGTTGTTGAAAGGAAAAACAGAACCTTACAAGAAATGGCTAGATCAATGCTTTGTGAAAACTCATTACCAAAGTATTTTTGGGCTGAAGCTGTTAATACAGCTTGTTATATCATGAACAGAGTTTTACTAAGACCTTTTATAAGAAAAACACCTTTTGAACTCTTATTTGACAAAACTCCATCAATTGTCTATTTCAAAGTTTTTGGTTGTAAATGCTTCATTTTAAACACTAGCAACTATCTTGGGAAGTTTGATAGAAAATCAAATGAAGGAATTTTTCTTGGTTATTCATCAAATAAAAAGGCATATAGAGTTTATAATAAAAGAACATTGTGTGTTGAAGAAACTATTCATGTAACCTTTGATGAATCTAACATTTATCTTCAAAGAGGAAATGAAGATGACACAGGTACATCAATGGTTGAAAATCATACTCAACACCAAGCACCCACAATGGAAGATCATGCCAAAGAAGAAGAAATAATGGAGCAAGAACAAGATGGTCAATCAAGAAATGATCAAGAACTTCCAAAAGATATCACATATGCAAAAGGTCATCCTAAGGAGCAAATCATTGGTGATGTCTCTCAAGGGGGGGGGTAAAAACAAGGCGGTACTTTATTGATAACTTCGCTCTTTTATCTCATATTGAACCAAAAAATATTGATGATGCATTGTGTGATAATTTCGGGATTATTGCTATGGAAGAAGAGCTAAATCAATTTGAAAGAAATAAAGTTTGGTCTCTTGTTCCTAGACCTCATGATCATTCTGTTATTGGTACAAAATGGGTTTTTAGAAATAAGTTAAATGAACTAGGAGACGTAGTTAGAAATAAAGCTAGACTTGTTGCTCAAGGTTTCAACCAAGAAGAAGGCATTGACTATGATGAGACCTTTGCTCCAGTGAGCTGATTAGAATCTATAAGAATACTTTTAGCATTTGCTTGCTTTAAAGGTTTTAAACTTTTTCAAATGGATGTTAAAAGTGCTTTCCTAAATGGATTTATTGAAGAAGAGGTTTATGTAGAACAACCTCCTGGTTTTATCCATGAAAAATTTCCAAATTATGTGTATAAGCTAACCAAAGCTCTATATGGACTGAAACAAGCTCCAAGATCTTGGTATGAAAGATTAAGTGGTTTTCTTCTCACAAAAGGTTTTACTAAAAGAAAAGTAGACACAACTCTTTTTATTAAAACATCTTCTAAAAATGATATTTTGCTTGTACAAATCTATGTTGATGATATTATTTTTGGTTCTACTAATATTTCTCTTTGTGAAGAGTTTGCTAAAACTATGCAAAATGAATTTGAGATGAGCATGATGGGAGAACTAAGTTTCTTCCTTGGACTACAAATTAAGCAAACCAAGGATGGAGTCTTCATCAATCAAGAAAAAATATACTAAGGAGCTATTGAAAAGATTTGGAATGAATCAAGCAAAAGGAATAAGTACTCCTATGAGTTCATCAACTAAACTTGACAAAGATGAGAAAGGTAAAAGTATTGATGAGAAATTGTATAGAGGTATGATTGGAAGTTTACTCTATCTCACTCGCTAGTAGACCCGGATATTATGTTTGCTTTGTTTGCTTGTGTGCTAGATTCCAATCATGTCCTAAAGAATCTCATCTAATTTCCATCAAACGAATATTTCGTTATTTGATTGACACATATGACTATGGTCTTTGGTTTTCTAAAAACTTCATCTTTTGAACTTATTGGATATTCGATCGCTGACTATCTTTGGATGTAAAGTTGAGCGTAAAAGTACAAGTGGTCATTGTCAATTTCTTGGTAGTTGTCTAGTGTCTTGGTTTAGTAAAAAGCGAGGCTTATGTATCTTTATCCACAGTGAAAGCTGAATACATAGCTGCAGGGAAGTTGTTGTGCACAATTATTATGGATGCAACATACTTTACTTGATTATGGTCTTAAATTTAAGTGTGTGCCTATACTATGTGATAACACTAGTGCCATCAATTTGAGCATTAATCCCATTCAACATTCTAGGACAAAGCATATAGAAATAAAACATCATTTCATTCGTGATCATGTGATTAAGAAAGATATATGCTTAGAACATGTAAACACAAATGATCAAATTGCTTTGACATATTTACAAAGCCTTTGGGCTGAGGAAAGGTTTAATCACCTAAGAAGACTCTTAGGAATTTCAAAATTCAATGACTAATGTGTGTATTAATGTTGTGATGAAAACAGAGATTTATTGATCAAAAAATTCGGACGCGAGACGAGAAAATTCGGTCGACCAAATTTTACGAATCAAAGAGACGAAACTTTCGACTCGAAAAATTCGGGACGTGAGACCTAAAATTCGGTCGTCCGAATTTTGCGGATGCATCTATTTAAATGAAAATCGAACGGTTTCTTCCAAACATTATAACTTCCTAATTTTAAATCCTTTCAAAACCTCTCATACCCATTCACGTCCGAATCAAAATCTCTTCAAATTCACACAGTCTCATCCCGATTTGCGTTCATTTTTAAACTTCTAAGCCCTATTTTCATACGGAAAAACAAACCCTTCTCAAGAGAAAACATCATGGTGAGAACAAAGAAGCCCAATGTTGAGAAAGGAAAAGGAAATGCTAAGGAAGGAAATGGAGACCCAATCCTCAATCAACCAAGAAGGATTCGCATTCCTCAAACACAATCTGGAGTTGACGAGTTTATCTCTATCAAATCTACTCATGAATTTGATGAATGGAATAAGAATAGTAGAAAGATTATTCCCTGGATATAAGGTGGATGTTGATAAACTATCTAGTATGGATATGGTTTTGTCTTGTTTCCATGATGTTGGATGGAGTAGTTTGTTGTTTATTAATGAAGATTTTTATCCCATCTTGGTATATGAATTCTATGCAAACCTAAAGGAAGAAAGAACTGAGATTGTTGGGGATGATAGGATACAATGGTATTCAACTAGAGTATCCCAAGTTGATATTGAATTAAGTGAAGATCCGATTAATGCAAATTTGTGGGGTAAGTGACAGTGGGGCTAAATATTATGCACCCTCAATGCATTGCTATGATCGTCAACTCTTTACATATGATAGATTTGAACAAGCATTTACAAATGGAAGAGAGTTTAGATCTATAAAAGAGAGGGAAATCAAGAATTTGGATGCTAGAGGTAGGGTATTGCATCACATGGTAACTACTATGATTGTTCCTAACTTTGGACATAAATCATCAGTAGGGAATATGCATATGGTATTAATGTTGTCCCCTGCATGAACAGAGGAAATTCAACTTTGGATATATAGCCTTAAGACACATGATTACTTTGCTAGAAAAACAGCGAACCAAGGCATTCCCCTTTTGGAAGATCGATAACCAAGATCTTTAAGCATTTTAAGATTAAACTTCCGGGGAAGAGGACAAGCTTTTAAAAGTGGAGAAATATACACCGATGAATCTCTTAAGAGAATGCAGCTTATCCTTGATGATGATGGATTATGGAAGACAAAAGAGGATCCTCTCCAAAAAGATTAGGAAGAAAGGAAAGGACAGAAAGTGTAGAGGAGGAAAAGGAGGAGGATGAAGATGAGGAAGATGAGGAAGAGACCCTTGCAAGAGAAATGAAGACAAAAAGAAAGCATGACACTTCAAGTGAGGGGGAGCAACCACCAACAAAAAGAAGGGTAGTTGAAGAAGAAACTAAAAATGAGTCAAGTGGTGAAGAAATAACTAGAGGTGACACCATAATAGCCAAAGCATTCCAAGAAGCCTTGAACAATCAAGTCAAGGAAATGGAGAAGATGTATAAGTTCTTTGAATCATTTGCTCCAATGGTTCTAGGAAAATTAGATGGACTAGAGAGTAGAGTGAAACACATTGAGGAAATCTTAATGAGAAATACTCAAAGTGGTGAAGGACCCTCTAGGCCTCAAGATAGAAATGAGGAAGATGATGAAGAAAAAGATAAGAAAGACAAAGATAATGACAGTGATGATGGGGATGACCAAGGAGGAGATGATGAGACAGTGGCAGAACAAGAAGAAGAAGAAGAACATGTACATGAAGAACCACAAAAGGCAGGAAGCCAAGTAGCTCAAGCTGAAATTGTCTCACCATCACACATTTCATTCAGCCAAGGAAGAGTGAAGCACTTGGCCATCAAGAAAGGGATTAGCAGAGCCTCTTCATCAACATCACAAGACTAAGCATCTCTTCCATTCTATTTACTGCTTTAAGTTACTTGAATTTTTAATTATGCATCTAATGTTATAATCTTCTTCAGAATTTTTCTTGCATCTTCTGTAATATTGAAGCTCAATGATGAAATCTCAGTGATGAGAGCTTCCTTTATGTGTTAAATTGTTAATCTCATTTTCATTGACCCCATCTTTGACTGATGACAAAAGGGGGAGAAAAAATGAGGATGACAAAATGTGTGAAAAACTGCTATGTGATAAGATAATGAATTTTTCTGCATATGAATTTTTTTTATATGCATCCTATAGATGTTTTCTGTGTGTTTTCTGTAAATGAATAACTTGCTCTTGAATTGTTACTCTATGAAGACTCTATGAAAACATTTGAATGCATGAGCTATAACTTGTTACCAAAAAGTATTCTATTGTTGTTCAAATAGATCTAAATCTGTTTTAATCTCTTCTAGTATGTTTGAACAACCTTATGCATTCATTATATTGAAGTTATTATAATTTTTGACTTAAGATTTAAAAATTCGGATGCAAGATCAAAAAATTCGGATGCATGTTCTGAAATTCGGATGCATGCATATTTTGTTGCCAAAATGTGCTCTATTGTTGTTCAAATTGATTCAAACTGGTTTTAATCTCTTCATCTATGTTTGAACAACCTTAGGAAAGCTTATTCTCAAAATTTTAAGCTTTCATTTAATCTATTTTACAATTCGGACTTGATATGTCCAAATTCGGATGCATAGCATCTCAAGTCCAAACTTGTTGAAAAATGAGCACAATCTAAGGGGGAGCATTGTTAAACATTTACAACCTTTAAAACCTCTCTTAGAATCTTTTCTAAATGCCTAAATATTATACCTTCTATTCTAGTTGAGTTGGAAGGAAGGAGGCAAATGGAGGTTGGTTGGGTCATAGGCTCATATTGAGCCATATGTATGTCAATGTGCTAAATTGGTTATTTTCTATCATTGACATCTATACTTCTATGTACTACATTGTTTTAATCTATCACATTTTGCATCAAAGTTTGTCATCATCAAAAAGAGGGAGATTGTTAGCCCTAAGGGCAAATTATATAGTTTTGATTAATGACAAATATTGATGAGGACTAAAATGTTTGATTATTGTGTGATAGGTTCTGTAATTTGAGAAGTATGAAGTCTCATTGCTTTGAAGCAAAAGCTCAAGAACAACTTCAGTTAAGCAAGTATTTGAAGTTTGAAGAATATTGTTCTAAAGATGATCAAAAAGCATTGAAGATTTGAAGTGTAGAGTACATTTAACTTTTAGGTAAATCTCTATGTAAACTCTACACTTGCATGTCTTGGTTATCATTGAATGCATAAGAGAGCATAAAAATAGTCTTATAAACTTAAAAGGCTTTGAATGAATCTTTCTATAAGATATGTTTATAAACTTCATATGTTCATGTGTTTCAAGCTTAAATATAGTTATATAAGTTTTCTATATATATCAAACGTTTTTCAAACTCATTGAAGTTATATCTCAAATGATTTTACAAAGTTTGAAAATGCTTTCAAAAAATTCGGTCGTCCGAATTTTGTAGCAAAAGTTTGCTACTATTCTTCCAGAGAAATTCGGAAGAAGATTCGGACGCAGCCAAAAAATTCGGTCTTCCGAATTTTTGGCCTTCAGCATGGTCACTGTTCTTCCAGAGAAATTCGGAAGAAGATTCGGACGCAGCAAAAAAATTCGGTCGTCCGAATTTTTGTTCTCAGCATGGTTACTATTCATCCAGAGAAATTCGGACGCAGCCAAGAAATTCGGTCGTCCGAATTTTCTGAAACTAGCCGTTACTAGCCGTTTTATGAACGTTTTAACAGATTTTCAAATTCTATAAAAGCCATAAACATGCAAATTTTTGTAACTCTTGAAATCTTGAAAACTCCAAGCATTTAAAAGCATTTAGCAAACATTTCTTAAGCTCTCTTATGTCTTGTGCATTCAATTGATCCATCCAAAGACATCAAAGTGTGAAGGTGCAAATTTGTGTAATATCTACCATCAAGTGGTAACTTCTACACACTCTTCTTTACTTTTTCAATTGTGTTGATCTACTAGCTCTAGCAAGGTTATCTTGATAACATAAAACCCTTTAGATAAGGGTGATCCTTGAAGTTGTGATTCAAGGTTGTTTGAGATATAAAACCATAGGTTGGTGAGCCTTGTATTGTAAGAAATTACTAAAAGAGGTTGTGAGTGTAAAACCAAAGTGTGGTGAACCTCTCTTGTAATTTGTAAACCTGAGCAATTAGTAGATTTTTTGAAATCCTTAAGTGTGAGCTTAAGGTAGTGGACGTAGATCTTGAGGATCGAACCACTATAAATTGTTTGAGTTCTTTGCTATTGCTTTCATTATTGTCTTGCTATCAATTATCTATAATAACTTACATAACTTGTTCTTGGTCTAAACGCTTAAAAGGTTTAAGTTTGCAAAAATTAGCTAAATACCTAATTCACCCCCCCTCTTAGGTATTTCAGAAATTAATATGTAAAAATCATACTTATAATTACTACCTGAGAGAGCCAGTTCAAGGAAAATGCGGAGTAGAAAATATCAACATGTAGAAGGGAAGAGGCAGCGATAAAAGGAGCCTGGAACTCCGGCAGCAAAGTAGGAGCGGTGGCTATCTAAAGCCAGGCACTTCTCCATGCTACCACCGTAAGGTGGCAGGAGTTGAAAGAGAGTATTGAAGTCATTGGAAGGAAGATCGGAGAAGAAAGCTAAAAACTCTATAACCCTTGAAGAATGGAATGTTTACCTAAATGCAGAAGAGACATATGTAAGGATACGTACCTTCTGGAGAAACTTCATTTGTTTAATCTCACCAAGGTTTAGCCCTGTTTCTGAGGATTGCCTTCTCTTCACTATATCTTCCTGTTCCTCCAAGGAAAATACCTAAAATTGTCAACAAAAGAAAACATCGTATTAAAGCAAACATAGATGAACTGAGCAGATTATGCATACCTTGGCCTTCTTCAGGTACTGAGGATGTTCTTCTAAGAGGATGATAACCCATGTTACAGCATGCCCGGTAGATTCATTCCCTGCCAACAATTATATGATTAACAAATCTATGATCTCCTTGTCAGTCAATTTGTATAGACTTGAGACCATGAGAAACCAGTGTATACTCCTTTTCCGAGTGATCTTGTGTCAATTTTGTTACTCATAATGATGTCCATCATGGATTTGAAGGCAGTTCTCTTCATCTCAGTCAAGAACTCAATTGGCTTATCATTTTTTGCCCATGCCTCAAATGAATTTGTCGCAATCTCCTTGATATACTCTAAAAACAAAGACAAGTCCTCCTGACCGGTGATCGGACTTGCTATAAGCTTGCGAAGATGCTTGTGTTCTTGGACGGATACACCATGGAGACCTTTCTTTCCTACTAAATTTGAGACTGATTTTGACCAACCTGGTCCAAAGCGTTCATCGGTTAAATGCATGCTTCTGCAGTTGTAACAATGATACTCGGCTTCCCTAACAGCAATGCTTGTACATTGGTGCCTTGCCGAATCTGTTTTATCAAATCCAAACTTTCTCGTACAGCTATCTTACAAAAGATGTCAAAATATAACTGTGATTCCAATTTAAAGATTACAACTTGAGAAGCAAGGAGTTTCGGCATAAAAAATCCAAGCAAGTACCAATACCAGGTTAAGAACAATTTTACCAAACTCAATCCCCCTTCAATAAGACAGACTTCCAAATAATACAAAGAGAACAAATTTGGATCATGGTTTTGTTAAGAATAGTTTTTATGCATGCTCCAGTGACTGGGTGTATGAGAAAGGGAGAAAGCAGCAAGAAGTCAAGGAAGTGATGTCAAAAAAGAAAAGTCCACTTTTCAAAGTTCCTTAAATAATTCTCTTTTACTTTAGAAAAATGGTTTCTATGAATTCACTCTTAATGCCTGCTCCAGTTAGTAGATGCATGAGAAAGGGCAAGAAGTCGAGGAAGTGATTCAAAAAGGAAAAGTCCACTCTTCAAAGTTTCTTAAATAATTCTCTTTTACTTTATATACATGAAAAGTTCTCTAGCATGTAGGTTGTGTAATATTCACTCTCCTCTGTATTTTTCCATATCCAATTATAATTATACCATTTTTTTCTACAGATATATCCATTCTACTTTTTCAAATCAAGAATGGACAACATATTACGATGCAATAGAAACTCTGGTAAATATTAGCATATTGATTACATTTTACTGTAAATATTAGATGCATATTTTTCATAGTTTTCTCAATATGCTATGATTTTTATTAGTCAATGACACGAGCTTAAGAAAATTACTTTACATGATTCACAATACAAGGAAAAAATGTTATTTGATGGATTCTATATTACTTTAAAATAATAAAAATAACATAGTTTGAAATAACAATTTTTCCTAATGGTTCTTTTTGAGAAATTTATCTACATAAGCTTGCCTTTGCTGCATTTAAATTTTCATTAGTTTTAATGTATGCAAACATGGCAACTTATATTATTTCTTCATCATATTACAAATGATATGAAGAAACACAAGTTGAAATGCATGAGAACAAAATATGCAAATTTGACAGCTTCAGAGCGAGAAGAATACATTCAGAAAGTTTCAGAAACAAGAAAGAGAAGGAAAATTCAAAAGTCTACTACTTTTGAACATAATTCAAGCTTATGTTCTATTCAATCTAAGAATAGTTGGTATGCTAGACTTAATGACCAGGAGAAGAAGTTATATGCAAAGCATGTTAATGGTTTGAAAAAGCACAAAAAGGATATGATTGATTCACCTACATCTACTTCAAATCAGAGAATTCCAAAACTACAAAATAAATGGTTGCTTAAAGCTCAAATGGTTCTAAACCAACACGGAGGTATATAATGTGATTTAATTATTGTATAAATTTATAATGATATTATTTCTATAGTAAAATTTTATAGAATATTTATCAAAAAAACTACTGATTATCTATTTTTTAAGCAGATAATGCATTATATGAACCAGTGTGTTTGATGTTGCATGAAGTGAAGAAAATACACCGTTGTATCCATTGTGATGCTTTGAAATTTGAATATGATACTCCAAGTTTTTGTTGTGATAACGACAAAATTAAGCTAGCTTCACTAGAACTACCACAAGAGTTATTTGATTTGTTTACTTCTCAATCAGAAGAATCAAATTTCTTCCTAAAGCAGCTTCGAGCATATAATAGTATCATCTCATTCACATCCTTTGAAGTTAAACTTGATAAATGACTTGAGTCAGGAAAATGCAGTATATATACCTTTAGAGTGTAGGGTCAAATTTATCATGATCTTCCTGGTTTAGTACCTAATGAGAATGGTCCTGCATTCTTTCAGTTATACTTCCATGATACTATAAAAGAGATTGAAAACAGAATGCGTATAATATCATATGGATGTTTGAAGGAAAAAATAGTGGAAAAGCTTATGAGAATTTTGGAGATGAATCCATATGCCAAATTCTTTAGAATATTAGAGCAATATCCATCAATTGATGATATCCAAATTCATATATCAAAAGATATAGGCTTATATCAACGAGTTTACAATAATCCAACTGCTGATCAATTGGCTGCAATATGGATTGAAGGAAACAATGCTAATATTCCTTTTGATAGAGACATTGTTGTACACTCACATTCTGGCCAAAGACATAGAATCAAACATTAATAGGGGTGAAAAGTAACACATTTTTAATTGAGAAAATCAAACAGAGCACAATAACAGGTGAAAATTGATATGACCTAACATACATTTTGCAGATAGAGATGAATGTCCTGTAGTTTCTTTATTATCGGATCAAGATTCAAGAATAAGAGAAGCATGAAAAACTACTGTTGAGAAATAGAATGAAACCAGACTGACAGCAATACAGCATAGTTAAGAGTGCAATGAAAAACTCAAACTGACCTAACATACATTTTGCAGATAGAGGTGAATGTCCAGTAGTTTCTTTATTATCGGATCAAGATTCAAGAACAAGAGAAGCATGAAAAACTATTGTTGAGAAATAGAATGAAACCAGATTGACAACAATACAACATAGAGGGCAATGAAAAACTCAAAATGACCTCCAGACCCCTCCTTTTATTATTATTATATTTTTGGTTCCAGAAGAAATAGTTGTGGTTTCAAACCATCTCAAAAGAAGATACAGGTAAACATGCAAGGCAATTGAAGAATGTGTGTCAAATCAATCACAACACAGAAAGAAAAGCCTGAGTCCAATGTATGCAAATCATTTTAATTAATGGCAGTCAAACTAAAGGATTTCTTAAACACATTTATGAGTCGCAGCTTTCCCCTGGAAATAACAACTGCTCCACAAATTCAAATGCTTAGCAATCCCAACCAGTAAAAATCATAAAGAAAACAACCAAGTTCAAGAACAGATTAATCGAACAGTAACAAGGAATATGGCTACTCACCCAGAATAGACAAGTATGCAAACCAAAAATAATCATAACAACAACAAAATTTACACATATATAATCAATTTCAAATGCTCAAAACGGTCAATGACAAACCCTCCTCCGATTCCTACCTCTAGCAAACCACATCAAATATTCACATGCAAAAGTCCAAATTATATCAATTATTTAATAGACCTTCACAAGAATACGTCAAAAGATGAATCGAAGAACATAGAAAATGGGATGTTCTAAGGGATTGTTTACCAGCGGTAGAAGGATCAACTCGCACAGATTTGGCATTAGTTGAGCGAAGTGGCTCGGATTTTCTCTTGGAAGCTCGGGGCATTGTTTTTGTGTATTGGGTTCACTTATCTTACATCACAATAAAACAAAATTAACATTAAAATTTAATGTTAAAAACTTTTCCCCACGAGACTTTTTTTTTTACAAAATGAAGCTGCATGAAAAGGAAGTTCAGATATCAGCTACACTTGAAACTTCACCAGATGTATACCGACTTCAATAAGACAATAGAACATAAGATTTTAGTAAGAAAACAAATACTTACGGCTGACAAGAAGTGAGAGCAGTGGCTGTCTGATTCTTAGTCCCACAAATAGCGATGAACAAGGGTTCTGGTGGGAGAAAAACTGACTGCATCTGTGATCAATAAGTTTTCGATCTCAGCATAGTGAAATCATATGTTTATTTGCGTCTGCCGTCTCTTTGAACAAAGAATGTCGAGTGATTTTCCTCTGTATCGAAGTTAGAACTGTGGAAATTTCATTATTTCTTTATGGCTCTAAATCTTGGCTCTCAATTTTTCCTTTTTTTTGCTGGATCTTAAATTTTCCTTTGTAGATTTTGGTATGCTTTAATAAAGTTATTGTTTTACACTTAAAAAGTATGTCCCTTAATGAGCAAGTTCATTTATTTTTTATCACTATTCTCTTTAAAAATAAAATTGACAGTAATTTTATCAATAGGTCATTCTAAAATTTCTATCTACCTCTTCTGCCTCTTAACTAAAGGTTTAGGATACGATTAAATAATGTTTTGATTTGAACTTTTTTGTCTTAAATTTCAAAAGAGAGAATTATTTGTGAGAGAAAAAGTAGGATATAAAGTAAAAATTTTATATAAAACATTGATATTCTATAACTTATAAATACTAATCATGACGAGGATTCTTCATTGATTCTTGCCATATAACTAAAAGAATTTTTTTTCTTTCTTTCGTCAATTAAATAAGTGTATTTGAATTGGAATTCAACTAAAAAATTTTACTTCTCTCTTATTTTTAATTTTAAATTTTACTTTATTTCTATAAATAATTTACTTTTACGATTCGCAATATAATTAAATTAAAAAAAATCAATTCAAATATGCTCTTAAAGTACTCCTCCTCCAATATTTTGTTATAAAGTTAATTATTAAAAGACAGAATTTTCCTGACACACTGAAAATTTTTTGATATGGTCTAATTCGTAATGTTTGCCCATGGACTAATTTAATTTCAAAATATAAAGCCTTTTATCAATTTCTTCCATTTTCAAAATATTTAGTCTTTTATGAATATTAAAAATTATTTTTTATAGTAACTTATTATAAATATAATTCTCTCATTCTCTATTATATTAGTAGAATTAGTTAAGAATATAATAAAAATTACTCTTCAAGAGAATATATCATAATAGAATAGCAATGGTACTAGCTGATAATAGGCTAAATATTTTAAGAAGGACAAAAATAGTAAATAAAACAATATTCTATTCTTTATCACAAAAAAAAAAAAGAAAATAGAGCCCTCAAGAATATCCAGAAAGGTATTTATTTGATTGAGAATTTCAAAGTTCAACAATTTAATATTAAATATTACCTTAATAATAATATATAATATATATTATAATTCATATTAATATTAATATATATTAATATTCAATATATACAATATTAATAATATTATAATAATTATTTAAAAATCATTAAAATACTAAAAAGATTCAAAAAATTAAATTCACGTGCAACGCACGTGTCACTTTCTAGTTTTATTAAGTGTAATGATAAGTATCAAAGTTAAGATCATGAAATTAAATAAATTACTAAGAAAAATTTACAATATGTTCTAACCATATCATGTTCTTGCTTACATGTTACATAATGTCTTTTCCCAACCCCCTCCCCCACCAAAAAAAAGAAGAAGAGAAATTAAGAAAACAGTCATGATGAGCAGTTTAAGAACACGCCACAAAAGCAAATTAGAGCTAATTGAATCAAATGTTTAGCTATACCAATGTCTTTACTGGTTCACTTCAATCAAACTGAATTGATATTAATATCTGGGGTATACATTACCTATTAATCGACACGTGCATTACCAAAACTGTAATTTCCAAATTAAAAGATGGCATCCTTGGGATTGAAAGTAACTAAAAGAAGCCCTAAAAGAACCATAGTGTAAGCCCTAAGGGAAAATCTTATAGTTTTTGAAAGACCTAAGAGGGGGCTGGGGTGAATTAGGTCTTAGGCTAATTATCAAAATCCTTTCCTGTTTTCCAAATCCTTTGCCTTAATAAAAGCTCTTCTTCAAATTTCACAAACTCTAAGTTTATATGTGATTTAATGGTTGAGACAAGATGATCAAACAATAAAACCAAAATCAATCAATCAACAAATAAGAACAAATAATAATAACACAAGTATTTAAACAAGTAAAGCTATAAATAAATGAACACACGATTTATAGTGGTTCAATCTCTCCAAGATCTACATTCACTACCTTGAGTCCACACTCAAGGATTTCAACCATTTCATTAAATGTTTAATTTAGGCAATTACATAAGAGGCTCACCCAACAAGGACTTTACACCAACAACCTCTATTCAATCTAATAAACAAGGTTTACCTTTATCACAAAGAGTTTTATGTCACTAGACAACCTAAACCAATCTAATCCAAGGCTCACCCTTACCAATGGGTTTTACTTAACAACCTTGATTAATCTAGTCTGTGGCTCACCCTCCACAAGGGTTTTAAGTCTCTTGACAATCTTGTATCAATCACAATGTAAAGATTGAGTTAAGATGTTACCAACACTTCTTGGTGGATGAATATAATAGCTAGCACCACTTCACTTCTTGCCTTTGGAATCTTGAATTTTAACCTTTGAGCACAAGGCAATTTGAGAGCTTTTCAAATATTTTTGATGTAAAACAAGTTAGAGCTTGAAGGATTTCTAAGGTTCAAAAGTTCTTTAAAAAATCTAGAGTTTATGACTTTTATAGATTTTGAAAATTAGTTCAAGCGGTTATAAAACGGCTAGTAACGGCTAGTTTCTAAGGAGTTCGGACGCAATCGGACGTCCGAACTTGCGTCCGAATTTTTTCTGAAAGTATTGTTCACGATGAACTGTGTTGCTGTTCACTATTACTGTTCACATTTAGACGACCGATCTTGACCAGTTGCGTCTGAACTTGCGTCCGAATTTCTCTGAAAAAATAGTCGGTACTCTTCACTGAATAGTAGTACTGTTCAATGAATGGTAGTTACTATTCATAGCGTAGGGAAAATTCGGACAATCGAATTTTCATCCTGCATCCGAACTTGCATCTGAATTATTCAAACATTTTCAAAACATATTCAAATCAATTCAAACAAGTTGAAAAACATTCTAGCCTCAAAGATAAGTCATTAAAGACCTTTTAAGTGCAAAAATCATTGATGAAAACTTGATAATTCAGGTAAGTTCAAAACCATTGAAACTATTTAAATCATGTTTTGTGCTCTCAATTACAGCTCATATATTCCAAGGCTTAAGAGTGTAGGGTTTATAAAGTTTACCTATTAAGCACATGTAACCTACACTTCATGTCTTCAAAGCCTTCAATCATCTTGAACACACTCCTCAAACTTCAATCACTTTGATATATTTGAGTTGTTCTTGCATTGTGGCTTCAAGGCAATGAGACTTGCTTTCTTCTCAATCCAAAAATTCTATCACACAACATACAAGCATATTAGTCCTTATCAATCTTTGTCATTAATCAAAACTAATCAAACCTACATGATTTGTCCTTAGGGCTAACAATTTTGATTATGACAAACATTGATATAGGCTAACTTGATTAATTGTTGTGTGATAGGATTCCTGGATTCTGGAAGGAATGTGATCTCATTGCCCTGAAGCTAATATGAAAGAACATCTCAAATGTACTCAAATTGTTGAAGAATTTGGACCTTGTCTGACTTTGTCCTAGGAGATTGAGGGCTTTGAAGTCACTACTGTAGGTTTACCTTTGCTTAATAGGTATTCTCTTATAAACCCTACACTTGTTGTCCTTTGAATCTAAAGTATTCAGAAGAGAGCACACAACTTGTTTTCAATCTTAAAAGGTTTTCATTATTCATGATTTACTAAGTTTTTTATAATGGCTTGTAGTTCAAAAATTCTTCAAAAGATAAATATTTTGATCTGAAGTGATTTCAAACTTTTTGTAGTTGATTTCCAAACATTTTGACAAAGTTTGAATAGTTCAGACTCAGTTCAGACTTCCGAACTGAAACCTTGGCTGCTAAATTTCCAAAGAAATTTGGATGACCATTCGGACGCATATGTCTAAGTTCGGTGGATAGAATTTATTCTAGCAATCTAATAAATAGAAAAGTTTGGATGATTATTCTGGCACAGTTGTCCATGTCTGATCGACCGAACTAGTCATTACTAACCGTTATTTAAATATTGAAATTGAATTTCAAGCCCTATAAAAGCCATAAATTTCAGATTTTTGAGTAGTTTTTGAACACTTGAAGTATCTTATTACTCCAAATTCATTTGAAAGCAGTAGAGCTCTCTTTTGTCTTGTGCTTCATGTAATTATTTAAGGATTCCAAAAGCAAAAGTGAACTGGTGGTAGAATTGTTGAATATCTACCATCTTGTTTGGTAATTTCTATCCTCATCTCATCTTTAGTTTGTTTAATCAAGATTTTTTTGAGACATAAAACCCTTTTGGTAAGGGTGAGCCTTCATTTGATCATTCAAGGTTGTCTTGTGACATAAAAACCTTTTGTGGTGATGGTGAGACTTGTTTGTTGAATTGAAAAAGAGGTTATTGGTGTAAAACCCTTTGAGGGTGATCCTATTGTGTAATTGTTTGACTTAAGCATTTAGGAATTTGTTAAAATACTTGAGTGTGGGCTCAAGATAGTGGATATAAATCTTGAAGAGATCAAACAAC
Source organism: Rauvolfia tetraphylla (assembly GCA_030512225.1). Taxonomy (NCBI): domain Eukaryota; kingdom Viridiplantae; phylum Streptophyta; class Magnoliopsida; order Gentianales; family Apocynaceae; genus Rauvolfia; species Rauvolfia tetraphylla. Next base: position 702,829 of record JAJQKT010000009.1, on the reverse strand, counting down.
TATAAATTATTGTATACTTCTCTTGTTATTTATTACTTTCACTTATATGTGCTATCTTTATTGCCTTGTGTTTGTTGTGGTTGTTAATCTTAATTACTATTTCATTGACTACTCTTTTTCTCTCAACCACTCTATTTCAAACTTATAATTACTTGGAAGCTGTGAACTTTTAAGGGAATTTTGTTAAATGAATGTTTTCAAAACAATTTACCAAAAACCTAATTCACCCTCCTCTTAGGTTTTTCACATAGAACAACAAAGGATTAAACAAATAAACAAAACGTTCATGTATGCTAGTAAACTCCAATCATCTATATATACAATTTACAGCTACAAAACATTGTCCCTATTTGCAGATTAATTAATTAATTAACTGTAAAATTCACCTTTGAAACTTTTACCAAATGTTTGGACTTGAAGTTCGGATGCAGAACAAAAGTTTGGATGCATCCAAACTTTCTTGCCAAAAAGTACTTTGTTGGTGTTTAATTAGCTCAAAAACTATCTAAATCTTTTCTAGAAAGTTTGAAAAACCTTAGGAAAGCTTATTTTCAAATATTACAATCTTTATCTTGTATATTTTTCAATTTGGACTTGAAATTTCAAAATTCGGACTTACAACACTTCAAGTCCAAACTTATTGAAAAATGAGCACAATCTAATGGGGAGCCTTATTAATATTTTCTAACATTTAAAACCTCTCTTAGAAGTATTGTGGATGCTAAAATGCTATATATTTTATCTTGATGGAAGAAATGAGGCATATGAAGGTTGGTTGTGCCATAGGCTCATCATGAGCCGTTCAAATGTCATTATGCTTATTTGAGTATCATTCATCTATGACATTAATGCGTATTTGTGCTACATTGTTTAAATCCATCACATTTTGTATCAAAATTTGCCATCATCAAAAGGGGAGAGATTGTAAGCCTTAAGGGAAAATCTTGTAGTTTTGATTAGTGACAAACATTGATATAGGCTAACTTGAGTAATTGTTGTGTGATAGGATTTTTTGATTGAAGAAGCAAAGTGATCTCATTGCCTTGGCGAAAATGTGAAAAGGACATCTCAAATGTACCCAAGTGGTTGAAGAATGAAGTTGAAGGCTTTGAAGACACTAATGTAGGTTTACCTTTGCTTAATAAGTATCTTCTTGTAAACCCTATGAAAGACCTAAGAGGGGGGGTGAATTAGGTCTTTGGCTAATTATCGAAATCTTTTCACCTTTTTGCAAATCCTTTGTCTTAATAAAAGCTCTTCTTTAAATTCATAAACTTCAAGTTATATGTGATTTGATGATTAATACAAGAATATCAAACTATAAGACCATAATCAATCAATCAACAACTAAGCATAAATAATAATCACAAGTACGTAAACAAGTAAAGCAATAAGAAAACGAACATACGATTTATAGTGGTTCGATCTCTCCAAGATCTACATCCACTACCTTGAGTCCACACTCAAGGATTTCAACCAATCCACTATATGCTCAAATTCAATAATTACATAAGAGGCTCACCACACAATGGTTTTACACTCACAACCTCTTTTAGTAATTATACAAACAAGGTTCACCCTTCCACAAGGGTTTTATATCCAAAGACAACCTAAAGACTAATCTAATCAAAGGCTCACCCACACAATGGGTTTTACACCACAACCTTGATTAATCTAGTCTATGGCTCACCCTAACACAAAAGGGTTTTATGTCTAAAGATAACCTTGCAATGAGCTAGTAGAAAAACAGAATTAAATGAGGAATAAATGAGTTTGAATATTACCAACGCTTCTTGGTAGATAAATACAATTGCTAGCACCACTTCACCTTTGCCTTTGGAATCTTGAATGTACACCTTTGAGCACAAGGCAATTTGAGAGCTTTTCAATTTGATTTGATGTAAAATAAGTTATAGCATGTAAGATTTGTTAAGTTCAAAGTTCTACTAAAAAATCTAGAGTTTATGGCTTTTATAGAATTCAAAAATCAGTTTAAACAGCCATAAAACGGCTAGTAACGGCTATTTTCACAAAAATTCGGACGACCGATTTTTCCAGCTTCGTCCGAATCTTCGTCCGAATTTCTCTGAAAAAACAGTCGGGACTGTTCATGTAAACAGTAATCACTGTTCATGCACTATTCACAAAATTCGGACGATCGAATTTTTCTCCATGCGTCCGAATCTTCTTCCGAATTTCTCTGGAAGAATAGTAGGTACTGTTCATGTGAACAGTATTACTGTTCACGTGAATAGTGTTACTGTTTACAGTGCAGAAAAATTTCGGATAACCGAATTTGCATCCGAATTTTTCAAACTTTGTCAAAACATGTTTAAATCAATTCAAACAAGTTGAAAAATATTCTAGCCTCAAAGATAAGTCATTAAAGATCTTTTATGTGCAAAAACCATTTATGAAAACTTGATAATTTAGGTAAGTTCAAAACAATTGAAACCATTTAAATCAAGTTTTGTGCTCTCAATTGCAACTCATAGATTCCAAGACTTAAGAGTGTAGGGTTTACAATATTTACCTATTAACCACATGTCACCTACACTTCATGTCTTCAAAGGCTTCATTAGTCTTGAACAAACTCTTCAATCTTCAATCACTTTGACATATTGGAGTTGTTCTTGCATTTTAGCTTCAAGGCAATGAGACTTCATACTTCTTAATCAAACAATCCTATCACACAAATGACATGCATATTAGTCCTCATCAATATTTGTCATTAATCAAAACTACATGATTTGCCCTTAGGGCTAACACCCTACACTTCTTGTCCTTGGAATCTATAGAATACATAAGGAAGCCAAAAAATTGGTTTTTAAACCTTAAAGGCTTTGATCATTCTTGATTTACCAAGTAGTTGATAATGTCTTATAGTTCAAAAGCTTTTTAATGACTTATCTTTTAGTCTAAATGATTTCAAACTTGTTATAGTTGGTTTCCAAATATTTTGACAAAGTTTGAAAAGTTTAGACTCAAGTTCGAATATCTAAACTGGAACCTTCGCTGCTAAATTTGATGAGAAATTTGGACGACCATTCAAATGCATATGACCAAGTTTGATTGACTAATTTTATCCTGGCAGCCTGGTACACAGAGAAGTTCGGATGATCATTTGGACACAATAGTCCAAGTTTGATTGGCCAAACTTTATTGTTACTAGCTATTACTAGCTGTTATTTGAACGTTGGAATTGAATTTCTAACCTTATAAAAGCCATAAGCTTCAAATTCTTTAGTAGTTTTGAGCACTTTAAGAATCTTTATATTTCTAATCATTCCAATATAAAAAATCTCTCTTTTGCCTTGTGCTTCAAATGACTATTAAAGATTCCAAAGACAAAAAGTTGAAGTGGTGCCAGCTCTTGTCATCATCTACCAAGTTGTTAGAAATATCTTTCTTTATCTCTTCATATACTTGTTTATTCAAGGTTTTCTTGAGGATATAAAACCTTTTTTTGATAGGGTGAGCCTTGATTATTATGTTGATAAGAGGTTGTGGTATAAAACCCTTGTTGGGTGAGCCTCTCTTGTACCTTGATTAACTATTACTATAGTTAAGTTGTTTGAAATCCTTGAGCGTGGACTCAAGGTAGTGGATGTAGATCTAGAAGAGATTGAACCACTATAAATTACTTGTGTGTTCCTTGTTCTTCTTGCCTTGTTTATTTATTGTGTTCATTGAAAATCACTTTGAGAACTTGAATCGTTATCACTTCCAAACTAAGTTTACAAAAAGGAAAAAGATTTTGAAAATTAGCCAAAGACCTAACTCACACCCCCTCTTAGGTCTTTCAAGTTCCATTCCTCTTCCACAAGTGCATGTACTGGAGAAAGCTATGTTAACCTTGGGGAACAAAACGGCATTACGATTGCACCAATGTCATGCTGGAATATTGCTTTCAAGATAGTAGAATACCACGGCACAATAATTGATAAGTTGTTCTTGTTTCCATTTTATTTAGAGTTTTCAAAATTGTCTCTCTGTTGCTACTGCCTACCTATTTTCTCCGCATAGTTGGTTTACTACTGGCATACAATTCAAAAGCAATATTACTCCTTGAATCTCTACTAGCAGTAAAAGAACTACGTTTGCTGCATATCATAAAGTATTGCCTGATCTTTCCAAGTTAGAACCATTAGATGGAACCAATCATAAGCATTGGTCTCAGAAGTTGTTGATATTTTTTGAAGGTCTTGAAGTTGATATGTGCCTTTCATTGATAATCCACCCCTTCAAACTGATGATACTCCAATTACTGCATCTGTCACTTATTTATCTGCTAAACTTGATGATGAGACTTGTAGAATGTTTTCTAAGGATAACAAAACTATTAAGGGACATCTATTGAATCATATGTGCAACTCCTTGTTTTTGATATTTTTATGAAACAAAGTATGCGAAAGACATTTGGGACATTTTGGAAAAAATGTATGGTGGTGATAATGCTGAAAAGAAAAAATGTGGTAGACAAATGGTTACAATTCCAAATGGTAGATGATAAACTTGGGATGGACCAAGTGCATGAGTATGAAAACTTAGTAACAAATATGATAAATGAAGGCATGAAGAAATGTGAAATTTTGCAAACTAATGTGTTGCTAGAGAAATTTCCCCCATCATGGAGTGATTACAAAAATCAATTAAAGCATAAAAAGAATGATTTATCGCTTTAGGAACTGACACATGAGAACTGAAGAAGCTAATCGTATAAAAGATAAACTAATATCTGCTTCTTCTTTGTCTGTTAAAGCTAATTTAGCTGAATCTACACCTAAAGATAGGTTCAAAGGGAAAAATTTTACAAAGATGGTCAACAAAAAAAGCAAACTCACTTCAACAAGAAGGATCACAAAATCCAAAAAAAGAAGGTAACTTGCTTTATGTGTCGAAAAATTGGCCATAAGGCATACTAGCGCTACCAAAGGAAGAACCAACAAAATCAACAGCATCTCGAAAGCAAGCAGACACCACAAGTAAACCTTACTGAGACAGAGAAGGTGATAGATGTTGTAGTCGTATAAGTAAACTTGGTAAAAAAATAAAAGCGATTAGATCCTTGACACTAATGGTCAAAATATCTCTATGCTAACAAGGAACTGCTTCATCATTTTGAGAAAGCTAGTGAAGGTGAATGTGTCTTCATGGGCAATTCCTCTACTGCTAGAATACTTGGTAAAGGAAAATTTTTTCTCAAACTAACTGCTAGTAAAACTTTAGCTTTAATGATGTTTTATGTGCTCATTCATTAAGTAGAAATTTGGTTTTTGGTAGTTTACTGAATAAGGTCGGGTTGAAAATCATTTTTGAATCTGACAAAGTTGTACTCGCAAAAAATGGGGATTTGGTGGGGAAAGCGTACTTGGCCAATGGACTATTTGTACTAAATACTATTTCCAACTATAATGCAAGTACTTCTTCTGCTTATGTTGCTAAGTCTATTGATTTGTGGCATGGTAGGTTAGGCCATGTGAATTTTGCATATATTAAAAGACTCAAAAATTTACAGTTGATTGATGCTACTATTAATTTTAATTGTGATAAAAGCTCTATATGTGTTGAAGTGAAATTCGCAAAAAAAACCTTTCAAACTGTCACATCTAGGATAACAAGTTTGTTGCAATTAATACATTCAAACTTAACAGATTTTAAGAACACAACTAGTAAATGTGGTAAAAATTATTATGTAACTTTTGTTGGTGACTTTTCTAGATACTCCAAAGTATATATTCTAAAGTCTAAAGATGAAACCAAGGAAGTGCTCTTAAAATTCAAAGCTGAGGTTGAACATCAACTAAACAAGAAAATAAAAAGACTTAGGTTTGATAAAGGTGGAGAATATTGAACAAACTCTCTTAAGAATTTTTGTGAAGAAAATGGTATTGTTATTGAAACTATTGCCCCTTACACTCCTCAACAAAATGGTATAGTTGAAAGGAAAAATCAAACACCTAAAGAAATGATGCTACGTTGTTGAGTTTTGGTTTGCCTAATTACTTGTGGGAGGAGGCTATCTTGTCAGCTTGCAAAATTCTTAGTAGAGTACCTCATAAAAAATTAGACAAAACTCCCTATGAATTGTGAAAAAGTTATGCACCTAATCTAATTTATTTGAGAGTGTGGGGATACATTGCAAAGGTTAGCTTTCCTACTGTTAAAAGAAATATTATTCGACATAAGATTTTTTATTGTTCATTTATTGGTTATGCTCAAAATAGTGCTGCATATAGATTTATGTCATGCTCTAGAGATGCTGAATTTTTTGAGCTTGCTCTCCCTTTAAAGAAAAATGCATGCTCTTCGACTAATGTACCTATGTTTGTCTCTTCTATGATTTTTCTCGATTTTGAAAATGAACTTAGGATGAGTAAAAGACATAGAGTGAAAAATAATTTTGGATTAGATTTTATTACTTCTTTTCTGGCTAAAATCCCAATCTTGATAGACTAAATGATGATATTGCTTTTGTGTTTTTAATTGAAAAGGACACAAAAACTTATAATGAGGCTATAACTTCAATATATGCAAGTTTTTGGAAGGAAGCAATTAAAAGTTGACTTGATTCTATAATGACAAATCATACTTCGGATTTGGTTTATGTACCGAACAGTAGTAAGCCAATTAAATGTAAATGAATTTTTAGAAGGAAAATGATGCCTGATGGAACTATAGAGAAATTCAAATATAGACTAGTGGTAGTGGAATTTACTAAAAAAAAGACAATGACTTTTTTGATACCTACTCACGTATGACTAAAATAGCAACAATTAGAACCTTAGTTGCTCTTGCAGCAATTCATAGTTTAGAGGTACATCAAATAGACGTAAAAACAGCTTTTTTAAATGGTAATCTAAAAGAAGAAATCTATATGGAACAACCTAAGGGGTTTTCATAGTCTCTGGCCAAGAGAATAAAGTGTGTAAGCTAAGAAAATCTCTTTATGGCCTTAAACATGCTCCGAAACAAAGGTATGAGAAGTTTCCAACAACAAGGAGGAAACGATTGTGGAATCCACTTCTGCTTCAACTTATCGGGAGAAAAGGGAGGATGCTCACTGTCGGGCTTCTATGAGTGGCGCTTTCGATTCCTCTAAGCTAAGAAGACGATCTTCAAGACCAGAGATCCTAGACCCAAGTAGACTATTCTAGGGACGAAAGCACTGTTCTTTGGTTTCGTCAACAACAAGTCAAGTTGTTTTGAGAGTTCAAGTAAGGACAGGGGCTATGCTATATAAAATTATATTCTTCACGGCGATGGGTTCCAATGTTAGTTCAAGCCTGCCGTTGCGCAAGAGAATTCTTTCTCCGATATGTACCATCCATCCGGGGGGTACCCGTTTATCAGGGTATCTCTTGGAAACCAACATGGTCCAGTGTACCAAATAGTGGTCTGATCCCAGGGTTAAAAGACTCATTCTCCCCGGGAATGACTCGCTTTTATCCATATGGATAAAGAGAATCTTACAACCGTGGGCGCTCTATGGTATTCAAGGGTTGTTTTATATGCCTTTGAGTTATCAGAAGAGCGTACTGGTTCCGCCAACGGTAAAAAAAGGTATATTGTACCCGACCTTTACCAAACATTGGTAAAGAAGACCAATACCCCTGTCATGGGGCCGGTTGGCCTAAAATCTTTCTTTCTATCTCGCGAATTCTTGATCTTTGGTGCCAGTGGAACAAAGGAAGCGGAGGACGAACTCCTCTATCTACCCTAGAAATGGGTTGGATTTATTGAATGAGATCCTGTAGACAGGGCTGGGAGGTATGAGTCGATCGGATGCAGGGAAGCCCAGGCAATCCTTTCCTATCAATCATTCGTCAGGAAGCAGTGGAGAAAGAATCGTCTTTTTAAATCTCATTGTTGAAGGCGTAGAGAGGGCTGAAAAAAGATAGGAAAATTTTTTATAGCCATCTCGTTAATAAAAAAATGTGTAATTATGTAATTAATTGGACCCCTCTGTCTGGCAGGCAATCTCCGTGCAACTATGCTTTCTGTAGTCCCTGCTATGCTAGCAATAGGGAATCCTTAGAAAACCGGAATGCAAGTTGCGTGATAGTTTGATTCCCCACAAATGAGAAGTCCCCAAGCTTGACCCCTCCCACACAGGGGCGACTGGCTGGGGAAAGAACCCGAAAGCAATAATTGCAGTCTCGACACAGCCTATTTCGAGACTGGGATGAAAGATTTGAGTTCCATATAGTCTTTCAAGCGTCTACTGCACTCACGCCTTTCGGCCCCTATTCGAAACGGGTTTTGACAAGAAATAAGAGAACATAATCTGTTCATTTCTCAAAGGTCGAGTGCTCCTGACCCCTAGGGCTCCTACTGCTGCCCGGTTCTTTTGTCATTTTGAATCGGAACAGGTACAATGCAGTTCATCCGATTACTACAGGGATGAACCCAATCCAGAGTATGAACCGTAAAAGAAAAGACCTATTTGAACCGATCACAGTAATACCGATTACATGTACTCTATCGACCCAAAGAGGAATCCTTCCAGTAGAGTAGTAGAGGCCATTTACCCCACTTCCCTCCTAATTTCAAAAAGTGGTCATGCTGGAGACATAAATAGTTATGGATAATTTTGAGATGAGATCCTTCCCGAATGGGATAAGAAAATTCCTAGTCTTACTATTCTCTTGCTTTCTCTTAATTTAAGAAAGAATTTGAAAATCAAAGCTCAGCTCGTCATATATAGGGTAAGAACCCCCAGTAGAGACTGAGTACGATTCAATTCAACATTTTGTTCGTTCGGGTTTGATTGTGTCATAGCTCTATAATTCGGATGTAGGTTTATCGTTGGATGAACTGCATTGCTGATATTGATCCCAAAAAAAAGACGGTAGGTACAGCTAGGCCGTGAACAGCCAACCATCGTACTGTAAAAATTGGATAGGTTCGATCTATAGTCATTAGGGCCTCCTAAAAAGATCTACTAAATTCATCAAGTTGTTCCAAAGGATCAAAACGGCCAGTTATTAATGGAATTCCCTGTCGGCTCTCTGTGAAATATCAAACTTTAATAAATAATGGCTATACAATGAAAACATCTGATTCTTGTGTTTATTCAAAAATGTTTCATTCAAACTGTCATTATTTTCTTATTTATGGATTATATGCTAATTTTTTGTACAAATGCAATTATTTTTGTCATCTCAATTTGATATGAAGGACTTAGGAGAAGTTGCTATGATTCTTGGAAATAAAATAAACAAAACTGAGAATGGTTTCTCATTGAGTCAATCTTATTATGTGGAAAAAATGCTGAAAATTTTTTAATTTCTTTGATGTGGTACCAGTTAGAACTCCATATGATTCTAGTATACCTCTGAAGAAGAATAAAGGGCCTAGTGTGTCTCAAATTGAATATGCAGGATCATAGGAAGTGTTATGTTCTTCATGATTTACACTAGGCCTGATATCACTTATGTTGTTCGTAGATTAAGTCGTTATACTTTTAACCCAAGTAATGAACATTGGAATGCACTTGATCATTTGTTGAAATATTTGAAAGCAGCTATTGATTGATGTATGCATTTCAATAATTTTTTTGCACTATTAGAAGGTTTTTGTGATGTAAACTGGGTTTTTGCTAATGGTGAATTTAGTTCTAGTAGTTGTTATGTTATTATCTTAGGCGGAGGAGCAATTTCATGGAAATCTAAAAAGCAAACATGTATTTCAAGCTCCACAATGGAATCAAAATTTATTGCTCTTGAGTTGGCAGGTCAAGAAACAAAATGGCTATGAAATCTTTTGGCTGATATACCTGTGTGGGAAAGGTCATCTTTCTTGTTTCCCATCATTGTGACTCTCATGTAGCCATTGGGATAGCCAAAAATAGTGTCTATGATGGTAAAAGAAGACACATCCACATCAGACATGATGTGGTAAAATTTTGTTGTAAACAGGTGTAATTTCCCTGGAATACGTAAGGTCTGAGAGGAATTTGGCAGATCCTCTCACAAAAGGATTAACAAGGAGAGCTATACTTGAATCATCAACATGAATAGGACTTAAACCTATGGGAGCATACATGGTGGATACCACTCATGGTCAAACAAAGCTATGTATTTTCTCAAATATTGTATTGCTTGTCTTATTCCTATGTTGTGTAACATTGTATGGCATATGGATGAATTCATAGCTTTATTGAGTTGGATGGTCCTAATGTGAAGAACTTGATGCATTCATATCTACTGTGTAACATGCCACTCTATAGAGGTTTTATGTGTGTTCGTTTATCTTGATATAGAATACATAAAATAGAATGCTAGACTATTAGAAAATTATTATGCACTTAATTGGGTATATTTGATCATGTTCTTTTTGAAAAAAAAAGATCCAATAGACAAGTAACATGTGGCCACTGATATTTTTCACCAAAGTCGTTGGCAAGCACCAACTCTTGGCTTCTATAAAATGGCTTAGTTGTTTGTTTTTTTTTTTCATTTGTTTTCTTTCTTTTCTCTCTCACTCGGTTGCCTTCATTTTTTTTTATTTCTTTTCCATTTCTTTTGCTTTCTTTTCCATTCAACTAACTTCTTTCTTTCCTCCTTGTTTAAGGTGAGTTTTCATATGCTTTTTGGTACTGAATTATTTAATTAGTTTGATAGTTTTCTTAGATTTGTGATAAAAATTGGTTACTTTATAATTTTTTTTATTTCAAGTTTTGTTTTATTTAGCTTAATTTAAATTTTTTGTTTTAGTTACTAATGTTTATTCTATGAAATTTGGAATATTATTTTGAATGGCTAATTACGCAATAAGATTTTGATGTATTATTCTATTTGAATAGAAATTATGCTTTATTTTATGTTCTATATATTTTTTTTAAAAAGGTGGAGTAATTGAGAAGTTTTTGAAAAATATAATATATACATATATACATATACATATACATATATATATATATATAATAATTATTTTGTAGAATATTTGATAATTGAGTGTTTTATTTAGGCTTAGATTTATTCCCAGAATAGCCTAGATAGGTTCACTTGATAAATTCGCACCTTTCATAAACTATGAGTATCGTATCTATAGCAATTATGTGAGTTTATAAATTGAGACTCACTATATTTTTTGAAATTATAATGAGAATGGATTTTGTTATGGATTTGGATCTATTTGGATGGCTACTTGAGTGGCTTTTATTCATGAAAAGTTGCATAAAACTCCGTCTTGTCCAGATATGATTTGGATTTTGATGTGAATATTAGTATGATATGATTGGAATATGATTTGAGTCTGAAGCGTCGGTAGATTGCTTTGTATGTGGCTAGTCCCCTGTACTAGAGCCTCTTTTGCTAGCATGGAATGCATAGACTCGGGATTATGGATCTAGTTGAAAGGGGGCATAGTATGTCAGGCAGGCTTGGCCTAACTGATACTACATTTATTTTTGTGCGGTCACCTAACAGCGAGTTAGGAGGAGTTCAATATTGACATTGATCACTAGGGTTGAACTGGTAGGTATCCCAAAAATCTTTAGCCTGGTCGTTTGTGTGGGGAGGTATAAGGTAATTTGTAAAGTCAAATATTTGCACTAGTTTGTGGCTGATATTTACTACAGGATGCCATGATTTGAGTCATGATGACCTCGTTATTGGTTCCAGTAGATTGACGATTGAGTCAGTATTCTATTATTTGTCTTGTTTGAGAAAGTTGGTTTGAGGAGCTTCGCTGATGTGTCTTGATTCACTTAAAATTTTCAGTTAGGCTAAAACTTCATCATTAGCTTTGTGCATTTTTGTAAAGAAAAGATACTTATTTGCATATAAAGAACTGGAACACTACCATGCATGTATATTTATCTATATCATTTGAAATCACAAGCACACATGTAAACTCACTGAGCTTTCTGGCTCACATATATTTTAATACTTATTTCAGATAGATTGTAACAAGAGACCGAACTATGAGCTTCCTATTTACTCTGACATTAGCTTGGGGAAGAACTTTTGCTATGTGTATAGTATGTGTGCTATTGTGAGATATTGTATCTTTTGTTCCCTCTCGCTAGTTTTGAGAGAGAGAGGATTGTATTAAGGAGGTACCTTTATATGTATATAATTTATGCTTTTGTTTTGAAATATTGTATTATTTTATATATGTTTATTTCTTATTTTTTCGTTGGACACAGTAATACTTGTGTATATCAGTGTCGAGAGGCATGTTGGTACCTTGCTCAGCTGTAGTGGAACCTACTGGAGAGGTTGGGGGTATCATAGTTGGTATCAGAGCTCTAGGTTTGTTATTAGGCTTGAATTGGTAGATCCTAGACGAGCCATTAGGTCTAGCTGTTTGGAGATAGATAGTTATGGTTAGTACTGAAAATAATATTTGTTTTATAGGTTAACAGTATGGCTGAGCGGGACAATACATCGTATAGAGGCCATAGATGGGTTTATCAGGCATGCACCATTATCTATGCAGTAACTGGCTTGACGCTGCCTACATCATATTCCATCCGAGAGATAGTGCCAACGAGACTAGCTTACCTTTGGTAGAGGTGTCTCAGGATGAGTCGGTGGACAAACCTACTGTGAGAGCCTCCATGCCAGGTGGATCGGTTGAGAAGGATCCAAGTGAGCTACCTTCTGAGCCTGTTGAGGCATTTGGAGATACTTTTGAGGGAGAGACTGCCGTTGGAGAGAGGTTACCAGATTCACCCATTCCCACTGACCCTATTACTACTGTTCCTAGAGCATTCTCTATATCTGTTAGATGAGCCTCTTCATTCTCAGTTTCGTCACCATTGCTTGAGCTAGCTACCCCTTACTTTTGCCCTCAGTACGTGCTATATGAGCACAGTATTCATGTAGAGGATGAGCATATTGAGGGGTTAGAAAGGGAGTCGAGATGATCAAATCATTTGTTACACTCTTTACATTGTGATAGAGAGAATAAGGCTACGAGAGAGCCGACATGCTAGAGGTGCAGCTAGATAGGAAAACAGAAGCTTATGCTGCACATTTGTGTGAGATTGAGGAGATGACTTAGGATCACGATAGTTTGATCCGGTGGTTTGGTGAGATCTTAGTGTCTGTGGGAGCTTGGTCTCAGGGGATTCAAGAGCAACTGAGAGCTAGAGCAGGATCCTCAGGGAGTTTCATTTGACTACGTGTATATATTCTCTTTTACTATGTGTATCTTTTGTGTAGATTTGTTTGACTTAAGACTATAGTCCCTTAGGGCTTGGGATGGTATAGGATCCCGAATTTTGTAGTGTCGCAGTCTATTGTTGAGGTCCTTTGTATGCCTTGGGTCTTAGTAGGTCATCCACCTTTTGTATCTAACTCTATTTTGGACTTGTGAATATAAGTATATATAACAACACTTTTTTGAACATGATTCCTTCTTATTTGATATTATGTTTTGATGTGTGATCTTGAATAAATTAATTTTCTTTACTTTATTTACATACTTGAGTGTAGTTGTATGTTTCATTAGCTATAAGCTTTCTATATACATAGAATGGAATCACAACCAAATTCGACAGCACCTAGTGTTGAGGCTCAAGATAAAAATCCCCAGCGCACACAATCAGAATAGTCTGAGGGGCAGCCATCGTATACAGAGCAAACAAGTACAGATATAATTGAGCAGTTTATGGTTAGAATAATTGCATTTTTAGGGAAAACTGTTGGAACTCGAAGGACTGAGCGGGTATCAACACCTAAAATGGATGAATCTTTGGATCAATTTTTGAAATTTTAACCTTCAAAATTCTATGGGGAGGCAGAGTAGGAAGTTAAAGCTAAACTATTCTTGGAACAACTAACGGACATCTATGATACTCTAGAATATGATGATATTAGAAAAGTGACATTTGCACTCTTCCGTCTAAGAGAAGCTGCTAATGACTGGTGGTTGAGAATGTCTGAACCTCGTACTGTGAAAGGTAAGCCATGGACTTGGGTTGACTTCCAAGAGGAATTCTATGTTGGATTCTGAGACAACGTGAAGTTGAGTTTCAACAATTACGACAAGGAGACATGACAGTAACCCAGTACATAATTAAGTTCAATTGATTCGCTAAGTACTATCTAAGGATAACAAATAATGAGGAAACCAAGACTCGACAATTTGTGAAGAGACTACGAGTGGAACTATAAAAAGTTTTAGTACCAAAGAAACCTATCCCCATGTCAAGTTCATGATTTGTCAAATGATTTGGAAAAGAGTTATGGAGAGCTAGAGATAATAAGAAAGGTCAAACTAATCATCCAACCATAGTAGGTGGGAGTTACCATGGCACTTGTAACTATAGTGGCCTTGTGGGGCACACTTTGGATAAATGTTACAATAGAGGCGAGACCAGCATCCACTGAGGCACCAAAAAGAGTTGGACGTCCACCTACTACACAAGAAATTGTGGCTCAAAAGAATAACAAGCCACAAGTAAAGGCCATAGTGTATGCATTAGATAGTCAACTAGTAGAAGCTGAGGCAAATGTTGTAGAATGTATGTTACAGATCTTTTATCATGAAGCTAAAGTACTCATAGACCCTAGATCATCACATTCATTTGTAAGCTTGCAATTTGCACCGCACAACCCTAAGCCTTCTTGCATGATGAATTATCAGATGTTGGCTGGTACACCAATGGGTGACTGTAGGGTATCCGAAGTGGTATATCCTGAGTATTGTATTTTTTTCAAAAACATAGTATTGCTCGGGAATTTGATTGCGCTTTAGAAGGTTATGATGTGATACTAGGAATGGATTGGTTATCGAAACATTATACACAAGTGGATTGTCAACAAAAAATAGTCAGATTTAGTCGATCAGGTAAGCCAATTCTTGAGTTCAATGGCTACAAAACTAAGGTGGGGGCCTTTTAATTTTTGGAATGAAAGCTAGAAAACTATTGTGGAAAGGTTGCCAGGGATATTTAGAATATTTATTGAATAGACCTGGGAAGAAGCTGAAGTTGGACTTAATATCCATGGTGAAATCATTTAAAGATGTTTTTCCAGAGCAATTGACAACTTTACCCCCAGAGCGAGAAGTGAAATTCAGTATTGAGTTGACCCCAGGAGCGGAACCCATATCTAGAACACCGTATCGAATGACGCAGGAAGAGTGAAAAGCGTTGAAGAAGCAGCTACAAGGTTTGTTGCAGCAAGGTTTATTCGCCCAAGCATGTCTTCGTAGGGGGCACATATGTTATTTGTCAAAAAGAAAGAAAGAACTTTGAAAATGTGTATAGATTATCGAGGATTGAATAGTGTCACTGTAAAGAACAAATATCAACGGCTATTGATTGATGAGTTGTTTGATCAACTTCAAGGAGCTAGGTGCTACTCTGAATTGGGCTTAAGACAAAGATATTACTAGGTACAAGTGCGAGTAGAAGATATTTCTAAAACTGCTTTTAATACTCAGTATGGCATTATGAGTTTGTGGTCATGCCCTTTGGATTGACGAATCCACCAGCTATTTTCATGGATTTAATGCATAGAGTATTTCAATCTTATCATGATCAATTTTTCGTCATTTTTATTGATGATGTCCTTGTTTACTCAATATATTGGATTTGGTTGTGGATTAGGATCCTTTTGGACGGCTACTTGAGTGGCCTTTATGTTTGAAAAGTTTCAAAAAAACTTCGTCCTAAATAGGTATGATTTTAATTATGATGTGAATACGAATATGTTATGATTGAAATATGATTTGAGTCTAAAACGCCAGTGGATTATATTGTATGTGGCTATTCCCTCGTACTAGGGCCTCTTATGCTAGCTGGAACGCACAAACTCGGGATTGTGGATCCACTTGAAAGGGGGCATAAAATGTCAGGAAGGGCTTGACCCAACTGATATTGTGTTTATTTATGTGCAATCACCTAACAGTGAGTTAGGAGGGACTCAATGTTGAGGTTGATCACCGGGGTTGGATTGATACGTACCTCAGAAATCCTTAGCCTGATCGTTTGTGTAGGGAGGCATAAGGTAGTTTGTGAAGTCAAATATTTACACTGGTGTATGGCTGTATTTACTACGGGATGCCGGGATTTGAGTCCTAATGACCCCGTTATTGGTTTTTCATGTTTGATAAAGTTGGTCTGAGGAGCTTCGCTAATGTGTCTTGATTCACTTAGAATTTCCAGCTAGGCTGAAACTTCATCAATTTTGTGCATTTTTGTAAAGAAAAGATATTATTTGCATGTTAAGAACTTGAACACTACCATGTATGCGCATTTATCCATATTATTTTGAAATCACAAGCACACACGTAAACTCACTGAGCTTTCTAGCTCACGCTTGTTTTAATACTTATTTCAAATGAATTGTACCAAGGGACTGAGTTGTGAGCTTCTTATTTACCGTGACATTAGCTTGGGAAAGAACTTTTGCTATGTGTATAGTATCTGTGCTATTGTGAGATATGGTATCTTTTGTTCCCTCTCGCTAGTTTTGAGAGAGAGAAGATTGTATTAAGGATCTACCTTTATATCTATAAAACTTTCACTATTGTTTTCATATATTATATTATTTTATGTATGTTAATATCTTATTTCTTCTCTGAACACGCTAGTACTTGCATGTATCAGTGCCGAGAGGCATGCAGGTACCTTACTCAACTGTAGTGGAACCTAACGGCGGGGTTGGGGGTATCACATATTGTCTTTTGTGAATGAATTCATAGCCCTATTGAATTAGGTGTCCTTTTAAGTAGGACTTGATGAATTCATTGTGGACGTTGAGTTTGAGTAACTCTTAATGATTAGTTAGTAATCACCTACATGAGTGTGAAGGTGAGCTGCCTTCTACAAAAGACTTAAAGTAATGTTATTGCCGAACTTGCAACGTTAAGAGTTGATATGCATTAGGAGGATATCAAACCAAGTCAATAAAGTCCAAGAATAGTTCAATTTGTTGACTATGTTGCTGCCTCACTTCACTATGCATCAATTCAATTAAAAGATATTAATACTTAAGTTCTCAATTCTTCCATGTCCAGAATTATCTCATTCAAGTGTGCCAGTTGTGGGGGAATGCTAGAAAGATGGAAACTTGAGTTATTCTCTTGGAATCCCATATACGTTACTCAATACTTGTTTGGAGTATATTTATCTACTTGGGTTGAAGCACACACGCCCGCCCCGTCACTGTCCAAAGGTTCTTGGGTGCCATTTTTATTTTGCCATGTGATATTTGGACTTACTTTGAAGATGTGAAACTTGGACTTGGTCCTCACCACTTCCAGAATTTGCTCCAGAGTTTTTGACTCCACTATCTAATTCTTCTCCCCAGTTTCTCCTTAATTTGCTCCAACGTGCAGGAATCCTCCAGTTTCTCCTTAACCATCTACTTTCCACTATTCATAGTCGTCTTTCTTCAGTAGAAAAGATATAGAAAAATACCTCTCTATTACTCTGTTGTTTCTATTCTTTGTTTTCTTAGCTACTTCAGTTCAATTTTCATTCTTCTTTGTTCTGGACAATTGAGTTCCAAGTTCCATTCCACTTCCACGAGTACACGTGTTGGAGGAAGTTGTGTTAACCTTGGGGAGAAAAACAACATTATGATTGCACTATGATCATGTTGGAATATTGCTTTCAAGGCAGTGGAATACCATGGCACAGTAATCGATAAGTTATTGTTGTTTCCATTTTATATATAGTTTTTAGAATTGTCTCTCTGCTACTGTTACCTAGTTGTGAAATAATTTGGTTTTTATACCTCTCGCATGATCTCGGCATTCCTCATGCATGCCTAGTCTTACTATTTTGTGGCAATTCTAGCTCCCTCCACATTGCCACCAACTGTTAGAAAAAAGGCAACTTGAGTTATTCTCTTGGAATCCCTCATGGGTTACTCAATACTTGTTTGAGTGTATTTATCTACTTGGGTTTGACATGAACTTTAAATGAATTTAGGTTGTGTTATGGGTTGAACCACTCACGTGCACGTTGGCAAACCCATCCCAGTCTGAGCGGGGCTTGAGCGCCGTTTTTATTTTGTCGTGTCATTTTTGGACTTACTTTGAATTTGTCAAACCTGGACTTGGTCCTCACCACTCCTTGATTTTGCTTCAAATTTTTTTACTCAACTATCTGATTTTTCTCCCTAGCTTCTCCTTGATCTACCCGAATATGCAGAAATCCTGCTAGATTTTCTCTTCCCTTAACCACCTGCTTTCCACTATTAATAGTCGTCTTTCTTCAATAGAAAGGATATAGAAAAGCACATCTCTATTACTCTGCTACTTCAGTTCAATTTTCATTCTTCTTTGCTACTATTGAGTTGCAAGTTCCATTCATCTTCCACGAGTGCACGAGTTGGAGGAAACTATGTTAACCTTGGGGAGCAAAACATCATGACAACACAAATTGTTATTGTTTCCGTTTTATTTATAGTTTTCAGAATTGTCTCTCCACTATTGTTGTTGCCTACATGTTAAATAATTTGTTTGTTATTCTCCTCGTATGATCTTGGCATTCCTCATGCATGCCCAGTCTTACTAATTTGTGGCAATTCTATTGCCTTCCACATTGCCACCAACTCAGTCTTTACGAAAGAACTAAACATCTGGACATCGATTACCATCTTGTTTGTGAGAAAGCTCAAACTGGCCTCATGAAATGTATTTCCTTTCCTTCCCATTCCCAACTTGCCGATTGACTGACTAAAGCTCTTCTCACTTCTCCATTTCAATTTCTTGTTCAATCCCTTGGACTTCACAATATTTTCATACCGCCAAACTTGTTTGGGGATATTAGTGTATCAAATGTGAAAGGAAAGAATTCAAATGAAGATGAAGAATTAACACCTAACAACCACTCAAATACTCATGGATGAATTGCTGATTTTATGGGATTCCAAAGGAACCTTGTACTTTAGTTGATTGTCTCAATCTCTATATATAAATACTAGGCCGTTAGGTTGTAATCAAACATTTTTCCCTTCTTTGGGCTGAGTTGGATGAATATAAAGACTAATGTATGTAACATAGGAATAAAAGCGTGAAGCTTATTTCTCAAATCTTATTGTCTTCTTCAAAACCTAGATTTTACAAGTCTTTTCTAACAAAAAGTGCTTCAATTTCAAATCATATTTTAACATTATTTAAGGATTTTTCTTCTCACTTAGATTTAGGGTAATTGATAATATTATGACTTTAGTCTATTTTAGGTAAATTAAGTAATCAGCTATGGATTCAATTGTGAAATTTCTATTTTCAAAATACAATTTAATTCACTTAGATTGATATATTAATATTGTAGGGGGAATGGAAATTTCATGAAGATAAAAGAGAAAATAAGTTGGGTCTAAAATAGAGAAAAAAAGAAAAAAGAAAAGAAAGAAGCAAGAAGGCTTGGCTAGGCAACAAGAGAAGAGAAAGCAAAGGAAAAAATAGGAAATAGAAGTCAAAGTTCCAAGTGGGCTCTATTAATATATCCAATTTGGATTTGAAAATTAAAACCCATTAGTAACACTTTCAAATGGGTTGGCCCGCGATGGTACTCGATTACCTTAAATGAGGCAAAATGGGCAGGCACATTTTTGGCTGGTTGGGAAACCCCCAGCCCATATCTATTTGCACTAGGCCCGCAGACCTAGTCTCTCTCTCTTTCTCTTAAAATTTAAATTTTATACTATGCATTTTTTCTTCTCTTTTTATCTCTCTATCATATATGAGAATATAAAGCTATGATTGGTATAAAAATAATCTTTGACCAATCACCAATGTTTTTAAAATAAAAAATGATCATTAATTATATATATCATTCCTCATATGAATACATTTATATAAGAAAAATATTTAAAATAAAATTGAATTAATTAACCTTAATTATGGGTATGATTAGAATGTATGATGTAGGTAAATTTGATATCAAGATTGCTATACATTCTATTTTTTATAATATTTCTAATACAAAGGTAAAAAAACGAATCTGGCCCACTCCAACCCACGTTGGCCCGCATTTAAACGAGCTAAGGAAACTAAATCCAACCTCGTCCATATTACTGATCAAATGGGCCACCCCGCGGGCTGGAGCCTATTTTGACACCACTACCCATTAAGACTCTAGATGCAGACCAAAGGCGAGAGATTCCTGCACCTATTTCTACCTATGCAAATGGGCTAAAATCCATGATTTAGAGATTTACTTTTTGACAGCTCAGACAGAGGTTTGGGGGCACCAAATTGAGACTTCATCTAGGGTTATTCTTTTTAGTTTCCTTTTTCTCCTTTCTTTTGTAATTTTTTTATATCAGATCAATTTATGGCTTTGGATTTATGATTATGTCTAATTAAATCTTTTTTTACTAAGACTTTCAATGATTTTAGGTTTGATTGATTTTAATTAAAGATTGTCTCTCATTTCTGAATTTTTAGTTAATTATTATTATTTTTCTTAATGCTTGAAATTTTCTAACCAATTATTGTATGACTTTAAATTTATTCTAGTGACTGAGTAGTGCTAAATTAAATTTGATCATAATAACAATAACATATCGTAAAATTGATTAGAGATATATTTGATTGTTTTGTGTGATTTCTAGCGATATGGAAACAAAAGTTGAGGAATTCCATAGAGGTTTTTGTGACTTTGATAATAAAAATCACATACATATACGATTGATTTATTAATTAAAATTATGAGTTTTTCACCAAGAGATTAGGTCTAAGTTAAAATTGCAAATTCTATCATTAACCAATTGGAGAATTAATTTAAAAGAATTAATTATTTTTTCATAAGAGGAGTAAGTTAGATTTGAAAAGTCTTAGTCTATTCATCACCAATGATTTTAACTAATTTAATTTTCATTTTTATTCTTATTAGTATTATTTATTAAAATAAAATTACCTTTTTTTATTTAAGTTGGGTTATAAGTTAAAGAATTCTATAGTCAGGTAGCAATACTCGTTGGGAAAATTTGTATTAATTACTCTATTACTTATTTGACATTTGTGCACTTACAAATTTCACACCAAGTTTTTGGTATTGCTCCTGGGGATTTTTTTATGTAGTGTAAAATTTGATTGCTAAACTTGAGTTTAAACATTTTTTAATTTATTTTTGATTTTTTTCATTATTGTTGCTCTGTGTGGTGCACGAATATTTGTAGTTCCTCAAATAAAGTGAAAGACCTAAGACGGGGGAGGGATAAATTAAGTTTTTGACTAATTTTCAAATTCTTTTCCCATTTAGCAAAACATTTGCCTTAATAAAAGCTCTTCTTCAAATTCATAAATTTCAAGTTTATATGTGATTTAAAAAGAATTGTTGAGATAAGATGATCAAACAATAGAACCACAACCAATCAATCAATAACTAAGAACAAGTGATAGTAATACAAATATGTAAGCAAGTAAAGCAATAAAGAAATGAACATAGGATTTATAATGGTTCAATCTCTCCATGATTTACATCCACTACCTTGAGTCTAAATTCAAGGATTCCAATCAATTCACTAAATGTTCAAGTCAAGCAATTACATAAAAGGCTTACCCTTCAATGGATTTTATCACAATAACCTCTTTTACACAAACAATCAAGGCTCATCCTTCACCAAAGGATTTTATGTCACTAGACAACCTTGACCAATCTAATCAATGGTTCACCGTTACCAAAGGGTTTTATGTCACTAGACAACCTTGATCAATCTAATCAAAGGCTCCCTTACCAAAGGGTTTTATGTCACACAACAACCTTGATTAATCTAGTCAATGGCTCACCTTCACAAGGATTTTATGTCTCTAGACAACCTTGATCAATATAGTCAATGGCTCACCCTTCACAAGGGATTTATGTCTCTTGACAACCTTCAATCAATCACAAAAAGAATGAAAAGATATAGTTTTGGATGTTACCAACACTTCTTGGTGGATGATTACAATGCTAGCACCACTTCACTTCTTGCCTTTGGAATCTTGAATTTCAACCTTTGAGTACAAGGAAATTTGAGAGCATTTCAAATAATTTTGATGTGAAACAAGTTAGAACATGTAGGATTTCAAAAGTTCAAAGTTCTCCTTGAAAATATAAAGTTTGGGGTTTAAATAGGGTTTAAAAATTAGCTCAAACGTTCAAAAATGGCTAACAATCGTAAAATTCAGTCGACCGATTTTCACCTTGTGTGTCTGGATTTTGCATCCGAATTTTCTAGAAGTTACTGTTACTGTTTGCCATTACTGTTCAAATTCGGGTGACCGAATTTTCTTTTCTACCTCTAAATTTCGCATCTAAATTTCTTTAAAAAAGCAGTAGTACTGTTCACATTAACAGTAGTTACTGGTCAAAATGAGGGAAAATTCAGTCGACCGAATTTTTATCCTTTATCTGAATTTTTCAAACTTTGTCAAAACATATTCAAATCAATTCAAACAAATTGGAAAACATTCTAGTATCAAAGATAAATCATTGAAAACGCTTTTAAATGCCAAAGCTATTAATGAAAACTTTTTAGTTCAAGTTCAAAACTTAATGAAAGTCTTTTCAAATCAAGTCTTATGCTCTCATATGCAACTCGTAGATTCCAAGGCTTAAGAGTGTAGGGTTTACAAAGTTTACCTAATACACACATGTAACCTATACTACATATCTTCAAAGCCTTCAATCATCTTGAACAAACTCTTCAATCTTCATTCACTTTGACATATTTGAGCAGTTATTGCATTGTAACTTTAAGGCAATGAGACTTGTATACTTCTCAATCCAAAAATCCTATCACACAATAATCAAGCACATTAGTCCAAATCAAAGTAATCAACAATATTCTCTTAGGACTATGTAATGATCAATGTTTATCATTACTCAAAACAACATGATTTGCCCTTAGGGCTAACATAAAGAATCTTTGATATATCTTCTTGAGAATGAAAAATTTGCTTATCATAACATGAGTGAAGTTTACAAAAAGAAGTACAATGAGATCATTACACCAGTCGATTCATCAGAATCTAAGTATAGTTTCGTGTCCAACTACAGTAGTGAAGAGATGCAAAATAATCGAGGGAAATTACTTACAAGGACTATACAATGCCCAAGATGGAAGGCCCTTCTGCAGCTAAGAATTGTCCAAAGGTTAATTGAGGGAAGCATTATTAAATAAATAATTTCAAATAATTAAGACTATTAAAATGAGATCTAACATTTACAATTTTACGCAGGGTCCTACTATGTCTTTACATGATGCATGAGAGAGGTTCAAGGAGTATCTAAGATTGTTTTCTCATGATGGAATGGCAATAGGGATGCAAAGCCAATCTTTTTACAATGAATGTAGATAGGATGTTAGATCATCATTGAATATAGCATACATGCCTAAAGAAGAGCAAGCTATATGGGATTTGTGGGAAGAGATGGCATTGAATAGCTCTCAGTGGTTATCCAAGAGCTATTGCCCAAAATAAGGTTGTTGGAGTGGCATATATGGATCCTATAGAAGGAATAATGGCTCAACTTGATGCGAAAAATAAGAGATTAAATTATTTGAATATTGTTACCATCAACCATCATTGCAAAACTCATGATGGAAATCATTCCAAAAACCAATCACTACAAAAAAATACGCTATTAGCGGCGGCAAACATCCGTTGCTAATTAGCGACGGCTATTAGCGACGACCAAAGTCCATTGCTAATTAGAGACAAAAAAATTAATTTAAATATTAAAAATAAATTTTTAAATTCTGAATTAGTTATGTCACTAATTCGTAGCTAATTAGCGACGGATTACCGACCAAAAAATTATTTAAATATTAAAAATAATTTTTAAATTCTGAATTAGTTCCGTCGCTAATCTGTTGCTAATTAGCGACGGATTAGCCACGGAAAAATAATTTAAATATTAAAAATAAAATTTTTAAATTTTAAATTAGTTTCACCGCTAATCTGTTGCTAATTAGCGACGAAAAAATAATTTTAATATTAAAAATAATTTTTTAAATTCTTAATTTTTTCGTCGCTAATTCGTTGCTAATTAGCGACCAAGTAGCTACAGGAAATAATTTAAATATTAAGAATAATTTTTTTAAATTCTGAATTTTTTCCGTAGCAAATCCGTTGCTAATTAGCGATGGATTTGCGATGGAAAAATAATTAAAATATAAAAAATGAATTTTTTAATTCTCAAAAATTTATCGTCTCTAATTAGCGACGGATTTGCTACAGAAGAGTATTTTCTAAATTAAGATATTTTTTATTTTTATTTTGTTTAGTAATATTAATTTTCTACTTAGCATGAAGAATATGAATATAAGTAAAATAAATTATATCGAATAATATATATCAATTACTAAGTAGTATTATTTCTATGTAATACACATGTAATAAACATTGCATTTCTAGTAGTATAGTATATTAATTACACATACATATAAGATAATATTTATAAGTATAACATAAGTACAACATAACATATATATGTAGCATATATGTGTAGAAATAGACACAGATATACATCAATAGAAGAAATGATAATTAATATATATTTATATACTTTAGACTATAAATATCAATTCAAAAAAAATAGTGCTTAATAAATTAAGATTTAAGATAAGTGAAGTCAGATTAAATTGGTATTTAGAAAGACTTTTTCTATTTTTACTAAAAAGGTCGTTGCTATTTTTTATTTTTATTTTTAGCGAAAGATTAAAAATTTTGTTTTTAATATTTAAAAATACTATTCCGTCTCAAATCCATCTCTAATCAGCAACAGATTTGTGACGAAAAAAATTAAGAATTATAAAATCCTTTTAAATATTTAAAAACACTATTCCGTTTCTAATCCATCACTAATGAGCGACGGATTTGCGACAAAAAAAATTAAGAATTAAAAAAATTATTTTAAATATTTAAATTTTTCCTTCGCTAATCCGTCGCTAATTAGCGACGCATAGGAACAAAAAAATAAAAAAATTATATTAAATTATAAATTAGATGTAATAATAAATATATTTATATTATTTAATAATATAATAATATATAATATATTTATATTAATATAATATTATATGATAACAAAATTTTATAATATAAAATATTATACGATGAAATAAAACACAAGAAGTGACTTGGCCCAATGGAAGAAGACATCATCCAACTATGAGAGAACAAGGGTTCGAATCCATCTTCATGCAAAACAAAGCATTTAAATGAATTAAATTCGGATTGGGTTAACCCGATCCATTGGAGCCGAATCGGGCTAACCCGATCCACTATGTCTAATCTGGTTGGGTTAGCCCAATTCATATTATTTTTAAATTTTAATTTCAAAATTTTTAAATAAAAAATTAATATTTTCTTATTGAAATACCTAATATGGGGGGTAAATTAGCTATTTGGCTAAGTTTCTGCAAATACTGTCCTTTTATAATTCTAAGTAATGAAACAGATTGTATATGCTTGGTTCAATTGAAAAGTAATACAAATAATATCCAAGTAGTAGAACAATGTAAGAACAAAGAACACAAGCAATATATAGTGGTTCGATCTCTTCAAGATCAACGTCCACTACCTTAAGTCTACACTTAAGGATTTCAATCAATCTACTATATACTCAAGTTCACAAATTACATAAAAGGCTCACCACACAATGGTTTTACACTCAACCTCTTTTAGTAATTATAAAAACAAGGCTCACCCTTCCACAAGGGTTTTATATCTAAAGACAACCTAAAGACCAATCTAATCAAAGGCTCACCCACACACGGGTTTTACACCACAACCTTGATTAATTTAGTCTATGGATCACCCTTACACAAAAGGATTTTATGTCACAACATAACCTTGCAATGAGCTAGTAGCAAACACAATTTGATAAAGAGAGAAGAGTGTGTAGATGTTACCACTTATTGGTAGATGTTTACACAATGTTGCACCTTCACAGTATGATACCTTTGGAATGATCAATTGAATGCACAAGATGAGATAGAGCTTTAAAGTTTGCTAAATACTTTTGTAATGCTTAGAGTTCATCAAGATTCAAAACTTAAAAAAAATTCTGAAGTTTATAGCTTTTATAGATGTGAAAAATCAAATGCAACAGCTATGAAACGGCTAGTAACAGTAAAGTTCGGACGTCCGAACTTTCTGCTATGCATCCGAACTTGCATTCGAATTTTACTGTGCCAAGCTGTCTGGACGTTTCCTTATGTGTCCGAACATTCGTCCGAAATTCTCTGAAAAAACAGTAACCATGGTTATCAGAGAAAGTTAGGACGTCCGAACTTTTCTCCATGCGTCCGAACTTGCGTCTGAAATTCTCTGGAAGCACAGTAACCATTTCCAAAGTTTGGACGTCCAAACTTGCATCCAAACTTATCAAACTTTGTCAAATCTTTTGAAAATCATTGTTAATAACATTGAAAATGTTTTACATGAATGGACACATCATTTAAGCACATTTAAACACAAAAACCGTTACCAAAACATTTTGATAATACAAAATCTTCTTAAGATCAAAAAACATACTTGTTATCACAAAGTTTATTTAAAATCATTTCAAAAATAAGTTTTATGCTCTCTCATGCATTCAAATGAATCCAAGACATACAAGTGTAAAGTTTACAGAAAAATATACCTATTTAGCATACTAACTCTACACTCTAAGTCTTCAATGCCTTCAATAATTTTGAACACATTCTACAATCTTCAATCACCTTTGGCATAGTAGAGTTGTTCTTGCATTGTGACTCCAAGGCAATAAGACTTCATGCTTCTCAATCCATCAATCCTATCACTCAACATAAACACATTAGACATCATCAATATTTGTCATTATTCAAAACTAATATGATTTGCCCTTTAAGGCTAACACTTATATTATTAATTTTTAAATTAAAAATTTACTTTTGGGTGAAATCGGGTCGAGTTAGCCCGATCCACATTATTTTTAAATTTTTATTTTAAAAGTTTTTAAATAATAATTTATATTTTCTTTTATTATTTTTTTTAAATTATAATTTATTTCGTCGCAAATCCGTTACTAATTAGCTACGAATTTGCGACGATTTTTCTAAAAATAAATTTTAAATTTAAATTTTATAGAATTAACAGTAATTTTTTATTTTTAAAATTTAAATATATTAGTATCCGTCGCTAATTTTTTTGTCGCAAATCCGTCGCTAATTAGCGACGAAATAATGATGTCGTCGCAATTAGCGACTCTCTATTTAGCGAGGGAATTTTTCGTTGCTAATCCGTATTTTCTTGTAGTGAATGTTTACAATGTAATCTGTTGAATTTTTATTGTAATACTAATGAAGTTGATTTTGTTGGACTGAATAATATGAATAATTATTCATATTCATCCGCTTATAATTTGGGATGGAGAAACCATCCAAATTTTGGATGAAGGTAAAATATCCAAGTTCCAACAACACCTCTACACCCTCCCCAACAAGAAAAGGTATGTCTCCTTAAGGATATTCTTACAAAGTTCATTAAAGTTACCATAAACAAACTTGTGAATATTGAGAACGAGAATTAGCAAAATCAAGAAATCTCTGAAAATTGGCCTCTTTCTATTGAAAAACATCCTCGTGGATTATCAGCCACATGGTTTAGACTTTTCCTTTCTTGATTAATGTACTTTGTAATTTATACTAGAGAAGAATTTGTCACGGCATAATAATGCAATGAAGTGTGGTAAAGATTCTTGAATTAATCTCAGCATATTGAACATGTTATAAATGTATTGCACTTCCAGACCTCTATTGATGTTATTAGGTGGTTGATTTTTCAAACCAGTGTATTTAAAACCATGATGAGTCATCGAGTTTAAGAAATCATGGAAATTTTCTTGAAATGACATCGATACAAATTCAAAAGAATTTCCATTGTTTTCTTGAAATGTATTGCTATTATTTCAAGATTTCTTGACAAGGATAGACTTATACAAGAACATACTTTTTGACTTATTACGGGTTGAAGATGCCATCAAAACAACTTTAAAACAAGATATATGCAAGAAGTCTATTGTCGAGGATGTGATGGTGCTAGTAATATAAATAGAGAATGGAATAGGTTACAAGCATTATTTCTTATTGAATATTATGTTCACTGTTTTGCTCATAGGTAAAAGAATTTAGCTACTTGTAGATTTAGAAGTTATTTTTATCTTACGATGATTTTGTATTTAAGATTAAATAAATTTATATATTTCTTCATACATTACAGCTTGTTTCAAAGAATTTTATTCAATTCATAAATTCTTTTCACATTTTCTTTTATAATTAATACCATTTGTAGTTCCTCTAAAAGTTATGATGAATTTGGAATTCGTATGGTGGTTGAACTCTAGGAAATTGGTGTAGGAGAAAATCAAAGTTGTATCCTAATTAAAACAACCTGGAGATACTTGTTGGGTATCTCATCTTTTCTCATCTACAAATCGATAGATACATTTCAAGTAATTAGCATATAGAAATAATTATCTACACTATACTAAAAGTGTGGATAGAGGTCATGGGGGATTAAATTTAGTTGTTTCTTCAATTTTTAGATTGCCTAAATTGTTCTTAGAAAATTGAATTATTATTATTTTGATGGACTAAATGTAATCGGACACTAAGAGCACACTAGGTGTACAAATACAATTATTTTATATAAATACATCCTTGAAACTCTAATTTAATTATAATTATTTGGGAGTTATATAAAGGGTAATTAAAATCGCTTTCGAAAGTTACAATAATTGCACTTGTTAGACATATATTATCAAAATTCTTCAAGTTTTAAAGAGACACTCATGTTTAATTATTATTACTTGAATGTTACACTAATTTATGAGAAAATTAAAAGTGATAAATAGACAAATGCGTTACAAGAAAGAAAATTTTACATATTAAAGAGATGAATAATGAGTTACTACAAAAAGTGGGAGAAAAAAACTTGAAGAGAAAAATAACAATTATCCGAATCTGCACTATAGTAAAAGTGTGAAGGGTCATAGGGATTAAACTTGGTTGTTTCTCTTTTTTTTAATTACCTAAAATGTCCTTAGAAAATAAATTATTATTATTTTGATGTACTAACCATAATAGGACACTAAGAGCTCACTTGGTGTACAAATATAATTATTTTATATAATTCCATCCTTGAAACTCTAATTTAACAATTATTTGGGAGTTATATGAAGGGTAATAAAAATTAATTTAGATAATTATAATAATTGCACATTCTAGACATATATTAGCAAAAAACCTTCAAGTTTTAAAGAGATACAAATGTTTAAACATGATTAAGTGAATGTTACACTATATTATGAGAAATAAAAATGTTAAATTGACTAGTGATTTACAAGAAGGAAAATTGTACATATTAAAAAGATGAATAATGAGTTACTAAAAAAAAGAAAAAAATCTTAAGTGTTGGAACAGAAAGATAACAATTATTGAATAATAGAACATTAAACATAATTGTGTAGATAATAAATTACTAGATATAAAGAAAAAACATTGAGATTGAGATTTAGAGTGAAAAAATAAATCATAAATTTTTTGATACATTACTACTTAATGCGTTAATAGGAAAATTTAAAATATCTTTCTTTGATTATTGTAAAAAGAACCAAGAATTCCTCAGTAAGGTGGTTAAACGCGTCCTATAATAATTAGAAACATCAAACATTACTCTTATTTTCTCCAATACAACCAAATGATAATAATTAACTAAAAATATGTGTACACATTAAACTTTAAAAATTAATCACAAAAGAGGTCTCAGGTTGGAAAATAAATTAATCCAAGGGCAAAAATTAAGCATTGAACCCCATCGGTTTCGAAGTTTTTAAAAACAAAAATATAAGGACAAGAAATGAACATGGGTATTACATTTAATTAAAATGGAAACCCTTTAATAAATTTTTTTTATTTTTATGAAATATATTATTGTAATTTTGAGAGTCTTTGACATCTCTATAATAATTATTTGGAAGTTACATAGAAACAATTAATTTAGAGGAGTTAGTTGTGAGGTAAGTTTAACATAGAAAACTTAAAGATTCAAAAGGAGAGATAATGTATTAAAAAAGAGTATTAAAGAAAAAGAATTTATTGTTATAATCAATTATCAAAGTTTTTTTGTTTTTTTTTTGCTAAGTGCAATTATCAAGTTAGTATGCATATATCTTTCAAATAACAACTTGATTATATGTTCACAAATTATGAAATCAATAAAAATGGTTTGAAATTTTCAAAAAAAGAAATTGTTTGAAGAGTAAAAAAATTGCTACTCCATTCGTTTAAAAATATAAGGCATTTTATCACTTTTCTTCCTTCTCAAAATATTTTGTAAATTTTAAAGATTATTTTTTTAAAATTTACCCTTATTATAAATATAATTTTCTCATTATCTATTATATTAGTAGAATCAG
Organism: Rauvolfia tetraphylla; assembly: GCA_030512225.1. Lineage (NCBI taxonomy): Eukaryota > Viridiplantae > Streptophyta > Magnoliopsida > Gentianales > Apocynaceae > Rauvolfia > Rauvolfia tetraphylla. The sequence continues at coordinate 672,480 of JAJQKT010000009.1, read as the reverse complement.
TTAAGAATAAAATAAAAAAAATATTTCTTGTTTTCTAATTCCTTAATCTAGACAAAAATGGTCAAAAAACTTTATATTTTGAAACGGAAGGAGTATATCACAATGGAATAGCAGCGGTGGTAGTAGGTTGGATATATAGAGAGATTGGAATCTATATTACTTTCAAAGTTTTTAGTGTCTCTAATTTAATTTAATAAAAATTATTTAAGAGTTAGATAGATGATAATCAGAATTACATAAAAGTGTGATAATAAAACACACAAATTAATTGGAAAGGTATTTATAATTTAAAATTATATTTAATCTAAAAATATAAATTAAAAGAGTTTATTTTATAAAATTTTGTCACGGTCGCACGTGGACAATGCTAGTTATATATGTAGAAGGAGATAATGATGCTGTTTATAATTTGATAACTTCATTTGAATTGGTGTTCATTTTATATTTGATGAAGGAGCTGGGGATCATAAATATGCTTTGCGACGCTTTGCAGCAACAATCTCAAGACATTGTCATTGCCATGCAATTCGTGGTACAGTACGAAGACAATTATTAGAAGAATTTTGTCGTCATTGTTATATTAATATTCTTGATTTTAATGGTCCTTATACAGTGTCGGACTCAAGGCCAGGGGTTAACAAGTGCACAATGGAGTATTTTTATAGGCTGGAGATATTTCTAGTTATAGGAGGTAAGTAGTTGCAAGAACTGAACCGTGGATTTAGCAAGGAAGCAATTGAGCTTTTAACTCTTAACTCATTTCTGGTTTCTGAAAATTACGATAAAGCATTCAAAAGTGACAATATTTACAGGCTTGTGAAGAAATACTACCCTATGGATTTCAAGAAAGAAACAATTTGAGGTTTCAACTATAACATTTTATTGTTGTTGCACTTCTTGACCCAAATTTTGTCAAGCATTTGTGGAAACAAAAATGTCAAAAGGCTTGATTCATTGCGTGTTAAAACTTCAATTTCTATAAAATGGAAGATGAGTTTCTTGCTTAAGTTTAGTTATACATATTTATAGGGACATTGCTGAGTTTGGTTCTAATTCTATTATAAATAACTTTAACTCCATGAAAGAATGTCGAGCATTACGTTAAAGAAGATGGTTGACCATCTATAGATAATTTATACGTTTTTTTGGTTAATTTTTCTTTAAACTTGTTTAATTAGAGAAATATGGTTTAATTTTCCGTTTAAAAATATAAATTCCTTTAGTTTGTAGACAAAGAACATAGGGGATTCTTCATTTTTGAAGGCTATTAAGAGCTTAAAACAGAGTTTCTATTGCTTACAAACTCGAACTGGAGCTGGAATTTGCAGCTCACCTAGAAGCGAAAGAGTTGATCTTTAATTTTTCAGCAGCTTCGACATTTTGGATTCAAGAGCGCATTTAATAGCATTAAAGTTCTAGAATAGTTAAGATGTTTTCTTGACATTTGAAGAGGACATATTTAAGTTTCTAAAATGGTATAATTACTCTGCCATGACTCTGATACCAACTAAGACTAGAAACACTAAGACTAATAAAATAGAAGAATAAGAAAGAGAGATTTGGGAAAGAGACTCAAGAATAGAGTACAAAATGCTATTCCAATATCACACTATCTCCCAACTCATCCAAGCCTCCACAAAAAGCTTCCTTAGAACAAAAATCGTTTGGTTCTCTAGATTATCGCTTGATGTCAATATTTCCAGATTTTGGTCCAGTTTAAACAGCCTTTAGAAATTTGACCATAACTTGCGTTCCACAAATCCAATTAACAACTTTTAAGGAGACTTTGCTACCATCAAAAGGTCGTGAAAAATCATTCTTTTTGTTATATTTATGATGGGCAGGCGCCGGCTCTTGTCCGATTCTCTTGAGATTGAATTCCAAAGCAGGTCGGCTCCTAAACAAAATCTGGATAGAGACTGTTATCGTTTGGCGGGCTTACATGCATTCAAATAGAACTAAATATTGTTGGATCTGCTGCGCCCAATATTGCGCCTCATATCGCCATAAGCCCATATCAATTTGAACAGATTGACTGTGTTTTCGGGGCTGCATATCATATCGACAAAAAATAAATTAAAAAAATAAACAACAATGTATAAGGAATCCATCATATCAAACACGATTACAACAATTTATTTTTTTATAATCATAATAAAAAAAGAATATAATTTTATAATTACATGTCGTCAATTGCCCTAAACTGCCTGTGTAAATGTTTTCCACTATCTCAAACTAATTGTCTATATTTCTGATCTCAATTTTCTAAAATGATTCTCTACTTTAAAATACTGAATAAAACATATTTCTCATTTAAGCTTGTACTATTAACTCTTTTATTTTTAAAAAAATTACTTTGTAGTGATGGAAGGTTTGACGTAGATGTCTACTCGTTTATCAAATGAAATGAAATAGAAGTACTAGAAAGGGGGGATGCATGATGATTTACAAATATTCTAACTTTACTGTCCACATTGAAAAAATAATCAAGTACCTAAAATAGTTAGGCAATAAGCAATTTAAATATCAGGATGAAGTCTATATTTGTGTAAGGAGAAGTAGAGGAAACAGCACTGAGAAATGACTTCATGAAAACGTAAAGAAAATGCAATGAACAATTCTTCTATAACTTATAACCTCCTTAATTCTTTTTTTTTTTTTGGTCCTTTGAGGAGGGTTACTTTCAAATTCGGTCTTAGACACAGTGAAAGGAATATTTGATCGGTAAACCAAAAAGTCATATTGGGAATATTTGCCCCTTTCTCTCCTTTTATTACCAAATATATATATATAATTAAAAAGGAAAAAGATAATAGGAAACAGTAAAAAAATTTCAGCCGTCTTTAGGTAAAATTTATTAGCATATGCTGACTTTGCTATGGATTATCAAATGAGGATTCATTAACTAAATCAATTATTTTTCTGCAATGTAGCTTTTTTTAAGCAAAAAGATAAATTTTATGAATTACATGAAACATCAAGAAGGTAGGAGTACGTCCCAACAAATTGTTGGAGGCGCGAGTCCTCAAAGCAAATTGAGCCATATGGGTTGGAATATTATTAGAGTGATGAATAAAGTCATTCTTAGCCAGTTGGTGTTTCCGCATTGCAACTTATTGGTAGCGGACAACAAATTTTAACGCGCTAAAATTGGTCCCTTTAGACAACGTCAATGTCAATGCTTAGGATTTATCAGGAGATACATTTTATACAGGTTTTCAGGTCCCACATTGCGAGATCAAAACAAATTTATTTCCTTTTCAAAAAAAGAAAAAACGAATATATATTTCCAAGTCATGAATTGAACATTTTGAATTGATTGATGTTGTAATACATTTTGTTTTTGGTAAAAGGAAATAGTATAAAGTTAACTTTGAGGAATTGTTCAATACAGCATAATTTTACTAATGCAAAATACATTTTTACAATTTTATTTTTCTACAAAATTTATTACTTTTTAAAAAACTAACAGAAAAAAGAAACAAAAGTAAAAAAAATAAAAAATGGAGATGGGGCACCCATTTTGGACCTCCCCCCTGCCCCCAGTTTTTTCTTTTTTCTTTAAATTTTTTTCTGTTTAATTTTGTTAAATAATAAAAAATTATTTTTAATAATTATTATTTTATTAGTTATTTTTTTTTAAGTTTTTAAAATTTTATATTCAGATTTAAAATCATAATTCAATTACAATAATTTAAAATTAATTTACAATTTAATTACAATTAATTATAATTTTAATATTCAATTTTTCTTTTTTAATATTTGAAATTTTTTAATAAATAATAGAATTCAATATCGATACAATTTAGATAAAACGATGAATCTTGACTGTCTATTAAACCTCTCTACGTAATGATTATTATAAAATAAATAAAATAAATAGTACGTAGTAAATTTCAAAATCTTATAAAATATTTGGAGGATAAAAATATAGAAAATTATTTAAAATTTTACCTACTTTTAGTATTTATCTAACTTTATCACAACATCTTAAAAAGGAAATTTCACCAATTTTGTCCTTACACTATCTTCGCTTTTGAGTATAATGTCTCTAAACTATTTTTAAATATTTTTATGGTGCTGAAGCTACTTTTTTTCAGCTAACACAATACTATTCACTAACTTTTCACAGAGCTCTAATTAAAATTTATATACTTCTCTTACACGGGAATATTTACAGTGACACTTTAGTCCAAGCAATCTCTTCTTCGATTTCAGTTTTTTGCTTAGAGAACTTGGTGAGACAGTTTGCCTTATTAAAGAAGAAAGTTAACTAAAAGAGGGGAAATGGGTCAGCTGAATAAAAAGTTAAATGAATTTGAAGGAACATCAATGGGTTAAGATAGAAATATCATTATAAATATTGGCATGCAAGAGAAACACACAAATATTGACCGAACTCTATCGAAAAATTAGTGCAATGACTACATTGGCTTAAAAAAATAGTTTATGAACCTTAAAATTTTAAAAATTAATAGTTTAATGACATATATCAAAAAGATAAAATAGTTTAAGAACTAAACTAACCAATTTCTCATTCAAAGTTGAAAAAGAGGAAACTTATTTCTAGATGTTTGTTAAGCATAAGTCTTAGTAGTTTGTATTAATTTTTTTCAACTTACAATATTGCCTTTATTCATTACTGAGATTGATGTTAGGATTCATTTATTAGGAGAGTTAGTGTTCATTGAATTAAGGAGGTTGTAACTTAGCCAAAATGGAATTAAGGAGATTACAAGTGGAAGTATAAAGAATATATATAAGTGAACGTTTAAAAGGAAAAAGAATATTCAATTTTGGTCCTAAAATTTTAAGTGATTTAACACTTTGGCTATTCTTTAGAAGGCCTCATATGAACATTAAAAAACCCACCCAGTCTAGCTGAGGTATTAGGTTTCTCAAGAAAATGATCCTTAACTGTTATTAACTAAATGATGGGATACTTAACTCAAAACTTTTTCACAACCAATGTTACAAATATGTTTCCTTATAAACGTTGGCAGAGTAAATGTTTTCCATTTAGATTAGGGCTTTGTTTTTAGTCTTTCTATTACTCTCTTCATTTCATAATGATCGTCTTATTTTTTTATTGGTACTAAAGTTTTGATAAATTTCATAGAAAAATTAGAGAAAAGGTCAAAACTAACCCTAATTAAATTTGATAAAGAAACCAAAATTGAATTAAATACTTTCACCCCTTCTGCCTCCCCCTCTCTCTTTCCTTCTTGTTCTCTTTTTGTTTTTGTTTTGGAAAAGTGCATAGTTAATATTGATTCAAGTGTTTAATTATGAGTTTCAAAAAATTAATCCATTAAATTAAATAGTCTGAAATAGGAGAATTGAAATAAAATTAGAAGTACCTTTTTTATTTTAAAATAAGATTGTTAATTTAAAATATATTAAAAAACACATCAGGACCGTCATTGTGAAATAGAGGGAGCATTATTCTTAATCTACTTTAGACATGTAAGTTAATGTATTTCAGCATCCAATTCAAAAACATCAAGTCAGATAGAGAAAGAAAGAGAGCAATCAAGTAAGAGAAAAATAAATCTCACAAGTATTCAATTGGGATTAAGTTTCTTGTCCAATATGGACAACCCATGCCTTAGCTGGAAAATACATGACAACACTATAGAACAAGAAATCAATTTCTCTACCTCTTTCTCTGCATTATCCACATAAACATGCATAAGCGAGACAAGCTAGCAAATTGATTACAATGTGCCCAGACATGAAGGCTTGCCAGCTTCTTCCTTTAGAAGTTGGGGGCGGGGAGTGCTGGGGTTACGGGGGCCCGGGGTGGCATCCACCTTCAACATTTTTTTCAAAATTTCTAAGTACAAGTTTTTATACTTTTAATCACTTTTTTTTTTTAAAAAAATTGTTCCATTTAATATCAATAAAAATTTCTTTAACGAAATAATATAAATTATAGCCTTCAAAGTTAAAACTTTAATTTTACCTATGAAATGTGCCAAAATATACAGGCTTTTCCTTCCGAAAGTGACTACCATAAAGGACCTCAACTTTATTTCCCTGCAGGCCAAAGCCTATTCGAACAAGTGCGCGGCTTTGACAACGACTTCGTTTAAATCCCCATATATCTTCTGTTCTTTCTTACTTCCGGAAAGGACAAAGAAAACCTGAAATCCATTCATCAAATATGATCAGTTGATTCTATATTGACTTTCCTTGTAAGCTTATGCTAAAACAACCAAAACAACATGACCCCATATTGGCTCTAATCACAAGAGTTGAAATGTCTTAATCATGAGATTAAAAGTTTTTATAAATTCTCTCGTCATATAGATACTTTTTTATTTTTTTATAAAGATATTCTATTATATATATATATTTTTTATATTTTTATTTAATTAATTTATTTAAAAAAGCATATATTTTTAAAAAATATACCTTTTTCTATATTCCTATAATTAACCTCATTCATTTAAAAGATTTAAACTTCAGTAAAATAAGAAATTTTTTTCTAACTTCTTTAATTAATAAGGATTTTATTATAATTTACTTATGACTAAACTACTCTACTTAATATTCGTGCCTTGTCAAAATGGAGGTTCAATTTTAGACAGAAAGAGTAGTTTTTTGTGGGGCTTTTTGGGTGCTATTTATTCCACACCAAATATAATCAAGGTTTCAGTTAAGTAGATTAGTCTCTTGATTCATACCACATTTCTTTTATCCTTAATGTATTAAAAAATTAACTTTTTTCAATTTGATATTTTTTGAGATAATAACATTTTGCTATTAATGGTACATTTAGTTCTTCATTGTTATTCCTTTTTGTTTTATAATTTTATTTTGTATTTTCAGAATTTTCTTTTGTGGTTTTTCTGACACTTTGCTAACGATGGTTCACTTTTACACTTTTCCGGCATTTTTTTCTTTACGGGATCTATTCCGTAGATGGATAAAGACAATTACTTTCTGGAGTCTTATAAAATAATGAATTTACTAATGCAAGCTGATGAATGCAGGTCAGAAATATTTATAAATTACTAATCTGCCACAAAAGTTATTTTTTATTCCAAATTAAGGTAGTATGATGGTAAAATTCTTGATTGCTTAATAAATGAGTCAAATTTTAAAACTTTTAGTAAAAGGGGCTCACTTAATTAGTTTATATTTTGTTATACGGTCAGGATGAAGTTGAACCCTAAAAAACGTTCCTTTGAGGTTTTAGGCTACATGTTGCCTTAGATGGGAACTTTTAGATATGATCAATAGAAGAAATTTAATGATCGATTAATAGAGAAAGGCCTTCCCTTCTATAGGATGCTTCAAGATCTTAATTTAAAGAATGTCGCGGAACTTTTAAAAAACTTAAACGACATGCCAAGGTAATCCAACTTTGCTGATTTATTTCAAACGTGGATAAGTTATTCTTTTAGTTGCACTATAAGAAAATAGAGCTCCAATGACAATATTTTTAACTGGGGGAAAAATTTTGTCACTAAAGAAACTCTTCAGATGCAAAATGTAATGTCACTACTGGCATATAACTTCAGCAACAAAATTTTGATTTTCTTACCGATAGTGACCCTTTGGCAAAAAAAATAATAATAATAAAACTGCGTGTATCAATGAGAAAATCTAACTTTCCCCACTAAATGATACCCTTTTGCGATGAAACTTCAATTTTCTCACTGATGCATTGCAACAAAATGTATGTTTTGTAGATAAAAGATGTACTTTCTTTTTCTAACTAATAAAACAATACCAATACTAATTTTCTTTAACTTGTACGTGTATACATGTTACATGTGTCTTCCCATAGTAGTTATACATTTTTTTGGTAAGTCCCATTGTGGTTATACAATTACACTAACATTTATGTACATAAAATGTTTTGAGTTTGTATATACATGTAACTATATTTACACAAATATCTCTATATACATAATTACATATCCATATTTATATATACACACAACACATAGACACACCCTCTCTCCCCTTATAAAAGGTGTACATAAATATTCATTTATGCGTACACGTCGGTGTTCTTTCATAAATCATATATTATGTAGGTGTGTGTATACATACATATATACATATATATACATAAATATATATATATATATATATATATATATATATATATATATATATATATATATATATATATATATATATATATATATATATATATATCTGTAACATGACTTTTAAATATTAAAAAATAAATTAACAAAATAATCTATTTTGACGTCTTTTCATTATACTTTGTTGACTAAAAGGAAAATATAATAATATATAATTTAGTCTATAAAATATAAATACAACATGTCTCGTAAATATAAATATTTTATTTTTTAATTTTTGATATGATCAATAAAATATAAACAAATGAATATATGATCAAAGGAAAGCAGTAGTATAAACTTACACGTATGCAGACTAGGAAACAGTCGATGTAGAAATGGGAATTTTATTTATCAAAGAAGGGAGAGAGTTTTGCGGAAGGTAAAAAACTTCCCTTCTGGTTACAAAATGAAGTATTTATAAAGGTCTCCAAACTTGAAACTCGAATTCCAAACCTAATTTATAATAGATTTCAAATATTTAAAATTCAAAAATATCTAAGGAATATTTTAGTAATATTCTCAAATAAGATCATAAACATTTAGACCTTAATAATTACTTAATAAAATAAAATATAAATAGTAAAAAGGAATTGGCAACTAGGTGCCACTTTAGCAATAAGTCAAAAAGTACATAGTAAAAGACAAATGTTATTTTTGTCAAGGAATATCCATTGGGATATTATTTCTTGAATCTTTTGGGTCTTCAGAGTTTTTGGATCCTCTGGACTACTTGGTCTTCTTCCTCACTTAGCTTTACCTTTTCCTTTGTCCTTGGAATGCAGACTGGCTTGACTAAATCTATCATTTCTTTAATCTGATCAAATAGATTAAATTGGGTATCCATCTGATTGGGATCTTGTGCTTCAGGTTCAGTAGGTAGATCTTTTTCTTCGTCAGAAGCTGTTGTTACTAACATCTTCTTAGGAAGACTTTCTTGAAAGGTTTCACAGAATTGTACGTTCTTATATTCTATGCACTTGTTCTTACTTCAATTTGTTAATTTCAATGTAGTTTGATTGGAGTCTTTCACTACAAGAAAAAAGCAATTTTGAAACTGATCAATCAGTTTCAAATTAGTTTCAAAACAAGTTTTTGAAACTTGACACCTTAGAAAATCAGTTTCAAATATGGTGGTCGCAGCCAAATTTTTGAAACTTAAAAAAAACATTTTCAAATTTGAGACCGAATTGAAATCGAATATAGTCGGTTTCAAAATTAACCCAAGAACCAACCCTTTTAACCAAATATAATAACCAATTTTGAAACCGATTGGAAACTAAATTTAGAAAAATAAATGATAAATACAAAAATTAACTAAATTATTGGGTCAATTCGACCAGCTAGCCAACCTGACTCAGCTAGCCTGATCAGGCGCGTGTACGCACGTGCTTGACGTGTGGCCGCGAGCCCAAGCCGGTGCGTGGGTGCACATGCCAATAATTTGGGCAAAAATCGCCCCTTGCATGACTCAAACCCTAGTTGCTGGTGTGGGGATCGTGTGCTCATCCACTAGGCTAAGCTTCTTATTGTAATATTCTTCTACAAATATTTTATTTATATTGTATATGTATATATTATATTTGTAAATCAATAATATGTATTAAAATTATTTAATAGGTTATAAACCCATGTATTAACTTATTAAGTATGTTTAATAATTAATAAAAATTCGTAATTGTACTTATAAAGACAATATATTAGCATTATGTATAATTACTATTTTACATACTTATATACTTAATACGAGTGTTAAGTATAGATCACCTGTGTAATATTTAATTATACTTGTGCAATAATTTAAAAAAGTATATATAGATCAACATATATCTTAATCATAAATAGTACATAACATATATATTATACAACTGTTTACTCGACTATATATAATTATATATATGTATAATCAAAATACATACATATACTAATTATAAATTGGTCAAAATAATTTGTTTAAATTCATCAAAGGTGTAGGATGTCAAATCATAAGCCTTAATTATAATATACAAATCTTAATATTAAATATTGAGTTTGAAATCGATTTGAGATCGGCAATCATATTAGAAACCGATTTGAAACCGCATAAGGGGTTTGCAACTAAAAACTGATTTAGAACCAATTTTTTTAAACCGATTAGAAACTATTTAGAAACTGAATTTTGAAACCGATTTGAATCGGTTTCTAATTAGAAACTAATTATAAAATTCATCCAAAAATTTTAAAAATTTTGATTTAGAAAATCGATTTCTTAATCTGTAAAAAATAAAAAAAATAAATTTAGAAACTAAATTTGTTTGAAACCGATTACAAACCGCTTAAAAATCAAAATTTGAAACTGATTATAAAATTCATCAAAAAAATTAAAAAGAATTGATTTAGAAATCGATTTCTTTATTTCTTGGAATAATTTAAAAGAAAGATTTGAGCCCCAGAATATGGTCAATCTATAAAAGCACGGTATGATAGGATGTACTTATGGCTATAAGATTTTAAATTTTATGTGATTATAACTCCGAAATGTTAAAAATTACCTTTCAATTAAAATTATACAAAGAGAATATCACTGATGTTGATATGTTGGAGAAAACATTATTTAATTTTCATGCCTCAAATATTATCCTGTAACAACAATATTGAGAAAAGGATTTTAAGAAATATGTTGAGTTAATTTCTTTCCTTCTTGTGGCTAAATAAAACAATGAGGTATTGATGAAAAATTATGAAATTTGACCAACATGTTCTACTCCACTTCTCTAAAGTGAATGCAGATAGAACTCATGGTTATAGCCCTGGAAAAGGTTGTGGTCGAGGCTGTGGACATTGACCTGGCTATGGTAGAAATTGTCCATATAATCATGGCATCAAAATAGAGTATCAAGTGCAAAAAATAATAAAACTAGTAGAAGTGGGTCAAAAACAATGAGAAAGAAATAGGAAATGAAGTGGATCCAAAAGATCGTGAAGATAAATGCTATCGATGCAGTATGCAAAGTCATTGATCTTGTACCTGTCATACAAAAATCACATTGTTGAGCTTTACCAAGTATCGATGAAGAAGAAGGAAAAAGTCCTAAAGTAAATTTTACTTCCCAAAATTCAACTCCCTATGATGGTGATGATAATAGTCTTGATAATGCCATTGTTGATGTAACTCACCTGGATGTGGATGATTTCTTTCAGCATCCAGAATGCAGAGTTGACCATTTGATTGGTGACGGAATTGTCCAAAAAAATAAGATTTTTGTTCAATGTTCTTTCTAGTTTTTTCCTAGTTAAGTTGTATAGTGATTTATTTCAAATTTTCTTTGTAATAGAAATTTACTTATTTAAGTAATTAAATTTATATTTTGATGTGATTAGATAGCTCTTCTTCCTTATTATGATTCTAAAAGTGCCACTGAGGATATTTTCCTCATGGATAATGGAACTACACATACTATACTTAAAAGTGAGAGATATTTCTTTTATTTGAATATGGGAGAAACAAATATTTATACCTATAAATGGTAATATAAAACTGATTGAATGCTCTGGAAGAGCTAATATTTTACTGCCTGGAGGCACAATAATTGCCATCAATAAGGCATTATTTCCTTTAAAATCTCGAAGAAACTTATTGAGTTTTAATGATATCTACCAAAATGGATATTATATTGAAACAATAGAGGAAAATAAATTTGAGTATCTCTGTATTACTCAAACTGTCTCCAGAGAGAAATTGATCTTAGAAAAACTTCCATCTCTTTCTTCTGTTCTATATTACGAAAAAATTAATAATATGTATCAAAAGTAAAAGTGTGAGTTGAATCTCTCTCATTTCTAGAAGGGATTCGTGGTGATATATATGGACCTATTCACTCACATTGTGGGTAATTTAGATATTTTATGGTATTAATTGATGCATCGACTAGATGGTTGCATTTTTTTTTTTTTGTTATAAACTCTCAATCATCAACTCACAACTTGGCATTTATGAGATTACTTGCCCCAATGATTCATCTAAGAATAGAATTTTCAGATCACCCCATTAAAAGGATCTGTCAAGATAATGCAGTGGAATATTCTTCTCATGCCTTTGATGCTTATTGCATGTCAATTGGCATTGCTATTGGACATCGCATAGCACATGTTCACACTCAAAATAATTTAGTTGAGTTATTTATTAAAATATTACAATTAATTGATAGACTGCTCTTAAAGCGAAGAAAGCTCCCTATAATGGTTTGGGGGCATGCAATTTTGCATGTTGTAGCACTTGTGCATATTAGACCATCGAGTTATCATAAATTTTCTCCTTTGCAATTAGCCTTTGGCTTTGAATCAAATCTCTCATTTGAGAATTTTTTGATGTGTAGTGTATGTTCCTATAACACCCAATCAGTGAACCAAAATTGTTCCCCAAAGGAGACTGGAGATATATGTTGGATATGACTCTCCCTCTATAATAAGGTTTCTTGAACCTGTGATAGGAGATGTATTTATGGAAAAATTCATTAATTTCCATTTTGATGAATCTATGTTTTCTAAATTGGGGGAAGAAAAAAAACCATAAAAGAAAGAGTTTGTTTGGACAACATCGTTGAATCATCTTGAGCCACAACAAGCTTGAGTGCACTGGAAGTTCAAAATATAATTCATTTACAAAAGATAGCAAATTTATTGCTAGATGCCTTTGTCGACTCTACAAGAGTAATACAATATATGCTAGTTATAGATGATCCTATTGAGGTTGAAATCCCAAAAGAGCAAAATCCAACACCTATAACTATTAAATCGAAATCACGCTAGAAATGTGGTAGATCTCTTGGTTCAAAAGATAGAAATCCTCAAAAGTAAAGATGATCGAATGGTCAAAGCAATCATATGGAAGAATTTGAGAAAAAGACCAAGAGAAACTGATGAAAAGATCAAATATTTTGAAAATAATATAGATATTTCCATCAATTATATAACTTTTGGTAGAAGTTGGAATTGAATGGAAATGATTTTAGATAATTCATTTGCTTACAATATAACACTTGATGTTTTAAAAGATAACAAGGATTTGAAGAATGTCAACATAGAGATAATTGGTCAAAATGGAAAGATGTGATTCAATTGGAATTGAATTTGCTTTCAAAACGGGAAGTTTTTGCACTTATAGTCCAAACACTTGAAAATGTTAAACCCATTGGTTATAAATAAGTATTTGTACGAAAGAAAAATGAGAATAACAAAGTCATTTGATATAAGGCACTTGTTGCACAAGGTTTTTCACAAAGATCAGGTATCAATTATGATAAGACATATTCATCTATACTGGATGCAATTACATTTTAATATCTTATGAGTCTAGAAATACATGAAAAGGTTAATATGCGTCTGATGGATATGGTGACTGCTTATATATATGAAAATCTTGACAACAACATTTATATGAAAATCACATAAGGATTCAACATGCCCACAACATGTAAATCTGGTTGTCGTGAAAATTATTCTATTAAGTTACAAAAGTCATTGTGTGGCTTAAAGCGGTTGGGATGCATGTGGTATAACTGTCTTAGTGAAAGTTTATTGAAAGCAGGATACAAAAATGATCCAATATGTTCATGTGTCTTCATTAAGAAAATATATTTTGGGATGTCTATACTCACAACATATGTTGATGATATAAATCTTATTGAAACTCCAGAAGAGCTCCAAGATCCACTGAATTATTTGAAACAAGAATTTGAGATAAAAGATTTTGGAAGGGCCAAGTTCTATCTTGGTCTATAAATTAAATATTTGAAAGACGAAAGTCCTAAAAAGATTTTACATGGATAAAGTAAATCCATTGAGTACTCCAATGGTCGTTTGATAGCTAGATGTGAATAATGATGTCTTTAGACCTCAGGAGAATAGTGAAGAACTACTTGGTTCTAAAGTACCTTAACTTAGTGCAATGGGTGCATTGATGTATCTTGCTAGTAACACAAGACCTGACATATAATTTTCCCCGAACTTATTAGTAGGATATAATTCTTCTGCCATAAGGTGATATTGGAATGGTGTTAAACATGTCTTTAGATATCTTCAAGGTACCATCACATTATTTTATTCGAATAAAACTAACTCAAAGTTGATTGGTTATATGAATACTGGATATTTATCCAATGCACATAAAACACGTTCTCAAACCAATTATGTATTTACTTATGATGTTATTTCTATTTCATTGCATTCTATGAAACAATGGTAATCACCTCATCTAATAATTTTGAAATTGTAGCCCTTCATGAGGCAAGTTGAAAATGTGTATGTTTGAGATCTATAATCTATGATATTCAAGAGAATTGTGGATTATCCTCTAAGGATATAATTCTAACTCCTCTTTATAAGGTTAATGTAGCATCTTGTATAGCTTAATTAAAATGACAATATATTAAAGGAGATAGGATAAAACATATCTGAAAGACCTAAGAGGGGGGGGGTGAATTAGGTCTTTGGTTAATTATCGAAATCTTTTCACCTTTTTGCAAATCCTTTGTCTTAATAAAAGCTCTTCTTTAAATTCACAAACTTCAAGTTATATGTGATTTGATGATTAATACAAGATTATCAAACTATAAGACCATAATCAATCAATCAACAACTAAGCATAAATAATAATCACAAGTACGTAAACAAGTAAAGCAATAAGAAAATGAACATACGATTTATAGTGGTTCGATCTCTCCAAGATCTACATCCACTACCTTGAGTCCACACTCAAGGATTTCAACCAATCCACTATATGCTCAAATTCAATAATTACATAAGAGGCTCATCACACAATGGTTTTACACTCACAACCTCTTTTAGTAATTATACAAACAAGGTTCACCCTTCCACAAGGGTTTTATATCCAAAGACAACCTAAAGACTAATCTAATCAAAGGCTCACCCACACAATGGGTTTTACACCACAACCTTGATTAATCTAGTCTATGGCTCACCCTAACACAAAAGGGTTTTATGTCTAAAGATAACCTTGCAATGAGCTAGTAGAAAACACAATTAAGATAAGAAAAGAGAGTGTGTAAGATGTTACCACTTTGTTGGTAGATGATTACACAATGTTTCACCTTCACACTTTGTTGCCTTTGGAATCTTGAATTTCAATCTTTGAGCACAAGGCAATTTGAGAGCTTTTCAATTCAATTTGATGTAAAACAAGTTGGATAATGTAAGATTTGTTAAGTTCAAAGTTCTACTAAAAAATCTGGAGTTTATGGCTTTTATAGAATTCAAAAATCAGTTTAAACAGCCATAAAACGGCTAGTAACGGCTATTTTCAAAAAATACTGTTCATGTGAATAGTGGTACTGTTCATGCACTGTTCATGTGAATAGTTGTACTGTTCATGCACTATTCATGCACCGGTCACAAAAATTCGGACGACCGAATTTTCCAGCTTCGTCCGAATCTTCGTCCGAATTTCTCTGGAAAAACAGTCGTCACTGTTCATGTGAACAGTAGGCACTGTTCGTGCACTATTCACAAAATTCGGACGACCGAATTTTCCAACTTCGTCCGAATCTTCGTCCGAATTTCTCTGGAAGAATAGTAAACGGTTCAAATGAATAGTATACTGTTCACGTGAATAGTGTTACTATTCATGCGTTGTTCACTATTCATGGTGTTACTATTCATGCGTTGTTCACTGTTCACAGTGTTACTATTCATGCGTTGTTCACTGTTCACAGTGCAGAAAAAATTCTTCACAAAATTCGGACGCCCGAATTTCTTCTGCATGCATCCGAATCTTCTTCCGAATTTTTTAAAACTTTGTCAAAACATATCCAAATCATTTCAAATAAGTTGGAAAACATTCTAGCCTTAAAGATAAGTCATTAAAGATCTTTTATGTGCAAAAACCATTTATGAAAACTTGATAATTTAGGTAAGTTCAAAACCATTGAAACCATTTAAATCAAGTTTTGTGCTCTCAATTGCAACTCATAGATTCCAAGACTTAAGAGTGTAGGGTTTACAATATTTACCTATTAACCACATGTCACCTACACTTCATGTCTTCAAAGCCTTCATTAATCTTGAACAAACTCTTCAATCTTTAATCACTTTGACATATTTTAGTTGTTCATGCATCGCTAGCTCCAAGGCAATGAGACTTCATACTTCTTAATCCAACAATCCTATCACACAAATGACATGCATATTAGTCATCATCAATATTTGTCATTAATCAAAACTACATGATTTGCCCTTAGGGCTAACAATCTCCCCCTTTTTGATGATGACAAACTTTGATGCAAAATGTGATGGATTTAAACAATGTAGTACAAAGAAGTGTTAATGTCAATGATAGAATATAACCAATTTAGCACATTGACATTCAAATGGCTCAATATGAGCCTATGACCCAACCAACCTCCATTTGCCTCCTTCCTTCCAACAACTAGGATAGAAGATATAGCATTTAATCATTACAACAACTTCTAAGAGAGGTATTAAAGGTCAGAAAAGATTAATATTGCTCCCCCTTAGATTGTGCTCATTTTTCAACAAGCTTGGACTTGAGATACTATGCATCCGAATTTTGACATATCAAGTCCGAATTTTAAAATAGATTAAATGAAAGCTTAAAATTTTGAGAATAAGCTTTCCTAAGGTTGTTCAAACATAGAGGAAGAGATTAAAATCAGTTTGAATCAATTTGAACAACAATAGAGCACATTTTGGCAACAAAATATGCATGCATCCGAATTTCAGAACATGCATCCGAATTTTTTGATCTTGCATCCGAATTTTTAAATCTTAAGTCAAAAATTATAATAACTTCAATATAATGAATGCCTAAGGTTGTTCAAACATACTAGAAGAGATTAAAACAGATTTGAATCAATTTGAACAACAAAAGAGCACATTTTGGCAACAAAAGATAGATGCATCCGAATTTTTTAAACATGCATCCGAATTTTGAATCATGCATCCGAATTTTAAGATTTCAAATCCAACATGTAAAATATGTGAGATAACAACTTTAATTTTTGAAAATAAGCTTTTCTAGGATTGTTCAAATATGATAGGAAGGATTAAAACAGTTTTCAAACAATTTGAACAACAGAAAAAACATTTTTGACAAGTCCAAATTTTTGGAAACAAGTTGAAAAGGTGATTTTGCATTTTCAAATGAACTATAGAAGTACTCAAATATGTATAGCTACAATAGCACTCAGTTTATCTTTGCAAAACCACAAAACTCATGTATTTAATTATTTTCATGAATCAATCCAAAATCATAGGTCAAGTCAAGAACCAAGTTCAAGATTTCAATCTCAACTTAACCATAATATTCCAAAATCTCAGAAAATAACCAAAACCTCACATATTATAACATATTCAATTTAAATTTCAAATGCAGCCAAATATTTTCACAGTACACATTCATTTTACATTTTAACCTATAACACATAGCACATAGCACATTTACAGCAAGCACATTCACATTACATAGCATATTGCAGCCATCATTCTTTCTCCCCTTTGACATATACATGTATTTTCAAAAAATTCACACATTTTCTATTCATGCATGAGGAATTCCACTGCTATTTCACATTTTCACACATTTTGTCATCCCATTTCTTCTCCCCCTTTTGTCATCACTCAAAGATGGGGTTAATGAAAATGAGACAACATGTATCACATATAAGCAGTATATTGATCAACTCTCATTTGCCAATTTAGCAATGTATTGACCAACTCTTATAAACAGTATAGTTCTAGTCAAATAATTATCATCCAAACAGCAATAATCATTATGTAGCATCTTAACAATAATAAATCGACTTCTTCTCTCCCTTTTTATCAGCATTTAAACTTGGGGTGAGAGTACTTAGACAACAAAAGTGAAACAAAAGAAGCTCTTATCAAAGAGATTTCACATATTGAGCTTCAAATCATTATAATGACTAGAAAGGCACAAGTAAATTTCAATATTAAAGCATAACATGTGCATCAAGGAATAAAATAAAATAAGCATCAAAATAGAGTTTAGGGATAGAAAGGCTTAGTCTTGGATGCGTTTCATGGTCTTCACTTCCAAATTTGTTTGTTATGATGGCCATGTCTCCCTTGATCTCTATATGATAAGGTCCTTCATTTGTTGATTTCTTGCTTGTGTATTTCTGCTTTGGAAAGCTCCCAATCGAGAGGATCTTGGATCTTCTTTCTTTGAACCACATTTTCTTCCTCCCATTTTCTTCCTCCCTTGGCTGAAGGAAATTTGGTGATGGATTTGTGATTTGACTTTGTTAAACTCCCTTCACCTCCTTCTTCTTGCTTGTTCTCTTGAGCTTTACCCCTTTGTTCTTCATTCTCATGCTCTTCTTTTTATTGGGATGCTTCACTGCCTTTTCCTTAATCTTTTGTATTCTTATTGCTGCCATCTCCACTCATATTATCTTCTTGATCTTTCTTCATTTTCCTCTTTACTGTCCTCTTTCTCATCTTCTTTCTTTTCTTCTTCTTTGGATTTATAGGAACTTGCATCATTTAAAACCACTTGAAAAATCTTTCTCAAGTCTTCTTCCATACTCTTGACTCTAGCTTATAAACCATCAAATTTGCCAAGAATTATCAGAGCAAAAAGACTTGAAGAATGTGTCCATCTTCTTCATTTCCTCTATATGGTTGTCCAATATTTCTTGAAACACCTTGGCAACTATGGTATCACCTTTAGTGAGATTTTCATCTTCAACTTCTTTTCCTTCAATAGAGAGTACCTCTTCAAATAGTCTTCTTTTGTGGAAGGTTGCTCCCCCTCACTAGATGACTCATCCCTCATTTTAGGTTTCCTTTTTCCAGCAAGGATTTCCTTTTTATCCTCTTCTTCTTGTTCATTTTCTTCTTCCTTCTCTTCATTATCACTAACATCTCTTCTATCACCCCTTAGAGGAGTTTCTCTTCTAGTCCTTCATACATTATCATCATCAAGTGTCCAAGGAATTCCCTTTAGTGAGTTGTTGGTGTAGACTTCTTCACTCTTTATTGGTAGAGCGCTAGAAGACAATTGCACTTGGAGATACTTGAAAATTCCTGTTAATAACCTTGTGGCTTGGATTTGTCTTATGGTTCCTTTTTGTCCAATTATCAAATTCAATAGCAGCCTCCATTGTGACAAATCTATCTAGGCATGACATGCTTTGAGGAACATAAACCTTGTTTGGTTCATTGATCGCTGGTCCTCCTTCTCTTTCTTTTGCTTTTCTCTTTCCTTTTCCCATGCTAGGCTTCTTTGTCCTCACTTGGAGCTACAACACTTGAATACACTCATTAGTTATTGAATTTTGAAATTTGTAAGCTTCTTCTAAGATTGGTTAACCTTTCTTCGGCTAATGGCATAGTAAGAATATCATTAATTTGTTCATTAGTGCAAATATGCTTTAAACAAATATTACCCTTAGTAGAATGATCTCTAATGAGATGAAGTTTGATCTCTATATGCGTTGTCCTAGTTTGTTGAATAATATGATTGTCAAATTTGTTGCATTAGTATTATCACATAACATAGCCACATATTTGAAACATAGATCATAATCACTTAGAGTATCAATAAGGTAATAGTGAATGTTTTTAATAGCAATCAAATGAAACTCTTTATGACAAGATGAAATCTAGCACACAAACACATTGCAAGCATAATATTGGCTCTACTTGCAGTCAAATAGAGTTGATTACTCCTATGAAACCATTTTATTCTTGTCATGCATAGTTGATAAACTTATGAAAGTGCTTATACCTTAACATGATTCATGAAAGTGCCATTCTTGGTTTGCTTGATTTGTAGGCCAAGAAAGAAATTGAGTTTTCCTATCATGCTCATTTCTAATTTACTTTGCATCAACTTGGAAAACACATCACAAAGTGAAGTATTAGAAGCACCAAAAGTTGTATCATATATTTGGACAAGTTATAGATCATTGTTGCATGAGGAATTTATAAAGAGGGTAGTTTCGGTTTTCTTTTTGAAAATCCTTTTGAAAGATGGAACTACTCAATCTTTCACACTAAATTTTAGGAGCTGGTTTTAAACCATTCAAAACTTAGGAAAGTTTGAAAATATGGTTAGGAAACTTTTCATGAGCAAAACTGGGTGATTGTTCCATATAAACCACTTCCTCAATAGAACCATTTAGAAAAGCACTTTTGACATTCATTTGAAATAACTTAAAGCAAGTACAAGTCAAAAGCATTCTTATGGACTCAAGTCTAGCATTCGGAACAGAGGTTTCATATCATAATCAATTTCCTCTTCTTGATTGAATCCTTAGGCAACAAGTCTAACCTTGTTTCTAACAACTTCTCCGAATTCAATAAGTTTATTTCTATAAACCATTTAGTTCCAATAATAGAATGATCATGAGATTTAGGAATATCCAAAATATTGTATCTTTCAAATTTATTTAATTCCTCTTGCATAGCAATTATCCAAAAATCATCACACAAGGCATCATCAATACTTTTAGGCTCATATGCGATAAAAGAATAAAGTTATTGATAAAGTACCGCCTTATTTTACTCCTTGGGAGATATCACCAATGATTTGCTCCTTAGGGTGGCCGTTGTGGGTATCATAAGTTCTTTGAAAGCTCTTGGTCACCACTAGGTTGGTCATCTTGATTTTGTTCTCTCATTTCTTCCTCATTGGTATGATTCTCCAAAGTTGGTGCTTGAAGATGAGTTTGATATTCATTCATAGATGTACCTACATCATCTTCATCTTTTCTTTCCCAAGTGAATGTAAGATTCATCAAAAATAAACATGAATGATTTCCTCATCATATAAGGTTCTTTTTCATTATAAACTCTATAGGCCTTTTTGTTAGAAGAATAGTTCGGAGATATGCTTATACCCGGCTTTCTATTAAATTTAAGTAAGTTATCACAAATATCCAAAGTAAAACATTTATAACCAAACACTTTAAAATATGCAATTTGAGGCATTCTATAAAAGAGAATTCAAAAGATGTTTTTCTTCAAAATGATCTTAAAAAGAATCCTATTTATCATAGCATGTGGTGTTTACGGCTTTGGCCCAAAAATATTTTTTGAAGAAGAATCTTCACAAAGCATAGACATAACCAATTTTTGCAAAGTTCAAGTTTTCCTTTCAATAACACCATTTTGTTGTGGGGTTTTTGCAATTGAAACAATTATATGAAATTCAATTTTCAAAGCAAATTTTGTAAAGACTTGGTTGCAAAATTCTCCCATTGTCACTTCTAATGAAAATCAATTTGCACTTAAGGGAGGTTTGAATATTTTTGAATAGTTTTAAAATCTTATGAAACACTTTATCTTTGTGAGCAAAGAATAATACTAAAGTGAATATTGAGAAATCATCAACTACTAGTAATGCATACTTTAAGTCCTCAATACTAGAGTTCCTCATAAGTCCAAATCAATTTATATGAACAAGCTCAAGATGTTTTGAGGTCGAAAAACATTTTCATGGGTTTGAAATATTCTTTTGCTTGTTTTCCCTATTGACAAGTATCTCAAAGATAATTTTCTCAACACATTTTTAGCAATCCTCTAACTAAACCTTGATAGGAAGGTTTGTTCAACAAATCCATGCTTACGTGTCCTAATTTTCTATGCCAAGAGAATCCATCATTATCATAAGCTACAAGACATTCAGGCTTATCAAGATAAAACACATAATAAAACATTTTGCAAGTAATTGATCAAAATCACAAAATGTCATATTGTCAGACAAGTTCAGCGTCCGAACTTATGGTCTACATCCAAACTTCAAGTCCGAACATTTTGTGAAGTTTCATAAAGATGTTTTTGTCCAAGAAAATGCATAGATATTCAATCATAGCTAATTTAATCATTTTATCATGACATATAATCAATTTTAAGAACATATCAACCATGAATTCAATTCCACATCATCAATGTTACATAATCAACTTCATAAAAGCAATTGACAAGTTATGGTTGGCAAAATTTCAAAGCTAAACAAAAAGGATTCTCAACTGAAATTTTACATGTTGTCATTTAACTTCTTATTCATTGTCACACAATTGACTAATGCTAAGCAAGTTACAGTTCAAATCAGCAATAAGCAACATTTGTTTAAAGAGAGGAACATTTACCAACATTGGTTACTCCAAGAATTCTTCCTTTCTTCTTGTTTCAAAAAACAAATCCTTCATCGGTTGCTTTGACCTTGATTATGAATGAGATGTTGTCTGTTATTCTTTAAGCCAACATCATCAATGTACCGCTTAGTGGTGCTTGAGTTTGAATTAAAGTGTACCTGCAATAAAGGAGAGGAAGTATCCTTTGGTACCCATACTTTCTTGGGTCCGTGAGGGTTAGGAATAATTCCCTTAACTCTCCAAATGGTTTTTACACCATTCTCTACTTTTCTTTTAACATAGCATTTGGTGACTTTATGTCCATGTTTTCCACAATAAGTACAACAAGTATGATGCATGGAAGTAGAAGTAGCTCTAACAAAGAAGTTGTTATATTTAGGCACATTATTTACATAATTATAACCAAGACCATTTTTGACAGGAGGAGATCTTTGAGTTCCAAAAATTTTATCAAGATTGTCCCTTCCTTTTGTAAATTTTTCTATACATAATGTAAGTTCATTAACCTTCTTTTTCAAAGTCTCATGATCAACAAGCATTCTTTCAAGAGACAAAATCTTTTCACAAAGAATCTTATTTTCAAGGGACAGGTTTTGTAAAGAGACATTTAAAACTTCCTTTTCAATATTCAAGCATTCAATAGAATCAAGAAGCTTTTTATTTTCACAAAATAATTTTGAATTCTCATTCAATAAATCATTAATTCTGGTTTTCATTTCCTTATTCCTTTTTGAAGCCTTTTTAAATTCTTCATACATTTCAACAAGTAGTTCACTAGGATCATCTACATCATCAACATCATCATCACTATAAGTAGAGGTAGAAGGAGTGGATTGTACCTCATCATTTATTGCCATAAAGCATACATCGACTCTTTCTTCTTCATGAGTGGCTTGAAGTAGTTTCCACATATCATGAGCGGTGTCGCATTCACTCACACGATTGTACACATTCATTTCCAATGCACAACTCAAGATATTCATGGCTTGGTAATTCAATGTCATCTTCTTTGAGTCACCCTCATCAAATTCGTCCATAGACTTTGGTTCCCTTGTAATTCCATCAGCTTTTATTCTCATAGGCACATAGGGACCTTTCTCAATGATACTCCACAAATCAAAGTTAATAGAACAAATAAAAATTCTAATTCTAGATTTCCAAAATGTAAAATTAGAACCATCAAACAAAGGAGGTTTATTTGTAGAGGAACCTTCCATATAAGGCAAATTTGATAAACTAGCCATAGAATCTTTACTTCTAGGTTGTTAGACCTTAACAAGAAGACCTTACTCTGATACCAATTGAAAGACCTAAGAGGGGGGGGGGTGAATTAGGTCTTTGGTTAATTATCGAAATCTTTTCACCTTTTTGCAAATCCTTTGTCTTAATAAAAGCTCTTCTTTAAATTCACAAACTTCAAGTTATATGTGATTTGATGATTAATACAAGATTATCAAACTATAAGACCATAATCAATCAATCAACAACTAAGCATAAATAATAATCACAAGTACGTAAACAAGTAAAGCAATAAGAAAATGAACATACGATTTATAGTGGTTCGATCTCTCCAAGATCTACATCCACTACCTTGAGTCCACACTCAAGGATTTCAACCAATCCACTATATGCTCATCACACAATGGTTTTACACTCACAACCTCTTTTAGTAATTATACAAACAAGGTTCACCCTTCCACAAGGGTTTTATATCCAAAGACAACCTAAAGACTAATCTAATCAAAGGCTCACCCACACAATGGGTTTTACACCACAACCTTGATTAATCTAGTCTATGGCTCACCCTAACACAAAAGGGTTTTATGTCTAAAGATAACCTTGCAATGAGCTAGTAGAAAACACAATTAAGATAAGAAAAGAGAGTGTGTAAGATGTTACCACTTTGTTGGTAGATGATTACACAATGTTTCACCTTCACACTTTGTTGCCTTTGGAATCTTGAATTTCAATCTTTGAGCACAAGGCAATTTGAGAGCTTTTCAATTCAATTTGATGTAAAACAAGTTGGATAATGTAAGATTTGTTAAGTTCAAAGTTCTACTAAAAAATCTGGAGTTTATGGCTTTTATAGAATTCAAAAATCAGTTTAAACAGCCATAAAATGGCTAGTAACGGCTATTTTCAAAAAATACTGTTCATGTGAATAGTAGTAATGTTCATGCACTGTTCATGTGAATAGTTGTACTGTTCATACACTATTCATGCACCGGTCACAAAAATTCGGACGACCGAATTTTCTAGCTTCGTCCGAATCTTCGTCCGAATTTCTCTGGAAAAACAGTCGTCACTGTTCATGTGAACAGTAGGCACTGTTCGTGCACTATTCACAAAATTCGGACGACCGAATTTTCCAACTTCGTCCGAATCTTCGTCCGAATTTCTCTGGAAGAATAGTAAACGGTTCAAATGAATAGTATACTGTTCACGTGAATAGTGTTACTATTCATGCGTTGTTCACTATTCATGGTGTTACTATTCATGCGTTGTTCACTGTTCACAGTGTTACTATTCATGCGTTGTTCACTGTTCACAGTGCAGAAAAAATTCTTCACAAAATTCGGACGACCGAATTTCTTCTGCATACGTCCGAATCTTCTTCCGAATTTTTTAAAACTTTGTCAAAACATATCCAAATCATTTCAAACAAGTTGGAAAACATTCTAGCCTTAAAGATAAGTCATTAAAGATCTTTTATGTGCAAAAACCATTTATGAAAACTTGATAATTTAGGTAAGTTCAAAACCATTGAAACCATTTAAATCAAGTTTTGTGCTCTCAATTGCAACTCATAGATTCCAAGACTTAAGAGTGTAGGGTTTACAATATTTACCTATTAACCACATGTCACCTACACTTCATGTCTTCAAAACCTTCATTAATCTTGAACAAACTCTTCAATCTTTAATCACTTTGACATATTTGAGTTGTTCATGCATCGCTAGCTCCAAGGCAATGAGACTTCATACTTCTTAATCCAACAATCCTATCACACAAATGACATGCATATTAGTCATCATCAATATTTGTCATTAATCAAAACTACATGATTTGCCCTTAGGGCTAACAATCTCCCACCAAAAATTTTCTTTACTTATAAACTAAAGAAGAGTTGTGATATTGATCTGCAACAAATTCAATCATGTGGTAATTTGGAAAATCTATTCACTAAGACATTACCGACAACAATATTTGACATACTCTTTATGTAATGGACATCCAAGGAGGAGCAATATAAAATATTATGAATGTCCATTATTTCAAAAGATGATTCATCTAAGTTATGAAATACAAAAGATAAGGGGTTACAATCAAAATTGTAACATTCATCTTTTATAGACCACTATCCTCATTACCTCTATTATCGTAGAGAACATGAGATATCATGGAAGGTAAATTATGTAAGTTATGGAAAGGGCTACTAATTACCTATGATGGGAAGGATAAGTTCCAACTCTATAAATAAGAGCTTGTAAGAGTGTGAATGTATAGTGAAAAACTCTCAATAAAATTATAGTTTCTATATTTCTTATATTCTCTCTTTTTCTCTTTATAATTGAAAATCTTCCTGATTATTATTTTATAGTTAGTTTTTGTGATTATTGCTATAGAAGTTTACAGCAATTTATTTATTTTTTTATATTTTTGAAGTAGATATTTATTTCCCATAATCAGTATAGAAAAATGCCCGATTAAGACTTTTAAATTATAAGATCCTTAAAAATTAGAGGTACGATATAATTATGGATATGTATAATCAAATTCACTTTCATGGCTTTCAAGCTGCTTCTTGATTGTATAGGATCTTGACTCAATTTCCGTTTGCATTTTTTTTTCTCTTTAGTAAAACGTGATGGCAACAAGCCGAGACATTTTCTTGGACAGCGAGGTTTTGTACTTCAGGCCATTTTCTCCTCGTATAAATGTTGTTCAAATTGGCATATACTCCATCTGTTTTAAAATATAATTTTTTAAGAATTTTTTTCTTTTTCAAAATATGAAATTTTTTTATAAATTGTAATTTTTTTAAAGTTAACACCACCATAAATATAATTTATTCATTCTCTATTATATAAGTGGAGTTACTTAAATATATAATAGAAAAATATCTCTTATTTTCTTCCTCTTTAATTTATGTAAAAAGAGCAAAAGAATTTTATACTCTAAAACGGAGGACGTATATCAACTTGCCCGCATATTTTTTTAATTTTCCTTTGATTTTCTATTGGATATGTGGCTAAAAGGACAGAGTTTATCTCTAGCGCTCGCTTTATTTTGCTTCCTTTTAACCTTTAAAAGGAATTTGTTAATTATATAGTATCTATACCTTCTTCCCTATATGGAGCCAAGTTTGTTTTTACCCATATTAAGTTAAGATGAATATTCTTTTTAATCAAGAAAGAACTAGCAAAAGGTGCTAATCAAATCGCTAGAATATTCAATTTGAAACGAATGAGAAAATAGAATAGTGAGATTTTTAGTTAGGGTCATCTCATTTCTTCAAATTGTTTGAACTTGATATTTCAAAGAAGTTGTGTTGAGTAGAACCCTCTACCACTTTCACCACAATAAGAAGCTTCAAAAGAGGGTTATATACATCAAATGATAAAGTAATTATTCTTAAATACTAACTCAAGCTTAAGGGACATACCAAATAAAGAAAGAAGTGACCAAACGAACCAGACTAAACGAGGAAAGTTGGACGGTCACAATTATGAACAACTGGTTAACAATAAGCTGCCGACCCATGGAATGTCATATGGACATGCACTCTTACATGACATCGGTCGATAACTCACTGGGATTTGTTTGTTAAAAGAACTTGGAACGGTCATGCATGCACCCACGTAGACGATACATGAAATAAGCATGTCCCAACCGCGATTTTGATGGGTCATGCACTTCATCATCAAAGCAAAAAGACTTTCAATTAAAGAAGCCTCTAGATTAAAGATTGTGAATTTTTTTAGAAAACAAGACTATCTGTGACATTCTAATTACGAAGTGCTTCTTATCATAAACCACTTCCAGAGGCTTGTTATTCTGATTTGTGGCTCTAGGGTGGGCAGATATCTTTCTCAGTGAAAAAAGGGAACTTCTGAGCCGTGTAGAACTAATTTTTTTTCTTTACTTGGAGCATACATTCCGTAGAGAAGAGTACAAAGTATGCAAAAGTCCTAGGGTACTGAGTACCCTGACATTTTTCGCAACTTCTCTTCTCAAAGAAATACATCCGTTTCTCTCTCTCTCTTCCTACCCGACTGTGTTGCAACTTTTTTACCATCTGCTTTCGCTTTTTCTGGCAAAGGTGGAAGCCGAAGTTCCGATCTTGGGCGGAAAAATATTTTTTCTGCTTCGTTTTTACTTTTCCAAACTTTCTTTTGGTCTATAAAACATTTTAGTTCTTCTTTTTGGCTAGATCAGTAATTCATAAACATAGTTTTCTTCGAAGATTGAATCTTCTTCTTTCTTTAGAAGATCTACTTTCACCTAGATCAGATCTAGGCCCTCCTTAGTTTTCCATCTCTATCCCAGGCAATTTTTAAGAAAAATAATATGCCAATTTTCAAGAAAACTAAACAGATCTATTTGGTGCTAAGTTGTACCTGCTTATGGTGCTAAGAGATAGTTCAAAAAACTTAGAGGGAAGTTCTATTATGTGTTTGTTTCATTTTTACTTATTGTACTCTACCACTTAGAGTTCCTAAAATTTAGGTTATTTCTGTTGTCACCGGTATTGAGGATCTTATCTCTTACATATTTGTGTAATTTATTTTCTTTTTTTAATACCAATACTTATTCAGAAAAAAAAAGAAAAAAGAGTGCCTTGACCTACTCAAGATACTACCTTCAAAATTTTGATGATTAACAAAAAATGTTTTAAATAATCTAATAAAGTTTGTTGAGTGATTTCAGAATGTACACTGAATGAATGATCATGAACAAGCCATTCAAATGCAAGAATCAAGAAGTATGTATTTAAGGGCATATCTTTAGATTCTTGTTAAAAATAGATTTGAGAGAATGAGTTTCTGTGTGTGCTGGAATCAATTTCAAAATTGTCAGTCTTGAAAATGTTTTCCAAAGCATTTCGCTCAAAACTGCATCTGAAAGTTTTCAAGGGAAAGACAAAGTGCTTATACTGTGGTCTTCATATCGGGTTAATTATTGAACAATCAAGCTAAACCATTTTGTCAAGCTACTTTTACCTGATTGCATAATCTTGATGCAAGTTAGATTGATAGTGAGAAATGGATATATCGCCAACACAGTGCCAACACGACTTTTTAATTTGCCAAATTGACTTTTTATAAAGTTGTAAGTTTTACCTTTTCAGGACTTTCCAGAATTAGACACAAGGTGATTTGAACTATTTTTTGAGATGAAAAGAATAAGTTGACTTTCTATGAAAGAATATGTCAAGGTAGGTTGTCTGGACAATCTCATGCTCACCTATGCTTTGTAAAAAATTTAATTTTTTAAAAAAGTATTTTGTTTCTTGAACAGCGATTGACCAAGGCACCATGTGACTATATTATCTCTTATCTTTTGAGAGGCTTTGTACATTTTACATATGTAACCCTTTGCACTCAATTTTTCACAAGAGCGATGAAGGGACAAAGGTTGAGGTAGAGAAAAATTCATTCAAGGTTGTAAAGAGCATAAGTGCAAATTACGAGCTGAAACAAGAGGAGAGCAACAATTGCAATCTTTTCATCTTAATCTTTTCAACATTCACAAGTATAGGTTTAAACTTGTACCACTAAGGTAGAGGAGCCTCTTTGGAGAAAAATAGTTACTAGATCTATGTAAACTAGCGGTGAGATAGTTGTTGCATTTATTTACAAATTAGTGTGTACAACTTGAGAGTTCTTGGGAGAAATATACTAAGTGTTGTATGCACTCTGTTGGATGGTTCATTGATTCGAATAAGTCTCCTAACCTTCTTTGTGTTTTCTTACATTTAAACATTAAGGACAATGTTTATTTTTAACTGAGGAGTAGGAATTTGGCTACATTATTTTAGGAACTTCTGAAAAATTTTCAAAGTTTTGTGGTGTTAATACTTTATTTAAAGAAATTCTTTTAAAATCATTTAAATATTAAGCATTTGAATCTCTAATTTTGTTTTTGATCTTGATGTCCCTAAGGATTCTTTGTGGCTGTCTATATGTATTAACTAGAAATGATACAAGGATTTAACCTTGCATAATGCCATTGTTAATTCTTCCATGATCTTGAGAATTGATAAGATATCTAGGATTCATTATGCATTTGATAGTACTATACACACTAAAACTTGTTTGATTACATGCTCGAGATGAAATAGAAGGTTTCTCTAATTTTACTTAAAAACGATTGTCATATAATTCTTGAGACCATTTAAGCCTTTCATACCTACTCTTAATTAATATTTTAGCACTTAATCTTGTAGGGAGCTAGATGTATATTTCAACACATTTATGCTTCCTGTCATAGGGATATTATAGTTTTGAGAAGAAGAGAGATGAAAAAATTGGGAAGGTATTGGGAAAAGGGACATCATAAGTTATTTTGTTGTATGTTCTTTGCTTTACATTATGTTTTTATGAAAAGAGAGACACAACAAGAAAAACAATAGATTTGAAACCGACAAATCAGTTACAAAACTATTATTTGAAATCAAATAATATCGCGATCCGAAATTGAAACTAAATAAAGTCAGTTTTAGATTTGAAAGTAACATTTTAAAAATGATATTAGTTTCAAAATTGAACCAAGAACCAACCTTTTTAACCAAATATATCAACCGGTCTTACAATCACTAGGAACCAAATTTGTTAAAACTAGAAATCGATTTGTAACTGAGCTTTTTAAAAAAAACATTAGAAATTATTTGGAAGTAGATTTGAATTCAGGCAATAAGTAAATAGTTAAAATTTTGTTTAGAAACTGAATTGAAATCAATTTTGAGAAATAAAGAATGAAATACAAAAAAAAAAGAAAAAAACTGATCTAGAAAGACAAGGTCGGGCTACCCGACCCTATCAACCCGAATCCACTACGGGTTAGACATGGCACATGAGAAAGCATACACCCGCCAGCCCACTCGCACTAGAAAATTAGGCCTTCTTGCTGCGTGCAAGATTTGAACCCACGCAAGCTCAAATTTGGAGCTTGTCCTCCACTAGAGGCAAAGTCAATGCTTGTATCTTGTTCCACCATATATTTTATTATATTATAACTAAATGTTATCATATTTATAATATTGTAAGAAAAAAGTAACATTTTTAACCAAATATAGCATCTGATTTGATACTACATTGAAATCGAATTTAGAAACTGATTTGAAGAAATAAAAGATAAATACCAAAAAAAATTAAATGATCGGGTTGGCTCGGCTCAACCCACCCAGGACAGTCAGTTGCATCAGGAGTGTGTGGGCAAGCGATACTGAAAAAAAAAAGTTGATTTCACATTTGAAATTGAATTAAAACCAATTTTGAAATTGAATATTATTGGTTCCAAAATTAAACCCACCTTTTTAAATAAATATAGCATCTAAATTTGAAATTGCATTCGAACCAATTTGAAGCCAAATTCATAAATTGATTTAAAAAATAAAGGATAAATATCAAAAAAAGATTAAATGATTGGGTTGGCTTGACTCCATCCCCCGTGTCTACCGGCTAAGCTTGTTGTAATGATATTCTTCTGTAATTATTTTATTTATACTATATTTGTATATATATATATTATATTTTAAATCAATAATAAGTATTATGATTATTTCTTAAATAATAGGCGATATGATTATTTTAAATAATCTTATTTACAATAGAACTTTGAGAAATAAAATATTATAAGATAGAATTTATCTTCTTCTACACTTATTATTAAATGGCTTGTGGAGGATTTGAATTGATTTTGCTTTGTCTTTTTCTTGAGTGAAAATTGGGCCATTGGATTGTTGATGAATGGTTGAGATTTGATTGGATTTGGATTGATTTTGGTTTGTCTTTTTCTTGGGTGAAAATTGGGCCATTGGATTGTTGATGAAGGGTTGAGATTTGATTGGAGAATTTCAATTTGGCTTTGTCTTTTTTTACTTTAATTATTAAATATTTGTGTTACAAATAATTTATTAAATAAAGTTTTGATGAATTTTTTAAAATAATATTGTTTCAATAATAATTTCTTTGAGACCATAATATAATTAATAAATAAATATTTTATTTGAAATATATATATATATATATATATATATATATATATATATATATATATATATATATGTACAAATAAATTAAAAATCAAAATTATAATAGTGCCTAGAAATAAATATTATTATAAGTATACATTTAATCGTTGTTCTAGCTTTACATGTTAAGTATACAACGTAGTACATGAATTTTATGTGATAATTATTTTGACTTTTCGCACATTTCAATTCACAATATACAATTTATATTTTTATACGTATGTCAAAATTTTACTCTATGTATTACAAATAATTTAATTTATATGTAATTATGTAATTATTTTATATATAAAATTAATTAATATGCACTATACGTGTTATGATTTTATAAAATTTTACAAAAATTTTTATTTATGTATTTTTTGTAAAAATAACAGATTACTGTATCATTCATTGAATTACCTACATCATCATCATCTCTTCTTTCCAAGTAAATATTAGATTCATCAAAACTCACATGTACGGTTTTCTTAACACATAACATTCTTTTATTATAAACTCTATAAGCCTTTTTGTTAGAAGAATAACTAAGAAAGATGGCTTCATCCAATTTTCTATCAAAATTTCCCAAGTTGCACGAATATTCAGTATAAAGCACTTGCAACCAAACATTTTGAAATAGGCAACATAGGGAGTTCTTCCAAATAGAAGTTCAAAAGGTGTTCTTTTCAAAACTGGTCTCAAAAGAATTCTATTCATAAAATAGCAAGCGGTGTTCATGACTTTGTCGCAAAAATATTTTGGTAAAGAGTTTTTACAAAGCATAGACCTAGCCATTCTGGAAAATTTTGATTTTTCTCTTAACAGCCCCTTTTTGTGGAGGTGTTTTGGCAGCCAAAAAATTATGAACAATTCCATTCTCATCATAAAGTTTTGTAAAATCTTGATTGTAAAACTCTCTCCCATTATCATTGCTAATTGAAATTAATTTGCAATCAAGAGAGGTTTTAACTTTTTTGAAAACTTTCACAAATTCATGAAAAGATTCATCCTTTTGTGATAAAAAGAGTACCCAAATGAATCTTGAAAAATCATCAGCAATAATATATGCATACCTCTTACCACCAAGACTAGTTGTCCTTATTGGCCCAAATAAATCCATATGAACAAGCTCAAGAAGTTTTGAAGTTGAAACCATTTTATTGGGTTTGAAAGATGTTTTTATTTGTTCTCCATATTGGCATGCTTCACAAAGACGATTTTTCTCAAAAACACATTTTAGGCAATCCTCTAACCAAATCTTATGAGGAAAGTTTGTTCAACAAATCCATGCTCACAAGACCTAGTCTTCTATGCCAAATGTATCCATTTATTATTATTTACGGCTAGACACATAACACCATTGGCAACAAGTTCATAAAGTTGTACCACATATATATTTCTAACCCTACTAGCAAAAAAAATGGTTGTGCTACTTACCCTATTAAGAGTGGTACAAGTATCACATTTAAACTCAACTTTGCATCCATTGTCACATAATTGGCTAATACTAAGCAAATTGTATTTCAAATCATCAATGAGAAAAAATTGTTTGATGAGAAGGGAAAATCCTTTACCAATATTACCTACTCCAAGAATTCTTTCTTTCTTCTTGTCACCAAAGGTGACAAATCCATCATTTGTGGCTTGAAGTTCACTAATGAGTTAAGCATTCCCCATCATATGTCTTGAGCATCCACTATCAAGGAACCATTTAGTAGCACTTGATCTTAGGGGAATATGTACCTACATCAAATGAGAGGAAGTGGCTTTTGATACCCATATTTTCTTGGGTCCAAGGCAGTTAGTAATAGTTCCCTTAGCTCTCCAATAGGTTTTAACACAACTTTCCACTTTTCCTTTCACATAACATCTAGTGGCCTTGTGACCATGTCTACCACAATATATACAACAAGTATGAGGCATAGAGGTTGATGTAGCTTTAACGAAGTAATTTTTCTATTTTGAAACATTGTTCACATGATTGTATCAAAGACTATTTTTCTCAAATGAAGATCTTTGAGATCCAAGTAGTTTGTCAAGATTTTCTCTACCATTTGCAAACATTTCAAAACATAAGGTGAGATCATTAACTTTCTTTTTCAAAGAATCATAGTCAACAATCATTTTCCCAAGAGAGGAAATTTTATCACAAAGAGATTCGTTCTCGAAAGACATGTTTTCTAAGGAAACATTTAAAACTTCTTTCTTAATATTCAAGAAATCAATGGATTAAATGAGTTTTTTGTTTTCACAAAATAACTTTGGGTTTTCATTCAATAATTGATCAATTTTGAATACCATCTCCTTGTTTCTTTTTGAAACCTTTTTTAATTCACTATACATGCCAACAAGTAATTCACTAGGATCATCAACATCGTCATCAAAATATGTAGAAGTTGAAGGTGAAAGCCCTAAAAGAGAGGGGGGTGAATTAGGTCTTTAGCTAATTTTTGAAAACTTTGACCTTTTTAACAAAATTAATTTGGAGGATGATTTTAAGCAAATGCTCAAAATATACAAGTGAACACAATAACATTCAAATTTAAAGAAAGTAGAGAGTAAAGGACAACACAAGTGATTAATAGTGGTTCGATCACACAAGATCTACATCCACTACCTTGAGCACCCACTCAAAGATTTTAATCAATCTCAATTGTCATTTCAAGTTGATCCATTTCTACAATAGAGACTCACCCTTCAAGGGTTTTACACCACAATCTCTTCTCAAATATAAATAATCAAGGTTCACCCTAACACAAGAGTTTCATATCAACACGATAACCTTGAAAACAACAAGTAGATGAAGTTTGAGATAAACAAAGTTACCAACAATTGCTAGATAATGACAAATTAGCACAACTCACCTTTTCCTTAAGGAATCTTGAATTTGAACTCTTTGAGCAGAAGACAAAAGAGTACTTTTTTGATAGATAATGATTGGAAAAAGTTAATAATCTTAAAAGATCAAAAACTACTTCAAAATCTGAAGTTTAGGTCTTTTAAAAGGTTTGAAAATCGATTGCAATGTTCACATAATGGCTAGTAACAGTAAAATTCGGTAGACCGAATTTGGACTGCTGCGTTTGAAATTGTCCTCTGAATTTCTATAGAATTTCCACTGTAGCAAAAATTTGGTCTACTAAATTTGGACACCCTCATCCAAATTGGTTGTTAGAATTTATCTAGAAATTCAGCTTTCATGATGATTTTTCAAACTTAGTTTAGAATGACTTGAAATCAACCTCAGTAAGTTTGAAAAAACTTTTGAACTATGAGAAAGATCATTTAAAAGTCTTTTAGTCCAAAGGTCGTTATTGAGAACTTGGTAAAAACATTTGTAAGATAGAACACTTGAGATTTTAAAAACAAATTTGAAGCTCTTTTGAAAAACTCTTAGATTCTAAAGACAAAAATGTGCAAGGTTTACAAAGATATACCTATAATACATAGTAAACCTACACTAAGGTCTTAAAAGCCTTCAATCACCTTGAACAAACTCTTTTATATCCTTGATATATTTTAGTTGTTCTTGCATTGTAGCTTTAAGGCAATGAGACTTGTTTACTTCTCAATCCATCAATCCTTTCATATAATAATCAAACACATTAGTCGATATCAAAGTAATCAACAATATTCTCTTAGGACCATGCAATGATCAATGTTTTTTATAACTCAAAACAACATGATTTGCCCTTAGGGCTAAAAATCACCCCCCCTTTTGATGATGACAACCATTAATGCAAAATGTGAAGGATTTCAATAATTTAAAGCTCCGAGAAATGTTTATGCCATAAACTAGTTGAATATGATACCAAATAAAAAAGACCTAATAGAATCAATTTAAACATTTTATAACATTATTGCATAAACTTGGCTCAAAATAAGCCTATGGCCTAACCAACCTCTATAAACCTCCTTCCATCCATTCAACTAGAAGATATAGCATTTAAGCAATCATAAACATACTTCTAAGAGAGGTTTTAAAGATTAGAAATCATTTTCAAAGCTCCCCATTAGATTGTGTTCGTTTTTCAGAAAGTATTCTTATACTGCATTGTATACTTAACATAGATTAGAAAATAATTAAATGTGTTATTATAATAATACTCATTTCAAAATATATGTTATATTTTTTATTTTAATTTATTTGTTCACATACGTATTTTTTAAAAATCTTTATTTATTATTTTATCATGGTCTCAAAGCAATTATTGTGTGGTGTTTGTAGAAAATTTCCACAGTCTAATGTATCCCACAACCAACGGTTGAGATTCATAAATAAAAAAAAAATCAGCCAGCAAAAATCCAAGAGCAAACAATTGCACACTTTGACTCCGTAAATTGAAGGAAAATGCGTTCCAGGAAACTCCATAAATTCTTCAATAGTTGATTGTAATGCGTTCAAGGAAACCGAACAAATTCTGCAAAGTACAATCAAATCCCAACCCTTCATTCTACAATCAAGAAAAGACAAAGTCAAATGGGAAATATTAGTCACATTCTCTAATCAAATCTCAACCCTTCATGCATAATCCAAGGGTCTAATTTTCACTCAAGATTAGACAAAACCAAATTGGAAATATCCAATTAAATCTTAACCCTTCATCAATAATCCAAAGGGCCAATTTTCACCCAAATAAAAAGACAAAGTCAAATTGCACAGGATCCTCACAAGAGAATTAGTATATACTAGTTTAAATGCCCGCGCGATGCGCGAGTGTTTTATTGGGTGAAAATATTGAAATAAATAATTTTTAGTTTTATATTTAGTGTATTTTTTATAATTAGATATTATTAAATATTTTATTCAATCTAGTGTAGAACATATTTGGAACGAAAATAAACAATATATATCATATATTTAATTCCCAAGTTATATATTTAATTTTACAGTGGATAAAGAATATTGAATGAAATAAAGAATTATTAAAAAAAATTTATACATAAGTCAATATTTTACTATATATTTTTAAAAATTTTCATAATCTATAATATTAATATTAAATAATCATCATAATATACAAGTCATTATAATAAAATAATAAACAAATCACAAATATTCATGAATAATCTAGAATCATCAATTGAAAAAATGTGCACAATCTATCATATTATAAATTATAATAATAACCCTTCATGAATAATGTAGAAAAAAATAAAAAAAATCAACAAAAAAAAAGCTCATGGAGCTAAAGAGCATGATAATGATGTAGTTGGAGTATAACGGATTCAAACAAAAAAATAACGCCTGAAGATAAGGACAAAGCGAAATCAATTGGATATTGCACAATATAGTGCCATCCCAATTATAAAATCTTAGTCATTCATTTGACCATCTAACGGCTGAATTTCACTTCAAGATGAAGACAAAACAAAATGATTACAAATCCTCAACAAGCTACTTCAAAATGAAGACAAAATAAAATGATTGTAAATCCTCAACAAACCATTTAATATATAGGTAGCTAATAGGTAAATTATTATACTTTAATTTTATCATCTTAGAGTAATTATTATTGAAATGATTTTATTTTTTAAAATTCATCAATTTTTAACAAATATTAGCAACATAAATATTTAATATTAAATTTAAATTTGATTTAGTAATATGTTATTTTTACAAAAAATACATAAATAAAAATTTTTATAAAATTTTATAAAATCATAACACGTATAGTGTATATTAATTAATTTATATATAAAATAATTACATAATTACATATAAATTAAATTATTTGTAATACATAGAGTAAAATTTTGACATACGTATAAAAATATAAATTGTATATTATGAAGTGAAACACACGAAAAGTCAAAATAATTATCACATAAAATTCATGTACTACGTTGTATACTTAACATAGGCTAGTCAACAGTTAAATGTATCATTATAATAATATTTATTTCTAAGCACGTATTATAATTTTGATTTTTAATTTATTTGTACAAATACATATTTTTTAAAATAAAATGTTTATTTATTAATTATATTATGGTCTCAAAGAAATTATTATTGAAACAATATTATTTTAAAAAAATCATCAAAATTTTAATTAACAAACTATTTGTAACACAAATATTTAATAATTAATATTAAATTAAAATTTGCGACAGTTAAATCACAACCCTTCGTTCCACAACCCAAGGGTCCAATTTTATCCAAGAAAAGATAAACATTACTTTTAATTTTATCAAGGTCTTAAAGTAATTATTATTGAAGCGATTTTATTTTTAAAAATTCATCAATTTTTAACAAATATTTGCAACACAAATATTTAATATTAAATTTAAATTTGAAACAGTAACCTACTATTTTTATAAAAAAATACATAAATAAAAATTTTCATAAAATCATAACACGTATAGTGCATATCAATTAATTTTATATATATATAACAATTGCATAATTACATACAAATTAAATTATTTGCAATAAATAGATTAAAATTTTGACATGCGTATAAAAATATAAATTACATATTGTGAAGTGAAACGCACGAAAAGTCAAAATAATTATCACATAAAAATTCATGTACTACGTTGTATACTTAACATATGTTGGAAAACAGTTAAATGTATGATTATAATAATATTTATTTTTAGGCACGTATTATAATTTTTATTTTTAATTTATTTGTACATATACATATTTTTTAAATTAAATTATTTATTTATTAATTATATTATGGTCTCAATGCAATTATTATTGAAATAATATTATTTTAAAAAATTCATCAAAATTTTAATTAACAAACTATTTGTAACACAAATATTTAATAATTAATATTAAATTAAAATTTGCTACAGTCAAATCACAACCCTTCATCCCACAATCCAAGGGTCCAATTTTATCAAATAGAAGATAAACATTACTTTTAATTTTAACATGATCTTAAAGTAATTATTATTGAAGCTTTTATTTTTAAAAATTTATCAATTTTTAACAAATATTAGCAACACAAATATTTAATATTAAATTTAAATTTGATACAGTAATATGTTATTTTTACAAAAAATACATAAATAAAATTTTTTATAAAATTTTATAAAATCATAACACGTATAGTGCATATTAATTAATTTTATATATAAAACAATTACATAATTACATATAACCAAAATTATTTGTAATACATAGAGTAAAATTTTGACATGCGTATAAAAATATAAATTGTATATTGTGAAGTAAAACGCACGAAAAGTCAAAATAATTATCACATAAAATTCATGTACTACGTTGTATACTTAACATAGGCTAGTCAACTGTTAAATGTATCATTATAATAATATTTATTTCTAAGCACGTATTATAATTTTGATTTTTAATTTATTTGTACAAATACATATTTTTTAAAATAAAATGTTTATTTATTAATTATATTATGGTCTCAAAGAAATTATTATTGAAACAATATTATTTTAAAAAATTCATCAAAATTTTAATTAACAAACTATTTGTAACACAAATATTTAATAATTAATATTAAATTAAAATTTGCTACAGTCAAATCACAACCCTTCATTCTACAATCTAAGGGTCCAATTTTATCGAAGAGAAGATAAACATTACTTTTAATTTTATCATGGTCTTAAAGTAATTATTATTGAAGCTTTTATTTTTAAAAATTCATCAATTTTTAACAAATATTTACAACACAAATATTTAATATTAAATTTAAATTTGATACAGTAACTTGTTATTTTTACAAAAAAT
Source organism: Rauvolfia tetraphylla (assembly GCA_030512225.1). Lineage (NCBI taxonomy): Eukaryota > Viridiplantae > Streptophyta > Magnoliopsida > Gentianales > Apocynaceae > Rauvolfia > Rauvolfia tetraphylla. The sequence goes on along the minus strand of JAJQKT010000009.1, from coordinate 633,282 downwards.
ACATAAATAAAAATTTTAATAAAATCATAACACGTATAGTGCATATCAATTAATTTTATATATATAACAATTACATAATTACATATAAATTAAATTATTTGTAATACATAGAGTAAAATTTTGACATGCGTATAAAAATATAAATTGCATATTGTGAAGTGAAACGCACGAAAAGTCAAAATAATTATCACATAAAATTCATGTATTACGTTGTATACTTAACATATATTGGAAAAATTCCTTTGTATACTTAACATATGTTGGAAAATAGTTAAATGTATGATTATAATAATATTTATTTTTAGGCACGTATTATAATTTTTATTTTTAATTTATTTGTACATATACATATTTTTTAAATTAAATTATTTATTTATTAATTATATTATGGTCTCAATGCAATTATTATTGAAATAATATTATTTTAAAAAATTTCTCAAAATTTTAATTAACAAACTATTTGTAACACAAATATTTAATAATTAATATTAATTTGAAATTTGCGACAGTCAAATCACAACCCTTCATTCCACAATCCAAGGGTCCAATTTTATCGAAGAGAAGATAAACATTACTTTTAATTTTATCATGGTCTTAAAGTAATTATTATTGAAGCTTTTATTTTTAAAAATTCATCAATTTTTAACAAATATTTGCAACACAAATATTTAATATTAAATTTAAATTTGATACAGTAACTTGTTATTTTTACAAAAAATACATAAATAAAAATTTTCATAAAATCATAACACGTATAGTGCATATCAATTAATTTTATATATAAAACAATTACATAATTACATATAAATTAAATTATTTGTAATACATAGAGTAAAATTTTGACATGCGTATAAAAATATAAATTGCATATTGTGAAGTGAAATGCACGAAAAGTCAAAATAATTATCACATAAAAATTTATATACTACGTTGTGTACTTAACGTTTGCTAGATAACAGTTAAATGTATGATTATAATAATATTTATTTTTAGGCACACATTATAATTTTTATTTTTAATTTATTTGTACATATACATATTTTTCAAATTAAAATATTTATTAATTAATTATATTATGGTCTCAATGCAATTATTATTGAAATAATATTATTTTAAAAAATTCATCAAAATTTTAATTAACAAAGGATTTTTAACACAAATATTTAATGATTAATATTAATTTGAAATTTGCGACAGTCAAATCACAACCCTTCATTCCACAATCTATGGGTCCAATTTTATAGAAAAGAAGATAAACATTACTTTTAATTTTATTATTGTCTTAAAGTAATTATTATTAACGCTTTTATTTTTAAAAATTCATCAATTTTTACATAATATTTGCAACACAAATATTTAATATTAAATTTAAATTTGATACAGTAATCTGTTATTTTTACAAAAAATACATAAATAAAAATTTTTGTAAAATCATAACAAGTATAATGCATTTCAATTAATTTTATATATAAAACAATTACATAATTATATATAAATTAAATTATTTATAATACATAGAGTAAAATTTTGACATGCGTATAAAAATATAAATTGCATATTGTGAAGTGAAACGCACGAAAAGTCAAAATAATTATCACATAAAATTCATGTATTACGTTGTATACTTAACATATGTTGGAAAAATTCCTTTGTATACTTAACATATGTTGAAAAACAGTTAAATATATGATTATAATAATATTTATTTTTAGGCACGTATTATAATTTTTATTTTTAATTTATTTGTACATATACATATTTTTTAAATTAAATTATTTATTTATTAATTATATTATGGTCTCAATGCAATTATTATTGAAATAATATTATTTTAAAAAATTCCTCAAAATTTTAATTAACAAACTATTTGTAACACAAATATTTAATAATAAATATTAATTTGAAATTTGCGACAGTCAAATCACAACCCTTCATTCCACAATCCAAGGGTCCAATTTTATCGAAGAGAAGATAAACATTACATTAATTTTATCATGGTCTTAAAGTAATTATTATTGAAGCTTTTATTTTTAAAAATTCATCAATTTTTAACAAATATTTGCAACACAAATATTTAATATTAAATTTAAATTTGATACAGTAACCTACTATTTTTACAAAAAATACATAAATAAAAATTTTCATAAAATCATAACAAGTATAGTGCATATCAATTAATTTTATATATAAAACAATTACATAATTATATATAAATTAAATTATTTGTAATACATAGAGTAAAATTTTGACATGCGTATAAAAATATAAATTGCATATTGTGAAGTGAAACGCACGAAAAGTCAAAATAATTATCACATAAAATTCATGTATTACGTTGTATGTTGGAAAAATTCCTTTGTATACTTAACATATATTGGAAAATAGTTAAATGTATGATTATAATAATATTTATTTTTAGGCACACATTATAATTTTTATTTTTAATTTATTTGTACATATACATATTTTTTAAATTAAAATATTTATTTATTAATTATATTATGGTCTCAATGCAATTATTATTGAAATAATATTATTTTAAAAAATTCCTCAAAATTTTAATTAACAAACTATTTGTAACACAAATATTTAATAATTAATATTAATTTGAAATTTGCGACAGTCAAATCACAACCCTTCATTCCACAATCCAAGGGTCCAATTTTATCGAAGAGAAGATAAACATTACTTTAATTTTATCATGGTCTTAAAGTAATTATTATTGAAGCTTTTATTTTTAAAAATTCATCAATTTTTAACAAATATTTGCAACACAAATATTTAATATTAAATTTAAATTTGATACAGTAACCTACTATTTTTACAAAAAATACATAAATAAAAATTTTCATAAAATCATAACAAGTATAGTGCATATCAATTAATTTTATATATAAAACAATTACATAATTATATATAAATTAAATTATTTGTAATACATAGAGTAAAATTTTGACATGCGTATAAAAATATAAATTGCATATTGTGAAGTGAAACGCACGAAAAGTCAAAATAATTATCACATAAAATTCATGTATTACGTTGTATACTTAACATATGTTGGAAAAATTCCGTTGTATACTTAACATATGTTGGAAAATAGTTAAATGTATGATTATAATAATATTTATTTTTAGGCACGTATTATAATTTTTATTTTTAATTTATTTGTACATATACCTATTTTTTAAATTAAAATATTTATTTATTAATTATATTATGGTCTCAATGCAATTATTATTGAAATAATATTATTTTAAAAAATTCCTCAAAATTTTAATTAACAAACTATTTGTAACACAAATATTTAATAATTAATATTAATTTGAAATTTGCGACAGTCAAATCACAACCCTTCATTCCACAATCTATGGGTCCAATTTTATAGAAAAGAAGATAAACATTACTTTTAATTTTATTATTGTCTTAAAGTAATTATTATTAACGCTTTTATTTTTAAAAATTCATCAATTTTTACATAATATTTGCAACACAAATATTTAATATTAAATTTAAATTTGATACAGTAATCTGTTATTTTTACAAAAAATACATAAATAAAAATTTTTGTAAAATTTTATAAAATCATAACACGTATAGTGCATATTAATTAATTTTATATATAAAATAATTACATAATTACATATAAATTAAATTATTTGTAATACATAGAGTAAAATTTTGACATACGTATAAAAATATAAATTGTATATTGTGAATTAAAATGTGCGAAAAGTCAAAATAATTATCACATAAAATTCATGTACTACGTTGTATACTTAACATAGGCTAGACAACAGTTAAATGTATACTTATAATAATATTTATTTCTAGGCACTATTATAATTTTGATTTTTAATTTATTTGTACATATATATATATATATATATATATATATATATATATATATATATATTTCAAATAAAATATTTATTTATTAATTATATTATGGTCTCAAAGAAATTATTATTGAAACAATATTATTTTAAAAAATTCATCAAAACTTTATTTAATAAATTATTTGTAACACAAATATTTAATAATTAAAGTAAAAAAAGACAAAGCCAAATTGAAATTCTCCAATCAAATCTCAACCCTTCATCAACAATCCAATGGCCCAATTTTCACCCAAGAAAAAGACAAACCAAAATCAATCCAAATCCAATCAAATCTCAACCATTCATCAACAATCCAATGGCCCAATTTTCACTCAAGAAAAAGACAAAGCAAAATCAATTCAAATCCTCCACAAGCCATTTAATAATAAGTGTAGAAGAAGATAAATTCTATCTTATAATATTTTATTTCTCAAAGTTCTATTGTAAATAAGATTATTTAAAATAATCATATCGCCTATTATTTAAGAAATAATCATAATACTTATTATTGATTTAAAATATAATATATATATATACAAATATAGTATAATCGCTAAATATTTGTTAAAACTTTATGATGAGAATGGAATTGTTCATAATTTTTTGGCTGCCAAAACACCTCCACAAAAAGGGGCTGTTAAGAGAAAAATCAAAATTTTCCAGAATGGCTAGGTCTATGCTTTGTAAAAACTCTTTACCAAAATATTTTTGCGACAAAGTCATGAACACCGCTTGCTATTTTATGAATAGAATTCTTTTGAGACCAGTTTTGAAAAGAACACCTTTTGAACTTCTATTTGGAAGAACTCCCTATGTTGCCTATTTCAAAATGTTTGGTTGCAAGTGCTTTATACTGAATATTCGTGCAACTTGTGAAATTTTGATAGAAAATTGGATGAAGCCATCTTTCTTAGTTATTCTTCTAACAAAAAGGCTTATAGAGTTTATAATAAAAGAATGTTATGTGTTAAGAAAACCGTACATGTGAGTTTTGATGAATCTAATATTTACTTGGAAAGAAGAGATGATGATGATGTAGGTAATTCAATGAATGATAATAAAACTCATCTTCAAGCACCAACTTTGGACAATCATGCCAATGAAGAAGAGATGATTGAGCAAGAAAAAGATAATCAACCTAGTTGTAACCAAGAGCTTCCAAAGGATTTAAGATATGCAAGAGGCCGCCCTAAGGAGCAAATCAAGGTGTTAAAACAAGAGAGTACTTTATTGACAACTTTGCATTTTTATCCCTTATTGAGCCTAAAAACATTAATGATGCTTTGTGTGATGATTTTTGGATTGTTGCTATGCAAGAGGAATTAAATCAATTTGAGAGAAATAAAGTTTAGATTCTTGTCCCAAGACCCCATGTTCACCCCGTTACTGGTACAAAACCTCTTGCAACAATGATCTCTTACTTGTTCAAATTTATGTAGATGATATCATATTTGGTGCTACTAATGTCTCTCTTTGTGAGGATTTTTCCAAGTTAATGCAAAGTGAGTTCAAAATGAACATGATGGGAAAACTCAAGTTCTTTCTTGGGCTACAAATTAAGAAAATCAAGGATGGTACTTTCATTAATCAAACCAAGTATACCAAGGAGCTATTGAAGAGATTTGGAATTGACCAAGCAAAAAGTATTAGTACACCTACAAGTTCATCAACCAAACTTGACAAAGATGAGAAAGGTAAAAATGTTGATGAAAAGGTATATAGAGGTATAATTAGTAGTTTACTTTATCTTACCACAAGTAGGCCGGACATTATGCTTGTTTTGTGCTTATATGCTAGATTTCAATCTCGACCAAAAGAGTCTCATTTAATTGATACACACGATTATGGTCTTCGATTTAGAAAATCATCTTCTTTTGATCTTATTGGCTATTCGGATACTGGCTATGCCGGATGCAAAGTTGAGCGTAAGAGTACATGTGGTCATTGTCAATTTCTTTGGTAGTTGTCTTGTATCTTGGTTTAGCAAGAAACAAGCTTGCGTGTCATTGTCTACCACCGAGGCTAAATATATCACCCCTGGTAGTTGTTGGGCTCAAGTGCTATGGATGAAGCACACTCTACTTGATTTTGGCCTATATTTCAAATATGGACCTATCTTATGTGACAAATTAGTGCCATTAATTTGAGTATAAATCCTATTCAACATTCTAGGACTAAACATATAGAGATTAAGCATCACTTCATTCACGATCATATAGCTAAAGGCGATATATGCTTAGATTATGTGTGCACAAATGAATGAATTGCTAACATTTTCACCAAGCATTTGGGCGAGCAAATATTTTACTACCATGCGAGAAGCTTAGGAATTTTAAAATTCAATTACTAATGTGTGTATTAAGGTCTGACAAAAACAGAGAAAATTCAAACGTATGGTTCGGATGCATGGATTGACAGTTGGACATCCAAACTGCTCCTCAAAAGATTTTAGACAGAAAGATTTGGACACAAGTTCGGATACATGACCAATAATTCAATCTTCCAAATTTGCTAAAGCTAAAAAACCAGAGAAATTTAGACGCAAGTTTGGATATAGACAAGAAATTTTGGTCGTTTGAACTTTGTGATTACAGCATTTTTAAAACTGCTCAAACAGTCATTTCTCTCATTTTCAACTATCTGAATTCTCTCTTCTCTCAAAACCCACTCAACCCACTCGCATCCAAAGTTAAATCTCTTACATATTTCACCATTTTCACCTAAAATACTTTCCATTTTCATGTTCTAAGCCCTAGATTATCCTTGAAACTCACCCTTATTTTAAGAGAAATAAAATTATGCATTCAAATAGGGAAAATGTTGCTAAAGGAAAGGAGAAAGCAAAGATAGTAGATGAAGGACTGATCATCAATGAACCAAGGCAGGTTCGTATTCCCCAAGCCGCCCTAGGAGTGGATAGATTCTTATCAATAGGGGTAGCTGTGGAATTTGAAGAATGGAGCAAAAGAAGTCAAAAAAATTGTTCCCGGGGATAGAGTCAATTTGGACAAGCTTACCAACATTGGTAATGTACTATCACTTTTTGGTGAAATTGGATGGAGTAGTTTGCTTGTTGTTAATGAAAAGCACTACCCTACCCTTGTATATGAATTCTATGCAAACCTAAAGGAGGAAAGAGTTAAGCATGTTGGGGATAGTGTTGTTCAGTGGTATTCATATAGAGTATCTCAAGTTGATTTTAAATTTAATGATGCTCTTGTTAGTAGAATTTGTGGAGTAGATGATAACAGTGCTAGATATTATTCATTGGGACAACATCGCTACATTCATGAATTGTTTACAAATGAAAGGTTTGAAGAAGCCTTCACCAATGGTAGGAGTTTTAGGTCCATAAGAGAAAGGGAAATCAAAGCTTTTGATGCTAGAGGTTTGTGTTGCATCATATGATTACCACTATGATTTTTCCCAATTTTGGACACAGGTCTTCTGTCGGTAACATACATGTGGTGATAACACTTGCTTTGCATGAACATAGAATGTTAATTTTTAAGTAGATGGCTTTGAAACACATGATTAGTGAAAGAAGGATGGGAAACAAAGCTTTACCCTATGGAAGATTACTAACCAAAAATTTCAAGCATTTTCAAGTTCAACTTCCTGGAAGGGGAAATGGTCTAAAGAGTGGAGAAATATACACAAATGAGTCCCTAACAAGGATGCAATTATCACTTGATGAGGATGGTGTTTAGAGGACAAGGAGAGAAACTCCACAAAGGAATGAAAGGATGGAGGTAAGAGAAGATATTGATGAGGAAGAGGAGATTAAAGAAGAAGAGGAATATGAAGAAGAGGCTTAGCAAGAGAAAGAAAAAGAAAGAAAAGGCATGATGTATCAAGTGAGGGGGAGCAACCTCATCCAAAGAGGAGATTATTTGAAGAAAGGACCACTCTTCAATCTCATCAAAATGTTGGAGCAGTGCCTAGTGAGAAAGGAGTTACTAGAGGAGACACCATAGTCACCAAGGTGTTTCAAGAAGCCTTGAACAATTACATCAAAGAATTGGAGAAAATGTATAAATTTATTGAAAATTTTTCCCGGTGGTTCTTAGTAAATTGGATGGATTGGACACAAGAGTGAAGAATATAGAGAAACTATTGTTGAAGAGTGCTGAAGGTGGTGAAGGACCCTCTAGAGCTCAAGCAAGGAATGAAAAGGATGATGATCAAGATGAAGAAGGAAAGGATAAGGATGATGACAATTATAATGATGATCATGAAGGTGACTTGGTGATTGTGGCAAGAGAGAGTGACAAGAATGAAGAAAGATTTGAACAAGGAGATCAAGAGGAGTCACAAGAAGATGGAAGTCAAGAGGGAAGCTTGATTGAAAAGGCCAAGATCACCTCTCCATCCACCATGACATTTAGCCAAGGGAGAGTCAAACATATGGCTAAAAAAAGGGATCAAGGAGATCATCTCGGTTGGCCACAACTCCAAGACCAAATTACACCAGCAAGAAACAAGCTAGTGAAGGGCCTCCACACATTGAGCTCAAAGGGAATATGGCCATCACAACCAATAAATATGGAGTGAAACTATGAAGAAAGTTAAAGACTAAGCACTCCTTAACTCTATCCAACATTACTTATCTACTTAGTATAGTTTATGTACTTTACGACTATTATGTGCCATGCCTAGTCTACGTATCTAGCATAGTCTATGTATTCTCATGCTTCATCTTTCAATGTGTCTTTCTAGCATATGTGAGACTTTAAAGCTCAATTATGATATACTAGTATTGAGAGCTTGTGTTTCTTGTGTTTATGTCTTTGCTTCACTTTTATCATCCCACATTTGATTGATGACAAAAGGGGGAGAATAAGTGATTGCAAAATGTACTTTGACATTGATGAATATTATGCTATTAATGAATTATGATGAATCTACTATGCTAATTGTGTTCTAAAGTCTATTATGTTGATGTTATGAGAATTATGGTTTTGATTTGGTTTATAGTGCTTTAAGTTAATCTTTAGTCTATCTGTTTTTTATTGTCTATCAAGATGATTATGCATGATTGCTATAGTTGATCACCTTGCCTTGATGATTGAGTGATTTGTTTTTAAGAAATTATGTTGGAAATTTACTTCTTGAAGCTTTTACCAAAAGTTTGGACTTGAAGTTCGGACGCAGACTAAAAGTTCGGACGTTCGAACTTTCTTGTAAAAAATAATGATTTATCATTTTTTGCTTAAACTATCTTGATCTTCCCTAAAGTGGTTGAAAACCATGGGAAGGCTTATGCTTATAAAACCAAATCATTTATCCTGAATATTTGTGCAATTCTGACTTGATTTTTCAAAACTTGGATTAATAAAACTTCAAGTCTAAAATTTATTGAAAAATAAGCACAATCTAAAGGGAAGTTTTGAAAATTGTTTCTAACCTCTAAAACCTCTCTTAGAAGGTATTCTAAATGCTTTGAAGCTATATCTTTTATCTTGATGGAAGGAAGAAGGATTATGGAGGTTGGTTGGGCTATAGGCTCATTCAAGAGCCATACTATGTCATCGCACCAAATTGTTCATCACTCATCTATGCATTCATGCTTCATTGTACTATATTGTTAAAATCTATCACATTTTGCATCAAAGTTTGTCATCATAAATAAGGGCGATATTGTATGCCCTATAAGAAAATCTTATCGTTTTGACCATGACAAACACTGACACGAGCTAATTTAAGTAATTGTTTTGTGATAGGATTATTGGATTGAGGAAGCTAAGAAGTCTGATTGCCTTGAAGATAAGGTACTAAGGACAACTAAAATGTGCTCAAAGAATCAAAGCATGTAGAGCATGTCCTAAGGATTTAAGGCTTTGAAGACTTTAGTATAGGTTTACACTCGATTAACAGGTATATTCTTGTAAACCCTACACTTATTGTCTTTGGAATCTAAAGAATTTACATGAGATCACAAAACTTTGTTTTCAATCTTAAAAGGTTTTCACTACACATGTTTTACCAAGTTAGTGAAATGACTTGCGATTTAAAGGATCCTAAAAAAGATCTAGCTTATAGTCCAAAATGATTTCAATCTTCAAGTACTTGATTTCCAAACATTTTAACAAAGTTCGAATAGTTTGGACTCCGGTTCCTACATCCAAACTGAAAAACCTTAACTGCTGAATTTCCAGAGAAATTCAGATGGCTATTGAAACGCTCATTCCAAATTCAGTTGATTGAAATTATCCTAGCACTCTATAAACAGAGAAGTTCAAACTATCATTCAGACGTAGGAGTTGATGTTCTGTTGACCGAACTTTACTGTTACTAACAATTATTTGAAAGTTGAAACTGATTTTGAAACGCTATAAACTTCATATTTTTAGTAGTTTTTTTAGCCTTTAAGAATCTTTATTCTTCCCAACCACTCTATATAAAATAATTTCTCTTTTGTCTTGTGCTAAAAAGTTGATTTACAAGATTCAATAGACAAAAAGGTGAAGTAGTGCTAGATTTGTCATCATCTACCAAGTTGTTGTTAATATCCTTCTATCACACTTCATATATTTGATTTCGTCAAGGTTTTCTTAAAGATATAAAACCCTTTTGAGAGGGTGAACGTTGATTGTTGTAAGTGAAAAGAGGTTGTGGAGTAAAACTCCTATTGGGTGAGCCTCTAATGTGTCTTGTATAACTAATGTTATAGTTGAAATTGTTTGAAATCCTTGAGTAAGAGCTCAAGATAATGGATGTAGATCTTGTGTGATCGAATCACTATAAATTGCTTGTGTGAATTTCTTTCTCTCTTTTTATTTAGGAATTCATTGTGTTAACTTGAATATCTTATTGTGAATTTGATTTCAAATCTCTTCCAATCTATATTCTCAAAAAAGAAAAAGTTTTTGAAAATTAGCTAAAGACCAAATTCACCCTCCCTCTTAGGTCTTCCATAGACAAAACATATTAGCATTATATATAATTGTTATTTTACATAGTTGTATACTTGTATGATATTTGATTATACTTGTATAATAATTAAAAATAAGTATATATAGATCTACATATATTTTAAACATAAGTAGTACAAAATAAATACATTATACAATAGTTTACTATATTATAGATAATTTTATATATGCACAATCAACATACATATACTAATTATATATTGGTCACAGTAATTCATCTAAATTCATCAAAGGTATATGATATCACATCATAAACCTTAATTATAATCTACAAATTTTAACAATAAATATTGGGTTTGAAACTGACTATCATATTAAAAACAAATTTGAAACTGCATTGGGGTTAGCAACTGATTTAGATCCGCTCTAGGGTATAAGGTTTAGAAACTGAATTTTGAAACCAATTTCTTATTCCATAAAAAAAAACATATGTAATTTAGAAACCAATTACAAAATTCATCAAAAAATAAAAAATATTTGGTTTAGAAATTGATTTCTTAATCAATAAAAAATATTTAATTTAGAAACTGATTCTATTTGAAATCGATTAGAAACTGAATTTTGAAATGGATTTTAATCAGGTTTTAATTAGAAACCGATTTGAAAATGATTATAAAATTTATTAAAATATAAAATATTTGAAACCGATCTGAAATGGATTTGAAACTATTTTCCTAGAAATTTTAAATCGATTTCTAATTAAAAATCAATTTTTATGATTTCAAATTTTGGTTTCAAATATGTTATTTTTTGATAGTGTAATTTGTTTATTATACTAATTGCATAGCTATATTATGATGGCAAATTTAAATATTATAATATGATATTTCTTACTTATATTCTTTTTGTTTGCCCTATGAGAAAATCTTGTAATCTTGATTAATGACAAGCATTGATGATGTATAACTTGTTTATTAATTATGTGATAGGATTTTTGGTTAAAGAAGCTAAGTAGTCTCATCGCCTAAATGCTATAATACTAAGGACAACTCAAAATAGCTCAAAAGGATATAGAATGAAGAGTTTATCCTATAAGTTGCAGGCTTTGAAGACACTTGAGTGCATGTTTACTTTTTCTTAATGGGAATATTTTGTAAATCCTACACTCCTTGCATTTGGAATCTATGTAATATATGTAGTTGCACAAAACTTTTTCTAACTTTGTTATGAGCTTGAAAAGATTTTGATCATTCTTGAAATACCAAGTGTTTGGTAAGACTTAGTGGTCAAAAGTTTTTAAATGACTTATCTTTTAGTACAAAATAATTTCATACTTGTTGTGGTTAAATTTCAAATGATCTGAAAAAGTTTAAAAAATTTTGGACTCCAATTTAGACATTCGAATTGAAACTCTGCTATTCTAGAGAAATTCAGACAACCAATTAGAACACAGTGGTCCAAATTCGATCAATCGAATTGCCCTTGGCAAGTTAGTACACAGTAAGTTCAGATGACCAATCTGGATATACGAAGCCCGATTTGATCGACCGGATTGCATTGTTATTAACTGTTATTTGAATACTGCAATAAAATTTCAAACCTTATAAATGGCTCAAACTTAAGGTTTTTTACCCTTTATATACACTGAATACCTTCTGACCCCAATATCTTGTGAACACCAAAAAGCTATCATTTGCCTTATGCTACATGTGATTATTCAAGATGCCAAAAGCAAAAGTGAAGTGGTGCTAGCATTTGTATCTATTTACCAAATTTGTTGGCAATCTCCTTCATTATCTTCTCATCTTTCTGTTTATTCAAGGTTGTCTAGAAGACATAAAACTCTTTTGAAAATGAGTGAACTTTGATTATTGATTTGAAAAAGAGTTTGTGGAGTAAAACCCCTTGTGGGTGAACCTCTTGTGTACTTATATGGATTGAGATTATAGTTAATTTGGTTGAAATCCTTGAATGTGGACCCAAGGTAGTGGATGTAGACCTTGAAGAGATAGAACCGCTACAAATTAATTGTGTTATTTGTGCTTTTTACTTTAATTCTCTATTTATTGGTCCCACTCAATTTCAATTGAGAGTTTTTGGCATTTATTATTCTCATTAAAGTGCTATTCTTCTTTCAACAATTCTTTAACAAGGTTTCATTAATATTTGGAGGTTAATTCGTTTTAAAAAAGTTTTCAAATAAGAAAAGAATTTAAAAATTAGCCAAAGATCTAATTAATATATGTACACAAACATGTTCATACATATGATATTGCTCTATTGGAAATCTATTAATACTTTAATTTATATAATATTCATTTATTACTTTGTATTTTAAATATTTGAATGTTTACTAAAATATGTAAATAAATATATTAATAATTACCACCTATATATGATTGACACAGAGATTTCTTCATATAAGCAAATTAGAAATTTTTAAAAAATAAGAAATGTGTTGAAACATGTCTTGTATATATATAACCCTATTTAAATATTAACTAAAGATAAGTACTAAAGGGGTATGTGTGTATATATATACATAAATATACACCTCTATTTCAAAATATAAGGTATTTTGGTACTTCTTCATAAATTTAAGAAGAAGAAAATAAGGAATTTTTCTATTATATCGTTAACTAGTTTAATTTATTATCTATTAATACAAAAAATATATGAGAGAAATATTCTATAGATAATATATATTGTAGTATTATATGCACTAGTATAATAATTGAAATAAGTATAAATCAGTAGGGGTGTCAATCGGGCAAAGTGAGTCGGGCTTTGCTAAGCCCGAGCTTGGCCTGATTGTTTTTGGGTTGGGAAATATGAGCCCGAGCCCGCCTCTTTCGAGCTCAGGCTCGGGCCAGCCCTAGCCCAATTTTTTAAAATTTTAACATAATAATAATATTTTTAATAAGATATAATAATGTTATTATTATATTATATATATATACACACACACACATATAAATATATTTATATGTATATTTTGAGGGCCAGGCTGAAATCGGACTGAGCTTATCTTGGCCCAAGCTCAGCCTGAACGTTATTCGGGACCAAAAAAATAAGCCCGAGCCCGCAATTAAGCGATACAAAAATGTGTATATCTTAGACATAAGCAATACAAAACAAATATGTTATATAGCTGATTATTCTGCTATGAATGATTTTACAGACACACACACACATATATATCTATGTGACACACACTCACAAACACACATAATCAAATTATATACATATACTAATTATATATTGATCATAATAATTTGTCTAAATCCATCAATGGTGTGGGACACATATATATGTATGTGTGTATATATACACACACACACAATCAAATTATATACATATACTAATTATATATTGATCATAATAATTTGTCTAAATCCATCAATGGTGTGGGATGTCATATCATAAACTTTAATTATAATCTATAAATTTTTATATTAAATATTACTTTTACAACATATTAGAAATCGATTTGACATTGGGCCACCGGATTAAAATCGATTAGAAACCAGTTTAGGGTTATAGAAACATATAGAAAATAATTTACAACTGCTATAGGGTATTGAGTTTAGAAACTAAATTAAAACTAGTAAGTTTACAAACCGATTTGAAATTGGAAAATTTAAAAACCAAAGTGATGCCAATTTGAAAACCCTATCCCAAAAAATTTGAAAAAATTGTTGATTTTGAAACCTCCTTGAAACTAATTAGAAATCGAGATCTGATAATCAACTCACATTTGTACCTGGATAGAATTGAACCGTCTTGTAATTGATTAGAAATTGAAAGCTATTGAATGCAATTTTGAAACCTGTAAATTTAGAAACCGAATTGAAATCGGTAAATTTAGAAACGGATTTGAAAACTCCCTCCAAAAAAATTTTAAAAATTGATTTTCAAACCGATTTGAAATTGGAGCTTTAGAAGTCAATTAGAAATTGAGATCTAATAACTCAACCCATATTGAGTATCTAAATAGAATTGAACCCTTCTTCAACCCAATTAGACACTAAAATGTTTAAAAATTGATTAGAAACCACTCTTTGCACAATTTTGAAACCAAGTTTAAAATTATCGTATTTGAAACTGAATAGAAAGTGATTTTATTTATTTATTTACATTCTTCTTTTATAATTTTTTTTTAAATTGATTCGATGGTTTGAAAATTGTTCTAATATTGGTCAGCTAGTCATTGCACATTACTTAGCAACTAATGTGAACACGTTTTATACGTGATTTTAAAATAGTTTCAAATTATTTTCTAATTAGAAGCCAATTTTTTCGATTTCAAATGTCAATCTCAAATCTGTTGTTTTCCAATAGTGAGAGTGAGGGCGGAGAAAGAGAGACAGAAAGGGGTGTTAGCCCGAAGGGCAAATCAGGTAGTTTTGATTAATGACAAATATTGATGAGGACTAATTCATGTACTTATTGTGTGATAGGATTTTTGGCTTGAAGAAGCAAAGTGATCTCATTGCCTTCGAGCTAATGTGAAATGGACATCTCAAATCAAGTGATTAAAGAATGAAGAGTGTGTCCAAGAATTTGAAGGCTTTGAAGACACTATAGTGTAGGTTTAGTTTTTCTTGATTGGTATATCTTGTAAATCCTACACTCCTTGCATTTGTAATCTATGCATTGCATATTGAAGTACAAATTATTTGGATCTTGCCTAAACTTTGCTGATGAGCTTAAAAGGTTTTCATGATTCTTTGAAAAACAAAGTGTTTGATAATGACTTATAGTTTAAAAGCTTTTAAATGACTTATCTTTTAGTCCAAAATAATTTCAAAGTTGTGATTAAATTTCAAAAGATTTGACAAAGTTTTGAAAAGTTCAGATTCCAATTCGGACATCCGACTTGAAACTTGACTGCTGAGCTTTTAGAGAAATTCGGACGACCAATTTAGATGCAGAGATCCAAATTTGGACTACCGAATTGTTCGAATGCAAAATTCGGACAACTAAAATTTTCCTATAGCCTAGTTAACAGAAAGGTTCAGATGACGAATTCAGACATAGAGGTCTAATTTTAGTCGATCGAATGGCACGTTACTAGCTGTTATTAGCCATTTTTTAAAGTTGTATTTGAATTTTTGAGTTATAGAAATGGCTAGAAACTCATATTTTGAGCAAGATTGATGAACTTACATGATTGTATCTTGAGAACATCAAAGATCAGAGAAAAGCTTTTATTGTTCATGTGCTTCATATGATTATCAAAGGATTCCAAAGGCAAATGTGAAGTGGTGCTAGAATTTTTGAACATCTACCATCTTATTTGGTAATATCTATCCTTATCAAATCTTTTATTTTGTTTAATCTAGGTTGTCTTGAGACATAAAACCATTTTGGTGAGAGTGAGCCTTGATTTGATTGTTCAAGGTTGTCTTCTGACATAAAACTCTTTTTGGTGAGGGTGAGCCTCGTTTGTTGAATTGGAAACGAGGTTATTGGTGTAAAACATTTGAGCATGAGCCTCTTCTGTATTTTCTAAACTCGAACAGTTAGTGGATTGGTTAAAATATTTTATTGCAGACTCAAGGTAGTGAATGTAGATCTTAGAGAGATCGAACCACTATAAATCATTGTGTTTCTTTGTCTACACTTATTACTTGGTTTTTTTGTGCTATCTTCATTTGTTCCTTGTGGTTGTTAATATTGATTGTGGACTTACTGATTACTCTTCTTCTCTCAACCACTCTTTTCCAAACACGTAAAATCTTGGAGGTTGTGAATTTGAAAAGAGGAATTCTATTAAGAAGAAAGTTTTAAAAAATTAGTGAAAAACCTAATTCACCCCCCTCTTAAGTTTTTCAATTGGAATCAGAGGAAAGACTTCTTTTTGGTGGTTTAACAACCTAGAAGTTACAATGTTATGGCTAATATTTCAAACCTCTCTTATTTGGAATGATCTTCCGCAAATTGGCCTCCTTTGTTTGATGGAACAAACTACACTGTTTGAAAATCTATAATTAAGTTTTATATTTGTTTTATTAACTTTGATTTTTAGATTATCATTGAGAAAGATCCCTATGTCCAATGAAGTTGAGAGCCAATGAAATTACAAGGGAACCAAATACAAGTGAAGAATTTGATGAAAGCAATTCAGAAAGGATGACATTAAATTATCAAGCAATGAACATCCTTAGTTGTGCTTTGGACGTAAATGAATATAATAGAGTGATTGAATGTGACTTTGGTCATGAAATGCGGAAGTTGCTTCAAGTCACTCATGAAGAAGAAGGAGCAAATGTATGCTTCATGGTTATGGAAAGTGAGATACAACCCATTCCTTGTACTTCTATATCTTATAATGATGATGTTGATGATCATGTTGATCTTCTTGTTGATACGTATGGAGAATTAAAAAAGCTTTAAAAAAGAAAAAAAGTAATTAGATAAAAAATTGATGAGTTGTTGCATAACAATTCTAAGCCATCTTGTGAAAATGAAAAATTTCTTGATTATATTGATTGTTTGAGCATTGAAAAGGAAGCTTAAAATTTTTCATTACAAAACATGTACCTTGAAAACAAAATTTTTTGTGAGAAGATTTCATCCTTTGAAAAAATGCTTATTGATCATGAAATTTTGAAAAAGAAAGTTGATGACCTTACTTTATGTGTTGAAAAATTTACAAAAGGAAGGGACAAGCTTAATAAACTTGTTGGAGCTCAAAGATCCCCACTTGTCAAAAATGGTCTTAGTTACAACTATGTAAACAATGTACCTAAATATAAAAACTTCTTTGTTAAAGCTACTTCTACTTCCATACCTCATACTTGTTGTACTTATTGTGGAAGACATGAGCATAAGGCCACTAGATGTTGTGTCAAAGGAAAAGTAGAAAATGGTGTTAAATACATTTGGAAAGTAAAATAAATCATTACTAACTCCCATGGACCCAAGAAAATATGGGTACCAAAAGTTACTTCATCTCCTTTAGTATAGGTACACTTTCCTCCAAGATCAAGTGCAACTAAGTAAATTATTGATAATGGATGCTCAAGACATATGACAAGAAATGCTTCACTCATTAGTGATCTTTAAGCAACAAATAAAGGATTTGTCACATTTGATGATAAAAAGAAAGGAAAAATCTTTGGAATAGGTAATGTTGGCAAAAGTTCTTCCCCTCTCATTAAACAAGTATTGATTATTGATGATTTGAAATACAACTTGCTTAGCATTAGTAAATTGTGTGACAATGATTGCAAAGTTGAATTTAAATGTGTACATATAACATTCTTGATAGTGTGAGTGATAAAACTATTTTTTTGTTGCAAATAGAGTTGGAAATTATATGTGCTATATCTTGATGAGCTTGTTTCTAGTGATATTAAATGCCTTGCCATTTATTATAATGATGGATATTTGTGGCATAGAAATTGATGTCATGTTAGCATGGATTTGTTAATCTTTCTTCTCAAGAACTTGTTAGAGGTTTGCCAAAAATGGATTTTGAGAAAAATAATATTTCTGATGCTTGTCAATATAGAAAACAACAAAACCATCTTTCAAACCCAAGAAAATGGTTTCTACCTCAAAACCTCTCGAGCTTGTCCATATGAATTTATTTGGACCAATGAGGACCACTAGTCTTGGTGGTAAGAGATTTGCTTATGTAATGCTTGATGACTTTTCAAGATTCATAAGGGTACTCTTTCTTGCTCAAAAGGATGGAGCTCTTCATGAGTAAGACTTTTCAAAAAGGTTCAAACCTCCCTTGATTGCAAATTGATTTCCATTAAGAGTGAAAATGGAAGAAAGTTTTACAATCAAGACTTTACAAAACTTTGTGATGAAAATGGTATTTCACATAATTTTTCAGTTGCCAAAACTCCACAACACAATGGTGTTATTGAAAGGAAAAATCAAACATTGCAAGAAATGGCTAGGTCTATGCTTTGTGAAAGTTCTTTGCCAAAATATTTTTGAACCAAAGTCGTAAACACCACATGCTATAAGATGAATAGAGTTCATTTAAGACAATGTTTTAAGAAAAAGTCATTTTGAACTTCTCTTTGGTAGAACACCCACAATAGCACATTTTAAACTGTTTGGTTCTAAATGCTCAATCTTGAATACCAGTGACAACCTAGGAGAATTTGATAGAAATTCATATAAAGGCATCTTCCTTGATTATTCATCAAACAAAAAGGCCTATAGAGTTATAATAAAAGAACTTTATATGTTGAAGAAACCACTCGTGTGAGCTTTGATAAATCTAACATCTATCTTGAAAGAAGAGATGAAGATGATGTAGGTACCTCAATGAATAATGATCAAACTCATCTTCAAGCACCAACCTTGGAAGATCATGACAATGAAGAAAAAATGATTGAACAAGAACAAGAAAGCCAACCTAAGGGTGACCAAGAGCTCCCTAAATACTTGAGATATGCAAGAGGCCACACTAAGGAGCAAATCATTGGTGATGCTTCATAAGGAGTTAAAACAAGGCAGTACTTTATTGACAACTTTGTTCTTTTATCTCATATTGAGCCTAAAAACATTGATGATGCCTTGTGTGATGACTTTTGGATTGTTGCTATGCAAGAGGAACTAAACCAATTTGAAAGAAACAAAGTTTGGAACCTTGTCCTAAGACCTTGTGATCACCTCGTTATTGGCATTAAATGCATTTTTAGAAACAAACTAAATGAATCAAAAGAAGTTGTTAGAAATAGGGCTAGACTTGTTGCCCAAGGATTCAATCAAGAAAAGGGTATTGATTATGATGAAACCTTTGCTCTAGTAACTAGAATTGAATCTATAAGAATGCATTTGGAATTTGTTTGTTTTAAAGGTTTTAAACTATTTCAAATGGATGTCAAGAGTGCCTTTTCAAATGATTTTATAGATGAAGAAGTTTATGTGGAATAACCCCCCGATTTTACCAATGAAAAATTTCCTAATCACATTTACAAAAGCTTTTTACAGATTGAAACAAGTTGCTAGTGCTTTGTATAAAAGATTAAGTGGTTTTCTACTTTCAAAAGGAACTTTAATTGGAAAGGTTGACACAACTCTTTTTATAAAAACCTCTTGTAACAATGATCTTTTACTTGCGCAAATCTATGTAGATGATATCATATTTGGTGCTACTAATATACCTCTTTGTGATGAGTTTGCCAAGATGGTGTAAATTGAATTCAAAATAAGCATGATGGGAGAACTCAACTTCTTTCTTGACCTTCAAATCAAGTAAAATATGCCAAAGAGTTATTGAAGAGATTTGGAATGGATCAAGCAAAAGGTATTCGCACACCTATGGGTTTATCAACCAAGCTTGACAAAGATGAGAAAGGTAAAAACGTTGATGCAAAGGTATATAAAGATATGATTTGAAGCTTGCTTTATCTTACCACCAGTAGACGGGGATATTATGTTTGTCGTGTGTTTATGTGCTAGATTTCAATCTTGACCAAAAGAATCTCATTTGATTACCATTAAGTGAATCTTTCATTATCTCATTGATACGCATGATTATGGACTAGCAGCCATTGTCAATCTCTTGGTAGTTGTTTTGTCTCTTAGTATTGCAAGAAACATGCTTCTATGTCATTGTAAACCACTAAGACTGAATATATCACCACTAGTAGTTGTTGTGTTCTAGTGCTATGGATGAAGCACACTTTATTTGACTTTGATATAGATTTCAAATGTGTACCTATCTTGTGTTATAACACTATTGCTATAAATTTGACCATAAATCCCATTCAACATTCTAGACCAATCATACAGAGATTAAGCATCACTTTATTCGTGATCATGTTTGGATTATTTGTACACAAATGAACAAATTGCTGACATTTTCACTAAGCCATTGGTTGAAGAAAGATTTTGCTATCTTAGAAGGAGTCTAGGAAAATCAAAATTCAATTACTAATATGTGTATTAAATTGCTGGAAAAATAGATTAAATTCAGACATGATATTTGGATGCTTGCTTTGAAATTCGAAAGTCCAAACTACTTCTTTGAGAAGTCCAGACAAAAAAATTCAGATGCATGACCAAAAGTTTGGTTGTCTGAATTTGCTAAAGTAAGGAGGATCTAAAAAGTTTGAACACAAGTTCGACACGGACCAAAAAATTTGGACATCCGAACTATGCAGTTTTAGTAGTTTTAAAAGGAGTCCAACTGTTATTTCGTTCACTTCTATCGAAATTTCTCATTCAAACTACCTTGTCCTATCAAAACCCACAAAACCTACTTTCATCCAAACCTACATTTCTTCCATATTTCACCATTCTTACTTGAAAACTTCCACATTTTCGTGTTCTAAACCCTAGTTCTTCTTTGAAACCCGAAACTTCATTTCAAAGAAATCTATCATGGTGAGATCAAAGAGGGAAAATGTTGAAAAAGAAAAAGGGAAGGAAAGCAAGTGGATAGTGGGCTAATAATCAACAAACCACGAAGGGTTAGAATTCCTCAAGCCTCCTCCAGAGTGGACCATTTTGTTTCAACCAAGTCTGCCATAGAATTTGAAGAACAGAGTAAAAGAAATAGAAAGATCATTCCCGGACACAAGATTGATTTAGAAAAGCTCACCAAAATGGGAAATGTTCTTTCACTTTTTGGAGCAATGAGTTCAAGTAGTTTTTTGGTAGTAGATGAAGATTACTACCCCAACCTTATGTATGAATTTTATGCTAATATTAAAGAAGAAAGGATTGAGGAAGTTGGATATAATCGTGTGCAATGGTTTTCATCAAAAGTGTCTCAAATTGACATTGAATTCAATGATACTTTAGTCAATATGATATGTGGAGTAAATGATGATAGGCCTAGATATTATTCCTTGGGGTAATATTGTTATATTCATGAATTATTTACCAATGAAAGGTTTGAAGAGGCATTCACAAATGGTTGAAGGTTAAGATCAATTAAAGAAAGGGAAATCAAATTGATGCTAGAGATCGAGTATTGCAGCATATGCTAACCACAATGATTATCCCAGTTTTGGTCATAAGTCATCAGTTGGAAACATTCACATTGTGAACATAGAAGAATTAATTTTGGGTATATGGCATTAAGGCACATGATAGGAACAAGAAGGAAAGAAAACAGGGTCTTGCCTCATGGAAGATTGCTCATAAAAAGTTTCAAGCACTTCCAAGTTCAACTCTCCGAAAGAAAATTAGCCATCAAGAGTGGAGAGATTTATACAAATGAATTTCTCAAAAAAAATCAACTCACTCTTGATGAGGATGGAATATGGAGAACCAAATAAAAGACAAGAAAAGAATGAAGATATAGACAAAGAAGAAGAGGAGGAAGAAGAAGACGGAGATGAAGAAGAGATTCAAGCAAGGGAGATGAAGACCAAAAAGAGGAATGATTCTCAAAGTGAGGGGGAGAAACTTCTCTCCAAAAAGAAGATTATTTGAAGACATGCCAACTCCTCAATGATGCCGCAATGTTAAAGAAGATCCTTTTGGAGAAAGGATCACTAGAGGAGATACCATTGTTTCCAAGGTGTTTCAAGAGGCTCTAAACAATCACACCAAGGACATTGAGAAAATGTATAAGTTCTTTGAGACTTTTGATCCAATGGTCCTTGGAAAGCTCAATGGATTGGAAACAAGAGTAAGAAACATAAAGAAGATAATGGAGAGAAATCCTCAAAGTGGTGAAGGAACCTCCAAATCTCAAGAAAGTCATGAAAAGAAAGATGATGAAGATGAGGAGGAAAAGAATGAGAAAGAAGATGAAGAAAAAGGCAATGATGATGCTAATAAAGAAAAAGGAGGAAGTAGTGATGAAGATGATGATAACCATGGGGATGACTTTGAATTAGTAGCTAGAGAGAGTGAGAAAAATGACGAAGAGGATGAAGGCTTGTACAAAGAAGAAGAATATGATGAAACGCAAGATCAAGAAAGCGGAGATCAAGAAGAAAGGCAAGAGGAAGTTGGTGAAGAAGGAAGCTTGATTGAAAAAGCCAAGATCACCTCACTTTCTACCATCTCCTTTACCTAAGGAAGAGTAAGACATATTGCAAAAAAGAGGGGAACAAGGAGATCCTCTCATTTGGCCACAACTCCAAAGCCAAATTATACCAGGAAAGAGCTAGCAAGTCAAGGTCCCTTCCATATCAAACCTTAAGGCAGCATGAACATCACCACAAATATGGAGTGAAGACCATGAAAAGGATCCAAGGCTAAGCACTTCTTAACTCTATCTCTTATTTCATTCCTTATATAGCTTATGCGCCTAGGGTATTTTATGTACTGCATGACTATTTTGTGCCATTCCTAGTCTATGTATCCAGTATAGCCATGTATCTTCACATTTCGTATTTTCACGTGCCTTTCTAGTTTACGTAATGTTTTGGTGAAGCTCAATGATGATACATTAGTGTTGAGATATTTCTTTATTTATGCAACTTCACTTTGTCTACCCCAATTTTGATTGATGGCAAAAGAGAGAGAAAGTGCAGTGTTGGTGCAAAATATGTTGTTTTGTGCAAGATATATGAAATATATGAAATATGGTTGATAAATTGATGTTGAGTTGAATTGTGGTTGATTGCAAAATTGTATTTTGGTTGATTTGCTGCATTAGTTTATTTGTGATCATATTTAGATTATGGGTGTTTGTGCACTTGTGAAAGTCATTTGAAAATGCTAAAATCATCTTTTCAAACATTTACCAAAAGTTGAAACGCATCCAAATCTTCTTACCAAAAAGTACTTTGATGTTGTCTAAGTTGCTCAAAAACTATATTAATCTTTCCTATCATGATTGAAGAACCTTAGGAAAGCTTATTTTCAAAAATTACAATCATTATCTAATTTATTTTGCTATTCGGACTTGAAATTTTAAAATTCGGACTTATAACACTTCAAGTCCAAACTTGTTGAAAAATGAGGACAACCTAAGGAGGATTTTCAAGAATATTTTCTAAACTTTAAAATCTCTCTTAGAAGTATTCTTGATGCTTAAATGCTATATCTTCTATCTTGATGGAAGCAATGAGGCATATGGACATTGGTTGGGCCATAGGATCATCATGAGCCATTCGAATGTCATTGTGCCAAATTGTTTATTATTCATCTAGGACATTAATGCTTCTTTGTGCTCAATTGTTTAAATCTATCATATTTTGCATCAAATTTTGTCATCATAAAAAAAGTGGGAGATTGTAAGCCCTAAGGGCAAATCTAGTAGTTTTGATTCAGGACAAACATTCATGAGAACTAATTCATATACTTATTATGTGGTAGGATTTTTGGATTGAAGAAGCAAAGTGATCTCATTGCCTTTGAGCTAATGTGAAATTGACTTCTCAAACGTACTCAAGTGGTTGAAGAATGAAGAGTATGTCCAAGAAGGTGAAGGCTTTAAAGACACTCTATTATAGGTTTGCTTTTGCTTGATAGTTATATCTTGTACACCCTACACTCCTTGCATTTGGAATATATGCATTGCATGTTAAAGCATAAACTATTTTGATCTTTCCTAAACTTTATTGATGAGCTTAAAAGTTTTCATAATTCTTTGAAAACTAAAATGACTTATCTTTTAGTCCAAAATGATTTCAAACTTCTTGTGGTTAAATTCAACAAATTTGACAAAGGTTTGAAAAGTTCCGACTCCAATTAGGATGTTTGACTTGAAACTTGGCTGCTGAATTTCTAGAGAAATTTGGACGACCAATTCGGATGTAAAGCTCTGAATTTGTATGACTGAATTGTCGAAATGCAAAGTTCGGACTACCAATTTAGAGACACAATCTCTGAATTTGTCGACTGAATGACACTATTACTAGCCTTTTTCTAAATGTTGTATTTGAATTTTTGAGTTCTATAAAAGGTTAGAAACTTAGATTTTGAGCAAGATTGATGAACTTAGATGCTATTATCCTGAGAACATCAAAGATCAAAGAAACTTTCATTTCTCATGTGCTTCATGTGATTATCCAAGGATTCCAAAAGCGAGTGGTGTTAGAGTTGTTGAATATCTACCATCTTATTTGGTAATCTTGATCCTTATCTCATCTTTTACTTTATTTAATCAATGTGGTCCTGAGATGTAAAACCCTTTTGGTGAGGATAAGCCTTGATTTGATTGTTCAAGGTTGTCATGCCTTTTTTGGTGAGGGTGAGCCTTGTTTGTTGGTTTGGAAAAGAGGTTACTGGTGTAAAACTCTTTGAGCAGGAGCCTATTGCATATTTGCTAAACTTGAGCATTTAGTGAATTGGTTGAATCCTTGAGTGTAGACTCAAAGTAGTGAATATAGATCTTAGAGAGATCGAACTATTATAAATTATTGTGTTTCTTTCTCTACACTTATTACCTGCTTTTACTTTTGCTATCTTCATTTGTTCTTTGTGATTGTTAATATTGGTTGTGGACTTATTAATTACTATGCTTCTCTCAACCACCCTTTTCCAAACACATAAAATCTTGGAGGTTGTGAATTTGAAAAAAAAATAGATTCTATTATGGAAAAAATTTTAAAAATTAGTCAAAAACCTAATTCACCCTACTTTCATTTTTCAAGGGGATATGAAAGAAAAGAAATCACAAAAAAAAAGAAAAAAATTAGTGACTATTTTGTTGATGTATATGTTTCTGGCAAGTTATCGTTGTAAAAGTCCAAAGTTCGTGTATCATGTATAGTGTATAGTGACAAAGGCATGAATTTATTGAGAATATGTTAAGTGCCTT
The DNA here is from genome assembly GCA_030512225.1 of Rauvolfia tetraphylla. NCBI lineage: Eukaryota > Viridiplantae > Streptophyta > Magnoliopsida > Gentianales > Apocynaceae > Rauvolfia > Rauvolfia tetraphylla. Next base: position 607,825 of record JAJQKT010000009.1, on the reverse strand, counting down.
TTGATGTAGAGGTTTGGTTATTGGGCTTCATAGTTAAAAAAGATAAGTAAAGAGTTAGAGTATGTAGTTATAATTTGAAGTTGACTTTTGTTTACAAGCTTTATTCTCATTGTTGTCTTCTTATATCTTTTGGATATAAGCCAATTACTCAACCTCACGTTACAAGCGCTAAAATTCTACTTGATGTAAGTGGAGCCAGAGCTTGCTTGTGGAATGTTTCAAAAAATGCTTTTCTCAATTTCTACAGTTACACTGCATTAATATTGTTATTATATTATTGGTTATTTTTCTGATCAATCCTTCTATTTGATATATATGGATGCTCATTTTATTTCTATGACATGTTAAGATTGATTTCAGGATGGATGATTCTGTGTCTAATGGTCTTGAGTCTATCTTTCTTTACTCACTCGAAAATGATCCAAGTCTTAGTTGATGAGCTTAATAGTTTTATATTATTTAAAACTATTTTATTTTTATATGATTTTCTGAATTAACTGCTTATTTATGGATTCAATTGTAAAATTTCTATTCTCAAGTATATTTAATTCAGTTGGATTGATATTTCAATATTGCAGGGCAAAGAAGAAACTTCAAGGAGAAGATGAAAGAGGAAATAAGTTCAGTTGACATAGGGAAAATAAAAAAAGGGAAGAAAGAAAAACGCAGACTTGGCAAGGCAAGAAGAGAAGAGAAAGCAAAGGAAAGAAAAGTCAAAGTTCCATGTGGGCTCTACAACCCACTAATATATCCAATAGATTTGGAAATTGAAAGCTATTAGGAATCTAGACGCTGATTGAGGACGCGAGATTCTTGCGCATATTTGCACCAATACACGATTTACAATTATACTTTTGTACAGTCCGGGACAGAAGCTCGGTGTCACCAAATTGAGACTTCGTCCTTCCTTATTCGTTTTTAGCTTTTTTTGGCTTTTTTCTTTTGTAATTTTTTATATCAGCTCAATTTATAGATTTGGATATTATGATTATGTCTAGCTAAATTTTTCTTGACTAAAATGTTCGATGAATGTCGAAAATCTTATAGATTTGATTTAATTTTAATTAGATGGTCAATTTGATCTCAATTCGATTTTTGTTTAATCATTATTATTATTCTTAATATTTACAATATTTTAATCCATTATTGCATGACTTTAAAATTTATACTAGCAATTGAAACTAGATTAAATTAGATCATTACAGCAAAAATACATCATAAATCCGACTAGAGATAGATTCAGTTTATTTACATGATTTATAGTTAGCAGAAAACCAAAGTTAAAAGTTTTCACAAAATTATTTATAGCTTTGATAATTGAAATTGAGCACATATATGATTGATTTATTAATTTAAGTTAAAAAATATTCACCAAGAAATTTTCACTAATATAATTTGCATTATTGATTTTTATTTTTCTATTTTTATCAATAACTATTTTTTAAATAAAATCTATTTTATTTTGGTCTAAATTGGATTATGAGAAAAACTTTTATAGTTAAGCTGCAATTCTTATTGAAATGACTTATACTCATTTTTCTATTACTTATTTGATATTTGTTTACTTGCAAATTTTACACGCCTATCATTTGTGAGGAATCAACTCTGCACTCACTTTATTTTTAGAGTGTTCATTATTTGGTGCTATTCGAAAAATCGAATCGAATCGAACCGAAATACACATTTCGGTTTGATTTTTTGATATTTCAATTTGGTTTGGTTCAGCTTTTGGAATTGCAGTGAAAATCAGTTTGATTTTCAATTTTTGCTCTCAAACCAAAAACTAAACTGAAAAATTAAAATTTATATATATATATATATATATATATATATATATATATATTTTGATGCGTACTTGTATTAAAATACATCAAGAATGCATTATCATAACGTGTTTATTTTTTTCAATTTCAGTTTCTAATCGAATCGAACATAATAGAATCGAAATATTTTGCTTCGGTTCGATTAATTTTTTGAATATTTAATTTTGTAAATTTTTTAAAAATTAAAATTTCAAATCAAAATCTGAATGAACAACCAACTTTATTTCTCTTCCTTCTCACCATTGTAGGATTTCATTAGTTGTATACCATCTGTCCCTATACAGGCTCAATTTTGTTTTTAGCTATATTAAGTTAACATGTACGTCCTTTCAGCCCTTATGACTCTTTTCTTTCCTTTTTAATCAAGAATGACCAAGCAAAGGGTCCTAGTTAAATTATTAGAATATTCAATTTTAAACAATAAGAAAATAGCATAATGAGATTTTTAGCTGCGGCCGTCTAATTATTTGTTAAATTATTTCATACCGCGCATCAATAGTGACTATAACGTAATACTTGCATATTTTTTTCCTTTATATTTTCGTTTTTTTAAAAAATAGTAATACTTGCTTAACTTGAGATGATATACATCTCATTTCTTCAAATTGTTTGAACTTGACATTTCAGTAGTTAAGATGAATCTATCCTGATAGCAACCCTACATTAGAATTGGTTATTTAAGTGTCGGGAGAGAAAAGTTGTGCTGAGTAGAACCCTCTACCACTTTCACCATACAAGAAGCTTCAAAAGAGGGTTGTATACATCAAATGATGATAAAGTAATTGTCCTCAAATAATTCATGCTTGAGGGACATACCAAATAAAGAAAGAAAAAAGTGACCAAACCAACCTGACTAAACGAGGAAAGTTGGACGGTCACCATTATATGAACAACTGGTCAGCAAATTAAAAACCACCCAATCCATAAACTTGGAATGGCCATGCATGCACCCACGTTGACCTCTGAGGATGGCGATATTTACCATACATGAAATAGCCATGTCCCACCCATGATTTTGATGGGTCATGCAGTCTTTTTTTTTTTTCTCTGCTGAGTATGGGTCATGCAATTTTTCATCATTGCAAAAAGACTTCGAAAGAAGCCTCTGGACTTAAGATTGTGAATTGTTTTCCGAAAAACTAGACTGGCTGTGACTTTCTAATTAAAAATTTTGTCTCATCATAAACTACTTCTAGAGGCTTGTTTACAAGGATATTATGGTTTGTGGCTCTAGCGTGGGCAGATATCTTTCTCAGTGAAAAAAGGGAACTTTTGAGCCGTGTAGAACTTTTAGTTTTCTTTTCTTGGGTAAAAAAGAGAGCATCTATTACGTAGAGAAAAGTAGAAAATATGCAAAGTCCTAAGGATTGTTTGCAACTTCTTTTCTCAAAGAAATACATCATTTTCTCTTCTTGGGTAAAAAAGACAGCATCTATTACGTAGAGAAAAGTAGAAAATATACAAAGTCCTAAGGATTCTTTGCAACTTCTTTTCTCAAAGAAATACATCATTTTCTCGCCTTCTCTCCCTCTCTCTCTCTCTCCCCGTATTCCTACGCGACCGTGTTGCAACTTTTTTACCATCTGCCTTCACTTTTTCCGGCTATGCTGGAACTTTGAGTACAACCCGAGTTCCGATCTTGGTCGGAATTTTTTTTTTTCTTCATAGATTTTGTTTTTCCAAACTTTCTTCTGGTCTGCAAGACATTTTAGTTCAGCTTTTGGAAGCTTTTGGCTATATCTATAATTATAGTTTTTCTTCGAAGATTGTTTCTCCTTCTTTCTTTAGATCTGTTTTTCATCTCAGGCAATTTCGAGAAAACTAATACGTCAGGTTCTTTTGAATTGCTACTTTGAACAAATCAAGTCGGTGCTGAGTTTTACCTTCTTATGGCTTTGGGAGATAGTTCAAAAAGTTGTAAAAAACAGCAGACAGAGGATCTACTATATATTTCCTATAGTTTAGGTTATTTTATGTTACCATTGGTATAGAGGATCCTATCTCTTACATATTTATGTAATTTATTTTCTTTTATTTAATACAATTACTTATTCGGTGAAAAAAAATGAGTACCCTGATTGTTTACTCAAGATGTGACCTTTAAAATTTTGATGACTGAAAATAAGTACATTTTAAGTAATCTAGTAAAGTTTGTTGAGTGATTTTAGAATGTACCTTGAATGAACGATCATAAACAATCCATTCAAATGCAATAATCAGGAAATATGCATTTAAGGGCATATCTTTAGATTCTTGTTAAAAATATATTCGAGAGAATAAGTTTGTATGTGCTTGAATCAATTTCAAAATTGTTAATCTTGAAAATGCGTTTCAAAAATATTTGTTCAAAATTGTATTTGAAAGTTTTCAAGGGAAAGACAAACTGTTTTTGCTCTGATCTTCATATCGAGCTAATTTTTTAAGCTACACCAATTTGTTAAGCTACTTTTACCTGATTGCAAAATCTAAAGGCAAGTTTAGCTTGACAGTGACAAATGATTATATTGCTGACATAGTACCAGTGTGACTTTTTAGTCCGCCAAAATGATTTTTTAAAGTTGTTATTTTACCATTTTAAGCATTCCAGAATTAGCAAAAAAAGTAATTTGAACAATTTTTGGGACAAAAAGAATAAGTTGACTTTCTATGAAAGAATATACTAGGGTAGGTCATCTAGACAATCACATGATCACCTATACATTGCAAAAAAGTTATTTTTTTTAACAAAATTGTTCCTTTGATCAATGATTGACCAAGGCACCATGTGACTATACTGCTTATGTATTGTATTTGATAATCCTCGAGGAAACGACATTTGATGATACTTGTCATTATACTAATCATAACGATAGGCGCGCTTGCCTTACATTTGTGTGAAAATGGTTAGAGATTGATATAGAATAGAGTGTAAGGGCATGGGAGAGCACATCATTAGTGTTGTCAAATGGGTCAGCCAGCTCCGGCCTTACCCGGCTAGCGCGGGCTGGCCTTGAAAACGGGTCTGAAACGGGCTGGCCCGTTTGGCCCGCGGGCTGACACTCCTCAGTCCGCGGCTTGTGATAGCCAACCCCCGGGCTAAGCAAAACGACGTCGTTTTGCAATAAAGCAGCAAAACGGCGTCGTTTTGAAAAAAAAAATATATTTTTATTTTTTTAAAAAAATCAAAACGACATCATTTTGTGTGAAATTTTTTTAAAAAAATAAAAAGAAAAATGGGCTGGCCCGCGTCCGGCCTGCGGGCTAAACGTAGCGGGCCAAAAAAGCCCGCGTTTAAATGGGCTTGGGCATACTAAGCCCAAGCCCGCCTAAACGGGTCAACCCGCCGGCTGGAGCCCGTTTTGATAGTGATACACATCATTGACCACAATGCAAGGCTCACCCAACAAAGGTTTTACACCACAATCTCTTTACGCTTACAATAATCAAGACTCACCCTTTCAAAAATGTTTTATATCCACAAGATAACCTTGAACAAAATAATTATATGAAGTAAGAGAAAAGAATGTTGTCAACAACTTGGTAGATGTAGACAAATTTAGCACACCTTTATCTTTTTGTCTAAGAAATCTTGAATTTTAACTTTTCAGCACAAGACAAAAGAGAGCTTTTTTATAAAGAATGATTTCAATGACTAAAGAATCTTAAAAGATCAAGAATTACTCAAAAATCTTATGTTTATGTCATTTATAGGGTTTAAAAATCAGTTGCGACGTTCAAATAAAAGATAGTAATTGCCAGTAATAGTAAAATTTGGCCAACCGAACATGGGCCTCTGCCTCGGAATGATGACTCTAATTTTTTATTTTCAAACTACCAGGATAAATTTAATCTATTGAATTTGGGCACAATCATTTGATTGGTCATCTGAATTTCTCAAGAAATTCAACAGGTATGGTATGCAGTTCGGACGTCAGAATTGCAAACTATTCAAAATTAGTCAAAATGATTAAAAATTAAACACAACAAATTTGAAATCATTTTGGACTATAAAATAGATCTTTTCAAAAATTTTTAGTCCGAAGGCCGTTGTCAAGAATTTGTTAAAACACTTGCAACATAAATCATTTAAGATTGAAAACCAAGTTTTAATCTCTCTTCAAAATGCTTTAGATTCCAAAGACAAATAAGTGTAAGGTTTACAAAGATATACCTATTAAGCAATTGTAAACCTACACTTAGGTCTTCAAAGCCTTCAATCCTTTGGACAAGTTCTTCATGTTATAACTCTTTGATCACAATTCGAGTTGTCCTTAGGTTTATTTTCAAGGCAATCTAATAATCCTATCACACAACAAGTATTGAAATTAACTCATAGCAATGTTTGTCATGATCAAAACTCTAAGATTTTCCCTTAGGGCTTACAATCTCCCTACTTTTTGATGATGACAAACTTTGATGCAAAATGTGATGGATTTAAACAATATTGTACAAAGAAACATTAATGTCATGGATGAATAATGAACAATTTAGCACAATGACATTACATGGCTCATGAATGAGCCTATGACCCAACCAACCTCCATAATCCTCCTTCATTCCATCAAAATATAAAATACAACATGAAAGCATTTAGAACACATTCTAAGAAGGGTTTTAGAGGTTAGAATCAATATACAAGGCTCCCCCTTAGATAATGCTCATATTCTGACTTGAGTTATGAAAATTAAAACATTTTGAAAGATCAAGTCCTAGAAGCACAAGTATTCAACACAATGAGTTTATTTTCTAAGAATAAACCTTCCCTTCTCAATCATTTTAGGGAAGACCAAGACAGTTTTAAGCAAAAATTATCAAAATTTCATTTTGGGCAGAAAGTTTGGACGACCAAATTTTTGGTCTAGGTCCGTACATCAAAAGCGAATTTTGGTAAAATAATAAAAAGGTAGATTTTGCAATATAAGTGCCTAAAACCAATCACACAATCATCAAAGCAAGGTAATCAATTATAACACATATAAATAGTCATTTTGATCATCCAATGCTTCACCTAAGATCATATATCCTCAAAAATGAAAAATCAACTCAAGGCATATACTTCAAGACCATTATCCTTAAAAAGTGCCAAAATTTCAATGAGCACAACAAGTCATTTTGTCATATACAACCATAATAAATCAAATGAACCATAATAAACCATAATGCCATTCATTTCATCACAATATCCAAGTACATTTTGGAACACTTCTTGGTTCCTCCCCTTTTTGTCATCAATCAAATATGGGATGATGAAAGTGAAGCAAATATGAAAGTAAAGTAATATAAGCACTAAATATTATGATATCAGCATTGAGTTTAAAAAGATCACATGGACTAGAAAGGCACATGGAAATTTAAAATATGAGAATACATGAACTATTCTAGATACATGAACTAAGAATGGTATAAAAATATATAAACTAGACTAAATATATAAGTAAAATGAGATAGGGTTAAATGGTGCTTAGTCTGGTATTCTCTTCATCATTTTCACTCCATATATGTTGGTTGTGATAGCCATGTCTCTTTTAAGCTTAATATGAAGTGGCTCTTCACTTGCTTGTTCATTGCCAGTGTAGTTTGGCTTTGGGAGGATCTCCTTGTACCCTTCTTCTTGACCGCATGCTTTACTTTTCCATGGCCAAATGATATGGTGGATTGTGAAGTCATCTCGGCTCTTTCTACCAAACTTCCTTTTTGGCTTCCACCTTCTTGTGACTCCTCTTGAACACCTTCATTTCTCTCACTTTCTCTAGTCGCAAATTCAAAGTTCCCTCCTTGATCATCATTATCACCATTTTCATCATTTTTTTCTTTCTTTCCTTATTCATTTCTTCATCTTGCTTGTCATCCCTAACTTGAGGTCTAGAGCGTCCTTCACCACTTTGATTGTTCTTCATCAATAGCTCTTCAATTATTCTTCACCCTAGTGTCCAAGCCACCCAAATTACTTAGTACCATGGGAGCAAAATCTAAAGGATCGTTAGGCCATGCTTTCACTGTTCTTATTCGTATTGGAAATTAGAATGAAAAGAGCTTTTATACTTCTGTTCCACATGAGATTTTTGTTCTTGATGAGATCATCTTAGGACACCTGTGTTATCTTTTAACAGATGTGTCGCCCCAGCCAAACTCCCCACCTGACAATGTCTTCTGCCCAAATCGAATATTGAAGTGACCTTAGGTCCAAAAAGAGGGGCAGAAACCTACCTCCGATTCACAAAATAAGTAAAATAACGTTAATTTCTCTTTCGTCTAAAAGCTCCCACTTATCCTACACCTCTCAAGTCATTTCACAAAGTTGGACAAGACTCAAGCCCAACAAGATATTTTTTCCCCGCCAATTATATTATTAGAATTTTAGATATATACAGCAAACAAATAGTTTGAAGAACAAAAATATCAAATTAAAACTCAAAAGAAAATATTTTCATTAAATATTTTTCATAGATAATTACTTGAGTTATACAATGTTATGGTAATGAATTTATGAAGTTATTATATATCACAAAAGGAATAAAAAGCTTACCCAATAATTCTCATTATAGTCGTTAAAAATTGTCCTTTCTTTTGGCCGTTCTGAACTTTATGTGATGGAGCTAGCAATTCAGGAGCTTGAAATTATTCCCTAACTCCTTTCGCTACACATTAATTTAACAAATAACATAGAATATAAGAAATAAAATTCTAATAAATCATATAAACAATATTTAACACTATAGAGGAAAAAAACTAACCAATCTCTTCTCACGCTCTTGAAAAGAAATTGAACCGCTAGTATGGAATCCACTATCTTGTCGATTGAGTCCCTCATTTCTATTCTTTTTCCCTATGTCAAGACATTTTCTTGAACTCACTAGATTGCCAATACTCGCATAACAGTAAGTATGAAACCTTAGGCATAGGATGTCTTTCATCTACCTTGCACACCAAATACTCCAAGCTTTGCGAAAGCGTCGTCATGCTCTGCATTGCACCTATACAACTTCTATGAAATTAGGGAAAATTTTCTTATGAATGTGTGATGAATATTGTCGAACATTATCACCTAAATTATGATAACATAAGATTAAATTACTCAAAATTCTCTAAACCAAAGCTTATGCAAATCTGGGGGGACCTTGCCAAAGCTGTTGTACGGGCCAAAAAGATCCTCTGAAAGGTATCAATAATGCTCCCAGCACAGACGAATCGGTCACTAAAACTAAAAAAATGGTACTAATAATGAGGTAGTGTACACTATTAAATAGTTTGCAATACTCTGCTATCATAATTCACTTACTACAAGTCAACACACGCTAGTCAAAAATTAAACATGTAATAAACATATAATCGTATTCAGCTTATGTATGACCTTCTAGGTAAATCAATGTGCCGGAGTCACCAAGAGCAGTTGAGTTGAAATAAGATGGAGGAACATTACTCGAGGCGATGCAGGCCACATGATCAGTTGGAGTGCTATAACTCTACAGTCTTGGGACTATATTCACAGCAATAGACGGTGGTAACCTAAACTCTGGCAATGACGGCTCGCCTGGAGCATCGTGAATGCTTATGAGAGTTGCAAGAGATATCTGACAAGGCGGCATAATTGCAAAGAAAAAAATCAGCTAATACTCAATTAAAAAAGTCTAATAATGCAGTTGCTCAATTTTTAATTGAACAAGCATGAACAAGTTTATTATCAAATAGATTTAGAGCCCGAGTCATGTATATCTGCTTCGTCAATTGTTTTTGCATCTGATTCCCAACTCTCTTCTTCTTCTTCTTCTTCATTGTATACATCCTCGTCTGATTCACAGAGATGATCATTCAAAGCCTTTTAAGATCATAAGACTCATTTGATGCTCTCTTATACATTCAATGATAATCAAGACATACATGTGTAGAGTTTACATAGAGATTTACCTACTAAGTATATACACTCTACACTTCAAGTCTTCAATGCCTTTAGATCATCTAAGAACAACCTTCTTCAAACTTCAATCATTTTGCTTTACTGGAGTTGTTCTTGCACTTTGGCTTCAAAGCAATGAGACTTCATACTTCTTAGTTCACAAAACCTATCACACAATATACAAGCATATTAGTCCTCATCAATATTTGTCATTAATCAAAACTACATGATTTGCCCTTAGGGCTAACAATCTCCCCCTTTTTGATGATGACAAACTTTGATGCAAAATGTGATAGATTAAAAAGATGTAGTACATAGAAGTATTAATGTCAATGATAGAAAATAACCAATTTAGCACATTGACATACAAAAGGCTCATTATGAGCCTATGACCCAACCGACCTCTATTTACCTCCTTCCTTCCAACAACTAGGATAGAAGATATAGCATTTAAGCATTTAGAAAAGATTCTAAGAGAGGTTTTAGAGGTTGTAAATGTTTAACAATGCTCCCCCTTAGATTGGCTCATTTTTCAACAAATTTAGACTTGAGATACTATGCATCCGAATTCTGACATGTCAAGTCCAAACTTAAAGATAATTAAAATGAAAGCTTCAATTTTTGAAAATGTGCTTTCATATGATTTTTCAAACATAGTAAAAGAGTTTAAAACATGTTTGAATCAATTTAAACAACAAAAGAGCACATTTTGGCAACAAAATATGGATGCATCTGAATTTCAGAACATGCATAAAAAAAATTAAGCACAGTAGCAAAATTAAGTTTGCAAAAAATATCAAGTTCATCACAGAATCATCATTGCAGTCATAATTCATCATTTTTCTCCCCCTTTTGTAATCAGTAAAAAAAAATGGGATCAATGAAAATGAGATTAACAATTTAACATATAAAGGAAGCTCTCATCACTGAGATTTCATCATTGAGCTTCACTATTACATAAAATGCAGCAAAATACTTAACAAGTTCAGAATACATAACACATAACAACAGTAAATACATAACAGATAAAAAATTCAGTACAGATAAGCAACTTAAAAGCAGTAAATAGAATAGAAGGAAAGAAAGCTTAGTCTTGTGATGCTGATGTTGATGGAGAGGCTCGGCTCACTCCTTTCTTGATGGCCAAGTGCTTCACTCTTCCGTTACTGAAAGAGATTGTTGATGGAGAGACTATTTCTGCTTGATCTACTTGGCTGCCTCTACTTGTGGCTCTTCATGTGCATGTTCTTTCTCTTCTTCTTCTGCCACAGTCTCTTCATTTCCACCTTGATCATCATCTTCATCATTACTGTCATTATCATCTCCTTTCTTTCCTTTCTTATCTCCTTCTTCCCCATTTCTATCTTGAGGCTTAGAGGGTCCTTCACCACTTTGAGCATTTCTCATAAGAATTTCTTCAATGTGCTTTACCCTACTCTCCAGTCCATTTAACTTTCCAAGAACCATTGGAGCAAATGATTCAAAGAACTTATACATCTTCTCCATTTCCTTGACATGATTGTTCAAGGCTTCTTGGAATGCTTTGGACACTATGGTGTCACCTTTAGTTAGTCCTTTACCACTTGAACCAATTCCAGTTTCTTCTTCAAACAATCTCCTTATTGTTGGAGGTTGATCCCCCTCACTTGAGGTGTCATGCTTCCTCTTTGTCTTTATTTCTCTAGCAAGGGTTTCTTCTTCATCCACTTCTTCTTCCTCTTCTTCACTTTCTATCTTTTCTTCTCTTCCTATTCTTTTTGGAGGAGTTTCTCTTTTTGTCCTCCATACATTATCCTCATCAAGAACAAATTGCATTCTCTTTTCTTATTGTTTAATCTTAAAATGCTTAAAGATTCTTGTTAACAACCTTCCAAATGGGAATGCCTTGGTTACTGTTTTTCTGGCAGTAATCATGTGTTTCAAGGCTATATAACCAAAGTTCAATCTCCTCTGCTCATACAAGCTAACATGATTACCATATGCATATTTCCAATTGATGACTTATGTCCAAAGTTAGGAACAATTATAGTAGTCACCATATGATGCAACATTCTACCTCTAGCATCCAAGTTCTTGATTTCCATCTCTTTTATAGATCTAAACTCTCTTCTATTGGTAAAAGCCTCTTCAAATCTAACATATGTAAAGAGTTCATGATCATAGCAATGCATGGAAGGTGAATAATATCTGGCTCCATTGTCACATACTCCACAAATTCTGTTTATCAATGCTTCACTAAATTCAATGTCAACTTGGGATACTCTAGATGAATACCATTGTATCACATTATCCCCTACAATCTCAATTCTTTCCTCCTTTAGGTTTGCATAGAATTCATATATCAAGGTAGGATAAAATTCTTCATCAATGAACAACAAACTACTCCAACCAACATTATTGAAACAAGATAGAACAATATCCATGCTAGAGAGTTTATCAACATCCACCTTATATCCAGGGATAATCTTTCTGCTATTTTTATTCCATTCATCAAATTCATGAGTAGTCTTAATCGAGACAAACCTGTCAACTCCAGATAATGTTTGAGGGATTTGAATTCTTCTTGGTTGGTTGAAGATTGAGTTTCAATCTCCTTCCTTAGCCTTTCCTTTCCCTTTCTCAACATTTGGCTTCTTTGTTCTCACCATTGATATTTTCTGTTGAGAAGTACTGATTTTTTGTATGAATTTAGGGTTAGAAGTTCAAAAGTGAAGGTAAATTGGGATGAGAATGTGTGGTTTTGAAGGGATTTTGATTTGGATGTGAATGGGTATGAGAGCCTTTTAAAAGGATGTGAAATTCAGAAGTTGAAGTGTTGAGAAAACTGATTGATTTTCATTTAAATAGTCGCATCCGTAAAATTCGGACGACCGAATTCTCAGGTCTGCGTCCGAATTTTTGGTCGAAAGTTTCTGTTTCTTCAGTTCAGAAAATTCAGTCGACCGAATTTTCTATAGTGCATCCAAATTCTGGATCCGAAAATTTCCTGTTTTCATCAAAACTTCAACACACACATTAGTCATTGAATTTTGAAATTCCTAAGTCTTCTTAGGTGATTGAACCTAGCTATGTATTCAACTTCTGCAGTGGATAAAGACACACAAGCTTTCTTTCTACTAAACCAAGATACAAGACAACCTCCAAGAAATTGACAATGACCACTTGTATTTTTACGTTCAACTTTGCATCCAACATAGTCAGCATCAGAGTATCCAATAAGTTCAAAAGATGAAGTTTTTGAAAACCAAAGACCATAGTCATGTGTATCAATCAAATAGCGAAAAATACGCTTGACAGAAATTAGATGAGATTCTTTAGGACATGATTGAAATCTCGCACACAAGCATACAACAAACATAATATCTGGTCTACTAGCTGTGAGATGGAGTAAACTTCCAATCATACTTCTATATAATTTCTCATCAATATTTTTACCTTTCTCATCTTTGTCAAGTTTAGTTGATGAACTCATTGGAATACCTATTCCTTTTGCTTGATCCATTCCAAATCTTTTCAGTAGCTCCTTGGTATACTTTTCTTGATTGATGAAGACTCCATCCTTGATTTGTTTAATTTGCAACCCAAGGAAGAAATTCAGTTCTCCCATCATGCTCATCTCAAATTCATTTTGCATTGATTTGGCAAAATCTTCACAGAGAGATGTATTAGTAGCACCAAATATAATATCATCAAAATAAATTTGCACAAGTACAATATCATTTTTAGAAGATGTTTTTATAAAAAGAGTCGTGTACACTTTTCCTTTTGTAAAGCCTTTTGAAAGAAGAAAACCACTCAATCTTTCATACCAAGCTCTTGGGGCTTGTTTCAGTGCATATATAGCTTTGGTTAACTTGAACACATAATTTGGAAATTTTTCATTAATAAAACTAGGAGGTTGTTCTACATAAACCTCTTCTTCAATGAAACCATTTAGAAAAGCACTTTTGACATTCATTTGAAATAGTTTAAAACCTTTAAAACAAGAAAATGCCAAAAGTATTCTTATAGATTCTAATATGGCCAGTGGAGCAAAAGTCTCATCATAATCAATGCCTTCTTCTTGGTTGAAACCTTGAGCAACAAGTCTAGCTTTATTTCTAACAACTTCTCCTAGTTTATTTAACTTATTTCTAAAAACCCACTTTGTACCAATAACAGAATGATCATGAGGTCTAGGAACAAGAGTCAAAACTTTATTTCTCTCAAATTGATTTAACTCTTCTTCCATAGCAATAATCCAAAAATTATCACACAATGCATCATCAATATTTTTTGGTTCAATATGAGATAAAAGGGCAAAATTATCAATAAAGTACCGCATTGTTTTAACTTCTTGGGAGACATCACCAATGATTTGCTCCTTAGGATGACCTCTTGCATATGTGAGATCCTTTGGAAGTTCTTGATCATTGCTTGATTGACCATTTTGGAAGTTCTTGCTCCACTATTTCTTCTTCTTTGGAATGATCTTCCATTGTAGGTACTTGGTGTGAATTTGATTTTCAACCATTGACGAGCCTGCATCATCTTCATTTCTTCTTTGAAGATAAATGTTAGATTCATGAAAGGTTACATGAATAGTTTCTTCAACACACAATGTCCTTTTATTATAGACTCTATATGCCTTTTTATTTGATGAATAACCAAGAAATATTCCTTCATCTGATTTTCTATCAAACTTACCAAGATAGATACTAGTGTTTAAAATGATGCACTTACAACCAAAAACTTTAAAGTAGACAATTGATGGAGTTTTATCAAATAGAAGTTCAAAAGGTGTTTTTCTTATAAAAGGTCTTAATAAAACTCTATTCATGACATAACAAGCTGTATTTACAGCTTCAGCCCAAAAATATTTTGGTAATGAGTTTTCACAAAGCATTGATCTAGCCATTTCTTGTAAGGTTCTGTTTTTCCTCTCAACAACATTATTTTGTTGAGGTGTTTTGGCCGCTGAAAATTTGTGAGTAATACCATACTTATCACAAAATTTTGTAAAATCTTAGTTACAGAATTCTCTTCCATTATCACTTCTAATAGAAATCAGTTTGCAATCATGAGAAGTTTGAACCTTTTTGAAAAGTTTTGAAAATTCATAAAATGTTTCATCTTTTTGTGCTAAGAAGATTACCCATGTAAATCTTGAAAAATCATCAACAATCACATAAGCATATCTTTTACCACCAAGACTAGTAGTCCTCATAGGTCCAAATAAAACTAGTTCAAGAGGTTTTGTGGTAGAAACCATTTTCTTTGGTTTAAAAGATGTTTTTGATTGTTTTCTATATTGACAAGCATCACAAAGACGAGTTTTATCAAAATGCAATTTTGGTAATCCTCTAACTATCTCTTGTGTAGAAAGTTTGTTCAATAAATCCATGCTCACATGTCCTAATCTTCTATGCCATAAAAATCCATCATTGTCATGAATGGCAAGACATTTAATGTCATTAGTAATAAGCTCATCAAGATACATCACATATACATTACCAACTCTTTTAGCAACAAAAATAGTTTGTTACTTGCACTGTCAAGAATAGTACAAGTATCACATTTAAACTCTACTTTGCATCCATTGTCACATAATTGACTAATACTAAGTAAATTATACTTTAAACCTTCAATAAGTAAAACTTGCTTGATAAGAGGGAAAGAACCTTTACCAATGTTACCTATTCCAAGTATTTTCCCTTTCTTCTTATCTCCAAATGTGACAAAACCTTCACTTGTAGTTTGAAGCTCACTAACAAGTGATGCATTTCCAATCATGTGCCTTGAGCAGCCACTGTCAAGAAACCATTTTGTGGCATTTGATCTTGAGGGAAATTGTACCTACACCAAATTAGAAAGAGTGATTTTTGGTACCCATATCTTCTTGGGTCCAAGGGGGTTAGTAATAGTTCCTTCGATTTTCCAAATGGTCTTAACACCATTTTCTATCTTTCTTTTTATAAAATATCTAGAAACCTTGTGTCCATGCTTGCCACAATATGTGCAACAAATATGTGACCTAGAATGAGAAGATTCTTTAACAAAAGATTTTTTCTGTTTTGGAGCAAAACAATCATGTGTAAAACCAAAACCATGTTTTACAAATGAAGATCTTTGATAACCAAGTAATTTATTTAAATTTTCTCTTCCATTTGTAAATCTCTCAATGCATAAAGTTAGATCATTAACTTTCCTTTTAAAAAACTCATGATCCTTTATCATTAATTCAAGAGAAATAATTCTTGTACAAAGCTTTTTGTTTTCAAAAGATATGTTTTGTATGGTTGTATTCAAAACTTCTTTTTCAATGGTAAGACAACTATTTTCAACACATAATTTTGAATTCTCATTGAATAAATCATTGATTTTGAATTTTATTTCTTTATTTCTTTTTGAAGTCTTTTTCAAATCTTCATATAGTTCTATAATCAAATCACTGGAATCAATATCATCATCACATACATTTGAAATGGAAGGTGAAGATTGTACATCATCATCAATGGCCATAAAGCATATGTTGGCCTTTCCTTCACTGTCATCCTCGCTTTCTTGTTGATCCCACGTTTCAGCTAATCCTTTTCTTTTCTTGATAGATTTCTTTCTATTTTTTCTGTCTCTTTCCCTTTCCAACACTTTAGGACAGTCAGCAACAAGATGCTCTGTGCTCTTGCATTCAAAGCATTGAGGTTTGTAGGATGAGGATTGTCCACTCTTCTTGACTGGTTTTCTAACTTTCTTGAGGAACTCCTTTTTGTAGAATCTTTTGAACTTCATCACTGCCATTGCAATCTCTTCTTCTCCACTGTTTCCTCCTTCTTCTTCAGCTGAAGACTTTTCTTGTTCACTCAAGTGATTTGAGGACTTGAGTACCACTCCTTTTCTTCCCTTTTCTTCATCCTCCTTGTCATTTAGCTGTTTCATCTTCATTTCATGGGTCAGTAGAGATCCAATGAGCTCTTCAAGTGGAAGAGTCTTCAAATCCTTGGACACCTCAATAGCAAGTGTCTTAAGCTGCTAAGATTTTGGTAGAGCATCTAAAATCTTCCTGTTTTGCTCTCCAATAGTATAACTTTTACCATAAGCTTTCGAGCCATTAAAAATATTAGTAAATCTTGTAAACATATCACTAACATTTTCACCTTGTTTCATGGTAAACAGTTCATAATCTCTAACAAACATAGCAAGTTTGGATTCTTTAACTTGATTAGTACCTTCATGTGTAATTTGGAGTAATCTCCACATGTCATGAGCAGAATCACATCAAATAACTCTATTGTATTCAGTAACATCTATAGCACAACTTAATATATTCATGGCCTGATAATTTAAAGTCATTTTCTTAGAATCATGCTCATCAAATTCATCAGTGGATTTGGGTTCTGAGGTTATTCCATCTGCACTCATTTTCATTGGGACATAAGGGCCTTTCTCAATTATGTTCCACAAATCAAAATTGATAGAACAAATATAAATTTTAACTCTAGATTTCCAGAAAGTGTAATTTGTTCCATCAAACAAAGGTGGTCTATTTGTGGAGGATCCTTCTAGGTAAGGTAGGTTTGACATATTAGCCATAGGATCTTTGTCTTCTAGGTTGTAAAACCACACAAAGAAGTTCTAGCTCTGATACCAATTGAAATACCTAAGAGGGGGTGAATTAGGTATTTGGCTAATTTTTGAAAAAACAAACCTTTTATGCGTTTAGACCAAGAACAGATTATATGAGCAAAATAGAGACAATTTATAGCAAAGCAATGGAAGAAAGCAATAGCAAAGAACTTTAACAATTTATAGTGGTTCGATCCTCAAGATCTACGTCCACTACCTTAAACTCACACTTAAGGATTTCAAACAATCTACTATTTGCTCAGGTTTACAAATTACAAGAGAGGCTTACCACACTATGGTTTTACACTCACAACCTCTTCTAGTAACTTTTACAATACAAGGCTCACCAAACACAATGGTTTTATATCACAAACAGCCTTGAATCACAACTTCAAGGATCACCCTTATCTAAAGGGTTTTATGTAATCAAGATAACCTTGCTAGAGCTAGTAGAACAACACAATTTGATAAATAAAGGAGAGTGTGTAGATGTTACCACTTGTTGGTAGATATTACACAAAGTTGCACCTTCACACTTTGATGTCTTTGGATTGATCAATTGAATGCACAAGACATAAGATAGCTTAAGAAATGTTTGCTAAAGGCTTTTTGAATGCTTAGAGTTTTCAAGAGTTTAAAACTTGCAAAAGATTACACGTTTATAGCTTTTATAGAATTTGAAAATCAGTTTTAACAGTTATAAAACGGCTAGTTAACAGCTATTTTTAGGAAATTCGGACGACCGAATTCTGCTTGCTGCGTCCGAATCTTCGTCCGAATTTCTCTGGAAAAACAGTGACCATGATGAAGGAAAAAATTCGGACGACCAAATTTTTCTTCATGCGTCTAAATCTTCTTCTGAATTTCTCTGGAAGAACAGTAGCAAACTTTTGCTACGAAATTCAGACGACCAATATATGAGTTTGAAAACCAAAAATCAAATTCCTTTGATCATATAAAGTTTACTTAAAAAATTTTTAGGACACAACACCACATTCATCAAAAAGTTCATTCAAAGCCTTTTAAGATCATAAGACTCATTTTATGCTCTCTTATGCATTCAATGATAACCAAGACATACAAGTGTAGAGTTTACATAGAGATTTACCTACTAAGTATATACACTCTACACTTCAAATCTTCAATGCCTTTAGATCATCTAAGAACAACCTTCTTCAAACTTCAATCACTTTGCTTTACTGAAGTTGTTCTTGCGCTTTGGCTTCAAAACAATGAGACTTCATACTTCTTAGTTCACAAAACCTATCACACAACATACAAGCATATTAGTCCTCATCAATATTTGTCATTAATCAAAACTAATTATTTGCCCTTAGGGCTAACATATATTCAATTGTATCATTAAATTGTGAACTTCAAACATCATCTATCTCCTCTTGATATGTGTTATCAACAACAAACACATCCATAGTTTGAGACTTAGATATGCAAACTGTCCACCATTGTGTTCTAGGACTTCTACTACCTCGATAGGGTGTGAAATACAAATGGGTCGAAGCTATGATTTCTATCCTTTTGTGATTGATTTCAACAATTTTGTACTCTAGGTATGTCTTAACACCACGATTCTCCACATTGTCAAACCAATCACATAGAAACAGAAAACTTTGTGGATTGAAAATCCTGAAAATTCAAGTTCCATGATCTCTCTCAAGACTCCATAATAATCACCTTTAACAAAGACATCACTATTGCTCATCTTTTTCTCTTCATCGTAATCCAATGTATGAAATCTATAAACATTCAAAAAGTATCCACAATATGACTTCACTCTACGAGATGGTCCCCAGGCAAGATTTCTCAGCAATGGGTAATTAGGATCATTTTTAGGAGATTGCATCTGTCACCAAACGTGTAAGTTACAAACCCATAATTATTGTTCCAAATCTACACTCTTATTCCCAAAACTTGTACAAACTTATTCATGAAACCAAGCAACGAATTCTTCTTTGATTCGGATTTGTATTCCAAATCTATATAGGCACGACTCCCCATCATGAGGGTGGCTCATTATTCTTGGCTCTAGTTGGCTTTTAGCATGCCATCGCATGTGTTGTGTAGTCTTACTAGACACATACAGTCTCTACAACCTTGGTATAACAAGAAAGTAGAATATCTTCTTAAATGATACTTCTTTCTGCACCTTATTTTTAACTCTCTTCCTTCTCAAGTATCTTGCATGTCTGTAAAACTTACATTCTCGATGCAGTACTTCCTCCTTCCAAATAACATGCATCCGTTCACAAAAATATCAATTTTCTGAACTGGCAAACCAAGCCCTAAAGCTAACTTCTTCATATTGTAGAAATCCTCAAGCATTTTGTTGCCGAGTTGCAAAACCTCTTTCAGTAATTGTGCAAGTTGGTCGAAACACTTGTCATACATGTTATTTTCTAACTTAATATTCAATAACATAGCAGTGGCAATTAATTGTGAGCATTTTTTACATCTCCCATAAAGGGGTCTCCACAGCCTCCAACATTTTGTAGAACCACTAGTGGAAGGGTTAGGAGGTTTCTTGATATCAACCCAGTCTTGAAAGAAACTAAGCTCTGCAATATCCCTTATCATTTCATTATATGAATTATGGTCTGAATGACTGTTCAAATTGGGAGGTTGCCACGATTGCATGGTATAAGTTGCTCGCCATGAGACGTCCAATTATAATAGTCTGGAACAAACCCCTTACTATAATGACTAGATTAGCAATGACTAGAAACAGATTTCTTAATCTATATAAAATCAAAAAAAAAATTAGATTAGCAATGTCTAGAAACCAAATTTTGAAAACGATTTCAATTGGTTCCTAATTTGAAACCAATTACAATATTCATCAAAAAAATAAAATATTTAATTTATACACGGATTTGTTATCTATTAAAAAATAAAAGATTTTAATTTGGAAATGATTAGAAACTGAATTTTGAAATCGATTTTAATTAGTTTCTAATTAGAAACCAATTTGAAATCGGCTGTAAAATTCATCAAAAAATAAAAAATTTTGATTTAGTAACCGATTTGAAACTGATTTCTTAATCTATTAAAAGAAAATAATTTAGAAACTGAGTAGAAACTAATTATATTTGAAACTTATTTGAAACCAGAATTCGAAACCAATTTTAGTTAGTTTCTAATTAGAAAATGATTTGAAATTGATTATAAAATTTATTAAAAAATAAAAAATATTTGAAACCTATTGAAACCGTTTTCCTGACGGTTTCAAATTGGTTTCTAATTAGAAATCGATTTTTGCGGTTTCAAATTTTGTTTTCAAATTTGTTGTTTTCTTGTAGTGTTTTTTGTGCTCATGCAAGGCAAGCATAATCACCACATACATATTTCCAACCGAAGATTTATGTCTAAAGTTAGGAATGATCATAGTAGTAATCATATAATGCATTACACATCCTCTAGCATCAAGAGTTTTGATTTCTCTTTCCCTAATGGATCTAAATCTTCTACTATTGGTTAATGCCTCTTCAAATAATACATTGGTGAATAATTCATGTATATAGCAATGTTGTCCCAATGAGTAATATCTAACATCAATGTCATCTACACTACAAATGCGATTAACTAGAGCATTATTAAACTCAAAATCTACTTGAGACACTCTAGATGAATACCATTGAATAATGCTATCCCCAAACATGCTCAATCATTTCTTCCTTAAGATTAGCATAAAATTCATAGACAAGAGTTGGATAATAATCTTCATTCACACCAAATAAACTGCCCCAGCCTATTTCACCAAAGAAAGATAGCACATTACACATGTTGGTGAGTTTATCCATATCTGCTCTATGGCTGGGTATGATTTTCCTACACTTCTTGCTCGAATCCTCGAATTCAACCTCAACCGTTGTTGAGATGAGCTAGTGTACTCCAAGGTTGGATTGAGGAATACGAACCTGCCTTGGTTCGTTGATGATGAGCCCTTCATCTCCCATTTTTGGCTTTTCCTTTGCCTTTAGTCACATTTGTCTTCTTCGAGCCATGGTGAAATTCTTTAGAGAAAGATTGATTTCAAAGACAATTGAGGATGGAGAATACCAAAATTAAGTAATTTTCAAAGAAAAATGGTGAAATATTGGAGGGATGTGAGTTTAGATGTAAGTGGGTATGGTGGGTTTAGAGGGAAGAGAGAATTTGAATGTATTAAAATGAGGAATTTAATTGGTTGAGCGGTTTTAAAACTATTGAAATTACAAAGTTTGGACGACTAAATTTTTAGGTCTGTATCCGAACCATGATGAATCTTTCTATCTAGAATTTTCTAATGGATGTTTGGAAGTCCGTAATTCACTCCATGCATTCAAACCATCCGTCTGAATTTTCTCTGTTTTTGCCAAACTTCAACACACACATTAGTAATTGAATTTGAAATTCCCAAGCTTCTTCTAAGGTAACAAAACCTTTCCTCGGCCAAAGGTTTGGTAAATATATTAGCAATTTGTTCATTTGTATTCACATAGTTCAAGCATATATTACCTTTAGCTACATGATCTCTAATGAAATGATGTTTAATCTCTATATGCCTAATTGCACTAGTATTATCACATAAAATAGGCACACATTTGAAATCTATGATATAATTAAGTAAAGTGTGCTTCATGCATAGCACTTTAGCACAACAACTAGGTCATATATTCAGCCTCAGTGGTAGACAATGACACACATGTTTGTTTCTTATTATACCAAGATACAAGACAACTACCAATAAATTGACAATGACCACTGGTACTTTTATGCTCGACTTTGTATTCGGCATAGTCGGCGTCCGAATAGGCAATAAGGTCAAAAGAAGAAGACTTTATAAACCAAAGACCATAATCATGTTATCAATTACATAACGAAGGATACGTTTGATGGTAATTAAATGAGACTCTTTTGGACAAGATTAAAATCTAGCACATAAGCATAGGACAAAAATAATGACTGGTCAACTTGCAGTAAGATAAAGTAAACTACCAATCATACCTCTATATACCTTTTCATCAAAATTTTTACCTTTCTCATCTTTGTCAAGTTTGGTTGATGAACTCATGGGAGTGCTTATACCTTTTGCTAGGTCCATTCCAAATCTCTTCAAAAGCTCCTTGGTATACTTGGATTGATTAATGAAAGTCTCATCCTTGGTTTTCTTGATTTGTAGCCCAAGAAAGAAGTTGAGTTCTCTCAGCATGTTCATTTCAAACTCACTTTGTATTAATTTGGCAAACTCCTCACAAAGAGAAATATTAGTAGCACCAAATATGATGTCATCTACATAAACTTGAACAAGTAAGAGAATGTTGTTGCGAGAGGTATTTATGAAAAGTGTTGTGTCAACCTTTCCTCTTGAAAATCCTTTTGAATGAATAAAACCACTTAATATTTCATACCAAGCTCTAGAAGCTTGTTTTAAACCATAAAAAAGTATTGGATAGTTTGAAGACATGGTTAGGAAACTTTTCCTGAGGTAAAACTAGGATATTGTTTCACATAAAACTCTTCATCAATAAAATCATTTAGAAAAGTAATTTTGACATCCATTTGAAATAAATTAAATCCTTTAAAGCAAGAAAATACCAAAAGCATTCTTATAGATTCAAGTCTAGCTACCGTAGTAAAAGTTTCATCATAGTCAATGCCGTCTTCTTGATTGAATCATTGGGCAATAAGTCCAGCCTTGTTTTTAACAACTTATCCGGATTCATTTAGTTTATTTTTAAAAACCCATTTTGTACGAATAATAAGGTGATCAAGGAGTCTTGGGACAAGAATCCAAACTTTTTTTCTCTCAAATTGATTTAATTCTCCTTGCATAGCAACAATCCAAAAATCATCACGCAACGCATCATTAATGTTTTTATGCTCATTGTGAGATAAAAGTGCAAAGTTGTCAATGAAGTACTGTCTTGTTCTAACACCGTGAGAAACATCACCAATGATTTGCTCCTTAGGGTAGCCTCTTGAATTTCTTAGATCCTTTGATAGCTCTTCGTTACCACTAGTTGGTTATCTTGTTCTTGTTCAATCATCTCTTCTTTATAAAGATTTAGTGATGACTACTTAATATACAAATTAATAGGTCTATTTTATTCTTTTCTCGATGTATGCATCATGAATCCTACACAAATTTATTCTTTTATCATAATTTTGTGTCGGATTATTGACATCCTTTTATCTCTAAATGTGTATCATTTTATGTCCATCACAAAGCTATCACTAATTTGAAATGGTTTACTGACCGGCACTTCATGAAAAAATAATTTCTAAAACAAAAATCTATTGCAAATCCATCACAAATTTGCGTTGATTATCAATGGTATTTTGTATTCTAAATTTAAATATGTTATCATCCTTTGCAAATTCGTCGCTAAGTTGTTCATGATACAACTAGTTGCCCATTTTTTCTACAATGCAAATCCATTGCTAATTGCAATGGACACTTTGTTTTGTCACAATTAGAGACCTTGTTTCCGTCACTAACAACTATTTGTGACAAATTAGCCACAGATATTTTCGTCGATACTACCTTGTTTTCTTGTAGTGTTCTAAAATATGAGCACACTATAACCCATTTATTCATACTCTCTACAATTGCATTTCAATATTGATTCTTTTTCTTTGTAAAGAACAATATAAATAAATTCTTCAAAAAATGAATTATTCACCAATCATCTTTCAAAATTGTTGTGTTTCTCAAATGCTTGCTCAAGAACTTCAACGTTAATCTCCATTGCACTTTGCCTTCATTCAATTGACACATATGGAAATGCTAAATTTTCTTGATTGTTCATGGAGTTTTTCAAACATGTTTTTTATGTATGCCTTCTGACACTACTTCTCCTAATTAATGCACTTAATTAATATGTTCTTGGATCCAAAATCAACATAAAACTCTTTCTCAACTTTATCACTGAAAGACTTAAGAAGGGCATGAATTAGGTCTTTGACTCATTTTCAAAAACTTTTTCCTTTGTTGCAAATTTAGTTTCGAAGAGATTTGAATTCAAGTTCTCAAGAAGATATTCAAGTCAACACAATGCATAATCAAATAAGAGAAGAAGAGTAAAGACCACACAAGTGATTTATAGTGGTTCGATCTCTTCAAGATCTACATCCACTACCTTGAGTCCTCGCTCAAGGATTTCAAACAAGTCAACTATAAAAATAATCAAGTAAGATACAATAGAGTCTTACCCAACAAGGGTTTTACTTTACAATTTCTTGTCACTACAACAATAAAGGTTCACCCTCTCAAAAGGGTTTTATATCCTTAAGAAAACATTGAATAAAGCAAGTAGATGAAATAAGGGAATAAGATATTATCAGCAACTTGGTAGATGAAGACAAATCCCGCACACCTTCACCTTTTTGCTAATGAAATCTTGAAAAGTGACTTTGGAGCACAAGACAAAAGAGAGCTCTTTGATTTTCAAATGATTTGGAAGTATAAAGATTCTTAAAGTGCTCAAAACTACCCAAAAATCTAAAGTTTATGGCTTTTATAAGGTTTTAAATTCAATTCTAAAGTTCAAATAATGGCTAATAACAGTAAAAAGTTTGGTGAATGGAACACAGACTACTGCATCCGAATGATAAATTCGGTCGATCAAATTTGGACATATGCGTCCGAATGGTCATCTAAATTTATCTAAAAATTTAGCAGCCAAGATTTCAGTTCGGACGTCCAAACTGGAGTTTGAACTATTCAAACTTTGTCAAAATATTTGAAAATCAACTACAATAAGTTTGAAATCATTTTATACTAAAAGATAGATCTTTTAAAAATTTTTGAACAAGCCATTATCAAATACTTGGTAAATCAGGAATAATGAAAACCTTTTGAGATTCAAAACCAAGTTTTGTGCTCTCTTATAAATCCTTTAGATTCCAAGGACAACAATTGTAGGGTTTACAAGTTTTGTGCTCTCTTATAAAAATAAAAAAGAATTCATTCAGAAATCAATTGCCATTGAAACCAAATTGAGACTGAAAATTAATCGGTTTCTAATTAGAAACCAATTCTAGAAACCTTTTTAAAATTTTGCTTTGAAACCGAAGTTTATCGATTTCTAATTAAAAATCAATTTGAAACCTATTTGTGATGGTTTCAAATAGATTTCTAATTAAAAATTAATTTTTTGATTTCAAATTAAATTTTTAATTTTCTATTTTCTTGTAGTGGATATTGAAAGTGTTTTGTACTCCTTGTGAATGAATTTTTATCATCTCATTATTTTTTCTTGAATTTAATTGTGACATAAATCTATTTAGAAATAGCTTTAGTCTAGAAGAAAAATTGGTGGAAAAGAGCCATTGGAGGGGAAAAAAGACTTTTGGGGTAACAAAGTCAATTTTCTCACCAAAATAGTATTTTAAATATACTGTTATGTTTACCTCTCTTGATCCATGTATTTGCGTATGAATTCGATCAATTTAGAAACTCCCTATTAACAAAACTTGCATGCCAACGTATTGAAAGTTGGAACTATAGTTGAAGTTAATCCAAGATTTTCTTGGGTTTGGTACTACACTCATCCGCCACATGTTATTAAAATGATGCAAACAATTGGCATCCAATCACTTGCCGTGTCACTGATCAACCATGTTAAAATTTAGAACATCAACATTCCAACATTCTATGCAGAAGAAGGAAAACCAGTCATAGAAAGAGAAACTCTCGACTAGAGAGAAGAAGCAAAATGAAAATTTGATTACTTAACTCAGTGAACTGTATTATAGAAAAGTATTTATACATTACAGAGAATGAGCAATTTAGATGCATCCTCACGCTTAAATAACTAGCTATAATTTCTAACTAATACTCTAGTAAACTACCTGCCACATCAGCCTACCACATCAATTTCTTCTTTCAAGGTGGCAAACAATTGGCGTCCAATCACTTGCCATGTCACTAATCAATTGCCACGTCATTTGCATAATTTTAATAGTCCCCCTCAAGTTGGACTAGAAAAAATATTATGAACACCAAGATGATGCATCAGAAAAGAGAAACGAGGTGCTAGCAAGGCTTTAGTATAAGTGTTTGCAACTTACAAATTGGAAGAAACAAGCTAAGGCTTCACCAGTCCAACTTGATATTTTTCTCTAACAAAATGACAATCAAGTTCAATGTGCTTTGTCCTTTCATGAAAAACTGGATTTTCTAACATATGAAGTGCTGCTTGATTATCATAATAAAGAGGAACTACTGTTGGAATAGGTAAATGAAGATCCTATAAAGCATATGACAACCAGTGCAATTCACAAACAGCATGAGCTAAAGCTCTATATTTTGCTTCAGCTAAACTTCTAGAAACAGTTGTTTGTTTCTTAGATTTCCAAGAAATCAAAGCACCTCTCATAAAGAAGCAATAATCTGTTACTGACCTCCTAGTTTCAAAACACCCTGCCTAATCTGAATCTGCAAAGGCTGTAAGCTTTAAGTCTGATTTAGCAGGGAAAAACAAACCTTGACCAGGAGCCTTCTTAAGATATTTGAGAATATCATGAGCTACTTTAATGTGATGTTTTGTAGGTTTATCAAGAAACTGACTAAGCTGCTGGACAGCAAAACTAATGTCTGGCCTTGTAATAGTCAACTATAAGAACTTTCAAATCAGACTTCTGTAATTAGTTGAATGAGGCAGTGTAGGTGAATTAGAATGTTTAAATTTAGAATTGGTCTCGATAGGAGTATCAGATGGTTTACACCCCAAGAATCGAAAGGTAGTAAGCAAATCAAGTGTATACTTTCTTTGTGACAAGTTTAAACCTATCTTGTTTCTGGCCACTTCCAATCCTAAAAAATACTTTAGTTCCCCCGAATCTTTGATATTGAATTCATCATGCAAAAATACTTTCACCTCTTCAATAGCTACCAAACTATTACTAGCAAGAACCACATCATCCCCATAAATGTGCACAACAATGAAAGTAGTATCAGTAGCGTTAACAAAAAAAGAATAATCACTCTTAGACTGTTGAAAAACAAGACCAATTAATGTTGCAGTCAGCTTATCATTCCACTGCCTATTAGCTTGCTTAAGTCCATAAAGAGACTTATTCAGTTTATAGACCAAAGACTGAGTCTGAAAACCTGGTGGAGGAACCATGTAAACCTCTTCTTGCAAATCACCACGTAGGAAAGCATGGTTCACATCACATTGATGTAGATACCATCTTTTAGCTACTGCAACAGCAAGAACTGTTCTAATAGTAGTCATCTTGGCTACTGGTGAAAAAGTAACAATGTAATCTACTCCCAATCCTTGAGTATAACCTTTTGCTACTAATCTGGCTTTGTACCGTTCTACAGTACCATCTGAATTATATTTCACTCTGTATACCTATTTAGAGCCTATAGGTTGTTTTCAAGGTGGCAGAGGCACAAGAGTCCATGTTTTAGTACCTTCAGAGCCTCTATTTCTTTCTTCATAGCTTCTTGCCAAGTAGGAATCTGGGCTATCTCTTCATAACATCTTGGTTCAACATTTTGTGAAACATTCAAAGCAAAAGTTTTGCAAACAAGAGATAAAAGATCATATGAGATTACTTTGGTTAAAGCATGAGGAGTAGTATGTATGTTGTTAAAATGTAATTAGTGAGGTAAGCAGGTGTGGTTTTGGTCTAGAATATTTTCTGAGGGGTGCAACAGCTACTGAAGGAGAATCATTAACTGGAAGTGAAACATAAACTGGTACATCTGAGATAGAATTGGTTGGAGCTGAATCATTATTAGGGGTGAAATTCACTGATGGAACATCCTGTGAAGGAAAAACTGGTTGAACATTTGTAAATGATGTACTGGGATGAATATCAGGACTGGAAGGAGTAGAGACAAGATGAAAAGGAAACATTTCTTCATAACATACAACATTTCTACATATAAAGATAGTTCTAGATATCCAATCCAACAAAATACATCCTTTGCTAGTTTGAGAAATTCCTAGCATTATAGCTATTGTAGCTCTGGGATCAAATTTTGATCTTCCATGTTCTAAGGTGGATGCAAAAGCAAGACAACAACAAACTCTCAGATTAGTGAAAGAAGGATCTCTCTCATGAAGAACAGAATAGGGAGTTTGATTATGCAAAACAGGAGTAAGAAGTCTATTTATCAAATAAACTGCATGCTGAATACAGTATCCCCAAGAAGAAATAGGGACATTAGATTGCAGTTTCAAAGCTCTTCCTACATTAAGGATATGTTGCTATTTTTGTTCTATTATGCCATTTTGTTGAGAAGTTTCAACACAAGAAGTTTCATGTATGACACCTTTGGATTGATAAAAAGAAAGTATCTAAAACTCATAACTATTGTCAGTTCTGATTTTCTGAATAGTCTTGAGAATTGAGTTTCAACAAAACAACATAAGTCTTGAACAAGTTTCCTAACTTATGTTTTATCTTTCATCAAGAATATCCAAGTATATCTACTGAAATCATCTACTATATTCAATAAAAACTTCTGATTATGAATAGTCAAGTGCTTATAAGGTTTGCATATATCCATATGAATGAGTTCAAAACATCTAGAAGTAGTGGATTGTTTCAGAGGAAAAGCAAGTTTTTTCTGCATTGCTAAGGGACAGACAGTACATTTGCAATTAACAGGAACACAAATATCTGTCCAAATGCCTTTAAGTAATTGCAATCTTTGATTAGAGGGATGTCCTAATCTTAGATGCCAATTGACATTAGCAATAGAATTGGAAACATGTTTAGTACAAAAGGAATATCAGCAGAAGATTTTGTAGAAAACAAAAGATTGAATGCAGAAACAATATTGGCTAAAGGAACATCAAGATGATAAAGGTCATGATAGCAGTTAGCTGATCCAATCCTCCTCAAGGTTACAATGTCTTGTACCAAACATCTAGCATAATGGAAAATTAAATTGCAATGATTATGCTGAATGAGCTTATTAGCCGAAACAAGATTATAACTGAAAAAAGGTATATAAAGAACTTCATGCAATTGAAGTTGATCAAAAAGAAAAATGTGGCCTTTATGTGTAACAAGCACAAAACTATTATTTGGAAGCTGAACGAAAAGATTACTAATAGGAGTGAAAGAGGTGAAAAAGTTCAAAGAACATACAATGTGATCAGTTACTTTTGAATCCAATATCCAATGCTTTGTTGTTTCAGAAAAATGTGTACCTATGTAGTTTAAGGGATTATCAAATTTTGCTGCTAAAGTAGTTGCTTGATGCATTGGAGGTCAACACAATCCTCATCATAATATTCTCTCATCTGCCTAATTGCTCCACATTTACAATTAAGATCACATGCACATTTAGGCAAAGCCCTTAACACCCTTAACTCATCCCACAATATTTTCAATTGTGTAATACTCATTCACATACTTACTTCCTTGTTTCACTGAATGAATTTTTTCAATTAAATCAGACAAATGATAAGAATCACCATTGGAATAATGAGCAAACAATTCATCCCATACTTCTTTAGTAGTGTCAAGCCACATTACACTCTGTACTATTGTGTAATCCATATAATTAATCATTCAAAACAAAATAGTTGTGTTTACTTGTGCTTCAATTGTTCCATCAACGAAACCAATTTTGTTCCTTGAGATTAATACCATCTTCATTGCATGGCCTCCGGAATGATAGTTTTTCTCAATAAGAATTGGTTGCACCAAAGGCTGAATTGAGCTATCGTTCGGATTCATATGCAGTGGATTTGTAGGAACTAGTTCAAACTGTTCCACAAAAATATTTTTTAATTTCTAGGAAACTAAGAAGAAGAATGCTAAAACACAAGCGGATGAACAAATCAAAAACTGAAGCTATTAGAGAACGCAATGAATCTGCTCTGATACCATGTTAAAATTCAGAACATCAATATTCTAACATTCTATGCAGAAGAAGGAAAACCAGTCATAGAAAGAGAAACTCTCGACTAGAGAGAAGAAGCAAAATGAAAATTTAATTACTCAACTCAATGAACTCTATTACAGAAGAGTATTTATACATTACAGAGAAAGAGCAGTTTAGATGCATCCTCACGCTTAAATAACTAGCTATAATTTCTAACTAATACTCTAGTAAACTACCTGCCACATCAGCCTACCACATCAATTTCTTCTTTCAAGGTGGCAAACAATTGGCATCCAATCACTTGCCATGTCACTGATCAACTGCCACATCATTTGCATCATTTTAATACATGTTCAGCGGTATTGGTCTCAGTTTCTGTTGCTCCTAAAAGCATAATGTCATAATGAATTGTGGGATTTTGTTTCATTACTAAATTGAACTACGGTATTCATTACTTAGTCCGTCTATTTTGTTCAATACATTTTGTTGTATACTAATTAAATTATTTCAAATGAAACAATGTGATTAGTTTAAATTCCTTAATTTTTTCTTATTCTAATGATCGTATTACAGATGAAACAATTTGCTTAATATAATAGATAATATATTACAACATTCGAAGTCAAAAGGTCTGAATAAGTTATTTGCATCCTGCCTCCTGCCCTCATGGCGCCAAATAAATTAATTATAGGAATTCTAGCCTGTCTATCAATACAAGAAAAGATAAATATAAATAGAATATATTATTCTCTAAGGTAAATGGACATGGTCAATCCGTGGCAATAATTCACGACACAAGAAACACAAATATCACATGGAATGTTGCATTGGACAACAATCGCTTGGGCCAAGTCGTTTTGTCTTCTGATTTAATATTTCAAAAAATGCTTTTGATACTTAAAAGCAATAAATTGGGGTTGGAGTTGGATTAGCTTCTTTTCTCAAATTTTTAAATAAAATTTGGTTCCGTAACATAATAAATTTGTATTTGATTATGTAAAAGAATCCAATCCAATACATTCTATTAATTATTATAAGAGAAAATATAAAATTTAAAATAAACTTACAATAAATTAAAAAGACCTTTCCGAATTCTACGTTAAATATTTAAAAGATACTAGAGATTTTAATTATGGGCAAATATTAGCTATATAACTACAATTGTCAAGTAACATAATCTATTTACTTTAGTCATCAATTGATGCTTTTTTGTTTTTGTTTTGTTTTGTTTTTTTTTTTTTTGCTGGGTGTCATCAATTGATGCTTTATTTCCACATTAGATGGTCTTTTCCTCGTGGGAATGTACGAGATATGATAGTTAAAAGGTTGGCGCTAGAAGTTGCGATGAGTAAGGAAAACATTCAAAATTTTCTTTTATTTTACCGCTCATGGTATTTATTAAAAGTTGTATATGCCGACAATACAATAACTGACAAGATCTATTTTAGTTCGTCAATGTGAATTGCAGTCATAGAAAGAGGAATAAGTTCTTATAAACGCTAATAGTGATGGGGTTAAAGAATCCCCATGATCTTTCATTGAAGGACTATTTTTCCATATAATATTGCTGCAACAAATTTCTTGCAAAAGCATACAGAGTTTGACTTTTACTATGTAATACTTTTACCATAAAAAAGTATTAAAAATAAAAGACGACAAACTTTTTTTTGGGCCTAATTAAGATTCATCATTAATATAAATATTTGTGGTAATAGAAAAAAATATTACATTCTAAATGTTAATCATCTTGCATGTTCTTGTTCTTTTTTGAACGATGTGCAAAATTAAATTTCAACCGTTGAATTAGATGGACGATCTGATATAATAATAACTGGACGAATTTTTTGAATTTTTTTATAAAATACTTTTAAAGGGTCAATAATTAGATCAAATTTCTCATTTAATCCAACAACTATTTGATACTGCACATCCTATAAAAAGGATATGCAGCACCGGAGCTCGAGGCTCTAAATGCTAGGTGGTTAGTAGACAACGAAAGGAAACAAAAACTAACACATTAAAATCTTTATTTCAAAACAATCTTTCTCCAGACTCAAACACCACCAATATGGAAAGCTCAGCAAAATCTCGGTCCTTAGAGTAGTAATATAAATGATTTTAAACAAATCTACGACCTTAAAATCATTTAAGAAGAAAATAAAAAGTCAATAAATGGTCCAAATCTAATCCCAATACAAGAAAAAACTCGACCTGTGAAGATCAGCAGAAAAACATGTGGTAGTCTGGTAGAGCTTAGATCCAGTAAGAAAGCACCAAAATAGAAGATTATTGTGATTTGTAGGGACAGCAAAAAGGGTGGAATAATAAAAAAGGACATAAAGCTAACAGCCAGAGAATATCAGAGCTCTGGTCATGACCGGAGCTCTGAACTTGCCGGCAGACGGCCGGAAGAAGGGAAGAGAAAACAGAGGCGGGGTGAGTTATGAGAGAGAGAAAGGAGTGGTTCAAGTATCGTCTAAAATGGGACAAACTCTATTTTACTCCTTATTTAAGGTAAATAATTGGATTCGTCTAAGGCAGTAAAAGTACAAATATGAAATAGAATCACTCCTACAAGATCTGTTATCTTCTTTTCTCCAATGCAAAATTTCAATTGGGTATATGTGGATAGTCTCATCCAAAATCAATATGAATTTTTACTTCAGATTCTCATCTCTATTTTAACTTTTACAAAATTCAAAACAAACCTTAAATCTATACTTTCAAACTTAACAGGCATAAAATAAATTTTTCTTACATATATTAACATGGAAGATTCAACGTTCCACCGGCTTTTTTGTTTCTTTCTTTACAATCACCCGAAAAGATAAAATCGAAATAAAATTTTTTAAAAGGCCTATTCTTAATTGTTAAATTTTTTTAAGTTAATAAATCATTAGTGCTTATAAAAAATGATATTTTTATTTTTAATAGTTTTAATAGGTAAAAATTTGTTTTAAAATATACTTTCTAACTACTAAAAAATATTTTTAATTTATTTAAGATAAAATTATAAATAAATAAATAATTGAGAATATGCCCGTTAACTAACCGAAACCCCCCCTTCCCAATATATCAAAAAGATTAACTGAAATTACCCCCTCCCCCCGCCCCCCCTTCCTTATCTGCCTTCAGCCATCTTTTAGTTAAGGGAAAAAAAACAGGAACAACACCTTATAAGTACCACCAGCCATCTTGTTCAAACGTTCGGCCTAGTTTGTATAGTGAGAAATTCACCAACATAGACATAAAGAAAGATTCCACAACGTACAATCATAGATGAATAAGATATCATATCAGCACTTTACAATGATAAATGAATCCCGAAAAGTAACATAAGACAAAAATTACAACAGTAAAATTAACTGTAACAATAGATCAACTATAGCTATAAAAGACATATTAGGAACATTTGCTGCTTTTTACATAATTTTAATATAATAAAGACAAGCTAAGGGATAAAGAAAAAAAAGACTCGAGGAATTTTTTTTTTTTTATAAGTTGGAGGTGAGTCAAATTGTGCAAAGGAACAAAAGGATTTGGAAAAGATATAGTCTTATTTGGTCGGTTTGTGTCGTGTGCCCATTGATTTCACTTCTTGCCCTTTATTCATTGTTCACATACCCCATTTCTTTTCTTCCAATGAATTTAGAATCACAAGCCTTGAGGTGCCGAATAAAAACCCTTTTTCAATAGAATTTGATGCCATGGAATATCAAACTATTATTTTTGATCTTCTCCTCCACTTTTGCTCCTTACATACTCTGCAGCATATAAGAAAGAGCCATTGTTAGGGCCATATAGCCTATAATTTTATGGCAAACATAAAAAATGACAAAAAGCTGCAAATATCTTCTGTGAAACTTTTAAAGAACATATAATTGTTTAGTACTTGTTTTATGAATGTCTATATTTTTGTTCATTTTGCATTAGAAAAGTAGACAAAAAATCCGAACCGAACAGAGGGAGAATATGTTTTGTGTTGCTTGTATTATTTCAGACAGCAAGTGAAGGCTTACGAGAGGTTTGTAGGGCAGTTCTTCGTTCTGTATTAATGGAACGAACACAAGTTGCTGGTGAGCCCTGACTGATTAATAAGTTTCTGTCTTTGGTCATCCACATCCCATAAGAGCTGTCCGTTTGCCTGAAAATGAAATTTTTGTCCATCTTGTCAAAACATAAATTTTATGAAAAAAACACTTACATAAGAAAACAAACTTCGAAAAGAAGTCATTTTCTTTCCAAAAATGTCCTTTTTCTTTGTAAAAGATGTGTGATACGGTAATTGCCAAACACTATCTTAGATGATCATCTCCAACTTTCATAAATTGATCCATCAAACCTGAGACAGAGTTTGAACAATTTGGTTTTGTTGAAATAAATGGGAAGCCGAGCTATCCAATTGAAGGTAGCTGTTTGCAGTTGCCAAGGCACTGCTTGTGTCAGAAATGATTGGTGCCTGCATTGGGTTGCATTGCTGCACATTTTGCACTGGTGGTGCCAAGTTACCAAGCCTCTGCAAGTAGTCATCAAGTAATAAAGCAAATTGGAAACGGTGAATAATGAGAATAAGATACAGTAAAATACATTAAAAAAAGATGACTCAAGCAGTAAAATGTCATGGAAA
Source organism: Rauvolfia tetraphylla (assembly GCA_030512225.1). Taxonomy (NCBI): domain Eukaryota; kingdom Viridiplantae; phylum Streptophyta; class Magnoliopsida; order Gentianales; family Apocynaceae; genus Rauvolfia; species Rauvolfia tetraphylla. The sequence goes on along the minus strand of JAJQKT010000009.1, from coordinate 573,044 downwards.
TTTCTGTCGCGCCCTGTACCCCAGGTCCGAGAGCATGACACTTGAGTTTGGCAGCACCTATTATTAACTACTTGACACTGTCTAGCCGCTGTGCCAATGAAATCCCAAATTGACAATACATATTTAGTCCCATACTCTTATACACTTATTCTATGTAGGATAGGGTATCACAATTTCAGTTTTGAATTTGATCCCACAAAACGGTCGAAAAGAAAGGTGTGTTAGTACCTGATCAGTTGTAGCCATGAGAAAATCCAATTCCATCCCAAAATCATAGAACATGGGACTCAAAGAGGCAAGTTTCATGGAGAGAAACTGGAGGAAATACAGGGAAATTATTATCGCATGGCTAATTAGAGGTCTCTTAAGTTACAGTAAATGTAAAAATTTACCTCTACTTGGTTTTGTAAAGATTGGACATAGTTGATTATCTCATCCAACATGAGGGCCTTTCCAGTCACCTGGTTCTCAGTCAAAGCAAAACAAAGTTGTCAGTGCAGTTCTTCTGAAAAGAATTATTCAACACAAAACCAAAAAAAAAAAAAGATTAAATAAAGTGCTCCAACTCACCTTGTCACAACCCGGAACAAGTGCTTGTAATAGCTTCATTCTCTCACTAATTTTTTCTCTCCTCGCCTGGTTCCAATTCAACAAGAAATATGTAAATTGGGTTTATAAGTTCCACAGCTCCCCTATGATTTACCATTTTCAAAGAAACCCAAAGCCAAAACTGATATTTGAATTTTCAAGTATTTGATGGCTTTTTTGATTATGATAGCTGTAGGGCATGAGTAAGTACCCTTTCTGCTAAGCTGTGGCTGTCTGTTGCTTGGCCCCTCCTTGCTCTCACATGAATGTAGCCACTTGGAGGATCTTCAGTAGCCTTTTTACGGTCTTTCTTGATCCCTTTAGGCTTCTTTTCTTCATCCTCTTTAATGGGCATATTGTTCTTCTTCTGCTTTTTAGCTTCAACTTCGCCTAAATCCTACCAAAACGTCAAAGAATTTTAAGTTGAAATCAAAGCTGAAGTTATTATTATTTCTAAGTACTTAGTTAATACTGCACAAGAAAGTTTGGAATACTTACTTTTGAAGTAGCAGAACTCGAGGGACAAACTTCTTTGGACTTCCTCTTCTTGTTCATTGAAGCCACTTTCTGAGTGACTTGCTCGCCACTCTCAAGTTTATCAGTAATAGATGAAGAATCAGTGCAAGTTTTGTTTGCCAAGGAATGCTCATTATTGCTTTGGTAGAATTGGGGTAAAATGTTGACGGGATTGTTGGATTTATCCATAAGAACAGATGTTTTCATCTCAGAGGTCTGCAAATTGTAAATCGAGTCAAGATGCAAAGATTGTTGTAGGTACTGGTATGAAAAGGCTGCCATCGAATGCTTTGGAATTGGAAATGGAGGCTTCAAGAAAGTGATATAACAGAGATTTGAGACCTGAAGAAAATGAAGAAAAACAGTGTGAGAGAATCCCACATAGGGGTCAGGTATATATAACATGAGGATAGAGAGAGAGGGAGAAAGAGAGAGGACAGCCAAAATTTCTGAAATCCTTTCTAGCTCCTCTTCATGCAGTTTCACTACATTTGACTGGTCTTGTCACGCCCAATTACTGCCTTTCTACTCCGTCCAAATCCTCTGCTCCAAAGTCACTTTCTAGATCAATGACCGGAGACGTAAATAGTTAAAACACGTATAATGCGAACAAATTAATGGTCCCAATCAGAATCCGGGACCCACCCTACCACTGTTCTTATGCATGCATGAACAGTTGAATAAATAGAGAAGGTGGGGCTAATAAACATCTTAGGTTGCATCTCCAGACAACTCTCTGCGATATCTACTGATTTAATTGATTATATAAAGTCTATCGCTTTGAGTAACTATGAATAATTACGACGATTTTGTCAGTAACTTTTATCAGTAATACCATCTTTATTTTCAACGGACTCAGTCTTTTAGCCTCTCAGTGAATCAGATATAAAATACATATACTGCATAGCATTCAGACCTATTAAATGAATGACAAGTCAGTAGAAATAATTTGTTGAATAATTTGTCCTACAGAATTCCACCACAGAGAAAGACTTCCACGTAGGGTAGCGTTCTATGGCAGGGAAAATTAACTGATCCCGAACAATGTTGAGAAGTTTCTAAGATCAGTCAAAATTGTTTTAATGATGTCTCATTCATTTCATTGTCATCAAACTGTAACATAGTTTTTCTCGATCAAAATAAAGGACTTTGAGGTACATTTTTCTCTGCTTGCAAACTGTGGTTTACGAATTCTTAATTTTCTTTTTGGCAATTTAAAGGAAGCCATGACAATGTTGAAGTTGGGTGCCACACCATTTTTGTGTCAGCTAAATCAAACCTAATTGGAAAACAAAAAGTTGTAATATACTACTATTTTGTAACAGATAAATTAAGGTACTTTTGGACATAAATTACATCAGATCTAGCACACTGCAATGTTCTAGAATCAGATATTTAACACGACAGTACCCTCTACTAAAACCCAGAGATACCGAACCTATTTCACACACCACAACCATCACTCCTCATTATTAACAAATTCTTGTAAAATAATAAAAGAGTGAGGTACACTAGTCTACTAAGGAATATAAACTACCCTTGGGAATGAGTATCGACACATATATTACTGGTTTGAAATCATATATTTACATGCACACATAATTATTAGTTTCAAACTTGTTCAGAAGACTTTCGAAAGCAATAGAAAAGAATGGGTGTAAGAATCCTCCGAAATTATACACTTAGTTTCGAAATGCTTTAGGAAAATTCTTGTTCTAAGTAGGGATCACCTTTCAAAAGCGTTAAACTCTCATGTACTAGCCTCCAAAGTTTTCGCATCCTTTCCCTCATGCAAAAACTTTGGAAATCAAACAATTAAGGAAAGGAAAAAAATTCTCTTTTTTTTAAAAAGGAAAATGTGGATTTAAACCTATTACAAACATTTTTTAGGACATGAGCACGATTAATTTAAAGTCCTAAACATAATGCAAAACCATTTCACTCAAAAACTGCAGAAAACATCCAAAAGTGCAAAAAACTCACCAAGACTTCATATTTTGCAACCTTTCGACTAAAAAATAAGTTCTATAACCATCCAAAAGTATGCTAGAATGCATTTAAAACTCCTTAAACAAATACCCACCACCACAAATGGCACAAAAATGCTTCAAAAAATTTTTAAACCTCTATTCAAATCAAACAGTTCTAAAAGCCTTTTATTTTCCGAAACATATACCCACACAAATTATTAAATGATATTCATAATCAGTACAAATGCTCTTCATACAAACTATTCATTATTACATTATATTTATGACGAGAAGATCACATTGACTACATTTATATCAAGTCCTAACTATTATATTGTATCCATAAGGAGAGGGCCAAAGGAACGAATTCGTAGGTATAAATTTCCCATAACCAGGCTGACCGAAATGTTAAACCATGTCCCACCAAAGTTTTCCATTCCCACATGAGCACATCAAACATTCATTCAAGCATTCTGTCAAAAATTCAATATACCTATAATATTCAGTGCACATAACAAAAGAAAAAAAATCAACAAATTCGGAATGTGATTGAATAGGGTTTGATTTTAAGATTTTTGTTTTGAATTTTATAAATATAAAATTATTTATGAAAAGAAATATAAGTCATTCATAGTTTGATTTTGAGATTTAATGGTATCCGATCACAACTTCGATATTGGCTTTAGTATTCATATTAAAGTACAAAGACTGTATATTAACGTACAAAAGTCTATAGTACTTCAGCAATTCGAAAGGGTTTCAGTCAAAAAAAAAGCAAGAGACAACCTGAGGGACAAAAATTCCAACAATCCTTTATTCCCCAATTCAGCCTAAGGTTCGAATTAGAGAAAGCGCCACAAACTTACACCAATTCGCAGTCCCGTGCTCTAGGTCTTCGATTTTTAGCGCTCTAGAAGCGTTTGCTCTCTTGTCCAGTCTTTCTACCCAACAGAACGAAACGTTTTCTACTTTGCACATCAGTCCCTTTATTTAATAAATTATTTCAAAAAATTCTCAATGTATTAAAGTCTTCCAATGAACCCTAAACTTTCAAACTGGCCTCACTTCCAACTAAAGAATCTAGGAACAATTAACAAATGCCTAATACATAAGAAAGGCAAAATAGTCAAATCAAGAGGAAAGACAAGTCAGGATGATTGAGGAAGAATCCGGCATCGGTAGCATTTTTAATGATGAACACAAAAAGAAAAAAAAAAGAAGGTTTCAAAAACAAGATTGGAAGCCAATTTGATTTCACCCCGCCGAAGAAGTATTGAAAACTCACGCGGCTGGTTTCATATCGGCAATCTATGCTTTCTCCATGGGTTATGTGTTTATTTATATATATATAATTGAACATTATTAGTAGGTTCAAAGGAATAGATTTGTAGTCCTCTATATTTTTTGTTCGTATGAGTGGATTTTCCTGCTCATATTTTAGCCCAACTTGAATAATCTCTCTGTACTTCTCAATCATGAAATATTGATGGTCCTTTACACGTACTCTTTGCCCCTAGAATAAATGTTTCAATTTAATGAAAGGAGTATTTTCCTCAAAAAAAAAAAAAGAATAGCTTTATAGTATTAGTAGTATTTTAGTTCTTTATTAGTGCTACAATTACCTGAAGCTTTTGGTTTTCGTACATATTGGAGTATTTTTTACTTTGGATTTCAAGACTATTGAATTCACTGATATTTTCTAATAATTTCTCCATTGTTATGAAATTAATATTGTAGATGTCTATTATCTGATATCAAAGAGGTAATATAATATCAGAGTTTTAGAGATACTCTAACTATCCAAAAGATAGATGGAAGAGTTCTATCATATCTTCTATTAGTAATAGGATTTGTCTTCTGATTACTCTCTATCTCTTCTTATTGATATGTACTCTTGAACCCTATAAATAGGGTTTTAGATTGATCTATTGTATACACTCATTCATTGATTGATTTATTCTCAGAGAATCAATAAAGGTCTTGTATTCTTTCTCTCTATTTTCTCTCTATAGTTTTTCCTATTTTCTATATTTTTATTTCTTTATTAAGTTATCTACATTAGTATTATGATTTCGTTGTGTCGATAACGACTACGCGTCAACAAATTCATAACACGTTATCAGGACAAGTCTCTATTTTCTCTTTATAGTTTTTCCTATTTTCTATATTTTTGTTTCTTTATTAAGTTCTCTACATTAGTATTATGATTTCGTTGTGTCGACAACGACTACGCGTCAACAAATTCATAACACGTTATCAGGACAAGTCTCTGCCACCGAAGTTGAGAGCATAATCAAGAGAAAAAAAAGAGGTATTTTTATACCTTTGAATTCTCATGACAAACCTTTCCAAACTCATTTTTTTCTCTTAATATTTATAGAACGAACTATATATCACACTATATGGTCAAATTTATTGAGATGTAATGGGTCTAGCAGACACCATTGTTGAAAATAATGCATCATCATCTCAAAATCGTATAAAAGCCATAATTTTTTCTGCCATAATTTCTATGAGGATCTAAAAACGGAATATCTTACCATGAAAGATTCACTTATTTTGTGAAAGGATCTAAAAGAAAGATTTGACCACCAGAAGATGGCCATTCTACCAAAAGCATGGTATGATTACATGCACTCACAGTTTACCTTAAATCTGTAAGTGAATGAATTAGAACCTATGGTTATGGCCCTGGAAGAGGTCGTAATCATGGTCAAAGTCGTGGACATGGACGCGGATATTGTAAGAATAATCCATATAATAATGGCGATCATAATATATGCATTTGAATATTATGGGTCCTGAAGACACTATTTAAAAAAAATACAAAGCATCAATGCCACTTGATTGCTAGAAAATTGTGAATGAAATATAAAATCACCATAAGATGATTGTTATATAAATGCTAGTGATGATTTGTTATAAGTGTGCCTAAAAGATTTTTTGTCTATCAGTATGCAAAATTTTATCACATTTAGAATTTCTCCTCAATTAAAGTTATAAGGAGAAATATTACCAATAATATGATGAATAAAAGATTTTTTCTTTCTCATATCTCTAATATGCTCATGTAGTAGCAATATCGAGAACAAAATTTTCAGAAGTATTTTGAATTTATGTCTTTTAAGAGTAAATGAGTCATGGAAAAAATATTTTGACACTCGACCAAATATTTTTATGCCATTTTTTGAAGTGAATGATATTAGAAATTATAATATATTTATGTATGAGATTTTGGTGGCAACTAATAGAAATACACTTTGTTCTTATACTATAAGAATGACTCATTAAATTCCCAATGAATAGATACTTACCAGAAGTGAGAAAATAATGAGAAGGAAAAAAGGAAAGTAAGAATTCTAACATGTTATTGATGTAATATGAAAATTTGTCGCGTACCTATAATACGTCAAACATGTTATGAATTTATATTAATTATTGATATTGCTTTACTTCCCTAAATTATGCTACTGATAGTAATGATGCTTATGTCAATAATATTGATATGGCACATGTGAATGTAACCAATTCTTTTGAATATCCAAAAAGAGTTTTTAGCATTTTGAATGCTAACCAAAATTTGGATTATCAAATTGCTATATTTCTATTCATTTTGCGATTATTATTTAAAATTTTTCATATAATATACTTATATTTTAGTATTTATATATTATTTTAGTTTATTTTGGATTAAGAATGGTGAAAAAAAAAATTGCCTAAACAATATTTGTTATTTATTTGGACAAAATTTAAAATATATGTCCAAAGTATAAATGGTAGTACAAAGTTCCTGAAAAACTAGTTGATTTTTAGCTCTAGAGAAGTTAATTGATTAAAAGCTCTAGAAGAGCTACATAATCTTCACCTAATAGTCAATTATTATAATGTATCATTCTACATATAGTCTCGTCGAATTTTTGAGTCTGGATTATATTATCAGTATATCGAGACATTGGATGAATGAACTTTTAATGCATATGCATTACCATTATGATATAAAATATTTGTCAATTATAGATACTACTATTCATCTCTCTTGATTTATATTGCATAGAATTATGAAATTGAGATGCAATATTGAGTAAACTTGAAGTTTATTGATAAATAATTTATTGGTTGGTATGACCGGTTGGACTATCCCGAATCATTAAATTACAAAAAATTATTATGAATTTATTATAAAACTAGAAGTTTCATAATATGATGAATTTATAAGTGCTGCTTGTTTTAATTTAAAAGTTACTACTATTACTTGGGGTTGAATGTATTATTTTGGGATGAATATGAAGAAATTATTGGTTGATGCATCAACAAATAGTCATATGTATATTATTGTTTTTGCAACCTGCAGTTTGCACAATTTATTGATAATGAGCTCATGTTTTAACATTATCCCAAAGACATAATTTGTCCTAATAATACTGGTTGTATTGTGATAAATATTGAACATCCTGTAGAATGTTCATGACTGTGATATATTTGCACTTATTTCGTATTTTGCCAATACATTTTGATTCTCCTCATAGTAGTTGGTTTATGGTCAGAAATCAAATATTTTCATCCTAAATTTAGAAATGAACTATGTATGTTGCTCCACCACAAAAGTAATGAGATGGGTTCTCAAAGAGATTATTAAATATGTTGGGAGCAAATCTCAAGAGAGAGATTCATATTTTTTTATTTTTGAATATGTTGTCCCAACATAAAGAGGAGAAAGTATGAGGCTGGATAAAGATATTAGTAAGTGTCTCATCTTGATCTTCTATTGTGATCCTCATAGAAAATACCTTGAACCAGAAGTTTAAAGGATAATTTATATAGCCAAGTATATTAATTAAACAATATCCAGTAAAGAATGCTCCTATTATATTTGATATCCCTGAAGGATAATCTACCACTATAAATAAATTTGAGACACAATTGAAATGTGGTAGATAAGTCAATTCCAAAGATACAAACTGCTCAATGGAATATGATGTTGGTTGAGAATATGTGTGATCATGATTAATGTATTTGAGATAAATCTATATCCTCTAAGAAGGAATTCTAACTGTACTGTTGCATGATAATAAAGTTTAAAATTATCTAAGGAGATATGATAAAGTATATTTTTACTCACAAGCTCCAGAAGAGATGTAATATTGATGTGGAATAAATTTGATCATTTGATTATTTGACAAATCTATTCACTAAGACCTTACCAATATCAACATATGATTGGAAAGCATTGGTTAAGAAATCTCAAAAGATTATCTCATCAGGGAGAGTAAATATGACATAAAGAGTAGTGTACTCTTTTTCCTTCACTAGAGTTTTTCCCACTGGGTTTTTTATCTAGTAAGGTTTTAAAGAGGCATACTCTTATGCAATGGACATCCAAGGGGGAGAGTTATGAAATTAATACTGTGGATATCCATTATCTGATATCAAAGAGATAATACAATATCAGAGTTATAGAGATACTCCAACTAACCAGAAATAGATGGAAGTATTCTAACATATCTTCTATTAGTGATAGGATTTGTCTTCTGATTACAATCTACCTCTTCTTATTGATATGTACCCTTGAACCCTATAAATAGGGCTTTAGACTGATGTATTGTATACACTCATTCATTAATTGATTTACTCTCAGAGAATCAATAAAGCTCTTGTGTTCTTTCTCTCTATTTTCTCTCTATAATTTTTCTTATTTTTTATATTGTAGTTTCTTTATTAAGTTCTCTACATTAGTATTACGATTTCATTGTGTCGACAACGACTGCGCGTCAACAAATTCATAACATCCATTAATTTTTTAATGAATTTACTTTGAAACATGTGCTGATTTTTTTTCTTTTTTAAGGCCATGATATAGATAAGTTTAGAAAATAGAATCATATTCTTTAAAAAATCGAGTAGTATTTTTTTAAGAAAAACAGACCTTTATTTTCCTTTCCAAATCCAAGTTTGAAAATAAGAAGCATGCGTGAATGGGGTTTGACCAGATTGGAAAGTTTAAACGAATAAGACACACTAGGGATGCATATGCTTGAGTTTCCAGAATCCTGTTAAATAAATTCGGGTCAACAGATAGAATTCAGATCTCATGACAGGTTTATGGGAACCCCAGTTCTAGCATCTGGTGGGTGTAAGAAGCCCTAGTATAGGGGACTAAATATGAGCAATACAATCCAATGATGCTTCTAGCTGCCATATCATATATGGGTTTGAATGGGGTTTTCGTGCAATTTTTAAAATCAAAAGACTACTCAAATGGCCAATCAGGTAGATCCAAAGCCAAATCCAAATCCAATCCAAAGACAGAATATTAAAATCACGTATCCACTAACTCAAATGAGTATATGCAAGTTCACAAATATGTTATGACAATACACATCTCCTTTAAAACTCATTTTAAGTTTTCAAGTAGTAAAACATTTAGTGTAAATTACCTGCTTTTCGAAGCCTGCTGAGAATATAAAACATTCCAAAAATAGAAATACCTATGTAGAACACCACCCATGCTCTTTTATTGCCCAAGTAAAACATGTTGTGGAAAATCTCTCTAATGGGAAGTCAAATTCTCACTCTTATTTTAACTACTTTAACTTCCCTTCCTTTTTTTAGTAGACAAAATGACTTTAATACCCATAGTGATAAAATTTGCTAAACTCAAATTATCAATGGACTAAATTACCCACTTTATAAGAAAAAACAAAAGTATCACTATGAGTATATAATAAACTTCACATTAAGGCTTCTTTATTATTTATTTATTTATTTCTAAGCAAAAGATGAGTTTATAGGAACTCTAGATTGAAAAGATTTATAACCTATTTTCATAAACCTTCAAAAGCATGAAATATTATGTGACTAGAAAGCTTTTATGCAAATAACTTGTTGATATTATGATGGTTTGCGGCACCAATTTTTTTATCACAGAAATGCCAATGCCATGAGGAAAGAAGGGTAATTAAGTCTATTGATAGTGCGTGAGATTGACTAATTTTATAAATAGGGATATTAAAGTCTGTTTATCCATAAATAAAAGGAAGATGAGTGAAAATATCATTTCCCCTATAGAATTTATAGAACTACTCTGGATCAAATAAGTAAATTATTCAATCATACTGTACCAGATTTTTCTTATTTAATCAAAGTAGTTCCCTTATAATTGTTATTTATAAAAGTTACATTATTATTTTTTAAATAAACTACACTTAATCAAAATTTATTAAATAATATTTATTTAATTATATTGATGTTAGAGTTGTGATTCATGATTATAATAACAATTAATTTAAGTTCAATTAATATTGTAACATTTGGTATTTGCGACAATAGAATGGGCCTTATAGGATTCTTTATACATGTTGAGTGACTAGATTGTTCCTTGATATATATGTTCCACTTGTCATTATTTTGATTATTGAATATTTTTAGTCACATGGATTAAAAGATCACATAAAATTAAAAATTTTTAATGCATCTAAATCGCCCCTCTTAGCTGTGATTTCATATTCATCTCATTTTAAATAATCAAGACAATCTAGATTTCATGTATAAATAATTGGCAAATATGGATCATATGGAAAGTATATATTTGGCTAATTGTCTCTTCTCTTCTTCTTTTTCTGCAAATGAGCATGCAGTCATGCCGAGAATCAGCTCGAGAATGCCCCGTGTCAAATGCCAGAGCGTGAGGCACTAATCACGCCTAATGATTGCATATGAAAATTTTCATTCGAGCACCACTTCTTTGAATCTAAGTTCTCTTTCCAAAAAAAGAATAATAACAATAATAAGAAAATATTTCGATACCCTTGCTATTTATGTAAACTATAAAATAAATCTTTTTTTTTTTTAGGAAACTGTAAATTTACTGTAACTGTTTTGAAACTATAAATCTATCCTTTAAGTCATAAACCATATAACAATTTAATTCCTACAATTAACAAAGTAATAATTTATTGTTGAATCTATTGTAAAATTGACTTAAATATTCAAAATTACTTTTTCAAAACTTATTAAAGTTACTTATTCTCCATAATATATTTTTATTTTGCTAAAATATCTTCATACTTTATATTATCTTTTCATAAAATTGAAGGATATTATCTATATTATACTATCATAAAATAAAAATTTTAATAGAGTGATGATATTTTAAAACAAGAATGCATAGTATGAAGAATATAATAACTTTCATAAATTTTGGAAAGGTTATTTTAAACTTTTAAGTTAATTCGTAGAATATTTTATCAGTTAATCAGTAGTTAATTAGAGTCAAGATTAAAATATTAAATAGTGTGTGGTTTAAAGGGTAAATTTGTTATTTTCAACATAGCTTGAATTGTAAATTTATAATTTTTCAACCAAAAGATGTATTATGTAATTTGAACAAATCTCAAAGGTATTATAATAATTTTTCCTAATAATAATAACTTCTCTTTCAATATGAACATTATCTTCTTTTGGAAATTAGTTACATTCAATTAACAGAGCATGAGCTGTTTCGCACGTGGTTATATGACTTGACTCCGCAAGAACTAAATTCTCGTGTGTACAATAAAACTGTTGAAGGGCGGGTGAAGATGGGCAATAAAACTGTTAATAATAGGTTGAGTCTATGAAAGACTTTAGCCTGTTCAAGTTGCTTAAATGCCAACCTCTCACCATTAAAGATGGTATTTTCAAAAGAAAAAATAGAAGTTCTTAAATTGCCTTTAACAATTTAGCACACTGCAGGTGACCGACCATATGAGTTGAGGGAGGCCGGGAATAAAATATTGCTTCTCCTTCATCCATAGACGTAAGCCAATTGACTGAACAATATAAATTACTTTTATTCTCCTTATTCTTTTCACATTATTATTTCTGTACTATCTTATATATTTGTGTTAGGCTCAACAAATGGTATCGGATTGAGGTTTGGAGTATTGTGAAGAAGGAGAAGATACACAAAGTAGTCAACCATATCGATACTATACTAAAAGTATGAATAAGAGTCATGTAGATTTAAACTTAGCTGTTTCTTCTTTTTTTAAATTACCTAAAATAACCCTAATGTTATATTATATTATGAGTTTATATTGGTTATTTATTACCTAAGAAAATTCTAAAGGGTTAGTATTTTTTGGCTTAGGTTTGTGACAGAAAGTACAGGAACATGGTAGGAAGAAAACTTTGCTATTTATGGTGCATATGGTGCCAAACTTATCCGTTGACATAATAAAAATCAATTAACTTGTATGTTTTTTTTTTCTACAATAGGATGCACGCATATGGAGCATTGTATAATTAATATTTACACTTAATAATATTATATATTTGGCAAAAAATCAGTTATTGAGATGAATAAAAATTATATTGAGAAGAGGTGAGAAAAAATTACATAAAGGTGAGTTACGATTCTAATTATAACGAGAGAGTTACATTGAGGTGTAATAAAGATTACATGGAATTTCATAATAGGAGAAACAACTAATTCCTAAGAGTTATTTATCCAAATTTAGAAAAATATAAATGGTTTAAAGATAATAAAAATAATGTACTTGAAATAGTTTCAATCATTAATAAAATTATGCATCTTATTGAAATATTATCAAAATGAAATCAAATAAAGGTTACAATAATTTTTAAAAAAAAGAGCATAGTTATTTGATAAGAAATTGAATAGCCATAAGAAATAAATAATTTAAACTTAAAATACCAAAACAATTTACAAGGAAATCATATATAGTGGTATCCAATTTGAATAACAAAATATTTTATATAATTAATAAAAAATGTATCTTATTAGAATGTCATCAAAATAATTAAATAAAGAATACGAAATGCACTTGAATCTCTATCACTACATAGATTTAATAACGAAAAGAAAAAAGAACGAGGCATAGAGAGACAAGAACAACCCCATCACTAAAAAGATTTAGAAAAGGAAAGAAACTAGAGCAAGAGAGAGAGAAAAAGGACGTTATTTTATGTAAAACTAAATCTCAACTAGAAATAATCATGCTAATTAACAATTTCAATTAGCAATATGATTTATGAAAAGCTAAAAAAGACAACAGCACAAGATATAAAAATATAATTTATAAACTTTATGTAATTATTTAATATAAGTAATAAAAACATGTATAAAATTGGAATATCATCAAAATGATAAAATAAAAGGTAAAAAAGTGCATTTTGACCACTACTATTATGAGTGAGAGAGAGAGAGAGAGAGAGAGAGAGTGAATAATTCTGCTAATTTAAAAATTTTAAATACCAATATAATTTACGAAAATTCTAAAATATAATAGAATTCGATTAAAAATAAGGACCATTTAGCATCCTTGAAATAGATTTTATAAAATTAGTAAAATATGGATCTTATATGAATATTTTAAAAATAATTACACGAGTGAAGAAAAATACACATAATCTCTATCATTGCAAAAAAAGAGTATATTATTATTTTACAAAAGTAGCTAACATGATCAAGAAAAAATATTACACTAATTAAAAATTTGAAATACAAATATTGTTTATAAAAGGTTTAAAATATAATCACAGATAAGGCAGAAAAAATTCACTACAAACCTTCCACAAAATAGTTTACATAATTAGTAAATGTATGAATTGTATCAAAATATTATCAGAATAATTAAACAAATTATAAAAGAATGTAATTTACCTTTTATTATTATATAATAATTTATTAATTTACAAAAAGCTAAATAAAAAATTAACTATGTGCAATTTGCATGTACATTATGCTAGTTCAATGTTGTGTTTTATTGTCTATGCCTTATACTCAATTTTTTCATAATCTTCAACAATTTGCACACAAACACTAGGCAAGCCCACCTATCGTTTAGATTAGTATAATGGCAAGCAATTTAAATTATCGTATCCACGGGGATGGTCAATTACCATTACTCACTCTTCACTCTATTGTTTAGCCTAAAAAATTTTTGTTTATGAAAATGATGAAAAACTTAACTAATTACTAGCTTAACCAATCTTTCTTGCAAGAGAGAGTTCAATTGAGAAAACAATACTTGAATGGTTAATCCCCCTAGAATTACCTATGTGATAGAAAAGTCCCTTGGTTGATTTGTTTCCCCTTCTAATACTTGGTGAAATTCCAATGATAGAACTCACTCTATCTCTAGATGAAAGTTCTCTACCCTTAGATTAATTAGTTGAAATCTCTTTCTAACTAATTTAACCTAAGAATGCATTTGAATTGGTGAATTTCCCATTAGATTTCTCTAATTGCCAAGAAGGTGTCCATTTCTTGTGTTTGATGAAATTCCTATATTAGATGTCACTCTATCTCTAAATGAGAGTCCTCTACCATTAGATTAATTAGTTGAAATCTCTTTCTAACTAATTCAACCTAAGAATGCATTTGGATTAGTGAATTTCCAATTAGATTTCTCTAATTATCAAGAAGATATTGAGGTTTCTATCTCTAGTCACCTAAATAATCCCATTGTTTGTGTATGGTCTAATTCACCCTTCCTTTCTCAATTCCAAGTGAAATTTTCCAGATTTTGAATCAATTATCAATCACCCTTCATTTCTCAATTCCAAGTGACAAAATTCCAGATTTTTGATCAATTTCAATCACCCTTCCTTTCTCAATTCCAAGTGACAAAATTCCATCAACTATCCACCAAATCAATTCAAACATTCAAACCCACAAACAATCCACAAGAAAATTGAGTTCAATCAACCAAGGGAAACAATTCATTCACATAAATAAAATCTAGGGTTCATACCCATCCAAGTATTCAAAAGCTTAGTTCATCAACATATTACTACTCAATGAATATAAACCAAGAAAGAAAGAGTAAGAATTGCTCATTATTGTGGAGTAAAATCTTCTCTTCTTCAAGGTTGGAATTCGTCACTGTAGCATGGAGAAAATTGCAGCTTTTTCCATGAATCTTCAAGGTGGATGTTCTCATTCTTCAATGATTCAATCTTCTCTCTTGATTTCTCTTGCAAGATTGATGGATTGGGATGGATTTGGGTGTATTTTCTTAGTGTTTTGCAGGTTTTCTCCCACTCCCCAGCCTTTTGTGTTTGTTACCCTAAAAGGGGTATTTAAATCACCCTCAAAACAGAGAGAAACTCAGCTGAAAACTCAGTCTAGATCGCTGCAAACGGCTCCGCTTGGATCACACCAAACTGCGCCGCTTGCTCCCAGTTTTGGGGCAAGTCTCCGCTGCTCGACTGTGACACTGTTTTGACTTCTAAGTGAATTCAGAATATGAAATTGGCTGATCTGGGTCTGGGTGTCTTCATGAAAGTTGTAGCCCTTGATCTTGTCTTTCCATAAAAATTTGGGAATCACCTAAAGTGGACATCTAGAATGCATGATATGATCGTTCTACCAAACTGTGTCAAAACTGGAGCACAATGCAGGACAGCTGACTTTGAAGCAATAGCAAGGCAGGCAAATGAACTCTGATTTCCATAAATTTTACCATTATGGAAACTACCGAATGTCCTCTATAAATTTATAGAAGATCACATTCGTATTTGAAATCTATATAGAGGTGAAAATCCCACATGAAAATTATCTACCAGACAGTTTTTCCTCTGCATTTCTCTGTTTTCTCTTCATTGTGCATAATTCTCCTTATTTGCTTCATTTAATTCCAAATCTTCAATAATCTCTCCTAAAGCAAATAAGAGATAAAAGAAGTGTAAATTGTGATTAAAACACTAAAATTTAACAGAATTTAAGCTCAAAAAGGATTATGATATGAAACACAAATATGGAATATCATTCAACTATATGTCCTCCAAGCAGAAGAGTCTATCCAAACATTTTGGGTGAAACTGGAAGCTACATACAGCTTGAAGAATTTCATCAACAAAATGAATATTCTCAATTGTTGACACCGTTTGGGATTTTGTTTGGAGAAGGTAAAGCAAAACAAAAACAGTTTGAAATGTTCTTCGAAATACAATTCAAAGTGGGGAATTGTTAGAAAATTATCCTATATATTAAATCTCTAATTGATTAGGAGCTGGGAGCTTTCACAAAAGTGCATGCACTTAATCCCATATTGCATTGTTAGAAAAACTACTCTTATACTACTAATTATATAAGGAACATGGATTAAAGTTTTTCGGGTGTGAAAAGCATTTTGCACCCAGCCAATTTTTCCGTTTATGGATTCTAGCCATTTGTTAAGTTGAGTTTTTCCAAAATAGTTGCGGTTGAGTTTAGGTTTTATAGGTATGGGAGAGTTTTCTCTCTCTATAATCCTCCACAATTAGTGATTTTGCTTCTCATTTGCCTGCGTACATAAGTCAATTAGCCAAATCACGTAAACTTCTTATATTCTTATTTCGTATTATTCTTTTTGTGCAATCTCATATATTTATGTTCATGTACAACAGTATTTTATTATGTTTGAATAGTTAAATATTAAATTTTGGTCTCATTTTCTTTCATTACAAAAATCAAAAGTTAACTCAAATAAAAGGATAACATTTAGAAAAATTTTCAGTTGGAGTTACTATCAACACGGGATGGTTTCTCCATTATGGCAAAACTAGAGTTGAGAGAAAACTCGTTGCTCATTTTGAACGACATTATATTATGTACTTAGCATATGTTGTCATTGTTGGAATACAAGCAAAAGCAAACACGTTAAATAGCATCCAACAAGATACCGGTCATAGGGATTCTTGATCTCAATGATCTTATCATATCTCTTTATACGTTGTGTTGCCATATTTATCTCAATTAGAGGTTTCAGTATAAAGTTTGGACTTCCTTTTGTTTTGTATATATATTCCTGCACATTGACAAATACAATCAACGAGATTTCATAGGAGTATTCCTTCCCCTTTATTGTTCGTTCTTTCTTCATGGTATCAGAGCTCTAGAATAGGAGTTCTCTTTTGATATATACTCCTTGTTTGTCAATTAAAATTTCCAGACATATACAAGAAATTTCTTCCTTTAATCCTTCTTTTTTGAACACCTACGAAAATCCCTCTTTGCCACTTCTTGAACTTGTCCTGACATCCTCAATTTGTCATTCTTGGGCTACAGCCATGGAAATGGCACTGGAGGCTAAAAATAAAAAGGGTTTTACCAACGGAACACTCTGCAAATGAAAGAAGGGAGATAAGTTGTTTTACGAATGGACATAATGCAATAGCATGGTCCTGGCCTGGATTACTCAACTCAATTTCACTAACGACGAAGTTCTGCGTCCGGTCCACAGGTCTGGAGGTCATGACCTAGTCAGGCCCCTTATGACCGGGCATAAATCAATGCATTACTATTAAGACGGAGTCCTCCTTGATACAACATCCCGTTTTAAGTGGATGTACAGTCAAGAATCTAAGCTTTCAAAGTTAGTGTAAGGGATCCTATTACAGGGGATCAGACACCAATAATGCAATCCATTAACCCTTCCAGCAGCCATATCATATTCTAGTGCCCGCGGGCTGGCCCGTTTTGACGGATTTAGGTTAGGTATACTTAGGCTCGTTTAATCGCGGGCTTTTTTGGCTCAGTCCGTTTAGCTCGCGGGCCGGAGCGGGCCAGCCCGTTTTTTCTTTTATTTTTTTAAAATTTTTTTACTAAAAAAACGACGTCGTTTTGAGTTTTAAAAAAAATTAAATATATATATTTTTCAAAACGACATCGTTTTGATATTGTTTTTCTCAAAACGACGTCGTTTTGATTAGTCCGCGGGCTAGCTATCACGGGCCGCGGACTGGGGTTTCCAGCCCGCGGGCCAAACGGGCCGGTCCGTTTTGGCTCGTTTTCACGGCCAGCCCGCGCTGGCCGGACCGGCCCGGCCCGTTTGATAGCACTATCATATTCAAATGATATCCTTCTTGATACTTCATGCAAATTTTCAAATAAAAAATCTACTGCCAAATCCAAATCCAATCCAAAGATAAATATCAAAATCACTTATCCAATAACTCAAATGTGTATATGCAAGTTCACGAATATGTTATGACACAATACACATGACCTTCAAAATCATTTAAATTTTCAAGTAGCAGAACATTTAGTTAAACTTAGCTGCCTCTGGAAGCCAGCTAAGAATAGAAAATATTTAAGAAATAGAAATACCTACGTAGAGTACTACTCCCATGTCCTTTTATTTCATTATATTGTTGTTAGAGTTGTAATTCTTAATACGTAAGATTTTGATTTGATTAATATCATGTTATTAGATTCATGGTTATAATAACTCTTAATTCGAGCTTAACTTATATATATATATATATATATATATATATATATATACATATAACACTTTTACTCTCTCTCCAAAACTCTCAAATCTCCAATCTTAATTTCTAAAATTTTAAATTGTTTTTATTAGTTAGAAAAGTGGTCATTGGTTAAGAAATTTTTTTATGAAAAAATAATATGAACACTTTAGTTTATCATGAACAAATCTTATCTATTTATTCCTATGTATCTATTACACCAATTTGATCAGTATCAATTACTATGTAATTTGATCATTCATTTACTAAGTTTTAGGATAAAAGTGCCTAATTACCTGTTAAAACATTTCATACCAGAACATGCATGACTTTGCAGTATAATAAATATGAAATATAACAGTCGATGATTTTTATTTTTATTTTTTTGTCTTTTCACTAAGTGAATATAAAAGAAATAAATGATTTTGTAAAATACAATAACACTGTGGCTTCTTTGTGATAGATCAAGAACACTATTCTTTGGGAAAAAATTGAGCAATAACTTGAAAATATTTTTTAGTTTGAAAAAACCTTTCTTTGAGATTTTTAATATAAAATACTAATATCTTCTATTTTTTGTTATTTATTTTTTTTAGGAATAGAAAGAGACAAGGAAGGGGAGAGGGATTTTTATATTCACAAAGATTTTATTACAAATATATTTTTTTTGTTGAAAGAGTCAAAATAAATAATTAAATGATAGCATGGAAGAGAAATCCTCTTTTTCTTTTACACATAATAGGGGAAGGAGGTGAATACGGCAAAAGAATTGAAAAATCATATCATAGAGTCAATTTATTTTAAAGATATGATAAAAAAGGCTCAACTTATAATGTATTTTTTTATTTTTTTCTCTTCATCTTAATTTACTTATGATTAACCATAATTTTACAATTTTTTTTATTAAACACAAAAATTTGCTTCATAGTTTTTATAATAACTCAAATAACTATTTGTATAATAACCCGTGTTAATTTTTTTGTACTTTTTTTAAATCGAAATTGATTCTGTCACTAAAAAAAATGGGCTTACTCCTGGTCATACTATTAAAGGCATTTTTTAATGATATTTAGAACCAATTTCTCTTTTTAAAAATATATTCTCTTTGTACACCTATTTTTTTTAGAGATAATGTCTATTCCTTGCAAAGCATGGGCTTTATGCTAATATTGTAACATTTGATACTTATGATTATAGAGTTTCTTTATAGGATTCTTTCTAAAATGGATTGTTCTTTGATATATTTGTTTCATTTGTTATTGTTAGATATACATAACTGTCTCTGTGATTGTTATTGTGAGTATTGAATATGTTTAATCCCATGGATTAAAAGATCGTATAGAATTCAAAATTTCAGTGCATTTAAATCACCATTCTTAGCTGTCATTACATATTCATCTCATTTTAAAATAATCAAGATAATCTAGATTTCATGCGTAAATAATTGGTAAATATAGATCATATGGAGAGTTTAGATTTGCCTAATTCTATTTTCTTCTTTTATTCTTTTTCTGCAAATCAAGCATGCAATCATTCCCGTGTCAAATGCCGTCGCTTGCGGGCCCAATCATGTCTAAAGATTGCATATGAAAAATTAAATTTTCCATTCTAGCTAGCACCTCTTCTTTGAATCTAACTTCTCTTTCCATAAAAGAGATAATAATAATACTCTCTCCATCACATTGATAATATTTGACCCGATACAGTGTTTTATATAAAAATTTAAATTATATAATAAAATTAATATATTATAATAAAAAATAATAAACATGTAAGCCAATGATACTTTATGTCAAATTTAGATATATAAAAGTAACATATCGTAAAATTAGTAATTGATTGATAGTATATTAATATATTAAAATATTTCTTTTGAAGAAAAATGTTAATTATTTTAGAACATTCAATTATTGCAAAAAGACCACTAAAAACGAGACGGACAGAGTTATAACTTCTCTTACAATATAAACATTATCTTCTTTTGGAAATTAGTTACATTCAATTTACAAAACATGACCTGTTTCAAACATGATTTTATGACTTCACAGGAACTAAATTCTTGTGCAATGTTAAAGGATGGGAGAAGAGGGGCAATAAAAGCGTTAATAATAGGTTGAGTCTATGAGCGACTTTAGCCTGTTCAAATTGGTTAAATGCCAACCTCTTACCATTAAAGATAGTTTTTCCAAAAGGAAAAAAGGGTTGTTAAATTGTCTTTAGAAATTTAGCACACTGCATGTGACAATACGAGTTGAGGGAGGCTGTGAATGGCATATTGCATATTGCTTCTCCTTCTCATGTGGATGTAGCTCAGTTGAGGGAACCACGTAAATTTTTCGTGTTTTGTTTATTAATTCCGTATTATTATTTCTATGCTATCTCGTATATTTGTTTTAGTTTAAACAAATTACTATTAGAGTAAGGTTTCGTACAAGCTGACTATTATCAACGTTAAGCATGATATCGAGAAGTTGAGTATCATAGAGAGGGAGAAGATATGCAAAGTAGTCAACTATAGTCAATTACATGTCTTCCAAGCAGAAGAGTCTTTCCCAACCTTTTAGGTGAAATTGGAAACAACGTACAGCATGAAGAATTTCACCAACAATTGGATATCCAAAATGGTTTACACTGTATTTAGGATTTTGTTTGGAGAAGGAGCAACACAAAAATGGTTTGAAGTTTCTTCGGAATACACAAGGTGGAGATTTGTTAAAATATTGTTTTGCATTCAAATCTCTATTCAACAAGGATCAGGAGGTTTCCGTAAAACAGTATGCATCTAATCCTATATTTCTTTGTTAGAAAGATTGCTCTTGTATTACCCATGATATAAGAAGTTTGGGTTGAAGTCTTCAGGTGTGAGAAACATCTTCAGCTTAACCAGTTATTTCATTATGGGCTATATTGATTTATTAAGTTAGGTTTCTCCAAAATAGTTATAATTGTGCTCAGTCTTTGTAGGCTTGAGGGAGTTTTCTCTATTGTAATCCTCCACAGTTAGTGGTTTTGCTCCTCCTTCACCTATGGATGTAAGTCAATTGACCAAACCAAGTAAATTTCTTGTGTTCTATTTTATATTATTTATTACTTCTGCGATTATCTCGTAGTATATTTGTTTTTAGGTTCAATAGTATTTACCATGTTTGAATAGTTGATAGGAGGAAATAGAGAGATAAGTTAAAATTTACGTGTTTATCCCTACTTATACGCAACTAATTATCTTAAAATCATGATAATATAATTAGTATAAAAAGTTTATTAAAACTGTTTTCTTTTTTCTCATTTTCATTAAACTGTGGACAGATAAGAGACTGAAGCCTTAACGAGGGTCAAATTCTTATATTCTATTTTTATTCTCCACTTCCAAAATGTATGATACAATTGTAGGTGTGTACCTAATTTTTTAATATTAAGTTTTAATCTCATTTCTTTTGTCACAAAAATCAAATATAAATTCAAAAAAAGAAGGAAAATATGTAGACAAATTTTCATTTTGAGTTACAATCAACATGGAATGGTTCGTACGTTATGACAACTACTAGAGTTGAGAGAAAACTCGTTCTTCATTTTCAACAACTTTATATTTGTACTTATTACATGTTGCGATTGTCATTTTATGAAATTTGTTGGTAGCATTGACTGGAAAATGAATAATGATTTCCCAATAGTGTTTATTTTCCATTCCTGCATCTATTCTGAAAAAATCCGACATTGCACGAGTTGTCCACTCCACAAGACCGTTCGTTCCAACTTGCTACTAAAATCAGGCACCGAATTGAAATGGCCCCTTTCCTGTAAAACAACATGTGATTTTCATTGCTTGTAAGTTGTTCAAGATTTCTAGTACAAACCTGATTTTTTCAGATTGTCCACGATCCATACTAATTGGATCTCATTCAATGAAAATGCTCTAGTCTCGAATAGATACTTGTTTAAAAAACAACTTTTACACTATATTCTAACTAATTATATAAAATAATATTTTTTCAAAAAACTGTAGATTTTTTTGAGTTTAAAACTGGTTATATTTTTGCTCAAATTTATCACCTTTGTTAAAATTCGCATTAGCGAATTAAGGGAAATAAAACGACATAAGTTCTTGTTTTGTTTAACAAATGTATTCCTGCAGTACAATAACTGTTGTAAAATAAACAAACGGAGAACTTTTGAAGTACTTAACAAAGAACGAATACGCGTTCAAGTTCTTCACAAATTAAATAGTTGGCATGAAAGATAACTTTACTACTATTTATAATATCCAAAAAAAATTGTAAAAATATCTTTCAATGTGTTTTTCAGTTCGCACCTCCGAAGGAGTAGTTGTTACAACACCTTTCAAATTCTATCCCTCTTTTATTCCATCATCTTTCTACCCTTTCGGAATTATTCAAGGACTATCTTCCTTTTTAGGAGAGAGGTACAAGAATGACCCGGACACTAACATAAATACTTCTGTTTAATAAGGGTATTTAAAATGTTTTGTCCGAAACATTTTCTCATTTTTAGGATTCTTATTCTTTGTACAAAATTCTACGACGACAATCATTCGATAAGTTGGTAGGACGTAAAAAGATATTATGAATATAGAAAATTTTCTTTTCATGCTTAAAACATGCACCATTATGCATACGAATTGAGTCTGCATTAAATGGGAAATGAAGAAGTCAAGAAGCATTAAATGCATTTCTTGAAAAAAAAAAAAAGAAGAAACCGACGCTTTATATGCAGAAACTGGAAGTCTCGATTCGCTGCATGCTTAGCATTATAGAAATAAAAGCACGAGGAAATATGTTTATAGACAGAAAACGACAGTCGGCGCCCAAGGTTGGCCGGTGGTTTTTTCTCATTATTTCTTGTCACTTTTCAATCTTGTTGGTTTTATCAAATGTTTTTTCCTTTTTTAATAAAAGGAGCATAGCTCCTGATTTTATTAAAAATAAAAATTAAATATAAAAAGAATTTAGAAAAAACAAAAATCCATATGTCAGAGAAGAGCTATTAATATTGAAACTTCTGAAGAATGGGTTACTATTTTTTTTCTCCAACAGCTTTTAAAGCTTATCTAGTCGTAGTTGTACTTTTTTGTTCTCATCTGGGGACACTATTTCTAAGCGGTAAGGTAAAAGATAATCACTGTGGTTAGTCAGGAAGGGAAATCTGCCGCAAAGAAAAACTATACAAATTGGAGAAAATCATCCCTCCAAACACCTGTACATAAGACCTTCTATTCCCGTTTGGGCTATACAACGTGCATGCTTAGCAAAAGAAATCCTGCCGAAGATTACTTCGTTCCTGTTCCGACGCTCAAAGGAGAGAAGCAAGGTCAAGCTGAACCTACCATTCTCATCCCACAAACTACTAAAGTTAGAACGAAATAGTCTTGTTATTGTCCTAAAAAATAAAAGAAATCATAAGGGAATAAAAGCAACCATGCAAGTGGTAATTCCCCAGGACCATATTAATAGTTCCTAGCTTCATTTATCTAATTACCCAGGACTGGGAAATCCTACCAATTTGAACAAAGTTGACAGTAGAGGTCTCGATGATGTTTAGCACTTATTACACATCTCAAAATATTGTAATATTATGAGTGAGAGCTACTTGTTTTAGAGTGTCTTGTAAGAAATTAACTACACTCTAATTGTGAGTGTTAGGTGGTTTGTAAGTGAGAGTTTAGTGGAGTATAAAATTTTTATTTAGTAATTCCATTCACTACTTGTGCCACCTTTATTCTCAACAAGTGGTATCAGAGCAGGTTGTTGATGGCCTGTCATACTTAAGGTAAGTATGGTCAGGGACCGACGATTAAGAATCATACTACGAGGATGTTCTGTCAAAATAAACGGTTAGGGACCGTACTCGAGATTGGCTACTTGGTAATCATGGAATGTGGAGACTCTACTCGTGCACAATCTAAGATTGTGAGGTTGGTTGATCGGGACGAGGAATCACCAACTCATGATGACGGAATTAGTTAACACCATTGAGAAACTCAAGGATGACAATTACAGTGAATGGAGTATCCTTCTCAAATTTTACTTGAGAGGACAAGGCTTATGGGAGATGATCGACAGCAACCAAACAATGCCACCTCCAAAGGAAAATGCAGTGGAGTACAAAAAATGGGATACAAATGCTGGTAAGGCTTTATCTATCTTCGCCTTAATAGCAGAGAAGCGGTATTTAGATAAAATTAAAGATGCAAAATCTCCAAAGAAGCGTGGGACATATTAGTAGATTGTTTTACAAAGGCGAATGACTCTAAGTTGAAAAGGCTCGAAAAAGAACTAATGACACTCACACAAAGCAACATGACTATAAGTCAATTCTTTGGCAAAGTTAAATTTTTGTCCAAAAAATTACAAAATTAAATCCACCTCATCCTATCGACGAGACAAGGATGACAAGGATAATAGTGTGAGGGCTTCATCATGAATTCAACCCCATCATGGTAGCAACATGTGGATGGGCTAAAGAACCAACTCTCAATGAATTGGAAAATATATTGGTTGATGAAGATGCTCTAAACAAACAAAAATTTAGAGTCTTAGAACAAGATGAGGAAAAAGCACTTTCTACCAAGAGGCAAATTTTCAAAGGGAAGAAAAATCCTGAAGAAGGAAAGAATCAAGGCATACAAAATTCAAGACAAGTGTGCCCTTGGAAAGGCTCTCAATCAGGGGGGGATGAACCATAAAGAGGCAACAATCACAAAAATCAACGACAAGCTGATGTCTGTTGCAATTGTGGGAAGAAAGGATATTTTTCCAGAGACTGTTAGCACAATTATGCAAAAGAAAATACTGCTATATCCAAGAAGACAAATAGCAGTGAAGATGAATGGGATTTTCAAGCACCCCTTGCACTAGTAGAAGATCATGCCTTGGTTGCGGTAAGTGATAATTTGATTAATTTTAGAAATGACTGGATAATAGATTCTATGTGCTCTAATCATATGATAGGAGATAAGGAAAAGATCTTGAATATGGAAGAGTATGATGGAAAAAGAGTTGTGGTGACTACAAACAATTCAAAGATGCCAATCACATACGTTGGCAAGGCAAATATGGTACCTTGTTTCAACTCAACTAAAGTGGAATTAGAAAATGTACTATATGTACCAGGTATGAAAAAGAATCTTCTCTCAGTATCACAATTAACTTCGGCAAGCAATTTTGTAGTGTTTGGTCCAAAGAACGTGAAAGTGTATCTCCAATTGAAGCCTGTGAGACCATCAATCATGGAAGGACACAAATTAGAGTCATTTTACATAATGTCAATAGAAATGGCATACTCAGACAAGACAAGGAAGAATGAGACACAAGATTTATGGCACGCATGATTGGGACACATAAGCTATACCAGATTAAAGGCAATGATGAAGAAAGCAATGCTCAATGGCCTTCGACAATTAGAAATTTGAGATAACATAGTATATGTGGGATGCCAAAATACAAAAGCACACCAACTAACATATGAGGAGTCAAAGTTTGGAGCCAAGATACCATTGGAGTTGGTAAACTCATATGTGTTTGGACTAGTGAAGCAACCATTGGTAAGTGTCTATCGCTATATGATAACATTTATCGATGACTACTCTCGGTATGTCTGGATAGATTTTATGAAAGAAAGATTAGAAGCATGAGAAAAAATAAAATCCTTCAAGGAAAAGGTGCAGGGTGAGGTAGGTCATCAAATAGAGTGTCTTCATACAGATAATAGCAGAGAATATACCTCGTATGAGTTCACTAAATCGTTGAAGATGATTAGGATATGATGACATTTGACATGTCCAAACACCCCACAGTAGAATGGAGTTACAGAAAGAAAGAACAAGTATCTAGCAGAGACTTGTTGAAGCATGCTACATGCCAAAAATGTGCAAGCATGCTTTTAGGCAAAATGTATGAAAATAGCGGTATATATTAATAGCAGGCTGCCACAAATAAAGCTTGGATTTACTTCACCCTATGAGAAGCTTTGAAAGAAGAAACATTCAGTGCCTCACTTTTAAGTATTCGAATGTGTCTGTCATATGCTTGTACTCGACCATTTGAGAAGTAAATTGAACGAGAAAGCTATTTGTTGCATCTTTGTACGATATGATCCTCGTAGAAATGGATGGATTTGTTGTAATCCAAATACATGCAAATGTTATGTATCCAGAGATGTCGTATTCGATGAAGCATCTTTCTGGTGATCCTCCTGGTGGTCATCTTGAGCCTTGAAATTATCACACTCCAAGGAAATTGAGGAAGAGATCGAAGAAAGATTTGCAGAGCAAGGAGGAGATTCTTCACCATAAAAAAAAGCCAAAGAAGAATCATCAACTAAAGAACAAGTATCAAGGAAGTCGAAGAATCCATGAAAAATAGAAGCACACAAAATAATAGAATTATCATAGGCCGAGTCAATATAAAGTATAAGAAGATGAAGAAGAGGAAGCAAGTCCACAACTTTGACGATCAAATAGACAATGAAGACCAAACCCTAAGTATGCAAATGCAACGATGGTTCAGAATACTGTAAAAGAACCTGATACATAAGAGGAAGCATCTCGGAAGAAGGAATAGAGAATAGCAATCGAGGAAGAGATTCTGGCACTAAGATAAAATGAGACATGGGACCTGGTGCCAAGACCAGAGGGAGTACAACCCATTTCCTGTAAATGGGTATATAAGTTGAAGACAAGACCTGACGGATCTATCGACAGATACAAGGCTGGATTAGTGGTTCGTGGGTTCTCACAGAAGTATAGATTAGATTACAAAGACATATTTAGTTTGGTAGCCAAGATCACTACAGTAAGTGTATTACTCACCTTAGCTTCAAGCAAGTCCTCGAAATTGCAGCAGTTGGAAGTTAAAAATGCTTTCTTGCATGGCGAAAATGATCGAGAAATATATATGCAACAGGCAAGAGGGTTTGAGAGTAAGGCATACCCAGAATATGTATGCAAGTTAAAGAAGCCGCTCTATGGATTAAAACAAGCACCTAGAGCGTGGTAGGGAAAAATAACAGAGTTCTTAAAACACAATGGATATTAGATGGCACTAGTGGATTCAAGCCTATTCATCAAAAGTCGAGAAGGAAAGCTAGTCATAATACCTGTGTACGTGGATGACTTTATCATCATTGGAGATCAATAAGAAGAGATCAGATAAATTAGGTCAAATCTCTCGGTATGATTTCAGATAAAGGAGCTTGGGGAGCTAAAGCATTTCTTTGGCTTGGAGATAGATCTAGCAAATAACAGGATATTCTTATGTCAAGAGAAGTATGCTAGGGATCTTCTGCAAAAGTGTGGAATGCTTGACTACAAGCCAATATCAACACCAAAGGAGGTAGATGCTCAATAGAAGGGAAAGAGCTTGAGAACGAGACAATACACTGGCAGCTCGTGGGAAGTTTAATTTATCTAACATTGACAAGGCTTGATATTTCATTATGTTGTCAGAGTAGTAAATCGATTTATGCAGAAGCCCAAGAATCCCTATCTTGAAGCAGTAAGAAGAATACTAAGGTACGTAAAAAGAACTACATATTATGACTTATTCTATAGGAAAACAGATGTAAGAAAGATGACAGGATACTGTGATGTTGATTACGCCAGTGATTATGACACTCGTCGATCAACTACCGAAAATATGTTTAACCTCGGATCAGGAGTAATCTCGTGATACAGTAAGAGAAAACCTACAATATCACTGTCAAATACCGAGGCTGAATATCGTGTTGTAGCAATGGCTGCTTAAGAATGTACATGGTTATTACAATTGATTTGCATCAATCAACAAGTGGTGGAGTGACGCTACGTTGTGACAACCAATTAGTAATTCAACTTGCTAAAAATTCGGTATTCCATGCGAGAACAAAGCATGTGGAAGTTCACTATCTCTTTGTTTCAGAAAACGTACTTTGTGGAGATATCAATATGAAATATGTAAAACTTGAAGAGCAGATAGTGGATATCTTCACTAAGACTCTTAATAGTGCAAAGTTCAAAGAATTTTGAAGACATCTTAGGATGACTACATGAAGAAAAAAGAGTAGTCGATGAGGGGAGTGTTGAAAAAAGGCATCAGCTACTCTAGAATGATCAAGAATGTGCAGTGGAAAATTTTGACATGCTCTTGAATAGCCAAATTTGGAATGATCAAGAAGTTATGAGTAGCTAAAATTGAGAAACAAATTTTTTACTATCTAGAATTGTCTTGAAGAATCAAAAGCCATGAAAGATACTAGACAAAGCTGGAATTTGATAAAAAAAATTGGTATCCAACATGGCCTAGACAGTGGAGTAGATTTATAAATAGGCTAGTGCTTAGGTGAAGCAATTGTGTAAGAAGGAGTGAAGAAAGATTGAGGTGCTCCATGGAGTGAAAAAGTGAGAGAGAAAAAGAGAGTGAGAACTTCTTGTGCTAGAGTATCTTGTAAGAAATTAAATACACTCTAATTGTGAGTGTTAGGTGACTTGTAAGTGAGAGTTTAGTGGGGTAATAAATTTTTGTTTAGCAATTCCATTCACTACTTGTGCCACCTTATACACAAATTTAAATCACAATTCAATAATTTAGGGCAGAAAGAAAAAAAGACAATTTCCCATATTGTTTTAGAGTAGTATAATGACAAATGAAATCAAGTACTACTATATCCTTGGGTAGTCAAGTACTAATATTCACTTTAATTCTATTGTCTAGCCAACCAATTCGATTGAGAAAACAATTAAAAAGATCTAAGAATAAAATCCAAACTAATCTAAGAGTCTCCTTAGCTACACTTAATTGCAAGAGGAAGATTCAATTGAGAAGGTAGTACCTAATGAAAAATTCTCCTAAAATTACCTATCTCTTGGTTAATTGTTTTCCTATCACTTTCCACCAAAGTCCTCTAGCATTAGATTAGTTCGTTTAAATTTCCTTCTAACTAAGTTAATCTAAAAATGCACTAACTTTAGTTACTTCATAATTAGATTTCTACA
The DNA here is from genome assembly GCA_030512225.1 of Rauvolfia tetraphylla. Lineage (NCBI taxonomy): Eukaryota > Viridiplantae > Streptophyta > Magnoliopsida > Gentianales > Apocynaceae > Rauvolfia > Rauvolfia tetraphylla. The sequence goes on along the minus strand of JAJQKT010000009.1, from coordinate 543,749 downwards.
ATTGCCAAGAAGATATTAAGATTCTCATCTCTAGTCACCCAAATCACCTCCATTATCTATGTTGTAGTCTTTTCCACTCTTTCTTTATAAATTTCAAGTGAAAACCAAATCAAAGCAATTGGCTGGCATAATTGACCAACACAAGTAAAACCCACAAACACTACACAAAGAATTAGGGCATAATTAACCAAAAGAGGAATTTATTCACATAATTAAAAAGAATAATTCAATATCCATCCAAGTATTTAAGAGTCTAGCTCATAATGTTACAATATATAGGATACAAAATATTAAAAAAGAGAACATATGGCTCATCTTCATGTCTTCAATTCTCTTGTTCTTCAATGCTAGAAATTCTCAATTTGGCCTTAGAGAAATGGGAACTTGGACTTGAATATTTAAGATGAATGTATTCCTTCTTGAAAGATGTACTCTTTTGCCTTGATTCTTCACACAAGAATGTACGATTTGGGTTATGGATTCTCTTTTTAATATACCTCTTTAATGCTCTTGAAACCCTCTTTTCCCATCCTCCCAAAAAGGTCCTTGAAACTATTTATATATGTGCACAAAAGGGGAAAGAGTTAAGCACTTTCGACTCAAATTGTGGTGCTTAGATGCCAGCCTTCTTCAGGCAGTGCCTTTTGGACTTTAAGATCCTGATTTCATGCGTTCTTTTTATCCAAACTTCATTCTAAGTGTGTAAAATCTTCCTTATTATTATTATTATTATTTTTTGCACCTCAAATCTTTGATAAACTAGCCTAAAACGGGGAAAGAAAGAGGGAGTATAAATAATAATTAAACACAAAAGTCAAGAAAAAATCAAACTCAAAATGATCATGAGAATAAAGCATAAATGATACATGTCAAACTCCCCTACAGTTAGACATTGCTTGTCCCCAAGCAATACAACGACAAACATAACCAAAACTTCCACTTCAGTAAAAGAATAAAAGCGAAAATATACAAGAAGAGAACTTTGAGAAATCAAAACAATGAAAGAATTGATTCAAGGTAATAATTAAGCACATCTATGCACAATTAATTTAGGAGTCATCCTAGTACCCTCACAAGGTTCATACAACCAATTGTACTGTAGGTAGGAGCTTGTGTGTGAATACGAGGATAAATTTTAGGTAATTGGTCAAAGAATTCACAACCATGTAAGCATTGTACCCCATAGGGCCGCCAACACAAAATTTGAACTTAAAATTCATATTCACTTTCAAAATTCGGGTGTATGCAAATTTTCTTACCAAAAAGTGTTTTGTTATTGTCTAAACTGTACAAAAACTATCTCAAACTTTCCTACCAGGATTGGACAACCTTAAGAAAGCTAATTTGCGAAACATACAGCCATTACCTTTTGTATTTTGCAATTCGGACTTGGAAATTCAAAATTCGGGTTTATAATATTTCAAGTCCGAACTTGTTGAAAAATAACCACAATCTAAGCGGGAGATTATTAGCCCTTTTCTATCTTTTAAAACCACTTTAGAAGTATTCTTGATACTTAAATGCTATATCTTCTATCTTGATGGAAAGAAGGAGGAATATGGAGATTGGTTGGGTCATAGGCTCATCATGAGCCATTCTATTGTCATTGTGCTTATTTGTTATCAATTACTTATGAAATCAATGCTTCTTTGTGCTACATTATTAAATCTATCACATTTTGCATCAAAAAAATAATAAAAAGGGAGAGATTGTAAAACCTAAGGGCAAATCTTGTATTTTTTTGTTAATGACAAACATTGATGAGGACTAACTGGTATGTAAATTATGTGGTAGAATTTGTGGTTAAAGAAGCCAAGAGGTATCATTGCCAAAAAGCTATACTACTAAGGACAACTCAAATAATCTTAAGTGGTTGAAGAATGAAGAGTATGCCCAAGGAGTCAAAGGCTTTAAAGTAACTTTAATGTAGGTTTCTTTTTGCTTTATAGGTATATCTTCTGAACCCTACACTTCTTACATTTGGAATCTATGCAATACATGCAATAGTACAATACTTGTTTTTTCTAACTTGCTTATGAGCTTTAAAAGATTTTGATTATTCTTGAATTAACAAGTGTTTGATAATGGCTTGGTGCTCAAAAAAATTTAAATTACATATCTTTTAGTCCAAAATAATTTTAAACTTGTTGCGGATAAATTTCAAATGCTTTGATAAAGTTTAAAAAAGTTCGGACTTCAATTCGCACGTTCGAACTGAAAACCTTGGTCACTAAATTTCTAGAGAAATTTGGACGACTAATTCAGACGCAGTAGTCCAAATTCAGTACACCAAATTATCCTTGGCAGCCCAGGGTGTAGAAAGCTTGGACGACTAATTTGGACTCATCAAACCTGATTTGGTCAACCGAATTGCACTATTACAAGACATTAATAGCTGTTATTTGAATGTTTCAATTGAATTCCAAACCTTTCAAAAGCATAAACTTCAAATTTTTTAGAACTTTTTGCATATTTTGAGAAGTTTTATACTCTAATATCTTTAGAACATCAAAAAGTCTTCTTTTGTTCTATGCTACATGCGATTATTCGAGATTCAAAAAGCAAAGTGAAGTTGTGCTAGCAGACATAAAACCCTCTATGTGTTTGTTAAAGTTTTTCTAGAAGACAAAACCTTTTTGTAAAGAGTGAACCTTGATTATTGATTTGAAAAAGAGGTTGTCGATTAAAACCCTTGGGGTTAACCATTTGTGTACTTGTGTGGATTGAGATTATAGTGAATTTGGTTGAAATCCTTGACTGTATGCTCAAAGTAGTGGATATAGATCATGAAGCAATTGAACCACTATAAATTGGTTGTGTTCTTTGTGCTCTTTACTTTAAGTTTCTACTTATTGATCTCACTCAATTCCCTAAGAGAGTCGTTGGCATTCACTATCGTCATTGAAGTGCTTTTCCTCTTTCAACTACTGTTTACCAAAGTTTTATTAATTTTTAGGAGTTAAATCTCTTTAAAAAAAGGTTTTAAAAAGGAAAAAGATTTTAAAAATTAGCCAACAACTTAATTTACTCCTCTCTTAGATCTTTTAGCTAATTGCTTTATCTATACACACAATTACAAATTTTTTATTAATTGATTTACACACTTAAGAAGTTAATAACGTGAGTTTTATAGATTAATAAAAAATAAAAAATATAAATTTTTTATTAAAAATTTCAAATTATTTTTTATTTTTTTCATTTAGGGATATTTAAAAAATGGTAGGTGGTTTCTATTTTGATTTCTAATCAGTCGCAAATTTTGCATTCAATTTAAGATTGGTTTTAAAGAAATTATATTTTCAAATAATATATTTACGTTTTAGATCGGTAGTAAAAGTATATGCATTTCTTTTAATTGTTTATAAATTATATATTTATTTATCAATGTTGAAATTTCAAGGACGAAAATTCAACTAAATTTACCTAAAAAGAATTCTTTGATGATATTTTACTTTACCTCCTAAATTTACTAATAAAAATAGCATATTAAAACATAATACAATATCTTGCATCTCATAATATTTTGTTTCTCTAAATTCTATTATAAATAATATTATTTAATAAATATTATATTATCTATTATTTAAAAATAATTATAATACATATTATTGATATAAATATATATATGTATACTATATACATACATATATATACATATATATATATATATATATATATATATATATATATATATATATATATATATATATATATATATATATATATATATGTATATGTATGTATGTATGTATGTATGTATGTATGTATGTATGTATGTATGTATGTATGTATGTATGTATGTATGTATGTATGTATGTATGTATGTATGTATGTATGTATGTATGTAATTGCAAAAAAATTTTGGTTAACAAGCTTAGCTTAGTGGAAGAACACATCATCCTCACACTAATAACGCGGGCTCAAACCATACTATTTGCGAATTTATGGGGTTTATTCGCTCATGCACACATGTGCTAGCTTGGGCGTGTCGCCGCTCTCTAGGCTTGTGTGTGCACGCGTCCAAGCCCATTTGGTTGATTTGGTATGTTCTTTGGGTCAGACCCAATCTGGCCCTACTAGTTCTTTTATTTTTTTTTTGGCATTATTCTTCATTTCTTCAATTGGTTTCTATACAAATTTTTAACTACTTACCTATTACCTCAAATTGTTTCAAATTAGTTTCTAGTTTTAACAAATTTATTCCAATACAGTTGTAAGACTAGTTGCTATATTTGTTTAAATAGATTGGTTCTTGAGCTAATTTTGAACTAATATCGGTTTCAAAATGTTGGTTACAATTCTAAAATTGATAATATTCTATTTCGATAGTGACCACCAAAATTGCGACTGATATTAATCAGTTTTAAATGAATTTTGAAATTAATTTGTTGGGTTCAAATCGGCTATTTTCTTCTAGTGCCTAATGTGCAACAAGCTCATTTGAGAGTGGTTGTTTCCAAGGGAGAAGATCAAGTTTTGATCACCCTTGGTTGTCGTGGCATAACCTCAAGTCTCTCTCAAGCAATGTTTGCATGTTACCATTGATTTTGGATAGTGGGTTTAGTAATAAAATTAAGATATCTTAAAACCAACTTCATCACGTTTTGCCTCTATCTTTGCTCGAGGGCTAAAACATGCACTAGATGCTACTAGACAATTCTATCCCTTCAACTTTCCAGTCTTTGACTTGATTAGCCAGTTAGCTTTTCTTGTAATTCAAGAAATCATCTGATTTTTTTCCCTTTTATAAGAGATAAGAAGTTTTGGAATTCTTCATGAAATACTCTTCCTATATCTGTGCAAGGGATATTTTGTAGCATTTGTCTCATCAACCAGATGAAAATATTGCTTATACTAATAAACACGTTTGACTTAGTCAAGTTTGACTTCAAGTGCAATATTGTGCATGGCACTTCAAAATCAATGAATGGGTCTATGCTATGATCCACCTAAAATAAAAAATCTAAAGAGTAAGGTAGTGCTGTCTCTAAGGGAAAATCTTAAAATTTTGATTAATGACAAATTATGCTTAGTAAAAATTCTTTACTAAAATATTTTGGGTCAAATCTGTAAATACTACTTGCTATATGAGAAACCATGTTGTTGAGACTATTTTTTGAGAAAAACTCATTTTGAACTTCTCTTTGGTACAACTCCTTCTATCAATTACTTTAAAGTGTTTGGTTGTTAGTGCTTTACCTTAAATACTTGTGATAATCTTGGTAAATTTGATCGAAAACCAGAAGAAGGAATTTCCTTCAAACAAAAAGGCCTATAGAGTTTATAACAAAAAAAAAAGTTGTTTTTTGAGGAATCTATCTATGTGAGCTTTGATTAATTTAATATTTATCATGAAAGAAGAGATAAAGATGATGTAGGCACTTCAATGAAAGATTATCAAACTCATCTTCACGCACCAACCATGGATGACCATGCTTATGAAGAGGAGATTAGAACAAGAACAAGAAAGTCAACTTGGTGGTAACAAATAGCTTCCAAAGGATCTAAAATATGCTAAAGGGCACCCTAAGGAGCAAACCATTGGTAATGTCTCCCAAAAATTTAAAATAAGGCTGTACTTGATTGATAACCTTACTCGTTTATCTCATATTGAGCCTAAAAACATTGATGATGCCTTGTGTGATGATTTTTTAGTTGTTGCTATGCAAGAGAAATTAAATCAATTTGAAAGAAATAAAGTTTCGAACCATGTCCCTAGATTCTATGGTCACTCCATTATTGGTATGAAATGGGCTTTTTAGAAACAAATTGAATGCATCCGGAGAAGTTGTTACTAACAAAGCTGGACTTGTTGCCCAAGGATTCAATCAAGAAAATGGCATTGATTATGATGAAACTTTTGCTACGCTAGCTAGACTTGAGTCTATAAGGATGCATTTAGAATTTTCTTACTTTAAATGTCTTAAACTCTTTCAAATGGATATAAAAAGTCCTTTTCTAAATGGCAAATAAAGAAGAAGTTTTATATGGAACAACTTCCCTGTTTTGCTCACGAGAAGTTTCAAAATCATGTTTATAAACTTTCAAATGTTTTATTCTGTTTGAAGCAAGATCTCCGTGCTTGGTATGAAAGATTATTGGTTTTCCACTTTCAAAACGATTTCCAAGAGGAATGGTTGACACATTACTTTTTATCAAAACCTTTTGCAAAAATGATCTTTGGTTTGTGCAAATTTATGTTGATGACATTATCTTTGGTGCTAATAGCATTTCTATTTGAGGAGTTATCTAAGATGACGTAGAGTGAATTTGAGATAAGCATGATGGGAGAGCTCAATTTCTTTCTCGGTATTCAAATCAAGCAAACAGGGGATGGTGTACTCATAAATCAAGCAAGTTATATAAAAGAGCTATTGAAAAGGTTTGGAATGGACAATGCCAATGGTATTGGAACACATATGAGCTCATCACTTAAGTTTGACAAGGATGAAAAAAGTAAAAAAGTTGATGAGAAACTATAGAGAAGTATGATCAGTAATTTACTTTACTTAATCACTAGTAGGCCTGATATCATGGTTAACAAATTCTTATGTGCTAGATTTCAATATTGTCCTAAGGAATCTCATCTTGTTGCCATTAAGTGTATTCTTTGGTATCTTGTTGATCCTTATGATTATGTCATGTTGTTCTGAAAAGCCACTTGTTTTGATCTTGTTTCTTATACAGATGCCGATTATACTAAATGCAAAGTTGAGCAGAAAAGTACTAGTGGTCATTGTCAGTTTCTTTGTAGTTGTGTTGCTTCTTGGTGAAGTAAAAAGCAAGCTTGTGTTTCTTTGTCTACCACCAAGGTCAAATATATTACAGTGGGCCATTGTTATGCTCAAGTTCTTTAGACGAAGTACACTTTGCCTAATTTTAGACTTTATTTCAAATACGTGCCTATTATGTGTAGTAACATTAGTCGTATAAACTTGACTAGTAATCTAATTCAACATTCTAAAACTAAACATACTGAGATTAAACACCATTTTATACATGATCATGCTGCCAAAGGTGATGTTTGTTGCACTAATGATCAAATTACTGATAGTTTTACAAAACCCTTGGCTCAGAAACAACTTTTGTTATCTAAGAAGATGCTTAAGAATCTCAAAATTCGATGACTAATATATGTTTTCATGTTAGATATATAGGGAAAGTTTGGATATAGAGTTTGGATCAAGATAAAATTTGGTCATCCAAATTAAAATTTTATGAAGTTTGGACTGAGATTTTCAGACTAGCAATTTGGATGCAATGATAAAATTCGATTGTTCGAATGAGGCAATTCGCATACCTTATAAGAAAACAATTGAACAATTGTTCCCCTTCTCATTTCAAAACTTCCAAACAACCGAAATACCTCTCTTGTGAAACTCATCTATATTCGTCCCATTCGAACTCAAGATTCATCCCTATTTTGTTAATTTGAAGTACGAGACACCCAAATTCTTGATCTACACCCTTTATTGCATCTAAAATCCTACAAATTTCAAAAAATCTCTATAGTAGGGGATGAGATAGAGGAACATCGAGTGGGAACAAAGAACATGAAGGAGGCCGAGGTAGCAACAAGGGTAGAGGCAAAGGCAACGGAATTGATACTAGCCTAATCATTGATGAACCGAGGCATGGGAAACTGCCACAAATCGATTGTGGTCTTAACATGTTTATCACTACCATGCCAAGCATAGAGTATGTGAATTGCAGCAAGAAGAATAGAAAGATCATCCCAAGACACACGGTTGATCTTCAAAATTCAAGGTTGTGGAAGATATGCTTGATCTATTTGGTGAAATGGTTTGGAGTAGTTTACTATTTGTAAATGAAAAGTACTACCCATCCCTTATCTATGAATTTTATGTAAATTCAAAAGAAGAAAGAGTTGAGAAGATTGATGATGAGATGATAATGCAATGGTATTCTTCAAGGTCTCAAATTGAGTTTGATCTTGATGTTCATTTGTTTAATCGTATTTATGAAGTTAAAGGTAATGGTGAAAGATATTATACCTCATGACAAAATATTTTGATTCAAAATTATTTGCAAATGAAATTTTAAAAGCAACATTCACTAATGGGACGAGGTTTAGAGATGTGAAGGAATGATAGATAAATGCACATGGCACCAAAGGAAGAGTTTTACGCCACATGCTCACAAGAATGATCATCCCAAACTTTTTGTCATGAATCTTCCACAGGAAATGTGCATATGGTTTTTATGCTGGCCCTTCACAAAAGGAGGAACAAGAATTTTGGTTATATGGCCTTGAAGCACATGATTAGTGCTAGGAATTGAAAGAACAAGGTTTTTTGCTATGGTAGACTTCTCACCAAATTATTCAAACATTTCAACATCACATTACCTGAAAAAGACCTTAGCTTTAAGAGTGAAAGTAACTACAACGACAAGTCACTTAAAAGAACGAAGTTTACTCTTGCTGATGATGATATTTGGAGAACAAAGAAAGGAACCCCATTGAAGAAGGATAAGAAAAAGAGAAAGAGAAAGAAATTGACTAAGAAGAGGTGGGAGAAGAAGAACAAGAAAAAGCTCAATTGATAACAGAAAGGAAGAGTAAAAAGAGAAATGACACTCCATTTGAGGGGGAAAAGCGCCCATCCAAGGCTATTTCAAGAAGGTAGAGCAACTCAACAAGGAAGTGGGACATCTAACCTCAACTAAGGAGGCACAAGAACATTATTGGTGAAGAAATCACTAGGAGTGATATCATTATGGCCAAGGTATTTCAAGATGCATTAAGTAACCATGCCAGAGAAATGAAAAGGATGTATTGATTCTTTGTAATATTTGCTCTTGTTATGTTCAAAAAGCATGATAATTTAGAAGATACAGTGAAGAGCATTGAGGAATATATAATGAAAAATTCAAAAGATGTTGACGGCACTTCAAAAAAAAATGAGAGAGTAGATGATGAAGAGATGGAAAAGAATAAAGAAGACTAAGAAAGAGAGAAAGTTGAGAAAGAAAAAATAGAAGGAGAAAAGAAAATTCAGGAAGAAGAAAAAGATGAAAATGAGGAAGATGAAAATAATGCGAAGGTTGATGAAGATTAGTGAGAGTGATGATGAGAATGATAGTGGTGATGGAGATGATGATGATGATGGAACAACCTAGAGTTTGTGGTTAGAAATGATACCAGAGATAATGAAAACAATGGAATTGAAGAGAGTAAAAGAGACGATAGAGAAAAGCAAGAAGAAAAGGGAGAAGGACAACAGAAAGCTAGAGGAGAATGTAGTTTGTTTAAAACAGATGAAATTTTAACCCCATCCTCCACTTCATTTTGAAGAAGAGAGAAAGAAAATATAAAAGCATTTGGCCTTAAAGAAAGGAACAAGAGGATCAACGAGGTTGGCTATTACCCCAAACTCAAACTATATACTAGAATAGACCTTTCTAGTAATGGTCCTCTCAACATTGAGTTAAAGGGTAATATTTGGATCACTACCAACAAGTTTGGAGTGAAGACACTGAGAAGACTTTCAACTGATGATGACAATATGGAGATGGTCTAAGCTTTCTATTCCCTATCTTTTTACTTCTTCATGTCTAGTTTATATGTTCATTAGTTTTTACTTAATAGTTGTTTAGTTTTTTATGTTTAGTATATTATGCTTAGAGGTTTCTTATATGAGCTTGATAGTTAAATGTACTTTATGAGTTTTATGAGATGAACTTGTTGATTTGAAGCCCAATGATGTTAACTAAGTATTGAGAGCTTCTTTTTTGTTGCTTAACTCACTTTGCTTACCTTATTTTAATTAATGACAAAAGGGAGTAAATAGTTTGTGCAATATGTGATCTTATTTGCTTTGATAAGCCTATTGATCGATTGGTGGATATTTGATATGGGGTTTTATTGATTGGTGGATATTTGATATGGAGTTCTATACTTGTGGCTTGATGATGGTTAATGATTCATGTCTAAAGCTTGATGGTTATTGGTTTCTTGTTAAAATGACTTTATTGAAATTGATTGAATTGGTCTTTTGTTGATTTGATTGGATTTCATGGACTTTGGACTTGGATATGTGACATTGGACTTGTTGTTGGAGATTCTTTTGCTATTGAATTTGAAGGCTACAGCTGTTCTTGATTGTTTATGTATGTTGATATTGAAGATTTAAACTTTTTCAAATTCAGCTAGGCAGTCCAATTCGGACTTGGCCTAAACATTTACCAAAATAAATCTTTTGGTTGTCCAAATCTATCAAATTATCTTTGAAATCCTTCTTACCTTGGTTGGTAAACTTTGAGGCAGTTCATTTAATCAAAATTTAGTTAATGTCTTGTGATTTTTACAACTTGGACTTGCAAAGTTAAATTCAAACTTAACCTCTCTACAAGTCCAAATGTTTTCAAAAGTAAGCTTAATCTAAGGGGGAGCTTTGTAAGCTCTCTTCTATCTTTGAAAAGCTCTCTTAGAGGTGTTTTTTGATGCTTTAATGCCAACTCCTTTAGAAAGAAGGAAGGAATTAGGAGGCATACAAAGGTTGGCTGGGCCATAGGCTTCTCATGAGCCACATTATTGTCACTATACTTACCTGTTCATCTACCCTTGTGACATCTATGCTTCCTGTGCTACACTGTTTTAATCTTTCACATTTTGTATCAAAGTTTGTCATTTTCAAAAAAGGAGAGATTGTTGGCCCTAAAGGCAAATCATGAAGTTTTGATTAATGACACAAATTGATGTGAGCTAATTTGAGTAATTCTTGTGTAATAGGAATAGCAAAAGATCTCATTACTTGAAAGTTAAAGAGAAACAAGGACACCCCAAAGTGAGGCTAAAAGAATGAAGATTGAAATGGATGTCAAGTATAAAAGGCTTTGAATATCAAATAGCGTAGGGTTATTATTATTCAATAGATATAACTTGAAAGGTTATGATCATTCAATAGATATAACTTGAAAATCCTACACCTCTTTGCTTTTGGACGACCAATTCAGACGTAATAAGCCCAATTCGATCGGTCATTCAAGATCCATATGATTTTACAAACTTGTTGAGGTTAAATTTCAAATAATTTTACAAAGTTTAAAAAGTTGAGACGTCTGAATTGTAACTTTTCTACTAATTTTCAATGAAATTCAGACAACCAATTTAGTTTGGGAGGTCCAAATTCAATCGACTAAATCATCCTTGGTAGACTAGTGTACAAAGAGTTTGGACGACCAACTTAGATGCAGTTAGCCCAATTCATCCGACTGAATTGCAATATTACTAACCGTTAGTTGGTCATTGCACTTGAATTTTAAGCCATATCAAAGGATTAAACTTCAAAGTTATGATAAACATTTGTGTACATTATCTTGAAAAGTTTTACAGTCCATTATCTTGAGTATATCAAAAAGCTCTCATTTGTCTTATGCTACAACTGAACATTCAATATTCAAAAAGCAAAAAGTAAGTGTTGCTAGCATTTGTAATCATCTATCAAACCTGTTGATAAAATATTTCTTTATCTCATCCTATTAATATTTATTCAAGGTTGTATTGAGGACATAAAAACCTCTTTGGAGAGGGTGAACCTTGATTCTTGAATTGTGAAAGTGGTTGTGGTGTAAAACCCTTGTAGGGTGAACCTCTTGTATACTTGTATGGGTTGTTATTATAGTAGATTTGGTTGAAATCCTTGAGTGTGGACTCAAGGTAGTGGATGTAGATATTAAAAGATCAAACCATTATAAATTATAGTGTTTTTTACTCTTCTTTCTTTGATTGCCCTTTATTGATCCTACTTCTTTTCTCTTGAAGGGTAGTTGACATTTATTGTTTTCACATTTAATTGATATACTTTTGTCAACTACTTTCCTTCAATGTTTTTAAATATTTGGAGGCCGAGTTTCTCTTAAAAGAGTTTTCAAAAAGGAAAATATTTTAAAAAATTGGCCAAAATCCTTATTCAGTCTCTCTTAGGTCTTTTTGAGCCAAAGTGATTTCACATGTTTCGAAGAACAAAGTTCTTGGTAACGACTTTAGGTTAAAAGCTCTTTAAACGTTTTATCTTATGATGCAAATGTTCTAAAACTTCATTTGATTGCCTTCAAATTGGTTTTACAAAATTTTTCAAACTTTGGATTTTGTGTCACCAATTCAGACTATTGAATTTTGATTTGGATATCCAATTCAGTGGGCCAAATTTATACTATTAAAGAAAATGAATAGAGAAATTCAGATTATCGATTGAATTCGTCTATTATGTTTCAAAAACTAGTTGCCACTAGCTGGTTTTGAACATTAGACTTCAAATTTTAAAGCATTTAAAAGGTTAGAAACACAAATTTTGAGATAATTCCTTGAAATTTACAAGCCATACTCTTTGGAATATTTAAGAATGAAGAAAAATTTTCTATTGGTCTTGTGCTTCAAGTGATAAATCAAAGATTCCAAAGCAAAATGTGAACTGCTGATAGAATCGATGTATATCTATCATCTTATCAGGTAACTTCATGCCATTTCTTATCTTTACTTTGGTTATTCGAGGTTGTCTTGGGACATAAAACCCTTTTAGTAAGGGTGAACATACTGTTGGAATTAAAGAAGTTATTTGTGTAAAACCTTGGTAGGTGAGCTTCTGGTGCGTTTGTTTAACTTGATCATATAGAAGAATTGGTTGAAATCCTTAATTATGAGTTTAAGGTAGTGGATGTAGATTTTAAACAGATTGAACCACTATAAATCTTTGTGTCTCTCTCTGTATTTATTGCTTGTATTTATTTGTGCCTTCCTTCGTCTACTTTGTGGTTGTGATTATTAATTGGGGCCTTATTAATTATTCATCTTTCCTAAACCACTTTCTTTAAAACAAACACATACTAGGAGATTAGGAATTTCTGAAGGTTGATTTTATCAAAGAAAAGTTTTAAAAAATTAGCCAAAAATCTAGTTCACCTCATGTAGGTTTTTCAAGTACAATAGGCTAATACTTTAGCTCTAAGCAAAGTCATGCAGTGCAAAATTGCAAATCACTTGTGGAGTTGAATACATGTGTTTTTGTATGCATGTGCAAAAGATGATTTCCTTATAGTATCTCAGAATAACGCCGCCTAAATTGTGATAATTTAAAACATTAGCAAATTATCAATTGTCACCACCTTGAGAATGATAAAGATGATGTTGTTAGTGATGATGATAATGATGTCACCCTCGAGTATAAATAGAATCTGGACAAGGCACTATCATACCTCTGGAGGTCTCCTACCCAAAGGCACAATGCAACATTTTAAAACTTAATTTCTAAAACCAAATGCCACAAACCATAAATTAAACTTTATTTCTTTGAATTATAAAGATTCCATAAAAGTTTCCATAAAAAATATAAAGGACGAAGATCTTTACATAGCAAAACTTTTAACGTTTGTACAAATATTTATTCTCAAAAGAAAACTAGATCATTAAGTCATAATTTAGCTAATCCCGAACCCCAAAATCTCATTCCCAATTATTGCACTTCTTCTCCTCATACTCGAAAGTATCCTGCACTAAAAGGAGGGAAATAAAAGAATGAACACAAGTACTTTGTAAGCAAGGGTCATTCTATTTCTTGGGATTGAATAAGGTTTAGAATCCTAGCATATATTACATAAGCTTACAACATCATGCATAACCTTTAAGGGTATAGGGCAAGTAATCAAAGGGAACTTAGTCTCTCGTTCAAAGCAATTTTTGTATCCAAGAAGAAGGAAGGGAGTAAGGGAAGTAAATTGCACAGAAAAAGAATAATTTCCTTTCCAAAATACCATTTACGTGAATTGTGGGTACTGAGCACTAGGTACAATAGCATACTGAGCGCCCAGCTCTATTCAGTTCTAAAAAAAAAGCAGGCGAAAGAGCCTGGTGCCCACCATATTAGCATACTGGGATTCCAGTTGCTTCTGGAAAAACACCGTCACAGAACAGAATAAGGCCTGCTCAGAAAGCAGATTAAGTGGGTGCCCAGCTTCTTTGACAAAAATTTCTTTCTATATTTTGGTCAATTTTTCACTACATGAAATAGTTTTCAAGCACCTTTACCAAAACACAGGGTTTAACGTTATGAGAACTCATGAAACAACACAAAAATATGCCGAAATGATTTTAAGACTCAGTAGATTGCTTTCTAAGCATTTAAAGAACCTATATTTTATACTTAGTCGAGCCTTCTAATAAGAAAATACATTTTACGCTATGATGGAACCAACTCAACAAATCAAATTTTCTTGCAACTCTCAAAATGAACTAAAGCATTCAACAAAAGTTACAAAATGCACATCATAGAGTATGTAGAAAAACCAGCCTTTGAAACCAAAAGACCAAAGTTCATATCGCACAAACAAACGTTCAATTTCCTTGGCAGTAAGATTGACAAGGCTCAAAGGGGTCAATCCCTGAAATCTGGCCTAGCTGTTTATCCCACCAGGTAGGCCAAAACAATACATATTCTAACTTTTTTTCTATCCCAATTAGAAATAATCAATAAGGTGGAATATGTTCCTCCCCAAATCACCAAGCCAACAAAGTCCCAAAATCCAACCCTTGCACAAATTTTCATAAATCTTTATTACATGGAAGACCAGTACCATACATATAACAAAAAGCCAATCCATTTCTATACAAAAATAAAAACACGTTATTCACGTAAGAGCGACTCCACAAGTAAGTTCCACTATTTTTCTGAAATACAACTTGGCATGCAAAACTTTCGTTAGCGTATTGGTATGAGAAATATTTATGAATCTTGAAATGCATTTCACGGAATTTTGATTCCAAAATGGTGTTTGGATCCGGTCATGCACGTGTGTTTTTGCAGCACGTGCAGGACCGGATATGGACTGTTGGATATGCATAAAAATTTGATCCAACGGTCTATATTTTTTTGCCCATGCAGGTATTATTTTTATTCAAAAAATTATTAAACTTTCGCAACCGTCGAATTAGATCCGGATTTGATCCGACGGCTGTGGATCCGTCCTGCATGTCCTGCAAAAAGGACGTGTAGCACAGTAACCAGACCCTCCAAAATGAATATTCATGCAATGTTTGATATTTCCAATAACTAGTACTAAAGCTCTCTTGAGAATTATTTCTTCAATTTTTTAAAGTGTTTGACAGGATTCTTTATCATAAAGAATTCCAAAGGAATAGTTTACTTTTTGCAATGATAGATATTAAAGTTTTCTTCGGATTGGAAGATTGAATGATATTTGTACTAAATGAATGAACGATTGGCACTGTGTAGTGTTTATAATGTATAATGGTTATTAGTACTCATTATGTTCTGGGGAAAAATACTTCATTCGGCTAGTCACCAGTGAGAGGGCCTTTCTTAGCCTACTTGAGAATGATCATTGGTTTTGGATTAATATTACCATCCCAATGAACAGTATATATACCTTAACTGGGAAAGCATTGGGTTGACGGTTTAGGTTGTCATACCCACGGTACTTGTACGGTGTTTGCTTTCCTTTGTTAAGTGGTTTAACAGAGAACTAATGCTATACAAGTTCACTCTAGCTAACATGTTATCTGTATTGGATTGAATTGTCGATGCTAATGTTTTCTCAATTATGTCTTGCCTCTATGCATTAGCAGAAAAGAAATTGTTCTTATTTGATTATAGTTATAAATCTATATTATTACTTCCTGCCATGAATTTTAGAAAAAAAAGAAAATTATTTTCTTCCAATACAAAAAATGCTTTTATGAAACACATAAGAACACAGAACTTGATGAGCTTAACACACACATTTATCACTTCTTTATAGAACCTGGGGATTTTGCCGGATGTTGGTCAATTAATATATCTGGCCATATAAATTATCTTTTGAACTTGTGGTTCAAGGTATCTTCAATGCGAATCAAAATAAAAGATCAAGATGAGACAAACTAATATCTTTGTCCAGCCTCATGTTTTCTCCTCTTTATGTTAGGGCAACATATTCAAAATTAACAAAATATGAATCTCTCCCTTGAGATTCGCTCCCAACATATTTCATAATCTCTTTGAGAACCCATTTTGTAATGACCCACTCCTGGGCGGGCCCGACCTAGGAGTGAATCATCAATTTCCTGTTCCATAGGTGCAATGCAACACGTAATACAACTATATGATACAATTATAAATTCCAATAATTTTTACACAAATAAAAGCCAAAAAAATATATATAGCGCACCTGCCGTTCTATACCAAATGATTATATAATATGGTTTATACCAAATATAATTATTTTTCAGAAGATTGAAATCTCTTTGTTTACATACTAATTAAATTAAAAACCATCTGAAATATTACAATGCATTGACAGACCCAAAATGGTTACAAATGTAGACGTCTCCACAATATTAGCTGCTGCTAAGGACTCAATTGTCACGTGCGACGTATACTCTCAACGCAACTATAAAAATCCTGAAATATGATGAGAGAATAATGAGCTACGAAGCCCAGTGAAACTTCTAGATACCTATACAGTTTGAAAGTAAATCCGCCATATAAAATTATTCTAGATTTTTTTATAGAAATAATTTCGTTTAATACAATATGATAATCCGATTTGTAAATCATGGAAATATGATATATTTATATCCATATATATGAACTTTCAAGTAAAAATCATCATTTTTGAAAAATAACGGAAAAATCATCAAAACACAATTCATACGACTCTTACGAGTCCATACAAGCACATAAAAACTTCCGCCGCCCTTCCAATGGCTATCTCACACGCGGCACAAAGGAACTCTCCACACAACACCTCCCAATGGCCTTCTCACATACGGCACAAAGGGACTCTCCACACACTCAACAATCTCACCCTGCAGGGGAGTCAATTCGTATCCCGATGGCGGAGTTTACACATAGTTCACATTTACAACTCATCAACAACCAAATTCATTCTCATATCTTAGTATATTATATAAATATACAAGCTGATCCATGGCAAAATAATTTCACAAAAAGCCAAGCCACGACAAACTCATAATTTAAAGTTAACCACACATTTATTCACAAAAGCCGAGCCACGACAAAATACACTACAAAAAAATTCGCTATTAGCGATGGCAATTAGCGACGGCGGTCATCCGTCGCTAATTAGCGACGGCGATTAGCGAGGGATACACTCCGTTGCTAATTAGCGACGGATTAGCGACGGAAAAATAATTTATATATTAAAAATAATTTTTTAATTATAAATTAGCTCCCTCGCTAATCCGTTGCTAATTAGCGACGAAAAAATAATTTAAATAATAAGAATAATTTAAGAACTTTTCCGTAGCTAATCCGTTGCT
The DNA here is from genome assembly GCA_030512225.1 of Rauvolfia tetraphylla. Taxonomy (NCBI): domain Eukaryota; kingdom Viridiplantae; phylum Streptophyta; class Magnoliopsida; order Gentianales; family Apocynaceae; genus Rauvolfia; species Rauvolfia tetraphylla. The sequence continues at coordinate 526,453 of JAJQKT010000009.1, read as the reverse complement.
AATAAGAGACGGATTAGCGACGGAAAAATAATTAAATATTAAGAATAATTTAAGAATTTTTCCGTAGCTAATCCGTTGCTAATTAGCGACGGAAAAATTATTTATTTATTAGAATTTATTTAACAATTTTTCTGTAGTTAATCCGTTGCTAATTAGCGACGGATTAGCGACGAAAAAATAATTAAATATTAGGAATAATTTAAAATTTTTTCCGTAGCTAATCCGTTGCTAATTAGCGACGGATTAGCGAGGGAAAAATTATTTAATTATTAGGAATAATTTAAAAATTTTCCCGTAGCTAATCCGTCGCTAATTAGCGACGGATTAGCGACGGAAAAATTATTTAATTATTAGGAATAATTTAAAAATTTTTCCGTTGCTAATCCGTCGCTAATTAGCGACGGATTAGCTACGGATTATTTTTTTCTAAATTTAAAAATTTTATTTTTATTTGTTTTAGTAATATTAACTTTCTACTTTGCATGAAGAATATGAATAAAAGTAAAATAAATTATATTGAATAATATATATCAATTACTAAGTAGTATTATTCCTATGTAATACACATGTAATAAATCATGCATTTCTAGTAATATATATATAGTATATTAATAACCCATACATATAATATAATATGTATGGATATAACATAAATACAATATAACATACATGTGTAGCATATATGTGCAGAAATAGACATAGATATACGTCAATAGAAGAAATGATAATTAATATATATTTAGATACTTTAGACTATAAGTAAATATCTATTCAAAAAATATAGTGTTTAATGAATTAATATTTAAAATAAGTGAAGTTAGATTAAATTAGTATTTAGGAAGACTTTTTCTATTTTTACTAAGAAGGACGTTGCTATTTTTAATTTTTATTTTTATCGAGAGATTAAAAAATATATTTTAAATATTTAAAAACACTACTCCGTCGCAAATCCGTCGCTGATTAGCGACGGAAAAAATTATGAATTAAAAAATTATTTTAAATATTTAAAAACAATATTCCGTCGCAAATCCGTCGCTGATTAGCGACGGATTTGCGATGGAAAAAATTATGAATTTAAAAATTTATTTTAAATATTTAAAATTACTATTCCATCGTAAATCCGTTGCTAATTAGCGACGGATTTGCGACGAAAAAAATTAAGAATTAAAAAAAATCATATATTAATTTATAAATTATATGTAATAATAAATATATTTATATTATAATATATTATATAATAATATATAATATATTATTATTATTATAATATTATATGATAAAAAATGTTATAATATAAAAATACTATATGATGATATAAATCACAAGAAGTCAATTGGCCTAGTGGAAGAAGTCATCAACAACCTTTGAGAGAACAAGGGTTCGAATCTCACTTCAAACAAAACAAAGCAAGGGAATTAAATTCGGGTTGGGCTAACCCTATCCATTAGAGCTGAATCGGGTTAACCCGATCCACTTGTACCCAATCGGGTCGGGCTAGCCCAAATGATATTTTTTTAAAATTTAATTTTAAAATTTTTAAATAAAAAATTTATATTTTTTATTATTAATTTTTAAATTTAAAAATTTCTTTGGGCGAAATCGGGTCGGGTTAGCCCGATCCACAATATTTAAAATTTTTTTATTTGAAACTTTTTTTAATAATAATTTATTTTTTTTATTATTTATTTTTAAATTAGCGACTGATTTGCGACTGGATTTTTTAATAATAATTAGCGTCAGATTTATGACAGATTTTTTAAAAATAATTTTTAAAATTAAATTTAATAGATTTAACAATAATTTTTTATTTTTAAATTTTAAATATATTAGTATCCGTCGCAAATTTTTTACGTCGCAAATCCGTCGCTAATTAGCGACGGAATAATGCTGCAGTCGCAATTAGCGACGCTCTATTTAGCGAGGGAAATTTCCGTCGCAAATCCGTCACAAATTGTGATTAGCGACGGATTAGCGACGGATTTGTCCGTCGCTAATCCCGTATTTTCTTGTAGTGATAACAATTCAAGGTTAACAACACATTTAGTAACAAAGCTGAGCCACAATAAAATAATAATTCAAAGTTTCCACAACATAAATTCACAAAGCCGAGCCACGACAAAAATAAATACTTTACTTAACGTAAAATAAATAAATAAAAATATATTAAAACAATATAACTTAAAATGATAAAATTTGGCGATCCTCAACCTCCACAAGTAAGTTAGAAATCTCGCCTCAAGCAAAAAGCATAAACCTAGGTTACTCCACCCTTGGTTCTACTCCCTAGCAATCTCGGGGACCTAACATTACGTGGTAACAAATAAATTTAATATCATTCTAAAATGCTCAAATATTGACATATCTATATCATACGTGAATGAATGCATGATTAATGTTAATTAGATAAAAAATTATTTAATTTGATAAAATTGATTTTAAAATAGGAACTAACCATTTTTCAAAGGAATAAAAATATTAAAATAATTAATTTTAATAAAATCCATCATTCTCCACAAAAATTCCAACTATTATATTTCATCCAAATATACCAATTTAGGGAAATTAAAATAATTAATTTTAATAAAATACACCAATCTCCACAAAAATCTTAATTATTCTGTTTTAAGAAAAATTCCAATTATTCTGTTTTACTATAATATATCAATTTAGGAAAAATTACTCTATTTAATTCCTAATATATCAATTTAGGAATATTATTCCATTTACATATTTCAAATTTTTTTATGATCCTTTTGCATTATAACAATCTAATAAATCTTTAAACACTCAATATTTAATCAAAACAAAAATTTCACAAATTCAAAAAATATATTAAACATACTTGAAAATTAACGAAACTTTTTCTATAGGTACAATATGAAAAATAAAACCTTCGTCCAAAAATTAAACAAAATCGGAGCATCCAATAATTTATTAAAATTTATATAAATTTACAGATACAGTAATTTCTAAAAATAATTAAACTTAACCAAAGTCAGAAAATTTTGAAGATTTTACCTTGATTTGGAGACTTTTGATGTAGTTCTATACTTAGGTTTGAAGGATTTAATTTTTATTTGAAGAATTGGTAAAGATTTAGTGAAGAAATGAAGAGAGAGATAGAGAAGAGAGAAGAAAGAAGAGAGAAGGGAGAAAGGGAAATGGGGGTTTGAGGGTTGGATCAGCCTGAGAAGAGAGAAGGCAGAAAGGGAAATGGGGGTTTGAGTGTTGGATCAGCTCGGCTGATCCAATGTTTTGTTTTTTTTTTTTGTTTTTTTTACTACTAAAAATTTGTAAAATCAACCTTTAATTTTTTTTTATAATTACAGATTTACCATATACTTTTAATGTATAAATTCTCTTTATTTTTTTAAAAAAAATGTGTAAAGTAGATTTTTAGTAATTTATAGTTATCATAAACTACTTAAAAATTTTATTTAGTAAAAGTAAAATTTATGGTTTTACACATCTCATGACATTTGTCGTGGAATAACATACATAATGCATATCTAAATTTAAGATAAAAAATATTTAGTTTTTTACCACAAACCAGCTACTATGAGAAGAATCACAATGTGTTAGCAAAATACAAAATAAGTGCTAATATATCACATTCATGAATATTCTATAAGATGTTCAATATTTATTTCAATACAACCAGTATTATTAGAAAAAATATATCTTTATAAGAATGTTAAAACATGAGCTCATTATTAATGAATTGTACAAACTGCAGGTTGCAAAAATAATAATATACATATGAGTATTTTATTAGTACATCAACTAATAATTTCTCCAAATTCATCCCAAAATAACACATTCAACCCAAGTAATACTAGTAACATTCATATAAACAAGTAGCACCTATAAATTTGTCATATTAGAAATATTTTGGTTCCATAATAAATTTATAATAATTTCTTCGTATTTTAATGATTTGTGATGGTCCAACCGGTCACGCTAACTAATAAATTATTAGTAAACTTCAGGTTTCTCAATATTACGTCTCAAATTTAAAAATTCTATGCAAAATAAACTAGGACGGTAGTATTTATAGTTGACGTATATTCTAGGTCATAATAGTAATGCATATGTTTTAAAAGTTCATTCATCCAAGATTTTAATATAATAATAGTATCATTAATGCTAAAATAACAAGACAATATGGAGAATATTGCATTACAGAATTGACCAAGTAGGAAATTTTTAGTTAAGTATCGACCGATTTTCTACCAAATTCTTTTCTAATTTAAAATAAAAATATAAAACATCAATGGAAAAGCCGCAGAAAAATAGTCGCAGATTTCTGACGAAAACATGTTTGTGCCAATAAAAAATAAAAATACTGAATCCGTGGAAACTCATGGGAACTTATCCACGGATTTTGTACCAAAATATTTTTAAATAAAAAATAGAAATACTAAATCAATGGAAAATCCGTAGTAAAGTATCGACAAATTTGCCATCGAATTATTTTCCAATTTTACAAACAAAAATAAAGAATCTAGGTTAAAACCATACATAAATAGTCATGGATTTCTTACGAAAATATTTTTAAGTTAATAGAAAATAAAAATTAGTAATATATTTTAAGAAACTCAACATCCACACACTACACTAGTGTATATATATATATATATATATATATATATATACCCACACACATAAAAACCCCTTACAGAGTGGATGTCTTTGGGGTGAGGCATGAAAGGAGTAGGGCCACGGTTAGCAAACTTATCCGGCAGCGGTAAAGAAAAAGAAAAAAACTTGAGCTTTCTACCTAAACTTCAATCGGTAAACTATGTACTTCAACTTCAATGGATAAAACTACTTCTCATACTAAAAGAACTTCTTTACGAAGAACTTTCTTTTTCGAAAGTGGAATGCCAATCTCGATATCTCGAATAGGCTAAGCCCTTGAATGAGAGCTCGCGTCAATTACATCGTCCCCTCGACTGTCCTATATATATATATATATATATATATATATATATATATATATATATATATATATATATATATATATATAAGTGTACAAGAGTATAAATGTAATACAAAAGAAAAGAAAACAAAGTGTAAATAAGTTATAGTATATAAAAATTTTTACTTCGTTATATTTAAAAAAATTAACTAAGCACATTAGTTTTTTGAAGAGTTTATTCTCCTATTTCTTTTATTGAATAAATTATAGGCTAAAACAGAAGGATAAATATTGAAAAGGCATGAATTCTTTGGGCTCGGACTCATAACAATGAATGATGGGTTGTGGGTTCAAAACCACGCCCATGCAAAGCCTGAGAAATATTCTCCCCGCACCAGCAGTTACAGAGTAGCTGCATGGGTACTCCAACTGTCAGGCAAAGATATTAAAATAAAATTTTGAAATTAGCCACGAAAATTTTCGTAGATACTTTGTGGATAAACTGGAAATATTATTTTAATATATTAAAATAATTTTTATATATTTCAAATTACCTACAAACTTTTCTAGAAAATAAGATAAATTTAAATAAAATATTATTTTAATATTAAAAATTTTATAAGATATTAAATTAAATTTTTAAAAAATTAGCAACATGAAAATTTGTGGATAATTTTTGCCCACTTTAATAAATATATTTATTTATTGTTCTAAATTTGCAACTGATTTATTTTTTTTAACAACAAAAATTTATTTCGCGAGGCAATTTTTTTCATGGTTAGCCTCTTAGCACAAATTTTTTCATATAAAATCTGTGGATAATTTCTCATAGCTACAGATTTTGTTAGCTTAGCCAGGGAAAATTTTGTGGCTATGGTACCAAATTTCTACTAGTGTTCTTCTTTTTTGTTGACTTTTTAAAGTTAGTTACTTATTATTTTATTTTGATATTAATAATTATTTTTTATTTTTTTAAAAATTCTTAATTGGAAGTTGAATAAGATCGTAAACCTTTTCCATGATTTTGTACAACATTATGGAACGATACAAGCTTTATTGCTTGAGTTCTTCAAACTGGATTTGGAATTTGAGGCTCACAAGGCTATGATTGAGATAAGAAAAAGAAGTGAACAAGACATTGAGGAATATGAAGGTGAAAAGTGTGAGAAGGAAAAAGAATTGGAGGGATCTGAAGACGAGAAAGATTATCAAGCTAGGGAGAAAAATGATGAATATGAAACGGTGACAAAGAAAGTAAAACGGAAGTAAAAGAAACATGGTTGGAAATGTCTGAATTGGAAGATAAGTGCTATAAAATATTAAAGAGGCTATTGAGGAAGAAAAGAAAATTGGTGTGATAAAGAATAAAGGGAGAAAGAAAATGAATGATGAAGCTAAATCTCAAACAGTTAAAGGAGGCCAAACGAAGAGAAAAAGATAGGAAATGTGCTAGTAACTGATGTTGAAAAGGTTGAAGCTAAAAAAGTTAACAAAGTTAGCTTAAACTCTAGAGCGATAAAGAAACTAGTTGAGGCTATGAAACTGGCTGGTTTGTTATTCAAGTTATCAGAAGATGAGTTAGAAAGCATGAGAGCTCAAGAAGTAGAAGTTGAAGTATGTGAAAGTAGTTAAACTGCTCAAGGAGATTATGAGGATTGTTTGAAAGGATTTGTTAAGAATGAGGATTGAAAATGTCCCCCACCCCCCCAAAAAAAAAATGGAGACAAGTAAGAAGAGGGGCTTAAATGGAGAAGAAAAAGTTAATGAGGAGGTTGAAACTCAAGTTAGAGCTAGCCAAGCTAAAACTACGACTAATGGTCAGCCTAGCCTAGAAGGTAAATCCAAATATAACGCTATTCTCATTTTTTTTTCAAATTTAGACCATTTCAATGTTGATAATTGATCTTAACCTAGATTCTTCAACTCCTGCATCTAATGTTCTTGTACCTATTCTTACTAATGTGTCAATCTTTGTTCCAATCATCATTCTACCTCTTCAAAGCATTCCCTTGAGATCTTTCCTCAAGATTTTTGTTGTAATAATTCCCACTCAAGCTATATATGTTCAAGCGATTGCACTTTGCACCCCAACGAAGTCTGCTCAATTTCTCAAAATCTAACTATTGGGAACTTCTAAGTTTATTATTATACTTTATCTTTAATCGAGCTGGTACTCATGAACATCGCTCTATTTTCTGAAGTTTTATCTTGGGAGAGTATCCGTCTTAATTTATCTTTTCTGAATCCCTCTTTAATGTATGACAAAAAAGGAAGTAGAACTAGTGGTGTTTGCTTGTTTTGATCTGGTTACTTAGCTTGTTATTCTTATTGATTATCTTTTCTTTTTTCAGTTGATACTTTTTCACCTATACTCTTTTTGTCATGACAACTTTCTGGTTGTCAAGCCACTATTTGCTTTTGAAGCTATCTAAACCTATCGTGCTAAATTTCCTTACTTGTCAAGCTAATCCATTGTTCATCAAATTTTTGACATGATGGATATTTTGATTGCTATTTATTTAAGTTCAGAAGTGTTCATAACTAGTGGTATGCATGGATTCAAGGGGAGCTAAAAATCTGTTGTAAAAAATTCCAAAAAGATTTTTCATTTTGCATATCTATTACTTCTTTTTTGCACACATAGAATTTTGCATGATCAAACAGCTAAATGTTCCTATTATTTTAATATCTTGTGGTTTTTATGTATATTAAACAAGTTTTGTCATTCATAAAAAAGGGGCAGATTGTTGTTGACTCAAGGTTACAACATCTGAATTTTGATGACTAATAAGACATATTTAATTAATCTAATGAATTTTGTAATTGATTTCAGAATTAATATTCAAGAAATGATCATGTTCAAGCCACCCAAATGCAAGGTTCAGGACTAGATTTTCTGTTTTTGGTTAAGTCCTAAATACTTGTGTTAAGAATTGTAGGAGAGATAATATGAGCTTTATGTGTCTTATGCCAATCAAAATTCTCTTCTCAAAAGTAATTTTTTTTTTTAGAAAAGTTCATTTGGTAGATCTTCAAAACGAAAAATATTAAATAAAAATGAAGTAGAAGAACCTAGATTCCAAATGAACAAATTAAAAAGATCTTTCCGATTCTCGAAGAATGAGGGGCAATTTGGGATCCAATTCAAGATTTTCCTTGGGAGGTATCGGGAAGGAATTGGAATGGAATAATATCGATTCATATTGTCGATCTCATACCAAATCCCATCAATCGAATCACTTTTTCGAGAAATACGAGACATCTAAGTCATACAAGTAAAGAGATTTATTCATTAATACAAAAAACATTTTTGTGACTATTTCATGAAAGAAAACAGTTTGTTTAAAGTCAAACAAGATATGCCTTTTCTTGTACTTATGAAAAAGGGAGTTTACCCAAAATATTTCTAAACTTTTTCTTGGGTAATGATCAATTGGAATTCTTGAATTGTAGTCTAGTGAAAAGGAGCATTACCCTTCACATGGAAATTGATTGGTTGGAAGATTTGTTTTGTAAAAAAGAGCTTTACTCTAAAAGTTTTCTACACTTTTCATATGGTCATTGATGGTTGGAGACCGTGGTCTTATAAAAAGAAGTTTTGACTAGAAAGAAAGGCTGCATGTTCATATGAGCTAGACAAAATGAATACTCTATCTTTGCAAAAGATGACGTTCATACAAGAAACAAAATTAGATTTCTTCTTGGAACTTCAAATTGGAAAAGAGATATCTTTTCACACCATTTCTCTCATCATTTCACAGGCTTTGTACATCCTTTATATATGTAAACTCTAGCACAAAAACGTTTCAAGAGATAGGAGTTACAAAAGAGAAAAGAGTTTCTCAAGAGTAGAGAGCACAAAGCTAAAAACCACGAGAGAAACCCATTCGGGCAACAAAAATGAACATGCAAACTGTGAGTTGAAATTAGAAGCAACCAAAAGCTTCAATCTTTTCATCTTCATCAAGACTCTTCAAGATTCACATGTACCGGAAGTAAACTCATGCCATCAAGACCGATGAGGTTCTTGGGTAGAAAACATTTGCTAGATCTAATAAAAAACTAGTTGTGATAGTAGCAAGATCTATTTGTAAAATTAGTAGGTACAACTTGAGAGTTTCTTGGGTATAAGATACCTAGGGTTGTATGGTTTCATCTTTACCGTCAAAGAGATTGGGTAAGTGAAAATACTTGAGATAAGATTCTCAAGGAATGGATGTAGGCATGTTGCCAGACCATTATAAAAATCCTCGTATCTCTTTTAATTCTTGCATTACTTAGATTCGGTTGTTTGGTTGTTTCAATCTTTATTTGCTTACTAAAAATTTTGTTATCTGACTGAGATGAAGAGAGAGAAAAAGATGGAAGGATTTATTTGAAATCCAATTGTCGATTACCTCTTTTGTCACATTATCACATTATGATCTTTTATTCCTATCTCTCCTAGTTACTTGTGAACTATAAGTCAAAGTGAGAATACTTTCCTGAGTCACTAAGAGTACCTTTACAAACAAGAGTTGTCTAGACATGTCAAGCCAATGTGAAAGGTAGTATCTAGCAAATTAATTTCTCAAAAATCCAAAAGATAATGACTAACATTTCAACAACTAAAAATTTTAAGTTCAGCAATGTTCAACACTTTATAGGTAACTACATAGAATTCAAGGGAATTAACAAAACAAAAATATTTTTCTTGATAGATGTAAGAGTGATATACAAGAGCAAATATGCAAACTATGTAGCGATGCACAAAATGAATGAGTTTAGAAACTGATCAACGCTTAAGACCATCCAATCAAGTTCCATGTGAATCTTACAAAAAGCTTCCTCACTCAATGGTTTTGTAAAAATATCAGAGCGTTGTTGTCCGTAGGCACAAAAATTAGCTTGATAGTTCCAAACTCAGCATGTTCTCTAATGAAGTGATGACTAATCTCAATGTGCTTTGTCCTAAAGTGTTGCATAGGACTTTTGGTGAGGTTAATTACCCCGTGTTATCACAGAAAATTGGAATATTTGTGTACCTTAAATCAAAATCCTCAAGGGGATGTTTGATCCACAAGATTTAAGCTACACAACTTCCAGCTGAGATGTATTCTACTTCAGCAATTGACAAACTAACTGGTGTTTGCTTCTTGTTGTGGCATGAAACCAATGCATGACCAAGGAATTGATAAGTTTTTGAGGTGCTCTGTCTATCAGCTCTACTTCCTGGAAAATCAACGTCACTATATCCCACTAAGTAAAATGATGTGTCTTTAGGTTACCTCAAGCTTAATTCTTGAGAACAAGGTGTCTCAAGATTCTCTTAATAGCAATCAATTGTGATTCTTTAGGAGTTGCTTGAAAAGCGAGACAGAGAATACCATGCCTACTTGCGAGTGAGATAGAGTAGTGAGCCAATCATACCTCTGTACAACTTGATGTTCACACTCCTACCTTTCTCATCCTTATCCTTCTTGACCATGGTGTTTATGGGAGTCTTACTTGGCTTTGCAATTTCTATTTGAAATTTCTTCATACAGCTCCTTTATGTCTATAGACTGATTGATAGCTATCCCATCCTTAAGCTACTTTATTTGCAATCCAAGGAAGAAGTTCAATTCTCCCCTCATATTTATTTCAAATTCTCCCATCATCAAGCTAGTAAACTCTTTGTAAAAATTTTCATCAGTAGCTCCAAAAATTTTGTTATCCACATACACTTAAACAATAAGAAGTTCCTTGGAATCAGTTTTAGTAAATAAAGTTTTATCCACCTTTCCTCATGAAAAAGCATTTTCTAGTATAAACTTGCTATGTCTTTCATACCAAGCTTGAGGGGTTCATTTTAGACCGTACAAAGATTTAATTAGCTTGAAAACATGATTGGGTTTTTCAAAACTTTCAAAACCAAATGGCTATTCAACATAAATTCCGTATTTTAGAAAGCCATTTAAAAATTCACTTTTAACATCCATTTGATATAACAAAAAGTTTTTCAAACATGCAAATGCACACAATATTCTAATTGCTTAACAAAAAGTTTTTCAAACATGCAAACGCTTAAGACCATCCAATCAAGTTCCATGTGAATCTTACAAAAAGCTTCCTCACTCAATGGTTTTGTAAAAATATCAGAGCGTTGTTGTCCGTAGGCACAAAAATTAGCTTGATAGTTCCAAACTCAGCATGTTCTCTAATGAAGTGATGACTAATCTCAATGTGCTTAGTCCTAAAAGTGTTGCATAGGACTTTTGGTGAGGTTAATTACCCCGTGTTATCACGAGAAAATTGGAATATTTGTGTACCTTAAATCAAAATCCTCAAGGGGATGTTTGATCCACAAGATTTAAGCTACACAACTTCCAGATGAGATGTATTCTACTTCAGCAATTGACAAACTAACTGGTGTTTGCTTCTTGTTGTGGCATGAAACCAATGCATGACCAAGGAATTGATAAGTTTTTGAGGTGCTCTGTCTATCGGCTCTACTTCTGGAAAATCAACGTCACTATATCCCACTAAGTAAAATGATGTGTCTTTAGGTTACCTCAAGCTTAATTCTTGAGAACAAGGTGTCTCAAGATTCTCTTAATAGCAATCAATTGTGATTCTTTAGGAGTTGCTTGAAAAGCGAGACAGAGAATACCATGCCTACTTGCGAGTGAGATAGAGTAGTGAGCCAATCATACCTCTGTACAACTTGATGTTCACACTCCTACCTTTCTCATCCTTATCCTTCTTGACCATGGTGTTTATGGGAGTCTTACTTGGCTTTGCAATTTCTATTTGAAATTTCTTCATACAGACTCCTTTATGTCTATAGGTCGATTGATAGCTATCCCATCCTTAAGCTACTTTATTTGCAATCCAAGGAAGAAGTTCAATTCTCCCCTCATATTTATTTCAAATTCTCCCATCATCAAGCTAGTAAACTCTTTGTAAAAAATTTTCATCAGTAGCTCCAAAAAATTTTGTTATCCACATACACTTAAACAATAAGAAGTTCCTTGGAATCGGTTTTAGTAAATAAAGTTTTATCCACCTTTCCTCATGAAAAAGCATTTTCTAGTATAAACTTGCTATGTCTTTCATACCAAGCTTGAGGGGTTCATTTTAGACCGTACAAAGATTTAATTAGCTTGAAAACATGATTGGGTTTTTCAAAACTTTCAAAACCAAATGGCTATTCAACATAAATTCCGTATTTTAGAAAGCCATTTAAAAATTCACTTTTAACATCCATTTGATATAACAAAAAGTTTTTCAAACATGCAAATGCACACAATATTCTAATTGCTTAACAAAAAGTTTTTCAAACATGCAAACGCTTAAGACCATCCAATCAAGTTCCATGTGAATCTTACAAAAAGCTTCCTCACTCAATGGTTTTGTAAAAATATCAGAGCGTTGTTGTCCGTAGGCACAAAAATTAGCTTGATAGTTCCAAACTCAGCATGTTCTCTAATGAAGTGATGACTAATCTCAATGTGCTTAGTCCTAAAGTGTTGCATAGGACTTTTGGTGAGGTTAATTACCCCGTGTTATCACAGAAAATTGGAATATTTGTGTACCTTAAATCAAAATCCTCAAGGGGATGTTTGATCCACAAGATTTAAGCTACACAACTTCCAGCTGAGATGTATTCTACTTCAGCAATTGACAAACTAACTGGTGTTTGCTTCTTGTTGTGGCATGAAACCAATGCATGACCAAGGAATTGATAAGTTTTTGAGGTGCTCTGTCTATCAGCTCTACTTCCTGGAAAATCAACGTCACTATATCCCACTAAGTAAAATGATGTGTCTTTAGGTTACCTCAAGCTTAATTCTTGAGAACAAGGTGTCTCAAGATTCTCTTAATAGCAATCAATTGTGATTCTTTAGGAGTTGCTTGAAAACGAGACAGAGAATACCATGCCTACTTGCAGTGAGATAGAGTAGTGAGCCAATCATACCTCTGTACAACTTGATGTTCACACTCCTACCTTTCTCATCCTTATCCTTCTTGACCATGGTGTTTATGGGAGTCTTACTTGGCTTTGCAATTTCTATTTGAAATTTCTTCATACAGCTCCTTTATGTCTATAGACCGATTGATAGCTATCCCATCCTTAAGCTACTTTATTTGCAATCCAAGGAAGAAGTTCAATTCTCCCCTCATATTTATTTCAAATTCTCCCATCATCAAGCTAGTAAACTCTTTGTAAAAATTTTCATCAGTAGCTCCAAAAATTTTGTTATCCACATACACTTAAACAATAAGAAGTTCCTTGGAATCAGTTTTAGTAAATAAAGTTTTATCCACCTTTCCTCATGAAAAAGCATTTTCTAGTATAAACTTGCTATGTCTTTCATACCAAGCTTGAGGGGTTCATTTTAGACCGTACAAAGATTTAATTAGCTTGAAAACATGATTGGGTTTTTCAAAACTTTCAAAACCAAATGGCTATTCAACATAAATTCCGTATTTTAGAAAGCCATTTAAAAATTCACTTTTAACATCCATTTGATATAACAAAAAGTTTTTCAAACATGCAAATGCACACAATATTCTAATTGCTTAACAAAAAGTTTTTCAAACATGCAAACGCTTAAGACCATCCAATCAAGTTCCATGTGAATCTTACAAAAAGCTTCCTCACTCAATGGTTTTGTAAAAATATCGGGAGCGTTGTTGTCCGTAGGGCACAAAAATTAGCTTGATAGTTCCAAACTCAGCATGTTCTCTAATGAAGTGATGACTAATCTCAATGTGCTTAGTCCTAAAGTGTTGCATAGGACTTTTGGTGAGGTTAATTACCCCGTGTTATCACAGAAAATTGGAATATTTGTGTACCTTAAATCAAAATCCTCAAGGGGATGTTTGATCCACAAGATTTAAGCTACACAACTTCCAGCTGAGATGTATTCTACTTCAGCAATTGACAAACTAACTGGTGTTTGCTTCTTGTTGTGGCATGAAACCAATGCATGACCAAGGAATTGATAAGTTTTTGAGGTGCTCTGTCTATCAGCTCTACTTCTGGAAAATCAACGTCACTATATCCCACTAAGTAAAATGATGTGTCTTTAGGTTACCTCAAGCTTAATTCTTGAGAACAAGGTGTCTCAAGATTCTCTTAATAGCAATCAATTGTGATTCTTTAGGAGTTGCTTGAAAAACGAGACAGAGAATACCATGCCTACTTGCAGAGTGAGATAGAGTAGTGAGCCAATCATACCTGCATACAACTTGATGTTCACACTCCTACCTTTCTCATCCTTATCCTTCTTGACCATGGTGTTTATGGGAGTCTTACTTGGCTTTGCAATTTCTATTTGAAATTTCTTCATACTGACTCCTTTATGTCTATAGACTGATTGATAGCTATCCCATCCTTAAGCTACTTTATTTGCAATCCAAGGAAGAAGTTCAATTCTCCCCTCATATTTATTTCAAATTCTCCCATCATCAAGCTAGTAAACTCTTTGTAAAAATTTTCATCAGTAGCTCCAAAAATTTTGTTATCCACATACACTTAAACAATAAGAAGTTCCTTGGAATCAGTTTTAGTAAATAAAGTTTTATCCACCTTTTCTCATGAAAAAGCATTTTCTAGTATAAACTTGCTATGTCTTTCATACCAAGCTTGAGGGGTTCATTTTAGACCGTACAAAGATTTAATTAGCTTGAAAACATGATTGGGTTTTTCAAAACTTTCAAAACCAAATGGCTATTCAACATAAATTCCGTATTTTAGAAAGCCATTTAAAAATTCACTTTTAACATCCATTTGATATAACAAAAAGTTTTTCAAACATGCAAATGCACACAATATTCTAATTGCTTAACAAAAAGTTTTTCAAACATGCAAACGCTTAAGACCATCCAATCAAGTTCCATGTGAATCTTACAAAAAGCTTCCTCACTCAATGGTTTTGTAAAAATATCAGAGCGTTGTTGTCCGTAGGCACAAAAATTAGCTTGATAGTTCCAAACTCAGCATGTTCTCTAATGAAGTGATGACTAATCTCAATGTGCTTAGTCCTAAAGTGTTGCATAGGACTTTTGGTGAGGTTAATTACCCCGTGTTATCACAGAAAATTGGAATATTTGTGTACCTTAAATCAAAATCCTCAAGGGGATGTTTGATCCACAAGATTTAAGCTACACAACTTCCAGCTGAGATGTATTCTACTTCAGCAATTGACAAACTAACTGGTGTTTGCTTCTTGTTGTGGCATGAAACCAATGCATGACCAAGGAATTGATAAGTTTTTGAGGTGCTCTGTCTATCGACTCTACTTCCCTGGAAAATCAACGTCACTATATCCCACTAAGTAAAATGATGTGTCTTTAGGTTACCTCAAGCTTAATTCTTGAGAACAAGGTGTCTCAAGATTCTCTTAATAGCAATCAATTGTGATTCTTTAGGAGTTGCTTGAAAACGAGACAGAGAATACCATGCCTACTTGCAGTGAGATAGAGTAGTGAGCCAATCATACCTCTGTACAACTTGATGTTCACACTCCTACCTTTCTCATCCTTATCCTTCTTGACCATGGTGTTTATGGGAGTCTTACTTGGCTTTGCAATTTCTATTTGAAATTTCTTCATACAGACTCCTTTATGTCTATAGACCGATTGATAGCTATCCCATCCTTAAGCTACTTTATTTGCAATCCAAGGAAGAAGTTCAATTCTCCCCTCATATTTATTTCAAATTCTCCCATCATCAAGCTAGTAAACTCTTTGTAAAAATTTTCATCAGTAGCTCCAAAAATTTTGTTATCCACATACACTTAAACAATAAGAAGTTCCTTGGAATCAGTTTTAGTAAATAAAGTTTTATCCACCTTTCCTCATGAAAAAGCATTTTCTAGTATAAACTTGCTATGTCTTTCATACCAAGCTTGAGGGGTTCATTTTAGACCGTACAAAGATTTAATTAGCTTGAAAACATGATTGGGTTTTTCAAAACTTTCAAAACCAAATGGCTATTCAACATAAATTCCGTATTTTAGAAAGCCATTTAAAAATTCACTTTTAACATCCATTTGATATAACAAAAAGTTTTTCAAACATGCAAATGCACACAATATTCTAATTGCTTAACAAAAAGTTTTTCAAACATGCAAACGCTTAAGACCATCCAATCAAGTTCCATGTGAATCTTACAAAAAGCTTCCTCACTCAATGGTTTTGTAAAAATATCAGAGCGTTGTTGTCCGTAGGCACAAAAATTAGCTTGATAGTTCCAAACACAGACATGTTCTCTAATGAAGTGATGACTAATCTCAATGTGCTTAGTCCTAAAGTGTTGCATAGGACTTTTGGTGAGGTTAATTGCACTCGTGTTGTCACAAAAAATTGGAATATTTTTGTACCTTAAACCAAAATCCTCAAGCTGATGTTTGATCCACAAGATTTAAGCTACACAACTTCCAGCTGAGATGTATTCTACTTCAGCAATTGACAAACTAACTGGTGTTTGCTTCTTGTTGTGGCATGAAACCAATGCATGACCAAGGAATTGATAAGTTTTTGAGGTGCTCTGTCTATCAGCTCTACTTCCTGGAAAATCAACGTCACTATATCCCACTAAGTAAAATGATGTGTCTTTAGGTTACCTCAAGCTTAATTCTTGAGAACAAGGTGTCTCAAGATTCTCTTAATAGCAATCAATTGTGATTCTTTAGGAGTTGCTTGAAAACGAGACAGAGAATACCATGCCTACTTGCAGTGAGATAGAGTAGTGAGCCAATCATACCTCTGTACAACTTGATGTTCACACTCCTACCTTTCTCATCCTTATCCTTCTTGACCATGGTGTTTATGGGAGTCTTACTTGGCTTTGCAATTTCTATTTGAAATTTCTTCATACAGCTCCTTTATGTCTATAGACTGATTGATAGCTATCCCATCCTTAAGCTACTTTATTTGCAATCCAAGGAAGAAGTTCAATTCTCCCCTCATATTTATTTCAAATTCTCCCATCATCAAGCTAGTAAACTCTTTGTAAAAATTTTCATCAGTAGCTCCAAAAATTTTGTTATCCACATACACTTAAACAATAAGAAGTTCCTTGGAATCAGTTTTAGTAAATAAAGTTTTATCCACCTTTCCTCATGAAAAAGCATTTTCTAGTATAAACTTGCTATGTCTTTCATACCAAGCTTGAGGGGTTCATTTTAGACCGTACAAAGATTTAATTAGCTTGAAAACATGATTGAGTTTTTCAAAACTTTCAAAACCAAATGGCTATTCAACATAAATTCCGTATTTTAGAAAGCCATTTAAAAATTCACTTTTAACATCCATTTGATATAACAAAAAGTTTTTCAAACATGCAAATGCACACAATATTCTAATTGCTTAACAAAAAGTTTTTCAAACATGCAAACGCTTAAGACCATCCAATCAAGTTCCATGTGAATCTTACAAAAAGCTTCCTCACTCAATGGTTTTGTAAAAATATCAGAGCGTTGTTGTCCGTAGGCACAAAAAATTAGCTTGATAGTTCCAAACTCAAAGCATGTTCTCTAATGAAGTGATGACTAATCTCAATGTGCTTAGTCCTAAAGTGTTGCATAGGACTTTTGGTGAGGTTAATTACCCCGTGTTATCACAGAAAATTGGAATATTTGTGTACCTTAAATCAAAATCCTCAAGGGGATGTTTGATCCACAAGATTTAAGCTACACAACTTCCAGCTGAGATGTATTCTACTTCAGCAATTGACAAACTAACTGGTGTTTGCTTCTTGTTGTGGCATGAAACCAATGCATGACCAAGGAATTGATAAGTTTTTGAGGTGCTCTGTCTATTAGCTCTACTTCCTGGAAAATCAACGTCACTATATCCCACTAAGTAAAATGATGTGTCTTTAGGTTACCTCAAGCTTAATTCTTGAGAACAAGGTGTCTCAAGATTCTCTTAATAGCAATCAATTGTGATTCTTTAGGAGTTGCTTGAAAACGAGACAGAGAATACCATGCCTACTTGCAGTGAGATAGAGTAGTGAGCCAATCATACCTCTGTACAACTTGATGTTCACACTCCTACCTTTCTCATCCTTATCCTTCTTGACCATGGTGTTTATGGGAGTCTTACTTGGCTTTGCAATTTCTATTTGAAATTTCTTCATACAGACTCCTTTATGTCTATAGACCGATTGATAGCTATCCCATCCTTAAGCTACTTTATTTGCAATCCAAGGAAGAAGTTCAATTCTCCCCCTCATATTTATTTCAAATTCTCCCCATCATCAAGCTAGTAAACTCTTTGTAAAAAATTTTCATCAGTAGCTCCAAAAATTTTGTTATCCACATACACTTAAACAATAAGAAGTTCCTTGGAATCAGCTTTTAGTAAATAAAGTTTTATCCACCTTTTCTCATGAAAAAGCATTTTCTAGTATAAACTTGCTATGTCTTTCATACCAAGCTTGAGGGGTTCATTTTAGACCGTACAAAGATTTAATTAGCTTGAAAACATGATTGGGTTTTTCAAAACTTTCAAAACCAAATGGCTATTCAACATAAATTCCGTATTTTAGAAAGCCATTTAAAAATTCACTTTTAACATCCATTTGATATAACAAAAAAGTTTTTCAAACATGCAAATGCACACAATATTCTAATTGCTTAACAAAAAGTTTTTCAAACATGCAAACGCTTAAGACCATCCAATCAAGTTCCATGTGAATCTTACAAAAAGCTTCCTCACTCAATGGTTTTGTAAAAATATCAGAGCGTTGTTGTCCGTAGGCACAAAAATTAGCTTGATAGTTCCAAACTCAGCATGTTCTCTAATGAAGTGATGACTAATCTCAATGTGCTTAGTCCTAAAGTGTTGCATAGGACTTTTGGTGAGGTTAATTACCCCGTGTTATCACGGAAAAATTGGAATATTTGTGTACCTTAAATCAAAATCCTCAAGGGGATGTTTGATCCACAAGATTTAAGCTACACAACTTCCAGCTGAGATGTATTCTACTTCAGCAATTGACAAACTAACTGGTGTTTGCTTCTTGTTGTGGCATGAAACCAATGCATGACCAAGGAATTGATAAGTTTTTGAGGTGCTCTGTCTATCAGCTCTACTTCTCGGAAAATCAACGTCACTATATCCCACTAAGTAAAATGATGTGTCTTTAGGTTACCTCAAGCTTAATTCTTGAGAACAAGGTGTCTCAAGATTCTCTTAATAGCAATCAATTGTGATTCTTTAGGAGTTGCTTGAAAACGAGACAGAGAATACCATGCCTACTTGCAGGTGAGATAGAGTAGTGAGCCAATCATACCTCTGTACAACTTGATGTTCACACTCCTACCTTTCTCATCCTTATCCTTCTTGACCATGGTGTTTATGGGAGTCTTACTTGGCTTTGCAATTTCTATTTGAAATTTCTTCATACAGACTCCTTTATGTCTATAGACCGATTGATAGCTATCCCATCCTTAAGCTACTTTATTTGCAATCCAAGGAAGAAGTTCAATTCTCCCCTCATATTTATTTCAAATTCTCCCATCATCAAGCTAGTAAACTCTTTGTAAAAATTTTCATCAGTAGCTCCAAAAATTTTGTTATCCACATACACTTAAACAATAAGAAGTTCCTTGGAATCAGTTTTAGTAAATAAAGTTTTATCCACCTTTCCTCATGAAAAAGCATTTTCTAGTATAAACTTGCTATGTCTTTCATACCAAGCTTGAGGGGTTCATTTTAGACCGTACAAAGATTTAATTAGCTTGAAAACATGATTGGGTTTTTCAAAACTTTCAAAACCAAATGGCTATTCAACATAAATTCCGTATTTTAGAAAGCCATTTAAAAATTCACTTTTAACATCCATTTGATATAACAAAAAGTTTTTCAAACATGCAAATGCACACAATATTCTAATTGCTTCTAGCCTAGCAACAAGAGCAAAGGTTTCATCAAAATCTATACCTTCTTGGTTGTAACCTTGAGCAATTAACCATGTGTTATTTCTAACAACATTCCCATTCTCATCAAGATTATTTCTGAACACCCATTTTGTGCCTCTGACAGACTGATTTATGGGCCTTGGAACTAATTTCTAGACATTGTTTCTTTAAAACTGATTTAGCTCTTCCTGCATGGCCAATATCTAGCTTTCATCTTCTTGTGTTTCCTTGTACTTTTTAGGCTCAATTTTTGAAAAAAAAGAAACCATTCCAACTATCTTTTTTTGTTGGCCACTTGTGATGATTTTCTCAGATGGTTCCGTCAAAAGATTTTCCTTAGCATGATACTTCTGAAATCTCTATTCTTTGGACAAATTCTCCAAATTATCTTGAGAAATTATCTCTTTATTAGGATTAGCTCCAATATATTTTCTTGACTCACTTCATGTTCAACATTTTCTCCTTGCAGTTCATTCTCAATTTCTTCATTCTTTTCACTTTGATGATTTCCATTGTCATCAAAAGGTAGCTCATGTTCCTCCTCACTGGGTATAGTCGAGCTAGTTTCACTGAATGTAGCATGAATTGATTCTTCCACAACAAGTGTCCTTCGGTTAAAGACTCTATAAGCTTTGATTAGATTTGAATATCCAAGAAAGATTCCTTCATCAGCCTTTGCATCAAATTTTCCCAAGCTGTCCTTCTTGTCATTTAAAATGAAGCACTTGCAACCAACTATTTTGAAGCACCCAATGTTGGATTTTCTTCCTTTCCATAGCTCATATGGTGTCTTTTTCAGTGCTGATCTCACCATGCTCTATTCAAAATGTAACAAGCTATATTCACAGCCTTGCCCGAAGTATTTTGGCAGCCTATGTTCACTTAGCATAGTCCTTGTCATCTCTTGAAGTTTCCTATTTTTCCTCTCCACGTGGAGTTCTTGGTGCTGAGAATTTATGGCAGATGCCCTTTTCATTGCAGAAGCCCTCAAATAGCTTGTTCTCAAATTCTCTACTATGATCACTCCTAATTACAGTTTTTCTGATTTTGGATTTTCTTGCATAGACTAGCAAACTGATTAAATGCCCTATCCTTTCGACCTAGGAAGAGGGTCCACATAAATCTAGAATAATCATCAACAGTAACAAACACATAAGATTTTTCGCCTAGGCTAGATGAAGTAATAGGACCAAAAAAATCAAAGTGACGAAGTTCAAGTGATCTAGAGGTAGAGGTAATTCCTTTGGACATAAATGAAGATATGGTTTGTTTTCCAAGTTTGCATGTATCACACAAGCTATACTTTTCAAATTTTATCTTAGGAAGACCATCAACAAGTTGTTTCTTTGAAATTTTTAAGATCACATACATGCTAGCATGAGCTAGTCTTTGATGCCACAACCAACTATCATCAGTCAATGAAGCTAGACGGATACCATTCAACCAGTCCAAACTATTTGCATCAAGCATATAAATATTTTCAACTCTTTTGCTTGTAAAGCCTATACTACCATCATGCATTCTCACAAATTTACAACAAGGTTCCAAGATGACTTTCATGATCTTTTCACATAATTGACTTACAGTCAACATATTATATTTCAAGTTATTCCTAAAGAAATATCTTCAATACAAGGATCAGTTCCAACTTTACCAGATCCTATGATTTTACCCTTGCTATTGTTACCAAAGCTAACAATTCCAGTTTCCTTTAGTTCCAGTTGGGTGAACTTCTTTTGGTCACCTGTCATGTGCCTAGAGCATCCACTATCTATGTACCATCTTTTTCTACTTGCTTGCTCTTGATGCATACTTGAAAAATATATTACTTCTTTTTAGAAACCCAAATTGAATTGGATCCTTTTTGGTTAATAGGTGCATTAGCTTGAAATCCATTTGGCACCCAAATCATTTCAGCTAAATACTTATTCTTTCTGTAGGAGTTAGTTTTATGTCCTTCATGACACATGCAAAGCAAATTATGTGTGAGTGACTAGAGGATGCTGCCTTTACAAAGTTATATGCATATTTTTGCTGAGAGGATGAAGGATCATATCCTAATCCAAATTTTTCAAATGAATACCTTTGACATCCAAGAAGCAATCAAGATTTTCCCCCTTTGTAACCTTTGTGAGATCTTTTGTCAAAGAATCCACTTCCTAAAGTAAAGTGTCATTTTCTTTTAAAGTTCAATATTCAAATCATTTGCAATGACCACTTCTTTTCTCAAATTTTTCAATTCAGAAAATACTTCATCTAATTCTTTACAAGTTTGACCAAGAAGCAAACCAGAAATATTTTTAGAAGAATTACGTGGACTAGCTTGAGTAATTTCAAACAATCTAGATTCAAAGCATTTTGTTCGTAGCATCTCTTTTCCAGATTTCAATTACTTCAAATCTTTCTTGAGGTGCCTATATTTACTTGAAATATTTCTTGAGGTGCCTATATTTTCTCATGAGATCTTTGTACTCTTTGTAAAGTTCATTGAATGCATCGTCAAGTTCCTGATAAGATATAGAGTCAAAAAAGTATACCTTATCTTTGGTTTGATTGGGCTAATTTTCATCTTTGTCCTTGCTGTTGCTGCATTCACCATCTTCTTCTGCCACTAGATATAGATTTGCTTTTTCGGTGCTTTCTCCTTCCTGTTCACTTGAGGAAATGCAATCATCAGTAGTATCACTCCAAGTACTAGCTACCATGGCTTTCTTTGTCTCCATCTTTCCCTTTTTCTTTAGCTTGGGGCAGTTTGGCTTAATGTGTCTAGGCTTCTTGCGTTCATAGCACACCATGTCTATTCCTTTTTTCTTTGATTGAGATTCAAACTTTGAGGGAAGATTCTTTTTCATCATCATCTTTATGTTCTTGCCATTCTTTTTGTATAATCTTTTGAACTTTTGAGCCACTAGGGCTCTCTCCTCATCCTCTATTTCACTAGATCTTTCATTGTCACTGGATGAAGCTTTCAAGGCAATGTCTTATCTTTTCTTTCTCTCACTGATGGAGCTTTTTTCATGAGTCATCATCGTCTCATGTGTCAAAAGAGATCTAATGAGTTCATCATATCCATATCTAGTTAGATCCTTAGCTTTGCGAAAAAAATGTGAATTTAGCTTCCCCTTTTTTTAGTAAGGATCTGAGAATTTTTTTAACCATTTCTTCCTCAGTTAACTCTTTGCCAAGAGCTTTTAGTGTTTTCATAATGTTAGTGAACGTATTGTTCATTTTATAGTCTCATCAAATTTCATATAGAACATTTTGAAGTCTCTTCATAACATATTGATTTTTGAATTTTTAACTATTGGTTCTTTCATAGGTAACATCAAGTTTGTCCCACACTTCTTTAGCAGATTTACAAGCAGAAATTTTGCTGTATTCATTCACATCAAGTACATAGTGAAGAATGTTCAAAGATTTGATATTAATTTGGATGTTTCTTCAGTCAGCTTCAGAATTCAGAATATTCAGATTCTGGCTTGGCATCTTTCACATCGTTAACAATATTTATTGGAATGATAGGACCATTTACAATGACATCCCAAAATGTTCAATATATGTGGACAATATAAAATTTCTCATCCTATTTTTCATGTAGGAATAGCTTGAACCACTAAAGAGTGGTGGACGAGAAATAGATTGTCCTTCTGGTAAACCATAACCAGTAACCCCAGATGTACCAGTCATGGATACTCTCTAGGCTATTAAACCTTTTGGCTACTAGAGACTGGCTCTGATACCAATTGTAGGCCCAACAATATCCAAGAGAGAGGTAAATTGGACTTTTTCAAAATATCCACCTATTCAAAGTGCAATTAAAAATGCAAAGGTCAAATTGCTACAAGCTAGCTGCTAAAATGAAAGTTGAAGTCCATATTGGGCATCAAACTAATTGTTTGAGATTGAGTTAACTCACAGTAGTATTAGCTTGAGTATCTTAAGAGAGCTCTCCTAGACTTAGTATGCAACTATCCATTGTACTGGAGGATGCATAGAAGCAAATAGCCATGTTGATCATTGTCGTATAGAAATAGCTTCACAAAGTTATCAAGCTAATTGCCTTCAAAATGTAGTTTGAAAGACAATTTTTGTGATTTTATCTAAATAACAGTTTCAATGTATCTTTTCATTATGTGGAAAGTTTGCTTCAACCTTGATCATTTTTCTAGAAACATATGTTTACCAAATAGTAACGAAATAAGATTGAATAACCAAAAAATTGAATCTAATTAATGCAAGAATAAAAAAAACAAAAGGATTGTTATAGTGGTTCGGCAACATGCCTGCATCTACTCCTTGAGAATCCCATCTCGAGTACTTTCACTAACCTAATCTCTTTGACGATAGAGATCAAACCATACAACCCTAGGTATCTTATACGTAAGACACTCTCAATTTGTACCCTGCTAGTTTTACAAATAGATCTAGCAATTATCACTACTAGTTTTTCAATAGATCTAGCAAATATCCCTAGATTTTCAATAGATCTAACAATTATTTTCTACCCAAGAACCTCGCCAGTCTTGATGGCACAAGTTTAAAACAAGTACTTGTGAACCTTGAAGAGGTGAAGATAAAAATATTGAAGCTTTTGGTTGCTTACAATTTCAACTCACACTTTGCATGTTCCTTTTTGCTGCCCGGATAAGTTTCTCTCACTGTTTACAGCTTTGTGCTCTCTACTCCTGAGAAACTCTTGTCTCTTCTGGAACTCTCATCTCTGGAAATGTTTTTGTGCTGAATTTTACTTATATAAAGGATCCTATGAAATGATGAGAGAGATTGTGTGAAAAGATGTCTCTTTTGCCAACTTGAAGTTCCAAGAAGAAATCTGATTTTGTTTCTTGTGTAAACCATCACTTTTTGCAAAGATAGTGCTCATTCTATCTTGCCCATGTGAAAATGTAGCCTTTATTTCTGGTCAAAACTTCTTTTTACAAGACCAAGGTCTCCGACCATCAATGCCCATGTGAAAGTGTAGAAAAATTTTTGGACAAAACTCCTTTTCACAAAACTAATCTTCCAACCGGTCAATTTTCATGTGAAGGGTAATTCTCCTTTTTACTAGACTACAATTCAAGATTTCCAATTGATCATTACCCATGAAAAGGTTTAGAAATATTTTGGGTAAACCCCTTTTTTCATAAGTACAGAAAAGGCATATCTTGTTTGACTTTAGACAAAAGGTTTTCTTTCATGAAATAGTCACAAAAATGCTTTTTGTGTTCCAAAGTTTTGAAGATCTACAAAATGAACTTTTCCAAAAAAAAAATTACTCTTGAGAAGAGAATTTTGATTGGCATAAGACACATAAAGTTCATATTATCTCTCCTATAATTCTTAACAGAAGTATTTAGAACTTAACAAAAAACAAAAAATCTAATATTGAACCTTGCATTTGGGTGGATTGAACATGATCATTTATTCAAAATTAATTCTGAAATCACTTACCAAAATTCATTAAATCAATTAAATATGTTTCTTTAGTCATCAAAATTGAGACGTTGTTACCTTGAATCAATAGAAACACAAATTTTTATAGCTGGTTGCCAACCTGCCTTGATCCACTCTCCAAAGATTACACCTTGAACATATTACTAAATGAGATTTCGTTAACTAGGAGTATATCAAAGATGCATTTTATAACTCAAGTTCACATCCTGAACAATGACAATACACAAACTCTGCTATTTTCTTTGGACAACGGATCAGCCAAATTTTTCCAATAGATCTTGGCTTAGCTTTGCAAATTGAAACTAAAGTACCCACTTCAATTACACAAGATTAATATGGTACCTGCCACCAAATACAAAGTTTGAGGAAAGACTACAAGATATAAGAGAAGTTTGAACACTCAAAAAGCACATATGAAAATTCCTCTCTTGTTTTTCTCTCTCGAACTCTCTATCTTTATCCTTTGGTACACTTCAGCAAATAAAGTGGTTGAACAAAAACTTAGTGCCCAAGGTTTACATGAACTCCCATGGGTATGGTGATGTATCAAAGTATAGATTAGTGAGGGGAATAATTAGGGTTAATTGCAAAACACCCCCTTGAAGTTGGGGAGTATGGCACTTTAATGCCAAAAGTCAAAATATATGCAGTTTACCCCCCATTCGTTAAAGTCCGTTAGTTAGGGTTCCTAAAGCCACATTTGAACTTGTAAAATTACATAATTGTCCCTTCTTTTGGAGTTGAAATTTTTTTAAAAAATCAAAACTTAATAAAATTGTGTAAAGAGGAATATTAAAAAAAGAAGAAGGAAAAAATAAAAAAAGAAAAAGGAAGAATTGGCATCTTTCTCATCTCAAAATATATGTTATACTTTTTATTATAATTTATTTGTGCATATATGTATTTTTAAAAATAAAATCTTTATTTCTTATTTTATTTTAAATTTTAACATAGTCTCAAAGCAATTATTATTGAAACTATTTTATTTTTAAAAAATCATGCCAATTCTTCCTTCTTTTGTTATTTTTTCTTCTTCTTTTTTTAATATTCCTCTTTACAAAATTTTATTAATTTTTGATTTTTTTTTAAAAAAATTCAACTCCAAAAGAAGGGACAGTTATGTAATTTTACAAGTTCAAATGTGGCTTTAGGAACCCTAACTAACGGACTTTGACGAATGGGGGGTAAACTGCATATATTTTAACTTTTGGCATTAAACTGTCAGACCCCAACTTCAAGGGGGTGTTTTGCAATTAACCCAAATAATTATTCTAACTAGAAAATTGATAGAAAAGGCAATAATAAGTTAGAAACAGAATACTGTTACAGCTAATAAGTAAATTTAAGTGAGAAATTATTATTTTGTTAGCTAAATGCATCATTTTATCTAGGAAATACAAGTTTGTTTGCCATGCTTGAGTGATAAAATTGAAGTTTTGTCACTAAAAGTACCATTTAACTAGAAGGAATAGTTTTGTCTCCATGTATTGACAAGATAATTTAAATTAAGTTGTCAAAAGTTAAATTGTCTTGCTGATAACCATTTCCTTTTGCCACCAAAGGGTAAGGAAATCAAAATTTATCACCTTTTGGCATCATTTGGCTGGGAATTCAAACTTTCTTGTTGATACTCATATTTTTTGTTACCAAGGGTTACCTTTTGTGAGAAAAGCAAAAGTTTGCACAAAATGATATCATTGCAAATTTAAATTTTTTCGCCACTACTCATGGGTCCATAGAGAGAGAAAAAGCACCTAATATTAAACAACACATGTCACTCTATTGATGTACATGATACTCGAAATGCATATTGATCTTCTATTTATAAATTAAACTTTAAACTTTAACTTTGTGCAATGCACGGGCATGCACATAAATTTGTGTTTACATGTGCTCGTGTGTGTAACTATCATCATCAGTCATGTGAGCATGGATTTTTTGAACAAGATTTGGTTAGAGGATTGCCAAAAATGCGTTTTGAGAAAAATTATCTTTGTGATGCATGTCAATATGGGAAACAAATAAAAACATCTTTCAAACCCAGGAAAATGATTTCCACTTCAAAACCTCTTGAACTTGTTCATATGGATCTATTTGGACCTATGAGGACCACTCGTCTTGGTTGTAAGAGGCATGTGTATGTTATTGTTGATGATTTTTAAGATTCACTTGGGTAGTCTTTTTGTCACAAAAGGATGAAACATTTCAAAAAGGTTCAAACCTCCCTTGATTGCAAATATTACAATCAAGTGACAATGGGAGAGAATTTTACAATCAAGATTTTACAAAGCTTTGTGATAAGAACGTAATTTTTCAGCTGCCAAAACACCTCAACAAAATGGGGTTGTTGAAAGGAAAAATCAAACTTTACAAGAAATTGTTAGGTCAATGTTTTGTGAAAATTTTTTGCCAAAATATTTTTGGGTTAAAGCCATAAACACCGCTTGTTATATTATGAATAGAGTTTTTTTGAGGTCATTTTTGAGAAAAACACCTTTTGAACTTTTATTTGGTAGAACTTCCTCAATTGCATATTTCAAAGTATTTGGTTGCAAGTGTTTTATATTGAATATGCGTGACAACTTGCGTTAATTTGATAGAAAATCCGATGAAGGCTTCTTCCTTGGTTATTCTTCAAACAAGAAAGCTTATAGAATTTATAATAAAAGAACTTTATGTGTTGAGGAGACCATCCATGTGAGTTTTAATAAGTCTAACATTTACTTGGAAAGAATAGATAATGATGATGTAGTTACTTCCACGAATGATAACCAAACTCAACTTCAAACTCAACTTCAAGCTCCAACTTTGGAAGATCGTGCCAATGAAGAACAGACGATTGGGCCAAGAGCTACCAAAAGATCTAAGATATGCAAGATGCCACCCTGAAGAGCAAATCATTGGTGATAATTCTCAAGGTGTTAGAACACAACGGTACTTCATTGACAACTTTGCACTTTTATCTCACATAGAGCCTAAAAACATTGATAATGCCTTGTGTGATGATTTTTGGATTGTTGCTATGCAAGAGGAATTAAATTAATTTGAGAGAAAGAAAGTTTGGATTCTTGTCCCAATACCCCTTGATCACCCCTTTATTAGTATGAAATGGGTTTTTAGAAATAAAGTAAATGAATCAAGGAAAGTTATAAGAAACAAGGCTAAACTTGTTGCCCAAGGATTCAATCAAGAAGAAGGCATTGATTATGATGAAAATTTTACTCCGGTAGCTAGACTTGAATCCATAATAATGCTTTTGTCATTTGCTTGTTTTAATGGTTTCAAACTATATCAAATGGATGTCAAGGTACATTTTAAATGGTTTTATTGATGAAAAATTTTATGTGAAACAACCCTCCGATTTTGCTCATGAAAAATTTCCTAATCGTGTTTTCAAACTACCCAAAGATTTATATGGGTTGAAACAAGCCACTAGATCTTGGTACGAAATTTAAGTGTTTTCTACTTTCAAAAGGATTTTCAAAATGAAAGGTTGACACAATGCTTTTATGAAAATCTCTTGCAACAACAATCCCTTACTTGTGCAAATATATGTAGATGATTTCATATTTGGTGCTACTAATTTTCTCTTTGCGAGGAATTTTTCAAGTTGATGCAAAGTGAGTTCGAAATGAGCATGATGGGAGAACTCAACTTCTTTCATGGACTACAAATCAAGCAAACCAAGGATGGCACTTTAATAAACCAATCCACGTGTACCAAGGAGCTTTTGAAGAGATTTGGAATGGATCAAGCAAAAGGTATTAGCACTCCTTTGAGTTTATCAACCAAACTTGACAAAGATGAGAAAGGTAAAAATGTTGATGAAAATGTGTATAGAGGTATGATTATTAGTTTACTTTATCTTACCGCAAGTAGGCTGGACATTATGTTTGTCATATGCTTATGTGCTAGATGTCAATCTTGTCCAAAAAAATTTCATTTAATTGTCATCAAATGTATTCTTCTTTATTTGATTAATACACATCATTATGGTCTTTGGTTTACAAAATCATCTTCCTTTAACCTTATTACCTATTCGGATGCCAACTATGTTGGATGCAAAGTTGAGCATAAAAGTACTAGTGGTCATTGTCAATTTATTGGTAGTTGTCTTGTATCTTGGTATAACAAGAAACAAGCTTGTGTGTCATTTTCTACCGCTAAGGCCGAATATATCACCGTCAGTAATTGTTGTGCTCAAGTGCTATGGATAAAGCACACTCTATTTGATTATGGCTTAGATTTCAAATGTGTGCCTATTTTATGTGACAATACTAGTGCCACTAATTTGAGCATAAATCTTATTCAACACTCTAGTACTATGCATGTAGAAATTAAACATCATTTCATTCATGATCATGTAGCTAAAGATGATATATGGATTCTCTACCAATTGAACAAATTATTGATATATTTACCAAGTATTTGGCCGAGGAAAGGTTTTGTTACCTTAGAAGAAGCTTGAGTGTTAGCCCTAAGGGCAAATCATGTAGTTTTGATTAATGACAAATATTGATGAGGACTAATGTGCTTGTATGTTGTGTGATAGGATTTGTGGATTAAGAAGTTTGAAGTCTCATTGCCTTGAAGCTAAAATGCAAGAACAACTCAAATATATCAAAGTGATTGAAGATTGAAGAGTTTGTTCAAGATATTAGAAGGCTTTGAAGACATGAAGTGCAGGTTGCATGTGCTTAATAGGTAAACTTTGTAAACCCTACACTCTTAAGCCTTGGAATCTATGAATTGCAATTGAGAGCACAAAGGTTTCAATGGTTTTGAACTTACCTAAATTATCAAGATTTCATAAATGGTTTTTGCACATAAAAGATCTTTAATGACTTATCTTTGAGGCTAGAATATTTTTCAACTTGTTTGAATTGATTTAAATATGTTTTGACAAAGTTTGAAAAATTCGGATGCAAATTCGGTCATCCGAAATTTTTCTGCACCGTGAACATTAACACTATTTACGTAAACAGCAACATTGTTCACATGAACAGTACCTACTATTCTTCCAGAGAAATTCGGAAGAAAATTCGGACGCATGTAGAAAAATTCGGTCGTCCGAATTTTGTGAATAGTGCATGAACAGTGACGACTGTTCACATGAACAGTGCCTACTGTTCTTCCAGAGAAATTCGGAAGAAGATTTGGACGAAGCTGGAAAATTCGGTCGTCCGAATTTTGGTGACCGGTGCATGAATAGTGCATGAACATTGCATGAACAGTACCACTATTCACATGAACAGTATTTTCTGAAAATAGTCGTTACTAGCCGTTTTATGGCTGTTTAAACTGATTTTTGAATTCTATAAAAGCCATAAACTCCAGATTTTTTAGAAGGACTTTGAACTTAACAAATCTTACATTATCCAACTTGTTTTACATCAAATTGAATTGAAAAGCTCTCAAATTGCCTTGTGCTCAAAGATTGAAATTCAAAATTCCAAAGGAAACAAAGTGTGAAGGTGAAACATTGTGTAATCATCTACCAACAAAGTGGTAACATCTTACACTCTCTCTTTTCTTATCTTAATTGTGTTTTCTACTAGCTCATTTGCAAGGTTATCTTGTGACATAAAACCCTTTTGTGGAAGGGTGAGCCATAGACTAGATTAATCAAGGTTGTAGTGTAAAACCCGTGTGTGGGTGAGCCTTGGATTAGATTAGTCTTGAGGTTGTCTTTAGATATAAAACCATTGTGTTTGGTGAACCTTGTATTATTTGTATAATTACTAAAAGAGGTTGTGAGTGTAAAACCATAGTGTGGTTAGCTTCTTATGTAATTGTTGAAATTGAGCATATAGTGGATTGATTGAAATCCTTGAGTGTGGACTCAAGGTAGTGGATGTAGATCTTGGAGAGATCGAACCAATATAAATCGTGTGTTCATTTGTTTATAACTTTACTTGTTTACATACTTATGTTATTATTATTTGTTCTTAATTGTTTATTGATTGGTTGTGAATTTATTGTTTGATCATCTTGTCTCAACCATTAAATCACATATGAACTTAGAGTTTGTAAATTTGAAGAAGAGCTTTTATTAAGGCAAAGGATTTGCAAAACAGGAAAAGATTTTGATAATTAGCCTAAGACCTAATTCACCCCCCCTCTTAGGTCTTTCAATTGGTATCAGAGCAAGGTCTTCTTGTTAAGGTCTAACAACCTAGAAGTAAAGATCATATGGCTAGTTTATCAAATTTGCCTTATACGGAAGGTTCCTCCACTACTAGACCTCCATTGTTTGATGGTTCTAATTATATTTTTTGGAAGTCTAGGATTGAGATATACATTTGTTCTATTAACTATGAATTGTGGAATATTATTGAGAAAGGTCCCTATGTGCCATTGAGATTGAAAGCCGATGGAGTTACAAGGGAACCAAAGCCTATGGAGGACTATGATGAGAGCGATTCAAGAAAGATGACATTAAACTACCAAGCAATGAACATTCTTTGTTGTGCGTTGGTCATCAATGAATACAATAGAGTGATGGAATGTGATTCCGCTCATGAAATGTGAAAACTACTTCAAATCACTCTTGAAGAAGAAAGAGCAAATGTGTGCTTCATGGCAATAAATGATGAGGTACAATCCACTCCTTCTACCTCTACTTGTTGTGATGATGATGTTGATATTGTAGATGATCCTAGTGAACTACTTGTTGAATTGTATGAAGAATTAAAAAGGGTTTCAAAAAGGAATAAGGAAATGAAAACCAAAATTAATGATTTATTGAATGAAAATTCAAAATTATTTTGTGAAAATAAAAAGCTTCTTGATTCTATTGAATGCTTGAATATTGAAAAAGAAGTTTTGAATGTTTCTTTACATAACATATCTCTTGAAAATAAATCTCTTTGTACAAAAGTTTCTTCTCTTGAAAAAATGCTTAGTGATCATGAAATCTTGAAAAAGAAAGTTGATGATCTTACATTATGTGTTGAAGAATTTACAAATGGAAGAGACAATCTTGACAAACTAATTGGACCTCAAAGATCTTCTCTTGTTAAAAATGGTCTTGGTTACAATTATGTCAATAATGTGCCTAAATATAACAACTTCTTTGTTAGAGCTACTTCTACTTCCATGCATCATACTTGTTGTACTTATTGTGGAAAACATGGACATAAAGTCACCAAATGTTATGTTAAAAGAAAAGTAGAGAATGGTGTAAAAACCATTTGGAGAGTTAAGCAAACTATTACTAACCCCCATGGACCCAAGAAAGTATGGGTACCAAAGGATACTTCCTCTCCTTTATTGCAGGAATATTTTAATTCAAACTCAAGCACCACTAAGCGGCACATTGATGATGTTAGCTTAAAGAATAAAGGAAAACACCTCATTCATAATCAAGGTCAAAGCAACCAATGTATGATTTGTTTTTGAAGAAAGGAAGAGTTCTTGGAGTAATCAATGTTGGTAAAGGTTTCTCTCTTCTTCTTAAACAAGTTTTGCTTATTGATGATTTGAACTATAACCTGTTTAGCATTAGTTAATTGTGTGACAATGAATAAGAGGTTGAATGCCAAAATGTGAAATTTCATTTAAGAATGCTTTTAGTCAATATTTGAAAATTTGCCAACCATGACTTGTCAATTGCTTCTCTGAAGTTGATTAGGTAACATTGATTATATGAGATTGAATTCATGGTTTATATGTTCTTGAAATTGATTATATGTCGTGATAGCTATGATTGAAGATCTATGCATTTTCTTGGTTAAAACATCTTTATGAAACTTTACAAAATGTTCAGACTTGAAGACCATAAATTTGGTCGTCCGAATTTGTATGACAAAATGATATTTTGTGATTTTGGTCAATTACTCATGAAATGTTTCAATGTGTGCTTTATCTTGATAAGCTTGAATGTCTTGTTCCTTATGATAATGATTTTCTTGGCATAAAAGATTTGGTCATGTGAACATGGATTTGTTGAACAAACTTTTCTATCAAGATTTAATTAGAGGATTGCTAAAAATGTGTTTTGAGAAAATTATTTTTGAGATACTTGTCCATATGGAAAACAAACAAAAGAATCTTTCAAATCCATGAAAATGATTTTAGACCTCAAAACATCTTGAGCTTCTTCAAATGGATTGTTTTGGACTTATATGGAACTCTAGTATTGATGACTTGAAATATGCCTTACTAGTAGTTGATGATTTCTAAATATTCATTTTAGCATTATTCATTGTTCGAAAAGATTAAGTGTTTCATAAGTTTGTAAAATTATTCAAAAAGGTTCAAACCTCCCTTGAGTGCAATTGATTTCTATTACAAGTGTCAATGGGAGAATTTTACAACAAAGTCTTTACAAAATTTGCTTTGAAAATTGAATTTCATATAATTGTTTCAACTGCAAAAACTTCACAATAAAATGGTGTTATTGAAAAGAAAATTTGAACTTTGTAAAAATTGGCTAGGTCCATGCTTTGTGAAAATTCTTCTTCAAAAATATTTCCGGTCCAAAGTCATAAACATCACATGCTATGATAAATTGAATTCTCTCAAGATCATTTTGAAGAAAAACGTCTCTTGAATTCTCTTTTATAGAACGACTCAAATTGAATAGTTTAAAATGATTGGTTAATGTCTTATCTTAAAGACTTGTGACAACTTACTTAAATTTGGTAGAAAAATGGATATTGATATATCTCTTAGCTATTCTTCTTACAAAAAGGCCTATAGAGTTTATAATGAAAAGAACCTTATATGTTGAGGAAACCATTCATGTTTATTTTGATGAATCTTACATTCACTTGTGAAAGAAAAGATGAAGATGATGTAGGTACATCTATGAATGACAATCAAACCCATCTTCAAGCACCAACTTTGGAGAATCATACCAATGAGGAAGAAATGATTCAAGATGACCAACCTAGTGGTGACCAAGAGCATCCAAAGAACTTAAGATATCCAAGAGGCCACCCTAAGGAGCAAATCTTTGGTGATATCTTCCAAGGAGTAAAAATAAGGTTGTATTTTATCAATAACTTTATTCTTTTATTTCATATGAGCCTAAAAGTATTGATGATGCCTTGTGTGATGATTTTTGGATTATTGCTATGCAAGAGGAATTAAATAAATTTGAAAGATACAATATTTTGGATATTCCGAAATCTCATGATTATTCTATTATTGGAACTAAATGGTTTTTAGAAATAAACTTATTGAATCCGGAGAAGTTGTTAGAAACAAGGTTAGACTTGTTGCCTAAGGATTCAATCAAGAAGAGGAAATTGATTATGATATGAAACATCTGTTCCGAATGCTAGACTTGAGTCCATAAGAATGCTTTTGACTTGTACATGTTTTAAGTTATTTCAAATGAATGTCAAAAGTGCTTTTCTAAATGGTTCTATTGAGGAAGTGGTTTATATAGAACAATCACCCGGTTTTGCTCATGAAAAGTTTCCTAACCATATTTTCAAACTATCCTAAGTTTTGAATGGTTTAAAACCAGCCCCTAGTTTCCTTGAGTAGTTTCCTTCTTTCAAAAGGTTTTCAAGAGGAAAACTGAAACTACCCTTTTATAAAATCCTCATGCAACAATGATCTATAACTTGTCCGAATACATGATACAATTTTTTGTGCTTCTAATACTTCACTTTGTGATGTGTTTTCCAAGTTGATGCAAAGTAAAATTGAAATAAGCATGATAGGAAAACTCAATTTCTTTCTTGGCCTACAAATCAAGCAAACCAAGGATGGCACTTTTATGAATCAAGTTAAGGTATAAGCATCCATAAGTTTGTCAACTATGCTTGACAAGAATAAAATGGTTTCATAGGAGTAGTCAACTCTATTTGACAGCAAGTAGAGCCAATATTATATTTGTCATGTGCTTGTGTGCTAGATTTCATCTTGTCCTAAAGAGTTTTATTTGATTGTTGTTAAATACATTCTCTATTAACTTATTGATACTCCAAGTCATTATGGTCTATTTCAAATGTGTGGCTATGTTATGTGATAACATTAATGCAATAAATTTGATCATCATACTATTCAACAAACTATGATAAAGCATATAGAGATCAAACTTCATCTCATTAGAGATCACTCTACTAAAGGTAATACTTGTTTAAAGAATGTTTGCATTAATAAACAAATTAATGATATTGTTACTAAGCCATTGGTCGAAGAAAGGTTTGACCAATCTTAGAAGAAGCTTAGGAATTTCAAAATCCAATAACTAAAGTGTATTCAAGTGTTGTAGCATCCAAGTGAGGACACTAAAGCCAAGCATGGGAAAAGGAATGGGAAAAGCCAAAGAAAATGATAGATGACCAGTGATCAATGAACCAAGGAAGGTTCATTTTCTTCAAAGCATGTCAAGGCTTGATAGATTTGTCACTGTGGAGGCTGCTACTGAATTTGATGATTGGACAAAAAGGAATCATAAGAAAAATCCCAGCTACAAGGTGGATGTCATCAAACTATCTGAAATGGGTAATATACTCTCATTTTTAAATGATATGAGTTGGACTAGTTTGCTTATGTTTGATGAATGCTATTGCCTTCCTTAGTTTATGAAGTTTATGCAAATATTAAGGAAGAAAGAGTTAAGCAAGTTGGTAATAAAAGCTATTTAGTAGTATTCTTCAAAAATATCACAAGTTAATTTTTGAGATTGATAATGCATTGCTCAATAGAATTTGTGATGTTGAGGATGTTGGGTTTAGGCATTATTCTTCTGGGGACATTGTTTTATAATTGAGTTATACTCACATGAAAGAATTGAGAATGCCTGTATATATATATATATATAAATGATAAGAAGTCTCAAGAATAGAAAGGAGAGAGAGATAAAAGCCTTTTTATGCTAGTGAAAGAATTTTGCATCACATGCTTACTACCTTGATTATAGCATACTTTGAGCACAAATCTTCTGTTGATAATATGTATGTTGTAACTATACTAGTCATGCATAAGAAAAGAAAATTGAATTTTGGATATATATATAGTGCTAAAGAATATAATGGCAGCTATAAGAACTGAGCATAAGGCAATGCCTTATGGGAGATTATTAACAATGATCTTCAAATACTTCCAAGTCAAACTTCCCGTAAGAGGACAAACTTTCAAGAGTGGAGAAATCTATACTAATGATTCTCTTAATAGTATGCAGTTAGTTCTTGATGAGAATGGAATATAGAGAACAAAAGTAGAAACTCCTTTAAGAAGGAAAAGAAGTTGAAGATGACAATCTCACTAGAGGTGATACTATAGTTGACAAGGTGTTTCAAGAGACATTGAACAACCATGTAGAAGAAATGAAGAAGATGGACAAATTCTTCAAGTCTTTTGCTCTGATAATTCTTGGCAAATTTGATGGTTTAGAAGCTAGAGTCAAGAATATGGAAGAAGACTTGAGAAAGATTTCTCAAGCGGTTTTAAATGGTGCAAGTCCCTATAAAGCCCAAGAGAACAAGAAAGAAGAAGGAGGTGAAGGAAGTTTAACAAAGTCAAAGCACAAATCCATTACCAATATCCTTCAGCCAAGGGAGGAAAATGTGGTTCAAAGAAAGAAGATCCAAAGACCCTCTCAAATTGGTAGCTTTCCAAAGCAGAACTACACGAGTAAGGAGTCAACAAATGAAGGACCCCATCATATAGAGCTCAAGGGAGACATGGCCATCATAACAAACAAATTTGGAAGTGAAGACCATGAAACGCATCCAAGACTAAGCCTTTCTATCCCTAAACTCTATTTTGATGCTTATTTTAGTTTATTCCTTGATGCACATGTTATGCTTTAATATTGAAATTTACTTGTGCCTTTCTAGTCATTATAATGATTTGAAGCTCAATATGTGAAATCTCTGTGATAAGAGCTTCTTTTGTTTCACTTTTGTTGTCCAAGTACTCTCACCCCAAGTTTAAATTGCTGATAAAAAGGGAGAGAAGAAGTCAATTTATTATTGTTGAGATGCTACATAATGATTATTGCTGTTAGGATGATAATTATTTGACTAGAACTATACTGTTTATAAGAGTTGGTCAATACATTGCTAAATTGCCAAATGAGAGTTGATCAATATACTGCTTATATGTGATACATGTTGTCTCATTTTCATTAACCCCATCTTTGAGTGATGACAAAAGGGGGAGAAGAAATGTGATGACAAAATGTGTGAAAATATGAAATAGCAGTGGAATTCCTCATGCATGAATAGAAAATGTGTGAATTTTCTGAAAATCCATGCATATGTCAAGGGGGAGAAAGAACAAAATATGCTATGTGTTTGTTGTACTGCAATTGCTTGATGTAATTGTGATGTGTAATGTGAATGTGCTATGAATATGTACTGTGAAACTAATTGGTTGCATTTGAAATTTAAAATGATTGTTTTCTGAGATTTTGAAAATGGTTAAGTTGGGATTGTGAAGTTTTTATCATGGTTCTTGACTTGACCTATGACTTTACATTACATCATGAAAACAATTAAATACATGAGTTTTGTGGTTTTGCAAAGCTAAACTAAGTGCTATTGTAGCTATACATATTTGAGTACTTCTATAGTTCATTTGAAAATGCAAAATCACCTTTTCAACTTGTTTCCAAAAATTTGGACTTGAAATTCGGATGCAGACCAAAATGTCTTTTCTGTTGTTCAAATTGTTTGAAAAATGTTTTAATCCTTCCTATCATATTTGAACAATCTTAGAAAAGCTTATTTTCAAAAATTAAAGTTGTTATCTCACATATTTTACATTTTGGATTTGAGATCTTAAAATTCGGATGCATGATTCAAAATTCGGATGCATGTTTCAAAAATTCGGATGCATCCATATTTTGTTGCCAAAATGTGCTCTTTTGTTGTTCAAATTGATTCAAATATGTTTTAATCTCTTCCATTATGTTTGAACAACCTTAGGAACACTTTATTTCACTTTAAACATTCATTATATTGAATTTATTGCAGTTTGGACTTGAATTGTCAAAAATTCGGATGCATGTTCTGAAATTCAGATGCATTCAAATTTTGTTACCAAAATGTGCTCTATTGTTGTTCAAATTGATTCAAACTTGTTTTAATCTCTTCCACTATGTTTGAACAACCTTAGGAAAGCTTATTTTCAAAAATTGAAGCTTTCATTCCAAACTTGTTGAAAATTGAGCACAATCTAAGGGGGAGCAATATTAATCTTTTCTGACCTTTAATACCTCTCTTAGAAGTTTTCTTAATGCTTAAATGCTATATCTTCTATCCTAGTTGTTGGAAGGAAGGAGGCAAATGGAGGTTGGTTGGGTCATAGGCTCATATTGAGCCTTTTGTATGTCATTGTGCTAAATTGGTTATTTTCTATCATTGACATTAATACTTCTATGTACTACATCATGTTAATCTATCACATTTTGCATCAAAGTTTGTCATCATCAAAAAGGGGGAGATTGTTAGCCCTAAGGGCAAATCATGTAGTTTTGATTAATGACAAATATTGATGAGGACTAATGTGCATGTATGTTGTGTGATAGGATTTGTGGATTAAGAAGTTTGAAGTCTCATTGACTTGAAGCTAAAATGCAAGAACAACTCAAATATATCAAAGTGATTGAAGATTGAAGAGTTTGTTCAAGATATTAGAAGGCTTTGAAGACATGAAGTGCAGGTTGCATGTGCTTAATAGGTAAACTTTGTAAACCCTACACTCTTAAGCCTTGGAATCTATGAATTGCAATTGAGAGCACAAAGGTTTCAATGGTTTTAAACTTACCTAAATTATCAAGTTTTCATAAATGGTTTTTGCACATAAAAGATCTTTAATGACTTATCTTTGAGGCTAGAATGTTTTTCAACTTGTTTGAATTGATTTAAATATGTTTTGACAAAGTTTGAAAAATTCGGATGCAAATTCGGTCATCCGAAATTTTTCTGCACCGTGAACATTAACACTATTTACGTGAACAGCAACACTTTTCACATGAACAGTACCTACTATTCTTCCAGAGAAATTCGGAAGAAAATTCGGACGCATGTAGAAAAATTCGGTCGTCCTAATTTTGTGAATAGTGCATGAACAGTGACGACTGTTCACATGAACAGTGCCTACTGTTCTTCCAGAGAAATTCGGAAGAAGATTTGGACGAAGCTGGAAAATTCGGTCGTCCGAATTTTGGTGACTGGTGCATGAATAGTGCATGAACATTGCATGAACAGTACCACTATTCACATGAACAGTATTTTCTGAAAATAGCCGTTACTAGCCGTTTTATGGCTGTTTAAACTGATTTTTGAATTCTCTAAAAGCCATAAACTCCAGATTTTTTAGAAGGACTTTGAACTTAATAAATCTTACATTATCCAACTTGTTTTACATCAAATTGAATTGAAAAGCTCTCAAATTGCCTTGTGCTCAAAGATTGAAATTCAAAATTCCAAAGGAAACAAAGTGTGAAGGTGAAACATTGTGTAATCTTACACTCTCTCTTTTCTTATCTTAATTGTGTTTTCTACTAGCTCATTTGCAAGGTTATCTTGTGACATAAAACCCTTTTGTGGAAAGGTGAGCCATAGACTAGATTAATCAAGGTTGTAGTGTAAAACTCGTGTGTGGGTGAGCCTTAGATTAGATTAGTCTTGAGGTTGTCTTTAGATATAAAACCATTGTGTTTGGTGAACCTTGTATTATTTGTATAATTACTAAAAGAGGTGTAAGACCTAAGAGGGGGGGTGAATTAGGTCTTTGAGATCCAAGTAGTTTGTCAAGATTGTCTCTTCCATTTGTAAATTCTTCAACATATAATGTAAGATCATCAACTTTCTTTTTCAAAATTTCATGATCACTAAGCATTTTTTCAAGAGAAGAAACTTTTGTACAAAGAAATTTATTTTCAAGAGATATGTTATGTAAAGAAACATTCAAAACTTCTTTTTCAATATTTAAACAATCAATAGATTCAAGAAGTTTTTTGTTCTCACAAAATAATTTTGAATTTTCATTCAATAACTCATTAATTTTGAGTTTCATTTCCTTATTCTTTTTCGAAGCCTTTTTTAATTCTCCATACATCTCAACAAGTAATTCACTAGGATCATCAATATCATCATCATAAGAAGTAGAGGTAGAAGAAGTGGATTGTACCTCATCATTTATTGCCATGAAGCACACATTTGCTCTTTCTTCTTCATGAGTGATTTGAAGTAGCATCCACATTTCATGAGCGGAATCACATTCCATCACTCTATTGTATTCATTGACGACCAACGCACAACAAAGAATGTTCATTGCTTGGTAGTTTAATGTCATCTTTCTTGAATCGCTCTCATCATACTCATCCATAGGCTTTGGTTCCCTTGTAATATTGATACTGTTCATGCACTATTCATGCACCGGTCACAAAAATTCGGACGACCGAATTTTCCAGCTTCGTCCGAATCTTCGTCCGAATTTCTCTGGAAAAACAGTCGGCACTGTTCATGCACTATTCACAAAATTCGGACGACGTCCGAATTTCTCTGGAAGAATAGTAAACGGTTCAAATGAATAGTGTACTATTCATGCGTTGTTTACTGTACTATTCATGCGTTGTTCACTGTTCATCGTGTTACTATTCATGTGTTGTTCACTGTTCACTGTGTTACTATTCATGCGTTGTTCACTGTTCACAGTGCAGAAAAAATTCTTCACAAAATTCGGACGACCGAATTTCTTCTGCATGCGTCCGAATCTTCTTCCGAATTTTTAAAACTTTGTCAAAACATATCCAAATCATTTCAAACAAGTTGGAAAACATTCTAGCCTTAAAGATAAGTCATTAAAGACCTTTTATGTGCAAAAACCATTTATGAAAACTTGATAATTTAGGTAAGTTCAAAACCATTGAAACCATTTAAATTAAGTTTTGTGCTCTCAATTGCAACTCATAGATTCCAAGACTTAAGAGTGTAGGGTTTACAATATTTACCTATTAACCACATGTCACCTACACTTCATGTCTTCAAAGCCTTCATTAATCTTGAACAAACTCTTCAATCTTTAATCACTTTGACATATTTGAGTTGTTCATGCATTGC
Organism: Rauvolfia tetraphylla; assembly: GCA_030512225.1. Classification (NCBI taxonomy): domain Eukaryota; kingdom Viridiplantae; phylum Streptophyta; class Magnoliopsida; order Gentianales; family Apocynaceae; genus Rauvolfia; species Rauvolfia tetraphylla. The sequence continues at coordinate 485,147 of JAJQKT010000009.1, read as the reverse complement.
TAGCTCCAAGGCAATGAGACTTCATACTTCTTAATCCAACAATCCTATCACACAAATGACATGCATATTAGTCCTCATCAATATTTGTCATTAATCAAAACTACATGATTTGCCCTTAGGGCTAACAATCTCCCCCTTTTTGATGATGACAAACTTTGATGCAAAATGTGATGGATTTAAACAATGTAGTACAAAGAAGTATTAATGTCAATGATAGAAAATAACCAATTTAACACATTGACATACAAAAGACTCAATATGAGCCTATGACCCAACCAACCTCCATTTGCCTCCTTCCTTCCAACAACATATAGAAGATATAGAATTTAAGTATTTAGAAAACTTCTAAGAGAGGTTTTAAAGGTTGTAAAAGTTTAACAATGCTCCCCCTTAGATTGTGCTCATTTTTCAACAAGTTTGGACATGAGATACTATGCATCCGAATTTTGACATATCAAGTCCGAACTATAAAATAAGTGAAATGAAAACTTCAATTTTTGAAAATAAGCTTTCCTAAGATTGTTCAAACATAGTAAAAGAGATTGAAACATGTTTGAATCAATTTGAAAAACAAAAGAGCACGTTTTGGTAACAAAATATGGATGCATCCGAATTTCTGAACATGCATCCGAATTTTTTAAACCTTGCATCCGAATTTTTTGATCTTGAGTCCAAACTGCAATAAATGCAATATAATGAATGTTTGAAGTGAAATAAAGTGTTCCTAAGGTTGTTCAAATATAATGGAAGAGATTAAAACATATTTGGATCAATTTGAACAACAAAAGAGCACATTTTGGCAACAAAATATGGATGCATCCGAATTTTTGAAACATGCATCCGAATTGTGAATCATGCATCCGAATTTTAAGATTTCAAATCCAAAATGTAAAATATGTGAGATAACAACTTTAATTTTTGAAATAAGCTTTTCTAAGATTGTTCAAATATGATAGGAAGGATTAAAACAGTTTTCAAACAATTTGAACAACAGAAAAGACATTTTTGACAAGAAGATCTTGATGCGTCCGAATTTTTGGTCTGCATCCGAATTTCAAGTCCAAATTTTTGGAAACAAGTTGAAAAGGTGATTTTTCATTTTCAAATGAACTATAGAAGTACTCAAATATGTATAGCTACAATAGCACTCATTTTAGCTTTGCAAAACCACAAAACTAATGCATTCAATTGTAGGTCAAGTCAAGAACCAAGTTCAAGATTTTAATCTCAACTTAACCATATTCCAAAAACTCAGAAAATAACCAAAACCTCACATAGTATAACATAGTCAATTTAAATTTCAAATGCAGCCATATATTTTCACAAAACACATTCATTTTACATTTCAACCTATAGCACATATACATAGCACATTTTCAGCAAGCACATAGCATATAGCACATCTTGCAGTCAACATTCTTTCTTCCCCTTGACATATGCATGGATTTTCAGAAAATTCACATATTTTCTATTCATGCATGAGGAATTCCACTGCTATTTCACATTTTCACACATTTTGTCCACTGCTATTTCACATTTTCACACATTTTGTCATCCCATTTCTTCTCCCCCTTTTGTCATCACTCAAAGATGGGGTTAATGAAAATGAGACAACATGTATCACATATAAGCAGTATATTGATCAACTCTCATTTGGCAATTTAGCAATGTATTGACCAACTCTCATAAACAGTATAGTTCTAGTCAAATAATTATCATCCTAACAGCAATAATCATTGTGTAGCATCTCAACAATAATAATTCAATAAGCAATATATTATCAACTTCTTCTCCTCCTTTTTATCAATGATTAAACTTGGGATAAGAATACTTGGATAGAAAAAGTGAAACAAAAGAAGCTCTTATCAAAAGGATTTCATGCATTGAGCTTCAAATCATTATAATGACTAGATAGGCACAAGTAAATTTCAATATTAAAGCATAACATGTGCATCAAGGAATAAACTAAAATAAGCATCAAAATAGAGTTTAGGGATAGAAAGGCTTAGTCTTGGATGCGTTTCATGGTCTTCACTTCCAAATTTGTTTGTTATGATGGCCATGTCTCCCTTGAGCTCTATATGATGGGGTCCTTCATTTGTTGACTCCTTGCTCGTGTAGTTCTGCTTTGGAAAGCTACCAATTTGAGAGGGTCTTTGGATCTTCTTTCTTTGAACCATATTTTCCTCTCTTGGCTGAAGGATATTGGTAATGGATTTGTGCTTTGACTTTGTTAAACTTCCTTCACCTCCTTCTTCTTGCTTGTTCTCTTGGGCTTTATAGGAACTTGCACCATTTAAAATCACTTGAGAAATCTTTCTCAAGTCTTCTTCCATATTCTTGACTCTAGCTTCTAAACCATCAAATTTACCAAGAATTATCAGAGCAAAAAGACTTGAAAAATTTGTCCATCTTCTTCATTTTCTCTATATGGTTGTCCAATATTTCTTAAAACACCTTGGCAACTATGGTATCACCTCTAGTGAGATTTTCATCTTCAACTTCTTTTCCTTCAATAGAGAGTACCTCTTCAAATAGTCTTCTTTTGTAGGGGTTGCTCCCCTCACTAAATGAGTCATGCCTCCTCTTTGTCTTCATTTCCCTTGCCAATATTTCTTCTTCATCTTCTTCTTCCTCAACCTCTTCAGTTTCTTCAACCTCTTTTCTTCTTAAAAGAGTTTCTACTTTTGTTCTCCATATTCCATTCTCATCAAGAACTAACTGCATACTATTAAGAGAATCATTTGTGTAGATTTCTCCACTCTTGAAAGTTTGTCCTCTTATGGGAAGTTTGACTTGGAAGTATTTGAAGATCCTTGTTAATAATCTCCCATAAGGTAAGGCTTTATGCTCGGTTCTTATAGCTGCCATTATATTCTTTTTGCACTATATATATATCCAAAATTCATTTTTTCTTTTCTTATGCATGACTAGTATAGTTACAAAGCATACATATTATCAACAGAAGATTGTGCTCAAAGTATGCTATAATCAAGGTAGTAAGCATGTGATGCAAAATTCTTTTACTAGCATAAAAAGGCTTTTATCTCTCTCTCCTTTCTAGTCTTGAGGCTTCTTATCATTTATATATATATAGGCATTCTCAATTCTTTCATGTGAGTATAACTCAATTATAAAACAATGTCCCCCGGAAGAATAATGCCTAAACCCAACATCCTCAACATCACAAATTCTATTGAGCAATGCATTATCAATCTCAAAAAATTAACTTGTGATATTTTTTGAAGAATACTACTAAATAGCTTTTATTACCAACTTGCTTAACTCTTTCTTCCTTAATATTTGCATAAACTTCATAAACTAAGGAAGCCAATAGCATTCATCAAACATAAGCAAACTAGTCCAACTCATATCATTTTAAAATGAGAGTATATTACCCATTTCGGATAGTTTGATGACATCCACCTTGTAGCTGGGATTTTTCTTATGATTCCTTTTTGTCCAATCATCAAATTCAGTAGCAGCCTCCATCGTGACAAATCTTTCAAGCCTTGACATGCTTTGAGGAAAATGAACCTTCCTTGGTTCATTGATCACTGGTCATCTATCATTTTCTTTGGCTTTTCCCATTCCTTTTCCCATGCTTGGCTTTAGTGTCCTCACTTGGATGCTACAACACTTGAATACACTTTAGTTATTTGATTTTGAAATTCCTAAGCTTCTTCTAAGATTGGTCAAACCTTTCTTCGACCAATGGCTTAGTAACAATATCATTAATTTGTTTATTAATGCAAACATGCTTTAAACAAGTATTACCTTTAGTAGAGTGATCTCTAATGAGATGAAGTTTGATCTCTATATGCTTTATCATAGTTTGTTGAATAGTATGATGATCAAATTTATTGCATTAATGTTATCACATAACATAGCCACACATTTGAAATAGACCATAATGACTTGGAGTATCAATAAGTTAATAGATAATGTATTTAACAACAATCAAATGAAACTCTTTAGGACAAGATAAAATCTAGCACATAAGCACATGGCAAATATAATATTGGCTCTACTTGCTGTCAAATAGAGTTGACTACTCCTATGAAACCATTTTATTCTTGTCAAGCATAGTTGATAAACTTATGGATGCTTATACCTTAACTTGATTCTTAAAAAGTGCCATCCTTGGTTTGCTTGATTTGTAGGCCAAGAAAGAAATTGAGTTTTCCTATCATGCTTATTTCAATTTTACTTTGCATCAACTTGGAAAACACATCACAAAGTGAAGTATTAGAAGCACAAAAAATTGTATCATGTATTCGGACAAGTTATAGATCATTGTTGCATGAGGATTTTATAAAAGGGTAGTTTCAGTTTTCCTCTTGAAAATCTTTTGAAAGAAGGAAACTACTCAAGGAAACTAGGGGCTGGTTTTAAACCATTCAAAACTTAGGATAGTTTGAAAATATGGTTAGGAAACTTTTCATGAGCAAAACCGGGTGATTGTTCCATATAAACCACTTCCTCAATAGAACCATTTAGAAAAGCACTTTTGACATTCATTTGAAATAACTTAAAGCAAGTACAAGTCAAAAGCATTCTTATGGACTCAAGTCTAGCATTCGGAACAAAGGTTTCATATCATAATCAATTTCCTCTTCTTGATTGAATCCTTAGGCAACAAGTCTAACCTTGTTTCTAACGACTTCTCCGGATTCAATAAGTTTATTTCTAAAAACCATTTAGTTCCAATAATAGAATGATCATGAGATTTAGGAATATCCAAAATATTGTATCTTTCAAATTTATTTAATTCCTCTTGCATAGCAATAAGTACAACAAGTATGAGACTTTATGTCCATGTTTTCCACAATAAGTACAACAAGTATGAGACATGGAAGTAGAAGTAGCTCTAACAAAGAAGTTGTTATGTTTAGGCACATTATTGACACAATTGTAACCAAGACTATTTTTGACAAGAGAAGATCTTTGAGATCCAAGTAGTTTGTCAAGATTGTCTCTTCCATTTGTAAATTCTTCAACACATAATGTAAGATCATCAACTTTCTTTTTCAAAATTTCATGATCACTAAGCATTTTTTCAAGAGAAGAAACTTTTGTACAAAGAAATTTATTTTCAAGAGATATGTTATGTAAAGAAACATTCAAAACTTCTTTTTCAATATTTAAACAATCAATAGATTCAAGAAGTTTTTTGTTCTCACAAAATAATTTTGAATTTTCATTCAATAACTCATTAATTTTGAGTTTCATTTCCTTATTCTTTTTCGAAGCCTTTTTTAATTCTCCATACATCTCAACAAGTAATTCACTAGGATCATCAATATCATCATCATAAGAAGTAGAGGTAGAAGAAGTGGATTGTACCTCATCATTTATTGCCATGAAACACACATTTGCTCTTTCTTCTTCATGAGTGATTTGAAGTAGCATCCACATTTCATGAGCGGAATCACATTCCATCACTCTATTGTATTCATTGACGACCAACGCACAACAAAGAATGTTCATTGCTTGGTAGTTTAATGTCATCTTTCTTGAATCGCTCTCATCATACTCATCCATAGGCTTTGGTTCCCTTGTAACTCCATCGGCTTTCAATCTCAATGGCACATAGGGGACCTTTCTCAATAATATTCCACAATTCATAGTTAATAGAACAAATATATATCTCAATCCTAGACTTCCAAAAAGTATAATTAGAACCATCAAACAATGGAGGTCTAGTAGTGGAGGAACCTTCCGTATAAGGCAAATTTGATGAACTAGCCATATGATCTTTACTTCTAGATTGTTAGACCTTAAAAAGAAGACCTTGCTCTGATACCAATTGTAAGACCTAAGAGGGGGTGAATTAGGGTCTTAGGCTAATTGTCGAAAATCTTTTCCCTTTTTACAAATCCTTTGCCTTAATAAAAGCTATTCTTTAATTCCACAAGCTTCAAGTTTATATGTGATGTGATGGTTAAGATAATATCATCAAACTACAACCAATCAATCAACAACAATCAATAAGTAATAACATGAGCATGTAAATAAATAAAGCTATAAGAAAATGAACACATGATTTATAGTGGTTCGATCTCTCCAAGATCTACATCCACTACCTTGAGTCCACACTCAAGGATTTCAACCAATCCACTATAAGCTCAAGTTCAACAATTACATAAGAGGCTAACCACACTATGGTTTTACACTCACAACCTCTTCTAGTAATTATACAAACAAGGTTCACCCTTACACAAGGGTTTTATATCTAAAGACAACCTCAAGACTAATCTAATCCAAGGCTTACCCTCACACGGGTTTTACACTACAACCTTGATTAATCTAGTCTATGGCTCACCCTAACACAAAAGGGTTTTATGTCACAAGATAACCTTGCAAATGAGCTAATAGAAAATAACACAATTTAATAAGGAGATAAGAATGTGTAGATGTTACCACTTGTAGGTAGAGTTTACACAATATTGCACCTTTACACTTTGCCTTTGGAATCTTGAATGTACACCTTTGAGCACAAGGCAATTTGAGAGCTTTTCAATTCAATTTGATGTAAAACAAGTTGGATAATGTAAGATTTTTTAAGTTCAAAGTTCTTCTAAAAAATCTGGAGTTTATGGCTTTTATAGAATTCAAAAATCAGTTTAAACAGCCATAAAACGGCTAGTAACGGCTATTTTCAGAAAATACTGTTCATGTAAATAGTGATACTGTTCATGCACTATTTATGCACCGGTCACAAAAATTCGGACTACCGAATTTTCCAGCTTCGTCCGAATCTTCGTCCGAATTTCTCTGGAAAAACAGTCGGCACTGTTCATGTGAACAGTAGTAACTGTTCATACACTATTCACAAAATTCGGACAACCGAATTTTCCAGCTTCGTCCGAATTTCTCTTGAAGAATAGTAAACGATTCAAATGAATAGTGTACTGTTCACGTGAATAGTGTTACTATTCATGCGTTGTTCACTGTTCATCGTGTTACTATTTATGCGTTGTTCACTGTTCACTGTGTTACTATTCATGCGTTGTTCACTGTTCACAGTGCAGAAAAAATTCTTCACAAAATTCGGACGACCGAATTTCTTCTGCATGCGTCCGAATCTTCTTCCGAATTTTTAAAACTTTGTCAAAACATATCCAAATCATTTCAAACAAGTTGGAAAACATTCTAGCCTTAAAGATAAGTCATTAAAGACCTTTTATGTGCAAAAACCATTTATGAAAACTTGATAATTTAGGTAAGTTCAAAACCATTGAAACCATTTAAATCAAGTTTTGTGCTCTCAATTGCAACTCATAGATTCCAAGACTTAAGAGTATAGGGTTTACAAAGTTTACCTATTAAGCACGTGTAACCTACACTTCATGTCTTCAAAGCCTTCAATCATCTTGAACAAACTCTTCAAACTTCAATCACTTTGACATATTTGAGTTGTTCTTGCATTGCTAGCTCCAAGGCAATGAGACTTCATACTTCTTAATCCAACAATCCTATCACACAAATGACATGCATATTAGTCCTCATCAATATTTGTCATTAATCAAAACTACATGATTTGCCCTTAGGGCTAACAAGAGGTTGTGAGTGTAAAACCATAGTGTGGTTAGCCTCTTATGTAATTGTTGAAATTGAGCATATAGTGGATTGATTGAAATCCTTGAGTGTGGACTCAAGGTAGTGGATGTAGATCTTGGAGAGATCGAACCAATATAAATCGTGTGTTCATTTGTTTATAACTTTACTTGTTTACATACTTATGTTATTATTATTTGTTCTTAGTTGTTGATTGATTGGTTGTGAATTTATTGTTTGATCATCTTGTCTCAACCATTAAATCACATATAAACTTAGAGTTTGTAAATTTGAAGAAGAGCTTTTATTAAGGCAAAGGATTTGCAAAAGAGGAAAAGATTTTGATAATTAGCCTAAGACCTAATTCACCCCCCCCCCCCCCCTCCTCTTAGGTCTTTCATTGAGAATTCTAAAATTCAATTACTAATGTGTGTATTAAAGTGTGGCAAAAACAGAAAAAATTCTGACCCATGGTTCGGACACATGGAGTGAAATTCAGACATCCAAACTCCCTTTAGAAAATTTCAGACAAAAAGATTAGGATGCATGACCAAATATTCGATCGTCTAAATTTGCTCAAAGCTGCAATCAATAAGATTTCTCTAATCCCCCCTTCTCGAAAGGAAGAGCGTGAAATTCTTTTTCCTTTCCGCAGGGACCAAGAGATTGGATCTAGCCGTAAGAAGAATGCTTGTTATAAATAACTCACTAAAGAAATAGAGAAATTTGGATGCAAGTTCGAATGCAAACCTGAAAATTTGGACGTCCAAACTTTACGATTTTTGTATTTTTAAAAGCACTCAGCCGATCGTTTCTCTCATTTTAAACCATCTGAATTCTCTCTTCTCTCAAAACCCACTCTACCCCACTCACATCCAAACTCAAATTCATCACATATTTCACCTTTTCCCTTGAAAATTGTTTGATTTTCATGTTCCAAATCCTCTATTGTCCTTAAAATTCATCTTTCATCAAAGGAAAACACCATGGTACGCTCTAAGAAGGCAAATGTGACTAAAGGCAAAGGGAAAGCCAAAATGGAAGATGAAAGGTTTATCATCAATGAACCAAGGTCGGTTCAGATTCCTCAAACCAAGCTTGAAGTAGACCGTTCATCTCAACAAGGGCTGCAGTAGAATTTGAAGAGTGGAGTAAAAAGAGTAGGAAAATCATACTCGATCATAGAGTCGATTTGGACAAGCTCTCCTACATGGGCATGTGCTATCACTCTTTGGTGAAATTGGTAGGGGTAGTTTTCTCGGTGTAAATGAAAAATTATTATCCCACTCTTGTTTATGAATTTTATGCAAATCTTAAGGAAGAAAAGATTCAACATGTTGGGGAAAGTATTATTCAATGGTATTCATCTAGAGTGTCTCAAGTAGATTTTGAGTTTAATGATACTCTAGCTATTGAATTTGTGGTGTGGATGACATTGGTGCTAGATATTATTCATTGGGGCAACATTTCTATATCCATGAGTTATTCGCCAATGAATGGTTAGAAGAAGCCTTTACAAATGGTAGGAGATTTATGATCATTAGGGAAAGGAAAATCGAAGCTTTTGATGCTAGAGGACGTGCGATGCATCATATGATTACTACTATGATAATTCCAAACTTTGGACATAAATATTTAGTTAGAAACATGCATGTGGTGATTATGCTAGCTTTGCATGAGCATAGGAGATTAAATTTTGGGTTTATGGTTTTGAAGCATATGATTAGTGTAAGGAGAATGGCTAACAAAGCTCTACCTTATTGAATATTATTGACCAAGAACTTCAAGTACTTTCATGTCCAGCTCCCCGTAAGAGGAAATCCCATGAAGAGTGGGGAAATATATACCAATGAATCACTCAAAAGAATCCAATTGACACGTGTTGAGGATGATGTGTGGAGGACAATGAGAGAAACTCCTTAAAGGAATGAAGGATGCAGGCTAGTGGAGATGATGAAGAGGAGGAGGAAATTGAAGAAGAAGAGAAAGATGAAGAAGAGACACTAGCAAAGGAGAGAAAGACAAAGAAAAGGCCTAATGTATCTAGTGAGGGAGAGCAATTTCATAAAAAAATAAGATTGTTTGAAGAAGAACCTACTCCCCAATCTCATCAAAATGTTGGTGAGATGCCTAGTGAGGAAGAAATTACTAGATGAGACACCATAATAGCCAAAGTATTCCAAGAAACCTTAAACAACTATGTGAAGGAGATGAAGAAGATGTCGTCATTTGCTCCTGTGGTTCTACGTAAGTTGGATAGTTTGGACACTAGGTAGAAAAACATTGAAGAATTATTGATGAAGAATAATCAAAGTGGTGAAGGACCCTCTAGACCTCAAGCTAGGAATGAAAAAGATCATGAAGGTGATGAGAAAGATAAAAGGGAAAAAGAGGATGAGGATGATGGCAAGAATAATGATGGGGATAATAATGATGATCATGAAGGCAACTTTGAATTTGCTGCTAGAGAGAGTGAGAAGAATGAAGGAAGAGTTGAACACTCCCCCAAAAATGAAGAAAATCAAGAGTAGCCATATGAAGGTGGAAATCAAGAGAGAAGCTTGATAGAAAGAGCCGAGGTCACTTTACCATCCATCATGTCATTTGACCAACGGAGAGTCAAGAATGTAGTCAAGAAGAAAGGAACAAGGAGATAATTTCGATTGGATACAACTCCAAAGCCAAACTGCACCGGTAAGGAGCAAGCAAGTGAAGGGCTACTTCACATTGAGCTAAAAGAAGACATGGCAATCACAACCAATAAATGTGGAGTGAAGACAATGAAGAAAATCCAAGACTAAGAACTCCTTAACTCTATCCTATTTTATTTATATATTTAGTCTAGTTTATGTACTTTTATATGCCATGCTTAATTCATCTATCTAGAATAGTCCATGTATTCTCATGATTTAACTTTTCATGCTCCTTTCTAGTCTATGTGATCTTTTGAAGTATTGAGAGCTTATGGTTCCATATTTACTTCACTTTCATCACCCCACATTTGATTGATGACAAAAGGGGGAGCAGAAGTGTTGCAATGTACCTTGACATTGCTAAATATTATGATGAATGAATGATGTTGTGGATTATTTAAGTTGACTCATTATGGATGAATATGACATTGTGGTTTATTCTGCTCATTGGCATTGATGTTTTAAGAATGATGATCTTGAAGAGATGTATATGGCTTGAGTTGTTTTTGAGTCAATATTGAAGCATTGGTTGATCAAGATGATTATGAATGATTGTTATAGTTGATCACCTTTCCTTGATAATTGTGTGATTGGTTTTAATCACTTATGATGCGAAACTTATCTTTTGAAGCTTTTACCAAAAAATTGAACTTGAAGTTTGGACGCAAACCAAAAATTCGGTCGTCCGAACTTTCTGTCAAAAATGATGTTTTGATATTTTTTGCTTAAAATTGTCTTGATCTTTTCTAAGATGTTTGAAATCCTTGGGATGGTTTATTCTTAGAAAATGAATTCATTATGTTGAATATTTGTGCTTCTAGGACTTGATTTTTCAAATTATTTATTTTCACAACTTAAGTCCAAAAATGAGCACTATCTAATGTCACTGTGCCAAATTGTTCACCATTCATCTATGACATTAATGTTTTATTGTACTATTTTGTTTAAATACATCACATTTTGCATCAAAGTTTGTCATTATTAAAAAGGAAGAGATTGTAAGCTCTAAGTGCAAATCATATAGTTTTGATTATAACAAAAATTGATTTGAGCAAACTTAAGTATTTGTTGTGTGATAGGATTATTGGACTCTGGAAGTTAAAAAGTCTCATTACCTTGAAGATAAGATGCTAGGGACAATTCAAATGTGCTCAAATATTAAAGTGTATAGAGCATGACCTAAGGATTGAAGGCTTTGAAGACTTTAGTGTAGGTTTACACTAGCTTAATAGGCATATCCTTGTAAATCATATATTTGATTGTCTTTGAAATCTAAAGAATTTTTAAGAGAGCTAAAAACTTAGTTTTCAATATTTTTTCATTACACATATTTTACCGAGTCCTTGACAACGGCTTTTGGATTAAACGCTCTTAAAAAGATCTATTTTATAGTCTAAAATAATTTCAAAATTGTTGTACTTGATTTCTATACTCTTTGACGAAGTTTGAATTGATCGAACTCTAATTCGGATGTCTGAACTGAAAACCTTAGTTGTTGAATTTCCATAGAAATTCAGACGATCAGTCAAAAGCTTGTGTCCAAATTAGATCTACCAAATTTATCTTGATAGCCTAAAAAAATTTAAATGATCATTCAAACGTAGGAGTCCATTTTCTATTAATTGAATTTTACTGTTACTAGTCATTATTAACTATTATTTGAACGTTATAACCGATTTTTAAAACTTTAGATTTTTTGATAGTTTTTGAGCATTTAAAAATCTTTACTTTTCTCAATCATTTTTTATCAAAAATTTCTCTTTTGTTTTGTGCTAAAAAGTTGAATTACAATATTCCTTACACAAAAAGGTAAAGGTGTGCTAAATTTGTCATCATCTACCAAGTTATTGGTAACATTCTTCTATCTTACTTCATCTATTTATTTTATTCAAAGTTATCTTAAGAATATAAAATCTTTTTGAAAAGGTGAACCTTGATCATTGTTAGTGAAAAGAGTTTGTGGAGTAAAATACTTGCTGGATGAGCCTCTCTTATATCTTGAAGAAGTTTTGGTATAGTTGAATTTGGTTGAAATCATTGAGTTATGACTCAAAATAGTAAATGTAGATCTTGTGTGATCGAATCACTATAAATTGCTTGTGTGATATTCTCACTTCTCTCTTTTAATTTGAAAACTTTTTGTATTATCTTGTTTATCTTATTGTGTATTTGATTTCAAAACTCTTCTAAGCTATTTTTAAAAAAAGAAAAAAAATTTAAAAATTGTCCAAAAATTTAATTCATGCCATTCTTAGATCTTTCACTATGCATTAGATCTGTACCATTTATCTCAAATTCAGAACGGGTCCCAATCTATACTGACCCATTTGCAGGCTTGTAGTGGACCGATGAAAGTATTATAAAACCTTTCATTGTTTTGAAAGTTTAAATAAGGTTATATTTGTAAACTAATTGTAAAAATATCTTTAAATTTACAAATTCAACAAATTAAAATGAATAAGAGAATAATCAGTTTTGTGACGTGTAAGAATTGAATGAAGGAAGAATTTTTCCTCCTTGAAAATTCAGAAGGAAAAGAGAAAAATCAAATCGAACTCAAAAGCAAAGTACAAATTAGAAGGAGGCTGATCCTCAACAAAACAATTGTCTTACTCCAAGATTAATGGACAACCAATAAACTTCTTACGACATATGTAAATTTGTTAAGCTCATCAATCCTTAAACCAGAATTTATTATTTATTTTTATTTTTCTATATTCTGACTGCAAGAAAAAAAATTTTAAAACCGATAAATTTATTTTAAAATAAAATTTTAAAATTGTAAATCAATTTTAAAAATGATAGTTGTTGCTCAATTTTAAAACAAAAAAAAATCGGTTTCAAAATTGAAATCGATTATAAAATTTATTAAAAATAAAAAATATTTGAAAGCTATTAAAACTGATTAAGAACTGATTTGAAATCATTTTTCTAAGATTTTTAATTAGTTTCTGATTAAAGATAAATTTTTATGATTTTGAATTTTGATTTTGAATATATTATTTTCTTGTAATGTTTTGAAGTGTACCGTTCAAAAAATTTTCCACTGCCATTTTACTGGAAGCTTCCGATTTCTTCAAACATCAAAAAACTACCTTGACTCCCGTGAAGCGTACATGTTGGCATTTCATTGGCTAATTTTAACTTTCACCAATTCACAGAGGAAGGAAATTCTGCCGTGCGGGGTTTACCCTAATCAGATCCTTGTAATTGGAGCAGTTTACGACTCAGTAATTAAGAATTTTTTGTTCTCCAAAATTGTGAAGGAAAAGAGAAAAATTAAATCAAAGTCAAAAGTAAATTACAAATTCAATGGAGGCTGCTCACCAACACCACAATCATTGGCGCCCAAGGGAAGGGGGGCCGATGGCAGTGGCTGCCTCCAACAGGCACTGTTACTGTCTCACAAGACGTGAAGAATCAAATTTGATCTATTGCACTAGATTCTATCCCGCAATTACGAGAATTTTTAAATTTTTTTAAAAGTATCTTTAAAGGTAAAAAATCTAAGTCATTATATTAGATTTTAAATTTAATTCAACCTAATCTAATTATTCAAATTTGATTATGTACGTCTTGCAAAAAAATATACAAGATCATCTCTTTTTAGTGCCTTCAATAGTTATAAAATTTTAAGAAGTCATTGTTTATTTAGGTTTAGTTATAAATTTTATCATTCTAAAAATATATATTTCACCTTCTAAATGTTTTTAATTTGTTAATAAACTTTAAAAAGATCAAACAGTTTTTAAGATTTAATTAAATTTTTTCTAATTTTGTTAATTTTAATTATGTTATTTTTAATTGAACTATTCTATATTTTTAATTCTTTTTCTAACTTCATTTTGGACCTCTTTAACTTGACTTTTAGTTGAACATAGTCTCTTAGTTGGTGAACTCTATTGTAATTTTCTTCTTTAAACTAATTGATGTATTGATTCTTTATTCTTAAGTTTAAACATTGTTTTGGATCACCCTATCATTTATTCTTCGATCCCTCAATAGTCAATACCAAAGTGCGGTATCCGTTCCTGAATACAACGCTCCCTCAATAGTCAATAAACTTCTTTAACTACATATGTAAATGTTAACCTCAACAGTGATGTAATTCTTCTAATTTTTAGTAGTGATGTCAAAACGGACTTTAGCCCGCATACTAGCTCGTTTTAGCAGACTTGGGCTTAGGTGTACATGTCCGTTTTAAGTACGGGCTTTTTCAGCCCGGTCCATCTATCTCGCGGGTCAGCGTGGGCCAGACACGAGCCAACTCATTTTTCTTTTTATTTTTTATTTTTTCTCAAAATAATGTCGTTTTGATTTTTTTAAAAATATATTTTTTCAAAACGACGTCGTTTTGCATAACTCGCGGATTGGCTATCACGGGTCGCGGGCCTGGCCGGGTCGGAACGGGCTGGCCTGTTTGACAACATTCATTTTTAGTAGCCCAATAATCTAATAAAATACTTGCAACTAAAGAAACTAATGCCGATTCAATAGAAGTTTCCATCCCAAGAAAAGGGCAAGAAAAAGAGAAGTAAAATTTCTATTCTTTTTGATTTTCCACCTTGTCAAACAAAAATGAAGTCAAAGTCGAAGGCAAAGTACAAAATGACAGCCGCCTCCCCAAAACGCGCAAACAATAGACTGATTCCCTTCGAATATTCAGCAAAGCAGTATATAAGAATGAAAATGTCCTCCATTTTACGCTAATAAGCAAAGCAATGGCTTCCTCAGATACTTCTCGGACGTTGATCCCAAGCTTTCTTTACTCGTCTTCTTCTCCCCTATCATCAAAGACATCATTGATTGATTTGGAGAACCATCTTTTGATGTCGAAATATTCGTCTTCTGCATTCTCTGTTCCATCACAATCCGCAGAGGTTCGAAAAGAGCTTTTCATTCCAGCTCCAAATGAGCCTGCCGGAAAAATAAAGATGTTTTCACCGGCATATTACGCTGCATGCACGGCGGGAGGAATGCTCTGCTGTGGCCTAACTCACACTGCTGTCACTCCTCTTGATCTGGTCAAGTGTAATATGCAGGTAAACTCATGCATCTGTTAACTTCTTGTGATTCCTTCCCGTTTGGATATCATTGCAATTTTGACCCAGAAGTCAGAAGTTTTGATTAAAAAGAACAAGCGGAAAGGGGGGGGGGGGGGGGGTAAGAAAGAAAGAAACATTTTTCCTGTATGATGCTAAATAAATCTCTCGGAAGAATGGAATGGGATGCCTCTAGTCTAAAATGAGTAAATTGTTAGCCGTATGAAAAGGGCGAAAGTTCTTGTAAATTTACGTTCTTCAAAATTAATGCTTATCTAATGATGTTTGGATGATCAGATCGACCCAGCAAAGTACAAGAGCGTCAGCTCTGGTTTCGGAGTTTTGTTCAGGGAGCAGGGGATAAAAGGTTTCTTCCGGGGTTGGGCACCCACCCTGCTTGGTTATAGTGCTCAGGGTGCTTTTAAATACGGGTTCTACGAGTTCTTCAAGAAATACTACTCTGATATTGCTGGTCCTGAGTATGCAGCAAAGTACAAAACTTTGATCTATCTTGCCGGCTCTGCATCGGCAGAAGTGATTGCTGATGTTGCCCTTTGCCCCTTTGAGGCCGTTAAGGTTCGTGTCCAGACCCAACCTGGTTTTGCTAAAGGTTTATCTGATGGACTTCCCAAGTTAATCAAGGCTGAAGGTGCTTCAGGGTGAGAGCTGATTATCATACAACTTCTTCTAGTGCTGTTGCCTTTATCCGGTTTGATCTTTTTGAGTGTTTCCAATTTATGCTTTAATTCCGGCCATCAGTCCACGGAATAAATCTTTGGGACAGAAAGGTTATAATCTTTTTGTTCTTGCAGGCTTTACAAGGGGATTGTTCCTCTATGGGGAAGACAGATTCCATGTAAGTTTGCTGATGTCTACTCTTTCATTTTTTATTTCCCCCCAATCCTATAAAAAGACTCGGCAATAGTAAATATGTAAAAGCTAAGAAGTGTGAGTTCTAACATATTCATTGAGCCAATTAGCACTATCAGGTATTAATGAAAAGTCATATTCTTCCATCTCACACCACATTGCAGTCTCAATTCCAGAAAGTTTTCCAATGATCAAAATGGATTTCTATTTTACAGACACAATGATGAAGTTTGCTAGTTTTGAGAACATCGTCGAACTTCTCTATAAACACGCTATTCCAACTCCAAAAGACCAGTGCAGTAAGCCATTGCAGCTCGGTGTTAGCTTTGCTGGTGGCTATGTTGCCGGTGTATTCTGCGCGGTCGTGTCGCATCCTGCTGATAACTTAGTTTCCTTCCTCAACAACTCCAAGGGGGCAACTGTAGGCGATGTAAGTGGAGATACATTTGATATCCTGAAGTTACAAGAACTATTTTTCCTTCCATGAGATGGCTTAACTATTTAAAATTTTGTTGGTGCAGGTTGTGAAAAAACTAGGGTTATGGGGTCTGTTCACTCGCGGTCTTCCACTTCGTCTAGTCATGATCGGCACCCTAACTGGAGCACAATGGGGAATCTACGATGCTTTCAAAGTCTTTGTTGGCCTGTAAGTTTTTCTACATCTGCTTGCCGGATTCGTTTCCTTTCATCCAATGTTGAGATCTCACATTTGTTCTTAATATAAGAATTAACCGCTTATAAGAGGTAGACATCCTCTCCTTTGAAGGTGTACTTAGACCTAAACCCTACTTTTCAACATAGTATAAGAGATTTAAGGTCACTCTCATATTTTTATATTTCACACTCTAAATATTCAGTCTTGACATGAGAGAATATATTAAAATTTTAATTATATTCTTAATATAAAAATTCCTAGGCCAATCCTAAAAATGAGATAGTGTATTGAAATCCCACGTTATTTTCTTAATAAAAGAATTAATCATTTATAAGATTTTAACAATCTAACTCTTTTCGAGGTACTTTTGGGCTTTTCAACATGCCCACTTCTGCATGATGTACATTTTATTGTGAAATCATGAAACTTAGAAAAAACCATAAAGTTTAGATGGATGAGATTCATTAATTCTATCTGAATTATAGAACACGATAATGTATTTCAATCGTATATATATAAGGTAATCCAAATTATTAATCAGTTTGACCATTTTAGTTTTATACATATTTTAGATGACACGAGATATTTTGCTCTTTTTCAGACCAACTACTGGAGCGGCTCCAGCACCAGCTAAATCTTGAAACAGACCGTGATATCGTGCAGAGACAAATTCATTTCCGAGCTTTTTGAAGCTTTCTAGCGGGCTATTCTTCGTCAATCAAATCAGTTTGTAAAATTTTGCAGTTGAAAATTTGAATTCGTTTCGACTGCTTATGATGTGATATTATGGGGTACAGACAAACAAATTTGGGTCACTTTTCCGATGAAGTAATATTCACAATTTTTCTTCTGATTGGTCCCACTGCTGTCACAGTGGGCACACATTATTTTAGCTTCCTCCGAAACCATATTGGTGGAACCAATATTGGACCCAGGGATTCTGTAAAAAGTGAAAATAATACTACTACATATTAATACTTGTATAGCTTTCAAAATACAATAAATTATTGCCCTTAAAAAATAGATAGCTTTCAACCTTCCCTTTTTCCATAAGATGAATGATGACGATGATATAATTTTGATACGTTTGGTCTTATTTTGAGCTTGTAGTTTCGGTATTCTGTGGTCAAATACACGAACGTTCAACTTAAAAAATTACTTCATAAACCAATCTATGAGATCTTAGATACATACCAATAACTCTTTTATGTTTAATATATATATATATATATATATATATATATATATATATATATTGATATTTTTACTAATATAATACAGTTTCTAAATAATCTTAATGTTTTTATCCTTTAAACACCTTATAATATTTTTAAATCTATTATACGATACTTATTACATTCATTTTTAAATAATTACTAAATAGTGAGGTTAATAGCATCAAAATTTACCGTTTCATTTAAAATTGTATAAATATTAAAATAAATTATTTTAATTTATTTTTTAAAAATAAGTAAACCTGGTTATGTGCCAAAATAAGGTACGCTACCAAGGATGTTAGCGCGCATCATTGGGCGTCACCCTTCAAATTGTTACTAAACTATACACATAAATTATGTTAGATCTTAATATAAAATTTAAAACTAAAAAATTAATAACTAAAAATAAAAAAATTAATAAAATAATATTTATTAAAAATATATTTTAATTATTTTTAAAAATTAAAAAATAAAAAAATGAAAAACAAGGGAGAGGGGTGGCATGCCTAGCTTGGGCTTCCCTATTTTTAGTGGCGCACCCAACTTAGGCACACTACCACACTAATTTTTTAAAAAAATAAAAATTATTAAAAATTATCCTATATTAATAAAATCATCTTATATTTAGCAGTCCCCTAAATTTATTCATATATGGATTTACTTATGTGTACTTTATGTATGAATTTATTTGTGTAAAAACAATTCCTTTCTACTAGATAATTCTTTTTGTCTAAATATGATAAATTCATTCTATATGCACATTTTTTGTACCCGAAGTATGTGTCTTTCTATAGGGCACACGTGCGTTTATGTGAAAATAAAACAATTTTAAATATCATTCCCAGACATTCACCCATCTCCAAGGCCAAATCAAATCTCCATTTCAAAGAGATCCTTACTTTGAACATTTGGGTTTGCATTGCCCTTTGTTCATATGAACATTTTTTTATCATCAAATGGTGGAATAAAATATGCAATATCTTTTGCTTTCCTTGCGAGTTGGCTACGGTGCGGATAGCCATTTCTTCCGCACGTGCGAAAAGTCTTTCTAGCCATTCGATAGGTCTCATTTTAATTCAACGATTGAGACTGATCAAGGGTAATTTTGGTCTCAAAAAAAATTCAACTCCCAATAAAATAAAAAATAAATTTCAAAATCTGATTTTAAATTCAGATTCTTCTATCAAATTCAACTCCCTCACTCTCTCTCTTTATCATATCCGATTCTCTCTCTCTCAATCTCTCTCTTCTTTCTCTCTTTTTTGTTCTTTTCTCTGTCATTGCTCTAAATCATTGTTACCAAAAATATTGAAAAATGGTAAATATCGATGGACAACAACAAGTTCGAAAGCACAATTTAAAAATAGTTTCAAAACTTGCACAGATTTGGAGCCAAGTAAGATATATTTGTGATTTTTGTTTAGTCTTGATCTTTCCCCTATTTTTTCAGTAAATTTAGCTTTTTACTATTTTGATGAGTAAAAGCCCGTTTGTGAATGATATTTAAGAGTAAAAACCCGTTTGTGAATGGTATTTACAGGTTTTGAAACAAATTATTGATCTTGAATATTTAAAGATTTTTAAAAATGAACACAACTCCTTCTGTTAATTGTATTTCGGTGGTGTATGGAGTAGTTGTTTGGGTTAATTTAAAAATTGAATGAAATAATGTTTAGATTCGAACAGTGAATAATTAATTATTTATTTAGCAGTGAATAATTATTTAAGAAAATGTGAATCGAAAGAATCAATTGTGAATTACTTTACGTTGATTCTCATGACTTGAAGAATGATTTTGATGATGGAAACTTTTAGTAGTGGATCTGTTTTTTTTCTTTTTTGTTATTTTAGAAACACTCATATCTACTTTGACTTCTACTGTAATGATTCTCTTGTTTTGAGCCATGGTTTTTACTGGTTTAATGACTAATTATTTAAGAGAGAAAACTATGTTGTGAATAATTATTCAGACACTTATGAATAATTATTAATTACTGTGACAACATAGAGTTGACATAAATATTACTATTTTATTGCATAATAATGTGATCTTTTATTTGACTATTCTCATTGTTTTTATCGATTTGGTCTTGATTGTTCTTATTTTTTGTTGATAAATTTAGTTTTTCACCCTTTTGAATGAGTGAAAACTTTGTGGTTGTGTTCACAAGTATGAAAACTACTTTTGATATTGGAAAATAGAGGAATTTTAAAGAAGGGCAACTCTTCTATTGTCTGGATTTCGGTGGTGCATGGATTAGGTTCTTGGGATAATTTTAGATTTGAGTGAATGATTGTTTAAGATAACCTGAACTGAAGGCATTGGCAGTGAATTGGTTTATGTTGATTTTTGTGACTTGAAGAAACATTTTGATGATGAATGATTTCAATGCTGGACATTTTTTTGTTATTTAATAAATATTCATGTAAACTTTGAATTCCGTTGTAATGATTCTTACTTTTTTGAGCAATGAGTTTTATTATTTTGGAGTTTAATTATTCAATAGAGAAAATTATGTTGTGAATAATTATTCAAATCGATGTGAATAATTATTCAAGATTGATCTTGTTTGATATCTGATAAATATAAAGAGGAGTGGCCTAGACCAGGGTTTGTATGAAAATAATTATTCACAATGCACAAAATAATTATTTTCAAATGATTGAATAATTATTATGGTCATTGCCAGTAGAAGAGGACACAGGGATAAAATGTTCTCAACTGTCATTGATGCTCATGCATTCTACAATAGATATGCCCATCGTATTGGATTTGGAACAAGAATAATGTATGAGAGGAGATACTCGAAGATAGACAAAGTGTAGTACATGAAGTACGTGTATAATAAGGAGGGATTTCGATGGAGAAGCAAATTTGACCCCAAGAATAGCAAAGCAAATGCTAACCATATTGAGGCAAGACCAATGAGCGAAAGGAAAAAATGCTAACCATGTTGAGGCAATAGGTTACTCTTCGGCATCAAGCTCTTCCAGCCTCTGATCAATCCTTCTCAACTTCCTTATATATGTACGCCTTTTGGCTACCAAAACCGCCCTCTCCAAGGCCTTTTGTGAATCAACTATTTCTTCTTCACTAATTTCTCAGTCCCCCCCCCCCTCGCCCTAGCTTGGGGCAGCAAAGTGCAAGCCTTAGCAACCCTACTCCTATTCCGCCAAGAGCAGGACAACTCACTATCAGGTTTCCTTGCAAAACCTCAGCATATCGCACCTATATCAATGAATAATTATTATTGCTCACACAAGAATAATTATGCACAGCATCCACGGCCATCACTCAATCTATAATCATCAATGAATAATTATTATTCAAATACAAGAATAATTATGCACAGTATCCACATTCGTCACTCAAACCACAATCATCATATCAATGAATAATTATTATTGCTCACACAAGAATAATTATTCAGTCTTCGAAAGGCTTTTTCCTGATTTTCTTTGCAAAAAATTCTGCCCCTACATTTAGAAACTTAGCGATGTGTCTTGTTCAGTTGTACGTGTGGATTTTTTCTATATCATCCAAATACCTTGAGTAGTTTGTTAGGCTAATCTTCCAAGAGTTTTTTGGTAAAATGTCAATACTTAGTGCTTAGTTAAAAGTTGAATTTTATCCTTTGGTTTTAAAAATTCACTATAAAATTCAACTTTGAACTAAGCATAAGTATTGACATTTCACCTTAGTATCAATTCTACTTGTAATGAGTAGAATAATTATTCAGTTATTTGAAAAAAATTATTAAAATGAAGGAGTTGATTGTTAGCTTTTTGTCTTTGTATCCGCTTCTATCCATAATTAACAGAATAATTATTCAGTCATTCGAAAATAATTAATTAAATAAATAAAAATAATTATTTTGTACACCTTTACATTAACAATTATGTATTGACATTTCACTCTAATGTCAGGATTCTACTTGCAAAGTGTTGAATAATTATTCAATCATTCGTGAAAATTTGATTAAATCGAAATAAAATAATTATTCACCATAATAAAAATTAATCTCTGTTGAATAAAACAGTAAAAATCATTACTCAAAACAATGAGAATCATTACAGGAGAATTCAAAGTAGATATTAATTTTTCTAAAGTAACAAAAGAAGGTTCAGCATTGAAATCCTTCATCATCAAAATTGTTTCTTCAAGTTTTGAGAATCAACACAAACTAATTCATCACAATGCCTTCAGTTCACATTGTCTTGAATAATCATCACTCGAATTTGAAATTATCTCAAGAATATATTCCGTGTACCACCAAGATCCAATCAAGAGAAGAGATATTCTTCATTAAAATTCCTCCATTTTTCAAGATCAAAAGTCATTTCTAAACCTGGGAACACTACCACAAAATCACAAAGTTATTATTATGTAGCAAAACACTAATATTTACATCAACTATATGTTGTCATAGTGATGAATAATTATTCACAGGTGTTTGAATAATTATTCACAAGTGTTTCAACAATTATTCACAATATAATTTTTTCTCTTAAATAATTAGTCTTTATAACAGTAAATAATCATAGCTAAAAAAAGTGAGAATCATTACAGGAGAAGTCAATGACCCACCACTAAAAGTTTTCACCATCAAAATCAATCTTGAACAAAAAATGAGAAAAGTCAAGTACAAAAAAATTAAAAAGTTATTATTATGCAACAAAGTATTAATATTTATATCAGCTCTATGTTATCATAGTGGTGAATAATTATTCATAGGTGTTTGAATAATTATTCATGACATAATTTTCTCTCTTGAATAATTAGTCTTTAAACCAATAAAAGTCATGGTTTAAAACAACGCGAAGTAGTATAGGAGAAGTCAAAATAGATATGAATGTTTCTAAAATAACTAAAAAAAGGATCTACAACTGAAAGTTTTCATCATCAAAATCGTTCTTCAAGTCATAAGAATCAACACAAAGTAATTCACAACTAATTCATTCTATTCATGTTGTCTTAAATACTTATTCACTGCTAAATGAATAATTATTCACTACTCGAATCTGAATATTATTTCATTCAATTTTGAAATCAACCCAAACAACTACTTTATACACCACCGATATACAATTAATAGAAGGGGTAGTGTTCACCTTTAAAAATTCTCAATTTTTCAAGATCAATAATTTGTTTCCAAACGTACAAATACCATTCACAAAAGAATTTTTACTTAATAAAAATAGTCAAAACTAAATTTACTGAAAGAAAGTAAAGGTCAAAACTAAAAAAAAATCATAAACATATCTTACATCGCTCTAGATTTCAAAATCGTTGTTGTCTATCCATATTTACTATTTTTTAGTATTTTTTTGTAACAATGATTTAGAACAATGGTAGAGAGAATAGAGAAATAAGAGAAAAGAGAAATAAGAGAAAAGAGAAAGAAGAGAGAGAATGAGAGAGAAAGAGAATCGGATATGATAAAAAGAGAGAGTGAGGGAGTTAAATTTGATAGAAGAATCTAAATTCAAAATCAGATTTTGAAAATTATTTTTCGTTTGAGTGAGAGTTAAAATTTTTTTGAGCCTAAAATTATCCTTGATCAATCTCAATTATTAAATTAAAATGAGATCTATCGAACGATTAGAAAACTTTTTCGCACGTGTAGGAGAAATAGCTATCCACACCTTAGCCAACTTGCTTTTCTTGTATGGTAAAATTTACTTTTACTTTATTTGTTTGTCCATTTGGGGCCATCGCTCCTATTCTCTGTTACTCTCTCTATCTTATCCTCAAAAAATGCGGTGTCCCATTTGAAACCCTAAAATATTATACATTATTATGTGAGCCTCCTTTTATTGTCCGGTGGCATCATTCAGTCCCTATAACCTATGCTCCCTCTCCTTATGGTGATATTGCTACTAGTATTTATTTATTTATTTTAAAGAATAAAGAATTATTTATTAATAGTCAATACTATTATAATTAAAATATTTATTTAATTCGTTCTTTAATATATCGAAAAGAATAGAAGGAATGAGATAATTCAATAATTAGAAATATAAAAATTATATAATAATTTAAAAATTATAATAACAGAAAATATCACACACCCTAATAAAATATAATAATACTAATACTAGTATGATAATAAACAAACACACTTTAATTTTTTTCATAGAATATTCATTACTATTCTTGTAGCACTGAAACAAGTATAATTCAATATCAGCATCTTCCTTAAAAGACAATAATTTAGAAAATTATGGACGAATCAACGATTTTTAAAAATTATATAGAAAATAGACAGAGCATTAATAAAAATGGACCCTTTGATAATCTTTTCCCCTTTTTGTTAATCAAGATAGAACAAGAATTCTGCGCCTGAATTCTGAAGATTTTATTACAAGGCTGAAAAATCAATAGATTAAGAGTGGAACGAGAAGAATAAGGAATGTATGAAGGAGATATTGCATGTATGGAGAATGAGAAGAGGTACATAACGCAAAAGATCCATGTCTTATATCTAAAATATAATTACAAAGCTGTATTATTTTGAAGGTTATAACGCGTGCATCAGAAACCCATCCTCAAAACAGGTTAATTCAGTGGAGAATCTTAAAAAAAAAAAAAAAAGGCCAAACTGACAAAAAGCTCGTTTCCAAGTTTCTCAAGTTGCTAAAGGGAATCCTTGAGAGAAGGAAGGAGATCCATTGGCAAGGATGGTGAATAGTAGTATCAAACAGGCTAGCCCGCTCCGGTCTGGCCTGTGCGGGCTGGCTCGTTTGGCCCGCGGGCTAAAATCTTTCAGTCCGCGGCCCGCGATAGCCAACCCGCTGGCTTTACAAAACGACATCGTTTTGAAAAAATATATTTTTTTAATATTTTAAAAAACTTCAAAACAGTGTTGTTTTAGAATTTTTTAAAAAAAAATAAAAAGGAAAAACGGGCTAGCCTGCTTCCGTCCGCGTGCTAAACGGAGGGGGCCAAAAAAGCCCGCGTTTAAACGGGCTTGGGCATACTAAGCCCAAGCCCCACGGGATGGAGCACGTTTTGACAGTGCTAATGGCGAAGTTCCTCGAATAGTAAACGTTTTCAAAAAAATGAAAAAAAAAAAGAAAATTCATTATTGCCCCAAAGCAATAATTTAGCATGCTATTTTATTCGAATATTGACAAGATAATTTTTTTTAAGGTAAAGATAATAAGTTACTTGATATTAGAAACTCAAAAAGTTTTTTTAAAAATAAAATAACAAGAACGTTGAATGTCATATATATTGGGAGAAAGATTTTCATAAATACGATATGACGATTTTATTAATACTGGATAATTTTTAAATAGTTTTGATATATTTATCCTTCAAACACTATAATATTTCTAAATTTACTACGTGATACTTATTTTATTCATTTTATAATATCATTATTAAGTGAGGTCTAATAAATATTCAAGATTTATTGTTTTTATCTAACTTATATAGAATTTAAACTAAATTACATTAATTTAACTTTTTAAAAAATAAATAAGCACAATATTGTGTTAGAAAAAGTGTTGTTCATTCGATTTTTCGGTTTGAAATTTTAATATTCTCCTAAACATAACTGAAACAAATTGGTTTGGTTCGGTTCAATTCGATTTCAAATCGAAAGTGAAAAAACGCATGTCGGCAATACGTACTTAAAGTAAAAATGCATTACAGACATTCACTAAGCAATAATTTTATTTTAAAGATTCAATTTTATCAAAAAAAGAACGCATTTTAGTAATGCATTATTAATGCGTTGTTATATAACAACACATTACTAAAATGAGTTCATTTATAATTTTTAAAAAATTTTAAAATTTTAATCTAAGCATAAAAACTAAAAATTAAATCGAATTATGTAAAAATTTTAAAAATTAAATCTAGTCGAAATATCAAAAAAGCAAATCAAAATTTAAATTCTAATTTTATTCAATTTAATTTTTTTAATTAGATCACATAATGAGCATTCCTGAAAAAAGCACGCCTCATGCCACCACGGAGGGTAGCGCCTAGTACGCCCAATCCGATTTGTTTCAGTTATATTTCAAACCGAAAGTGTAAAAACGCATGTCGGCAATACGTACTTAAAGTAAAAATACATTATCAATATTCGCTAAGTAATAATTTTATTTTAAAGATTCAATTTTATCAAAAAGAATGTATTTTAGTAATGTATTATTAATGCGTTGTTATATAACAACATATTACTAAAATGAGTTCATATATAATTTTAAAAAAATTTTAAATTTTCAATCTAAGCATAAAAACGAAAAATTAAATCGAATTTTGTAAAAAATTTAAAAATTAAATCTAGTCGAAATATCAAAAAAGAAAATCAAAATTTAAATTCTAATTTTATTCAATTTAATTTTTTTAATTAGATCACATAATGAGCATTCCTGAAAAAAGCACGCCTCATGCCACCACGGAGGGTAGCGCCTAGTACGCCCAATCCGATTTGTTTCAGTTATATTTCAAACCGAAAGTGTAAAAACGCATGTCGGCAATACGTACTTAAAGTAAAAATATATTATCAATATTCGCTAAGTAATAATTTTATTTTAAAGATTTAATTTTATTAAAAAAAATGTATTTTAGTAATGTATTATTAATGCGTTGTTATATAACAACATATTACTAAAATGAGTTCATATATAATTTTAAAAAAATTTTTAATTTTCAATCTAAGTATAAAAACGAAAAATTAAATCGAATTTTGTAAAAATTTTAAAAAATTAAATCTAGTCGAAATATCAAAAAAGCAAATCAAAATATAAATTCTAATTTTATTCAATTTAATTTTTTAATTAGATCAAATAATGAGCATCTCTGAAAAAAGCACGCCTCATGCCACCACGGAGGGTAGCGCCTAGTACGCCCAATATCTTTCTAGCTTTGTTATCCAGAGGCTCCAAGAAAAACAAAACAAGCTAAATAGATAAAATGAAATTTAATAAGTGGTAGTAATATTGCTAAATAATTCCGCCTGGATGAAGTAATTAATTATACTCACATTCCGAGGATGGTTCCACAATCACAGTTGTATTCCCTGTTGTCTTTTGATGAGCCTTCCATCCGGATCTGGTTATTGTGCACCACGTGGAGTCATGCAGCAGGTCTTGGACGGATCAACAGCTGTTAGATCAGTTCCGAGATTTGATCTGATAGATGCAAAAAATTAATAATTTTT
Organism: Rauvolfia tetraphylla; assembly: GCA_030512225.1. Classification (NCBI taxonomy): domain Eukaryota; kingdom Viridiplantae; phylum Streptophyta; class Magnoliopsida; order Gentianales; family Apocynaceae; genus Rauvolfia; species Rauvolfia tetraphylla. The sequence continues at coordinate 457,934 of JAJQKT010000009.1, read as the reverse complement.
CGAATAAAAATAATACTTACATGAAAAATAAATGTGAACCGTTAAATTAATTTTTTATACAAATTCAATGGTCCATACCCGGTCCTGCACGACCGGATCCAAACACCTTCCAGACAGACTGCACAGCATACTTCTTAGAGCACTGGTCAAATCTCCAATTGAACCCAGGCGGCACACCCGAGGTTGCGTCAGGTTTTGTTGATGTGCAAACCACAGAAGCTGGGCGCCCCTATTATTATTTTTAAAAATTTTTTATAATAAATTAAATCATCAAATATTATATTATATTAATAAAGGCGTCTTATATACAGCAATCTTCAAGATTTAACGGATTGTTCTTGATCAAGTTCTGTTGCTTCATAACTTTCTTTTTCTTTAAAAAAAAATATATTGTCAAATAACATCTTTTCTTTTATAGGTAAAGAATATCTGAAATATTAGATATAAATATGATCATTGAAAATAGTGTCTTTTTGTTAATAAGCGAAGAATATCTTAAATTTGTGATGAAATAATAAATAATATATTAATGTCCATAGAAGTCTTCCAAAATATTACTCCTAATGTTATGAATATATCAATTACCTAAATATTCATTATCCCAAGTATTAATCTATATTTGAAGTTATAGAATATGAAAGGTTGGGGTTATAACTAAAGTTATAACATTCATCTTTTATATATCAATCTCTCAATTACTTCTATTATTTTAGAGAACATGGAGATCGTGAGAAGTATGTTATGTAAGTTATAAAGGAATTTACTAATGACTTATGATGAAAAATATCACCTAACTTGTAAAAGAATGTATGGTTAAAAACTCTCAATAAAATTCTAGTTCATACATTTCTTGTGTTCTTTCTTTCTCCTTTTTCTGCTATCAAAACTTCATTTTGGGCAGAAAGTTCGGACGGCCAAATTTTTTGTATGCATCCGAACTTCAAGTCTGAATTTTTGGTAAAATTATGAAAAGATAGATTTTGCGATATAAGTGATTAAAACCAATCACATAATCATCATAGTAAGGTGATCAATTATAACACATATACATAATCATTTTGATCATCCAATACTTCACCTAAGATCACCTATCCTCAAAAATCACAAATCAACTCAAGGCCTATACTTCAAGACCATTATCCATAGAAAGTGCCAAAATGCCAATGAGCACAATAAGCCATTATGCCATATACAACCATAATGAATCAAATAAACCATAATGCCATTTATTCATCACAATATCCAAGTACATTTTGCAACACTTCTTCTCCCCCTTTTATCATCAATCAAATGTGGGGTGATGAAAGTGAAGCAAAAATGAACACAAAAGTAATATAAGATCTCAATATTGTGATATCATTATTGAGCTTCTAAAGATCACATGGACTAGAAAGACACATGGAAAATTAAAACATGAGAATACATGAACTATTCTAGATACATGAACTAAGCATGGCATAAAAAATACATAGACTAGACTAAATACGTAAGTAAAATGAGATAGGATTAAGGAGTGCTTAGTCTTGTATTCTATTCATTGTCTTCACTCCATATTTGTTGGTTGTGATAGCCATATCTCCTTTAAGCTCAATATGAAGTGGCCCCTCACTTGCTTGTTCCTTACCGGTGTAGTTTGGCTTTGGGGTTGTAGCCAACCGAGAGGATCTCCTTGTACCCTTTTTCTTGACCATATTCTTTACTCTTCCTTGGCCAACTGACGAGGTGGATGCTGAAGTGATCTCAGCTCTTTCTATCAAACTTCCTTCTTAGCTTCAACCTTCTTGTGCCTCCTCTTGAGCACCTTCATTTCTCTCACTTTCTCTAGCCACAAATTCAAAGTTGCCTCCTTGATCATCATTATCATCCCCATCATCATCATTCTCATCATCTTTATCCTCTTTTTCTTTCTTTCCTTCTTCATCTCCTTCATCATCCTTGTCATCCCTAGCTTGAGGTCTAGAGGGTCCTTTACCACTTTGATTGTTCTTCATCAATAGCTCCTCAATATTCTTCATCCTAGTGTCCAAGCCATCCAACTTACTTAGTACCATGGGAGCAAAAGATTCAAAGAACTTGTACATCTTCTCCATCTCCTTTATGTGGTTGTTCAAGGCTTCTTGGAACACTTTGGCTACAATGGTGTCTCCTCTAGTAACTCCCACCTCACTAGGCATATCTCCAAGATTTTGATGAGATTGAGGAGTGGGCTCTTTTTCAAATAATCTCCTTTTAGTGTGAGGTTGCTCCTCACTTGATAAATCGTGGCTCTTCTTTGTCTTCCTTTCTCTTGCTTGAGTCTCCTCTTCATCATTCTCTTTCTCTTCAATTTCTTCTTCCTCTTCATCATCACCACTAGCTTCTATTCTCTCACCCCTTAGAGGGTTTCTTTTCTTGTCCTCCACACACCATCCTCATCAAGTGTCAATTGTATTCTCTTGAGGGATTCATTGGTGTATATTTCCCCACTTTTCGTAGTGTTTCCTCTTCCGGGGAGTTGGACATTGAAGTGCTTGAAGATCCTTGTCAATAATCTCCCATAAGGCAAAGCCTTATTGGTTGCTCTCCTTGCACTAATCATATGCTTTAAATTCATGAATCCAAAGTTTAATCTCCTATGCTCATGCAAGGCAAGCATAATCACCACATGCATATTTCCAACCGAAGATTTATGTCCAAAGTTATGAATGATTATTGTAGTAATCATATGATGCATTACACGTCCTCAAGCATCAAAAGCTTTAATTTCTCTTTCCCTAATAGACCTAATCTTCTACCATTGGTGAATGCCTCTTCAAATCATTCATTGGTGAATAATTTATGTATATAGAAATGTTGTCCCAATGAGTAATATCTAGCATCAATGTCATCCACACCACAAGCGATTAGCTAGAGCATCATTAAACTCAAAATCTACTTGAGACACTTTAGATGAATACCATTGAATAATGCTATCCCCAATATGTTCAATCCTTTCTTCCTTAAGATTAGCATAAAATTCATAGACAAGAGTAGGATAATAATCTTCATTCACACGAAGTAAATTACCCCAACCTATTTCACTAAAGAGAGATATCACATTATATATGTTGGTGAGTTTATCAACATCCACTTTGTGGCCGGGTATGATTTCCTATTCTTGCTCCAATCTTCGAATTTAACAGTATCTCTTGTTGAGATTAACCGGTCTACTCCAAGGTTGGATTGAGGAATACGAAACCGCCTTGGTTTGTTGATGATGAGCCCTTCATCTCCCATTTTGGCTTTTCCTTTGCCTTTAGTCACATTTGTCTTCTTTAAGCGAACCATGGTGAAATTCTTTAGAGAAAGATGGATTTCAAAGATAATAGAGGATGGAGAACACAAAAATCAAGTAACTTTCAAAGAAGAAAATTGAAATATGGGATGGACTTGAGTTTGGATGTGAGTGGGTAGAGTAGGTTTTGAGAGAAGAGAGAATTCAGATAGTTTAAAATGAGGAATTTGATCGATTGAGCGGTTTAAAAACAATTGAAATTGCAAAGTTCAGATGACTAAATTTTCAAGTCTACATCCGAACTTGCAATCAAATTCTCTATTTCTTCAGTTTAGCAAATTATGACGATCAAATTTTTGTCATGTGTCTGAACTTGCGTCTAAATCTTTCTATCTGAAATTTCCTGAGGGAAGTTTGGACATCCTAATTTCACTCCATACATCCAAATCATGCGTTCGAATTTTTCCTCTTTTTGTCAAACTTCAACACACATATTATTAATTGAATTTTGAAATTCCCAAACTTCTTCTAAGGTAACAAAACCTTTTCTCGGCCAAAGGCTTGGTAAATATATCAATAATTTGTTCATTTGTATTTATATACTCCATGCATATATCACCTTTAGCTACATGATCAAGAATGAAATAATGTTTAATCTCTATATACTTAGTTCTAGAATGATAAATGGGATTTATGCTCAAATTAATTACACTAGTAATGTCGCATAAAATCTAAGCCATAATTAAATAGAATATGCTTTATCCATAGCACTTGAGCACAACAGCCACCAGTGGCGATATATTCGGCCTCGGTGGTAGACAATGATGCACATGCTTGTTTCTTACTATATCAAGATACAAGACAACTACTAAGAAATTGACAATGACCACTAATACTTTTATGCTTGACTTTGCATCCGGCATAGTCGGCATTCAAATATGCAACAAGGTCACAAGAAGAATATTTTATAAACTAAAGACCATAATCATGTATATTTTATAAAGTATTCAGAAAAGCACTTTTGACATCTATTTGAAATAACTTAAAACCTTTAAAGCAAGAAAATGCCACATGCATCCTTATAGATTCAAGTCTAGCTACCAGAGCAAAAGTTTTATCAAAGTCAATGCCCTCTTCTTAATTGAATCCTTGGGCAATAAGTCTAACCTTGTTTCCAACAACTTCTCTAGATTCATTTAACTTGTTTCTAAAAAACCATTTTGTGCCAATAACAGGGTGGTCAAGAGGTCTTGGGACAAGAATCCAAACTTTGTTTCTCTCAAATTGATTTAATTCCTCTTGCATAGCAACAATACAAATATTATCACACAATGCATCATCAATATTTTTAGACTCAATGTGAGATAAAAGTGCAAAGTTATCAATGAAATACAACCTTGTTCTAACACCTTGAGAAACATTATTAATGATTTGCTCCTTAGGGTGAGCTCTTGCATATCTTAGACCCTTCGGTAACTCTTGCTTAACACTAGGTTGGTTATTTTTTTCTTGCTCAATCATCTCTTCTTCATTGACATGATCTTCTAAGGTTGGAACTTAAAAATGAGTTTGATTACATTCATGGAAGTACCTACATCATCATCATTTCTTCTATCCAAGTAAATGTTAGACTCATCAAAACTCACACGTATGGTTTTCTCAACATATAAAGTTCTTTTATTGTAAACTCTATAAGCCTTCTTGTTAGAGAAATAACCAAGAAATATGTCCTCCTCCAATTTTCTATCAAAATTACCCAAGTTGTCACGTATATTCAATACAAGGCACTTGCAACCAAACACTTTAAAATAGGCAATAGATGGTATTCTACCTAGTAGAAGTTTAAAAGGTGTTTTTATCAATAATGACCTCAAAAGAAATCTATTCATAATATAACAAGCAATGTTTAAGGCTTCAACCCAAAAATATTTTGGAAAACAATTTTCACAAAGCATAGACCTAACCATTTCTTGTAAAGTTTGATTTTTTCTTTCAACAACCCCATTTTGTTGAGGTGTTCTGGTAGCTTAAAAGTTGTGAACAATCCCATTCTCATCACGAATTTTTGTAAAATATTGATTGTAAATTTCTCTCCCATTGTCATTTCTAATAGAGATCAATTTGCAATCAAGGAAGGTTTGGACCTTTTTGAAAAGTTTCACAAATTCATAAAATGCTTCATCCTATTGTGACAAAAAGAGTACCCAAGTGAATCTTGAAAAATCATCAATTATAACATATGCATACCTCTTACCACCAAGACTTGTGGTCCTCATTGGCCCAAATAAATCCATATGAACAAGTTCAAGAGGTTTTGAAGTTGAAACCATTTCTTGGGTTTGAAAGATATATATATATATATATATATATATATATATATATATATATATATATATATATATATATATATATATATATATATATATATATATATATATATATTGTTTTCTATATTGGCAAGCATCACAAAAATGATTTTTCTCATAATACATTTTTGGCAATCCTCTAACCAAATCTTGAGAGAAAAGTTTATTCCACAAATCCATGCTCACATGACCTAATTTTCTATGCTAAAGAAAACCATTATTATCATGATCGGCAAGACATTTAACATCATTGGCAACAAGTTCATGAAGATACAGTACATATACATTTCCAACTCGACTGGAAACAAAAATGGTGTTCCCACTTACACTATCAAGAATGGTATATGTATCATATTTACACTCAACTTTGCATTCGTTGTCACGTAATTGACTAATACTAAGCAAATTGTACTTCAAGTCATCAATGAGTAAAACTTGTTTAATGAGGGGAAGATCCTTTACCAATATTACCTACTCCAAGAACTCTTCCTTTCTTCTTGCCAGCAAATGTGACAAATCTATCATTTGTGGCTTGAATTTCACTAATAAGTGAAGCATTTCCCATCATGTGTCTTGAGCATCCACTATCAAGGAACCACTTGATAGCACTTGATCTTGAAGGAATATATACCTACATCAAATGAGAGGAAGTGACTTTTGGTACCCACATTTTCTTGGGTTCAAGGGGGTTAGCGATAGTTCCCTTAGCTCTCCAAATGGTTTTAACACCACTTTCTACCTTTCTTTTTACATAGCATCTAGTGGCCTTGTGACCATTTCTACCTCAATAAGTACAACACGTATGAGGCATAGAGGTAGATGTAGCTTTGATAAAATAATTTTTGTATTTTGAAACATTGTTAACATGATTGTATCCAAGACTATTTTTTACAAAAGAAGATCTTTGAGATCCAAGTAGTTTTTCAACATTGTCTCTACCATTTGTAAATTTTCCAACATATAAGGTGAGATCATCAACTTTATTTTTCAAAAAATCATAATCAATAATCATTTTCTCTAGAGAAGATATTTTAGCACAAAGAGATTCGTTCTCCAGAGATATATTTTGCAAAGAAACATTTAAAAATTCCTTTTCTATATTCAAGCAATCAATGGATTCAATGAGTTTTTTGTTTTCACAAAATAACTTTGAATTCTCCTTCAATAAATCATCAATTTTGAATCTCATCTCTTCGTTTCTTTTGAAACCTTTTTCAATTCACTATACATATCCCCAAGCAATTCACTAGGATCATCACCATCATCATCACAATGTGTAGAGGTTGAAGGAATAGATTCTACCTTATCATCCATAGGAATGAAGCACATATTTGCTCTTTCCTCATTGTCATCTCCATTATCATCATTGGCATGTTAATCCCAAGTGCCTACATCCTTTTCCTTTCTTGAGATATTTATTCCTCTATAATTTGACTTCTCTCTCCTTCTCCAATGTTTTAGGGCAATCGGCTACAAGGTATTCGGTACTTTTGCATTCATAACATTGAGGCTTAAATAATGAAGATGATTGTTCTCGTTTCTTGAAAGACCTCCTTCCCTTCTTGAGAAATCCTCTTTTATAGAATTTCTTTAACTTTTTAACCACCATAGCCATCTCATCATCTTCTCCATGTTCATCTTTATCACTAGATGATTCCTCTTGTTCACTTGGATTGTCGGAGGCTTTAAGTACCATTCCTTTTCTCCCTTTTCCCCTCATCTTCAAGATCATTTAATCTCTTTACCTTCATCTCATGATTAAACAATGATCCAATAAGCTCCTCAAGAGGAAGAACATTCAAGTCTTTTGATTTTTCAATTGCAAGAGTTTTTGGTTGCCAGGACTTGGGTGGAGCATCCAAAATCTTTCTATTTTGTTCACCAAGAGAATAATTTTTCCCATATGCCTTCAAACAGTTGGAGATGTTTGTGAATCTTGTGAACATGTCACTAATGCTCTCACCTTGCTTCGTGGTGAATAGTTCATAATCCCTTACTAGCATAGCAAGATTTGACTCCTTTACTAAATTTGTTCCTTCATGAGTTAATTGAAGAAGTCTTCACATGTCATGAGTGATGTCACATCCGCTTACTCATTTGTATTCATTGACATCCAATGCACAACTCAAAATGTTCACTGCTTGGTAGTTCAAAGTCATCTTTCTTGAATCACTTTCGTCATACTCACCCAAAGGCTTTGGTTCCCTATGACTCCATCGACTCTTATCCTCATTGGTATATAAGGTCCTTTCTCAATAATATTCCACAAATCAAAGTTAATATAACAAATATATATCTTAATTCTGGATTTCTAAAAAGTATAATTTGTTCCATCAAACAAAGAAGGTCTATTGTGGAAGATCCTTCCAAATAATGCAATTTTGAAACATTAGCCACAAGATCTTAACTTTTAGGTTGTAAAACATTTTCAAAGAATCCCAAGCTCTGATATCAATTGAAAGACCTAAGAGAGGGAGCGGGTGAATTAGGTCTTTGACTAATTTTTAAAAACTTTTTTCTTTTTCAAAATATTGGTTGAAATATGTTTGAAGTCAAACTCACAACAAGTAATGCAAGTAAATATAAAGAGTTTTCAAACTAAAAGAAAGATGAGAAGACATCACATAAACAATTTATAGTAGTTCAATCACTCAAGATTTGTATCCACTACCTGGAGCTCTAACTCAAGGATTTCAACCAATTTCAACTATAACAAAAGTTGATCACAATACAAGAGAGGCTCACCCAATAAGAGTTTTACACCACAACCTCTTTACATATTTTTAATAATCAAGGCTCACCCTTTCAAAAGAATTTTATATCCTCAAGATAACCTTGAATAAAACAAATAGATGAAGTTAGAGAGAGGAATGTTACCAACAACTTGGTAGATGATGACAAATTTAGCAAACTTTTACCTTTTTGGTCTAAGGAATCTTGAATTTCAACTTAATAGCATAAGACAAATGAGAGCTTTTTTGATAAAGTTTGATTGGGATGAGTAAATAATCTTAAAAGCTCAAGAACTACCCATAAAATCTGAAGTTTATATCTTTAATAGGGTTTAAAAATCAGTTACAATATTCAAATAACGGCTAGTAACAATAAAATAAAATTCTTTGTAAAAGACCTAACATAAATTACAAAGGAAGAAATTCTTCCAATGGTAGATGCAAGTATATTTTAATTGATAGATGAAGGATTTGTTATGCCTGAAACATATAAATGAATTGTTCTTAAAAAGCGTAACATCATTGTTTTAGTAAAAATTTGTTGAAGGCATGATATTTAAATATTGAATATGTCGATGAAATTTGGATTAGACTTGATTATACTTGTCGTACATGATTCTTTTCTATTGCTAGTTTCTCCAAATTAGGGGGAGAAAATTAGCAATGAAAGAAAGATAACATGTGGGAATATCATTATTAAAGCATCTTGATCATTGCACTCACTAGTGAGTTAGAAATTAAATAGATCACTATTTGGTAAAATAAGGGAAATCAATTATTAGATATGCTTGTTAACTCTAGAATAGTTATCAAGTTGAATATTTTATTCCTATTTGTTAAACGTCCCAATAGGACAAAATATATGTTTTATAACAAATTATTCTAAAGAATGCTTGAGGCATTACAACTTCTTGATTCCAAAATTAAGATTCTTGAAATAAAAAGGATAAGATAATTACATTATTTCTCTTGAAAAGTTTTTAAAGGCAAGTATTTATTAACTGTAGGAATCATAATCAAGGATTTCAAGTCATGATTTACAAATTAAACATCCAGAAAGATAAAAAAAATTTTCAATTTAAAGAAGATTTTATATGGACCTATCACGTTGCATATCACTAAATTTTTCAATAATCATTTGATATTGGTAATGATCCTTTATATATATAAGAGAATAGTAAAGACTATTTAGTCATGAAGTACCATATTTCTACATAATTGGTGCACATAAGTAGATATATCCTTTTGAGTCTTCTATAATCCAATGGATTTGGAATAATGTTGTACTAGTCCTCCAATATATATATAGATAATTGATCTTGGATTACTGAGAGAAAATTCAACTCATGTTGAGATAGATATCTAAGATGTTGGTAATTCACTTAATCCACACAAGTTATACATACATAGTGATGTTATGATATATATTATAGCAATTACTCTTCAATTCATATTGTGGAAATAGTGATTTATGTGGTTAGTTGAAAAAATATATGATCAAGATTCATGATTGAGTAAATTTGAGATAGTTATATAATATCCTTTATGAGAAAATTCAACTCATGTTGAGATAGATATCTAAGATGTTGGTAATTCACTTAATCCACACAAGTTATACATACATAGTGATGTTATGATATATATTATAGCAATTACTCTTCAATTCATATTGTGGAAATAGTGATTTATGTGGTTAGTTGAAAAAATATATGATCAAGATTCATGATTGAGTAAATTTGAGATAGTTATATAATATCATTTATGAGATAAATTCCAACTATACTGTTGGATTGTAATAAAGTTTGAGGATGTATCAAATGAGATATAATATGTGATTCTTTATAAGAAGATAGTTTCAATCAAAAGTGATAATCTTGAAAATTTATTTATTAACTATCAAAAGTGGTAATCCTAAAAATTTATTTACTAAGACATATTAACTGCAACATTTGAGAATTAAAATTTTGAATGCATCGATTTAACGACAATATAAACAAGAAGAGTAAAACATGAAGAATAGTGTATTTTTTCCCTTCACTAGATATTTTTTTCACAATTTTTTTTTCTCTAGTATGTTTTTTACGATACGGATTATTTATGTTATGGACATCCAAGCAAAAGTGTGATAATATGTGAATGCCCATTTTATTCAGTCTCTTGAAGAGATCTAGACTTCCAAAATATTACTTCTGATTGGTTTTGATTTCCTTTTCCTGTAAGAGTTTGAATTTTCATGAACTTTTGTATTGTGAGGCTATATATAGAGGCTATATAATGATATTAATAAGAGATTTCAATTTTACTTCTTGAGTTTTACTTTCTCTCTATATTTTTCTTCTTTTTTATTCTTCAGTTTATATTATTATTCTTCTAAACATATTGCATACTTCTTCTGCTTTAATTCTGCGTTGTCGACGCTCAAATTTCTAACAAAATTTATATTGTCAAATAATGTCTTTTTTTTATGTAAAGAATATCTAAATACTATTACTATATATAGTATAAAAATTTTGCAGTATTCAAATCTTTCATTTTAAAAAACTCTTTCCCCCTCTACCTCACTACGTCTCTCTTTCCCTCACAGACATATTCTCTCTCTCTCTCTCTCTCTCTCTAAAAGCATAATTCAAAAAACTACAATTTTTGAAATTTCCAAGTCTAACAAGCTTTAGATTACAGTAAGTGAAAAATTGGCACCAAATAACTTTGATTTCAAAATAAAAACTCTTTAAAACTTTTAAATTTTAAATTTATAACCATTTTGAGTTGCTTCCTTCAAATTTTAACCAAATAACTTTCATGACACGTATACAGAAGTTGACTATAGGTACCAACAGAAATTTGTGAAAATGGGAAACACTTAGGCTGAACTTGTATATATGTTCTGCCCAATGCAGACATTTTCCTCCACCTGGGCGGAACTTGGCAGCACAAATTTTTTTCCTCTTGTTGGCGGCTTAATTTAGTAACTTTATTTATTTATTTATTTTGCTGGGAATAGGATCTTTGTATTATAATTTAGTAACTTTCTTTGGTAAAAATGCTAATTGACTAATTATTGCGTTTCTCTTGCGTGTTTGGTTTTCTTCAAATATGCACCACCTTTTGCTTTGCCTCTCTCTGATGGAGAGGGATTCAATGAATTGACTTTTTCCTTTTCAATAAACGTAAAAATGATTGACAGGTGTTTGAAGAAAAGTAAACACAAGCAGATATGAGATATATATGGTTTGAATGCACATGCTCAATATGGGTAAATGAATAATTAGAAAATTAAAATAAGAAATTAATTAAGAAATTAATAGGTAAATGCAATAAAGACATTATTTATTAAAAAAATTAATTACTATAATAATGTATTAAAGGTTCGAAACCTAATTTTTTTACGTAAATATAAAATAAAATGCATAAATTCACAATTTTTTTCTTGAAGCTTTTGAGAATAAAAAATGAAAATAGAGATAGAATAGAAATTCAAAATGAGGGAGATTTATTATACTGTAAATAGCAAAATTTTAAATTGTATATAATAATTCTCTATCTAAATACAAGATACAAATATAATGGTCGAAAATTGAAAAAAAAGTGATTTGAACAATCGCCCTGAGTAGGAGTGTGTAATTGATTTTTGATTCGATTCGATTTAGTTCTATTTTAATTTTACTATTTAATTCGATTATCCGGTTTTATTTTTGAACATTCGTCCTGAGGCCACCAAATTTCTAGATAAGCGGCTCTAATTGTTCCAAGTGTATTGTGCACCAAACTTTCACTCAAGTTTATAACAATAAAATATTTGTAAAAAAAAAAACTCTTTACAGTAAATTAACGAGTCTTAAAATGCTTTGTTCTATAAGCTACCCATTTAAATAACGTCAAAAAAGTTAGTTTCATTAGAAGACATTTTACAATTCAATTAAAAATATTATTATTTTAGTTGATAAATAAATATCAAATACAAGATCGTTCATCGTTGTAGAACATAATAATATTTAAAATAATGATTTTACTGATTTTTTTCTGCTAAATATGATTTTACTCATTCAAGTATTATAAAATAATAGAAATAAAATGTTTTATGATGCTAACAACGTCGGTCTACTACTTCATTAGTAGAAAATTTTATTATTCAATTAAGAACTTTTCCTTCCAAAAATATGAGACAGAGACAAAATATAAAAAGTATCTCATCCTCTTTTTACCATAAAATTCAAATGAAAGTCAAAAGCAAAGTACAAATTGAAAGCTACCTCTCAACAGCAGCCCTATAAACCCCGCAAACAATGGACTGACTCCCCTTTGAATACGCATTCTCCATCTCTCTCGGAAAGCCTTCTCTCTTTGCATCAAATTCAGCAAAGCAGTATATAAGAAGGACATAAACTCCTTGCTTTGACAGTCTCTTTTGATCACTAGAAATGGCTTTCTCAGATAAGTCTCACATGCAACCTCTGATCCCAAGCTTTCTTTACTCATCATCTTCTCCCCCATCATCAAAGAGATCATTGATTGATTTGGAGAACCATCTTTTGATATCTACATGTTCGTCTTTAAGATCTTCTGTTCCATCACAGTCCAGAGAGGTTGGAAAGGAGTTTGTCATTCCAGCTCCTAATGAACCTGCAGGAAAGATAAAGATGTTTTCACCGGCGTATTACGCCGCATGCACGGCCGGAGGAATACTCAGCTGTGGCCTAACTCACACTGCAGTCACTCCTCTTGATCTGGTCAAGTGTAATATGCAGGTAAAGTAATGAATCCGTTAATTCTTTATGAAATTTTTCCTTTTGTGATGGGCTTTAGAGGGGTCAAATACACGAAAATTGTCAAGATTAAACTTTTCAAATTCAAGAATCCCGTCGAATTTCATTGTAATGTCTTGAAATTTTAAATTTTATATAGTAACTGATGCATAACCAAAAGATATAGTGAACTGAATGGCGAAAATGTTGCTGCAGAGGTGATCTTAGGAATGGGATGTTTGATCAGTTCACTCAAGTTTCAGGGGGGGGATGATTGATAATGTTGTTTTGATCTCTAACAGAAATTGGAAAAAAGAAAGGGCACAGGGGAAGGGAGAGGCAGAGAGGGGTAAGAAAGAAGAAAGAGGGAGAGAGAGAGAGGGGATTCTGGTTAGCCTATTGAGACATGAATTCTTATCCATGGTGCGCGATGCTACACACCCCCTCTATGCCTTTTTAACACATTTTGGATTGATTAATGAAAAAGAAAAAAAAGAGTATTTTTCCTATCTAAATATTGTTAAACAGAAAAAAATGGTCAAAAGCTTTACATTTTGAAATGAGCTATGAATAAAAAGTAGAATATGAATTAGAAAATATGGAGGTCTCTCTAAAGCGCAATTGTTTTTATTTCAATTTTTTGAAATCATAGGTTTTTTTGGCCTGCCATCTGAGTTGATATGAGTTTTACTCACCTAATAATATTTGGATAATCAGATAGATCCAGCAAAATACAAAAGCATCAGCTCTGGTTTTGGAGTTCTGCTCAAGGAGCAAGGGCTGAGAGGTTTCTTCAAGGGTTGGGCACCTACCCTTCTTGGTTATAGTGCTCAGGGTGCTTGTAAATTCGGGTTCTACGAGTTCTTCAAGAAATACTACTCTGATATTGCTGGTCCTGAGTATGCAGCAAAGTACAAAACTTTGATCTATCTTGCCGGCTCTGCATCTGCAGAAGTGATTGCTGATGTTGCCCTTTGCCCCTTTGAGGCCGTTAAGGTTCGTGTCCAGACTCAACCTGGTTTCGCTAAAGGTTTATCTGATGGATTTCCCAAGATTATCAAGGCTGAAGGTGCTTCAGGGTAAGACCTTGATTATCATAGAACTTCTTCTACTGCTATTGACTTCATCTGCTGATCAATTCTTTTAGAATGTTTTCGATTTATAACTACCGTCCAAGACTACCTGGAAAAAATTCACCGCGCCTGCATAATACACTCTTTCAAAACGTTATTCAGAAAGGTTCTGATTTTTGTTCTTGCAGGCTTTACAAGGGGATTGCTCCTCTATGGGGAAGACAGATTCCTTGTAAGTTTGCTGATCTCTACTCTCTTTCATTTTATCAATTCTAGAAAGTTGGCTAATGATCAAAATGGGGTTTTGCAGACACAATGATGAAGTTCGCTTCTTTTGAGACCATCGTCGAACTTCTCTACAAATATGCCATTCCAACTCCGAAAGACCAGTGCAGCAAGTCATTGCAGCTTGGGGTGAGCTTTGCTGGTGGCTATGTGGCCGGTGTATTCTGCGCAGTGGTGTCGCATCCTGCTGATAACTTAGTTTCCTTCCTCAACAATGCCAAGGGGGCAACTGTAGGTGATGTAAGTGGAGAAACATTTGATCTCCTGAGGTTAAAAGGACTATTTTTTGCTTCCATGAGATGGCTTATCTATTCAACAAATTGTTGGTGCAGGCTGTGAACAAACTAGGGTTATGGGGTTTGTTCACTCGTGGACTCCCCCTACGTATAGTCATGATTGGTACCCTAACCGGAGCACAATGGGGCATCTACGATGCATTCAAAGTTTTCGTTGGCTTGTAAGTTTTCCTACATCTGCTTGCATCCTGAGTTCCAATTTTGTTGCTTGGTATCCATCTTAACAAAAAATGCCGAAACTTGGGCCACAACCTATACAAATATATCTCAACCATCTAAGTATCTCATATACACTTCATATGAATTATACTATACGTGAATATATCTCAACCGTCCAAACTATTAAGCAGTTTGACCGTAAAACTTAAACAAGTATTATTTTATGCATATTTTGGATGACACGAGACGTTTTGCTCTTATGCAGACCGACAACTGGTGGAGCAGCTCCTGCACCTGCAAAATCTTGAAACATACTCTTGACATTCCGGAGGAACAAATTCACTTCCTATCTTTTCTGAAGCTTTCTCGGAGGCTGTTTTATATTAAGCAAATCAGTTACATGGCACAGAATTGCCTTTAAGAATGCCATCGGAAACATGATGTGGATAGTAAAATTTTGCAGTTACACAATTTTTCCAGATGGGTTTCGTCTACTGTCCTAGGATGGGATTTTAGTCGGTACAGAGTAATATATTTGGCTCATTTTTTGCATAAAATAAAGTTCAACAATTTTCATCTGATGAATCGCTCCCAATGCTATCCCAGTGGTTTATGTTCAACTTGGCCAAGCATGGTTGTTCTGCAGAGAGAGATCCATTTCCTATCTTGTTGAAGCTTTCTCGGGGACTATTCCATGTTAAGCAGATCACTACATGAGACAAATTGCCTTCAAGAATGCCAGCAGAGCCATGATGTGGATTGTAAAATTTTGTAGTAATATGCAATTTTTTAGATTGGGTTTCATCTCCTTGCCTAGGATGGATCTAAATTCGGTATAGACTAATATATTTGGTCATTTTTCACACAAAAAGATAATGTTCAAATATTTTTCATCTCATGAATCGCTTCCAGTGTTATCATGGTGGCTAAATTTCAACTTGGCCTAGTATGGTGATGCCTATCTTTGATCTTGATCTCTCTGTTAAGATCCATATTTGTCATATAGATATTAGGATTCTTGAAATCGAATAGATTTCATGAAATTATATAGATAAGTCATCCGATGATGTATTTCTAGTCAAAAGAAAGGGAGGTGTGGGAAGGATGGGAGAAGACGAAAAAAGGGAGGCAAACATATGGTCCGATCCTTTTATCTCCAATCCGGTTTATCATCTGTCGCACTATCAGAATTTTCAAAAAGAAAAAATCCAAATATTTTAAAAAAAGAAATATAGGAACCTACAGGAGAAAGAAGAAAGCCTAGAGAATTTTTTTTTTTTCCCCCAAAGGGGACACTGCAATTTTGAGGATAAGACGAGGAGGGTAACAGAGAATAAGAGAGATGATCCCAAACGGGCAAACAAATAAAGTATATTCTGTACTTTATTCCACCAATTTGATAAAAGATGTTCATATGAACAAAGAGCAAGCAAAAAACAACTCTCTTTTTCTAATGATTCCACTACCAATAGTGTGACATTTCCTATTATTCTATCAACTCTGTTATTAATATTTAGTATCCAAAGGATATACCGTATCAAAGACTACTCTCGCAAAGACATGTCGAACTTCTTGTAGACTTCCCAAAGCTAATAATTCGTGATCTATCTTACATCCTTGCTTTGGGATAAATGCCTTTTCTTTTCCACTTCTTACACATTCAAAAATCTTGCACACCCTTAAATACAGGGTTAAAGGGATAAACACCTGCAAACACAAAATACTTGTATTTACTCTTCCCCAAGACACAAACATTTGTCCAACAAGGCATCCGGTATTGATGAGCTTAAATGAAACAAGTAACCAAGTGCATCTAATCATCTTTAGTTTGACTCCAGACAAGAAAACATAGTCTATAACTTCTACTCTAAATGTAGCATTTAAAGTTTCAAAGTGGACATACAATCTACTAGAGGTGTTCATTATTTGGTGCAATCCGAAAAACCGAACTGAACCAAAAACCGAACCGGACCGGACCGATTGGTCCGGTTCGGTTCGGTTTTTCGGATTGTGCCAAATAATGACGGTCCGGTTCGGTTAGGTTTTTTGAGTTTGAATTAAATTTGGTTCGGTTTTTTATTTTTATTCTCAAACCAAAAACCAAACCGAAAAATCGAATTTTTAAATATATATATATATATATGAACGCATTTTGGTAATGTGTTCTTTCATAAAAATTATTATTTTTAAATAAAATTACCTCAAAAACGCATTACCGAAATGCTTTCTTTTCTCTTTTCTTCAATTTCGATTTTTAACGAAACCGAACCGAATTATTTTCAATAAATATTAATAACAGAGTTAGGTTCGGTTTTTTTAAAATAAAAAAAAATCGGCTCGGTTCGGTTTTGTAAATTTTCAAAAAAACCTAACCGAAAACCGAATTATCCCACCAAAACCGAACCGAATAACAGAATGAACACCCCTACAGTCTACTAGTAACAGAACTAGTACGAAGCAGGCAAACTGTATGTCAGTGTGTTTTTGCCAAAGAATCAGATAATGCAAAATTTACTAGAATAGTATAATTAGACATAGATAAAGGAAAATGAGCTTACCAGATCTGAGTATGGTGCTTTAGGATATCCAGACAAAGCCTGTGAAACTGCATATTCATCTGTCATACTAGTGAGCGCGGCCCGAACTGAAGATGCCAAAATTAGAGCCTGCTTTCTCAGTGCTTGTGGCTCTAAATCCTGGGGCTCCTGCAACTCATGAAAACTGACATCATGCTGTTTGGTGATGCTTTTTGCAATGCTTGATGCTTCCAACAAGTCTCCCCCATTATGAACAGCAAGACCCAGTGTAGCAACTACCAAAGGATCACTTGGATGATCAGAGAGCGCCTTATGAAATGCCAGGATTGCAATCCTGAAAATAATAGATTCCCTTGAGCTTACTGGCGTAAGGACAAGTATAAGCCAATTTACGGAAAAACACAACCAGAACATAATATACCATCATTAAATTTTCAAAGAGAGAGTACAATCTCAGGAACTCCTCTCAAAATGCATGTTCACAAGAACCGGCTGGAAATTTTAATTTAGTATCTCTAGGTTCAACATCTGAGCAGTCCACTCCTACTACATGCACTAGAATAATGGGATGGGTTCCATACCCATTTCGGTGAATCATTCCTTCATTAAGGAATTCAGGTACCGCTTGGGTGAATTGGGACAAGGTGGAGAAAGTCTTTTGGAGCAGCTTGTGTTCCCTGATATAGTAGTATAAAATAGATGAACTGAAACTTTCTTGAACTTTGTCTGAACAGCATTACACTATTAACTTTATCAATTCACCTTTTAGCATCTGTTTAACCTCAGCTTCAAATTCTAAAATTATCAACTTTATCTCATTAGTTCCCATAAACACTCAATCAACAGGAAGACAAGATATGGATCTACATATATCCTTCTACATTTTTGTTCCTCTAGCAATTAAGTTTGTGTTAGTTTCAATATTCTCGTTAAGAAAGTCATCAGGCAATAGCTGATTAGAAAGAAGAAGAAATGACAACAGGGTCCGGTCCAAAGACTCTTAAAAGAAAAAATCATCAGGTATTAACTAATTAAGGAGAATAAATATAAATTGGGTTGGGTCCATTTCTCAATGGATGTATAGGAATAGATGGACTTGAAGGATGGTAACTTATTTGATTTCATTCTATCTTTTCACCAAAATATAAAATATAGAAAAAAGCTTATAAATTGCAAGATTTTTTTAAAATGTAAACTTGCCGTCTAGATGTGGCTTTTGAATTTATGGCTATCCTCATATTTTCAGAGCTAATCATTACACCATTAGTGAATACTAGTTTATACAATGTGCAAAAGTGATCTATGAATTAGCAAATTGATATGCAGTGACAATAAATTAATGACAATGCATCTGATTTTCCATTTAAAATAAAATGTTGAACAGTTTAGTATACCAGTAAACTTATGTAGGATGACAAATAACATTTTAGCCTTTCTCCAAATATTACTGAAATCAAAGTATGATTCTGGCACTGGATCAAAGAAATTTTTGTCTCCAAGAAACCGAAATATTGTTCAAATAATATGATTGACTAGATTGCCTTTAACACAAAAAGATGCAAATTCCATTGTCTATTCAATATGCATTAACTCATTCCAAGCACATTATATTATGAGAATGCACAACACCATGATACCTGAACATGTGAAAAAGGAAGCACAGAAGCTCCGATGAGAGTCTTACCATAAGCTACTGTGGCACGGCCTGTCCGGTTTCAAATATTTATCCAAACTGGAGAATAAAGCCTGCAGAATAATAGAGGGAAAAAAAATTAATGCTACTACTGGCGAAGTCTCAGATATTTAACCAACACAATCCAAACTTGATGCATCTATCTAGGATAATCCAATACTTCTTTGACATAATGGCTAGTAGCAGTGCTAAAAGATGAAATGTGATTGGCACCAAACTTGTCATAAAGCTACAAAATCACAGCTATATTTAAAATTTCCATTTTCAGTACTAACGTTAATTTACACAAAGAGTTTCAATTTTGAATAGAAATTCCCACAGAGCCACTCATAATCACTTTGAATCTTACTGAGTCTACAAAGGTTCTTAAATGTTTACTAGGTAAAAGGAAAAAGTTGCCTGTCTCCACATTCTTTACTTTTTTTTTTTCCTTTTCTTCTTGTTGTTTTTTTTTTCTTTTTCTTTCTGTGTAATCTAACCATTGGACTACTGTGACACAGAATACTCAGCCATTGCTTTATGATGTGGAACTTGTAGCTCAGACAGGTATCAAATGGAAAATTTTCTTTCTAGTTGGTGTTGATGATTTTCATTCTAATTTCTCGGTATGAAAGAAAAGCACATATTTCTTCCAGTTACTATACTGGTATCCATCTATTTCTACAATCCAATGCTTGCACTAATTTAAAACAACATAGTTATCATTGCTTGAATAGTAGTAGAACTCCTTCAACAGGCAGGTTTTGTAAAACCAAACTCTCTTTCTAGTTCAGATTCCAAAGTTGTCTGATATGGAAAATGGAACTCAAGTTGTCATTTGCAATTTTCTTAGTAAAAGGAGGACAAACATAACATTTTTATTCAAGTGATTATGCCGGCCACCTTGGAATTGAAAGACATATTCCCTTATGATAAGGCTGACAGTATAATCATCTAGAAATCAGCATAATGTTAATATGGACACAGGCAAGAATCCTCAGGGAACAGTGAAGTGGAAAGAAGGGAAATAGTATCTGCAGAACAAATGAAATAAAAGGACTTAACAGGAAAGGAAAAGGAAAAAAGAGAAAAAGACAGACTAAATGCAACAAACCTGAAGAAAAAAAACATAAAAGCACACAGTTAGAAATGAACCTTGAGCAACAACTTTTCATTTTTCTAGTCAATAGGCATAACTTCTTAGCAAATCTATATTTTCAAGCCTCTGTTTTGTATTTTCCCCAATGCTTAGACAGAGAATAACCAAGGTCTACATCAAGCTTCAACAAGAAGAACTTCACTGCATGATGAGTAAATATTTTGGACTCCAAAAAGGAGAACAAATAAAACCTGACAGATTCAATCATGTGCAAGCAGTACAACAGAATAGATCGGTAGAATTGCTAAAAGGAACAGTTACCAGAAGCAAATTAGATATCTTGTCCCGCCTTCGAAATCCAGTATGAACAAAATATGCTGCCTACATTTGCAAGCCATATTAGAAATGTGATTCAAGTTTAATTGACTGCAAAAAAGATGAGTCAACTTCAAAGTTTGTGCACCTGAAATGGTAAAACTAGTTCTAGAAGGCCAAACCTCCATAGTAACCTCAGTGAGGCCTCTGAGGAACCATATGCTAACATGTAGTTCATTTCCATTAGTACCCTCCCCTGGAAATTGGTAAACAAGAAATTTCGTTATTGCATATACTCGTTTCTCAAGGAATAAAAGATATTAGTAAAAAGATCAGATGAAGTAAGAGTTTTAAGCATACCATATCCAGTTGTAATACTGAAGAAGACAATTCTTTTATAGCAAGAGCTGTCTCCATTGCAAATTGGAAACCTAAACGCCCAGCAATTCTAACTGCACGAAGAATTCGAGCTGCAAAGACAATATAAGTAACCTTAGTCGCCAGCAGCCAGCGATTGCTCAAAACAACTATAATTAGCATATCTAACATGTAAATGTATGCCAAAACTACAACAGTAATAGAAATTTTGATACTTGAATAGACATCCACCATTTGAGTGAATAACATTGTCTTTTGCATCTAGCAGATGAGCCTAAAGATTTTTGATTTTACAGGTAGTTTGGTAGAGGGGAAAACTGGAAGGAAATGAGGGGATGTAAATCAGGACGTAAATGAACCATTCATTTATGCCGTTTGGTTATGATGTAAATATGGAGGGGGGAAGCTTCCAAAATGGAGGCTTCGGGAGAGAGAAAATGCTTAAAATTAATCAATTGACTAGATTGACCCCTTTTTTATTTAAGAAATTAATTAAGAGAGAGAAACATAGATAGAAGAGTAAATTACATAATTTCTCTCTCCTCTCATCTTCCCCCTCCCCTCCTTTTCTCCCTTCAACCGAACAAGAATAATGTAAAAATAAATACTTCCCCTAGGTGAAGTATTTGTTCCCCTCCCCCTCCCTTTCGTGGACAAAACTAAGCATTAATCCGAAGGAGAAAAAGTCAAAATTAACACAAATTCCTAGAACAGTAGCATACCACAATCCTCTGCCAATGAAAAACTAGCAGGAGCGATCGTTCGCACCTACACAGAAGGCATCATGTAAGAAATTGTGGAAGGGTGATAAGCAAAGAGCATCAAGGAGAAGCAGAACTCATCAGAGATACATGCACACTTTAGCTTTCCTTATATCTTCCACTCCTCCCATGTAGTCATAGACTAATTTTGCATAAGGGTCAAAAAACAATCTGAAAAGAGAGAAGAAGATAGAATAAGAATTCACATCAGAGAAATCAAGAAACAAAAGTTCACATTCTTGCAACCCTCAACCATCCAAAACAAAACATTGAAGTGTGTGCATGTGTGTGTTTTTTTTTCTTTGGTGGGGTGGGGGGGGTGGGGAGGCCCATGGGAGGAAACCATCTTCCAACATATTTATAGTGTATACTTCTGAAAAATGTAGGGTCAGATCTGCAACCCGTTTATTGTAAAATCTCTCTGCAAGAAATTTCTCCAGTGCATAAAATCCTTCTCTTCGCAGCCAACGGGCTTCTCAAAAGCCAAACTGAAATTGCTTCCATGATGTTTAGCTGAGGTGCTAAGGCTCGAAACCTGATTATTCAGGAGAACTCAATTTGTACCTTAAGCATTTAATAATGAAAAGTTATACCAAATAAAACACAAAAAGATAAGTCATGGTGTCAGACCTCTACAATGTCATCATCAATGTGCACATGGCAGATAGGAAAACGTTTCCCAACAATCTCACATCGTGAAAATGTTTTCATCACCTGCACGTAATGCAACTATTATTGTCCTTTAAAATCCTGCAGCGCATCTTTGTTTACAGTAGTCACAAATAGAAAATATACAAGGAACAAACTGGCACAAGTAAAACTAATTCATAGAGGACATAATGTAACAAGTCCAACTCCTAGCTACCATGGAACTTCCACAAAATATAAGGAATTTTTAGCACTTCACCGTGCATATACCCTGAAGTAGCACTTGGCATACTGTAAAACAGAAGTAGAAACATTTT
This sequence comes from Rauvolfia tetraphylla, assembly GCA_030512225.1. Classification (NCBI taxonomy): domain Eukaryota; kingdom Viridiplantae; phylum Streptophyta; class Magnoliopsida; order Gentianales; family Apocynaceae; genus Rauvolfia; species Rauvolfia tetraphylla. The sequence continues at coordinate 435,301 of JAJQKT010000009.1, read as the reverse complement.
TATACATTTTAGGCAAATGAAAAGCATCTGGGTTAAACCAGCAAAAAAGCACTTTTAATATTTAGAATTTTGAAGGTCAATCAGTGCCAATAAACTTTAAGTTACAAATAAAATAGCTATCTTCCCAGCAATATGCTAGATCTGATAAAACAAAGCCTTTATTTTCAATGATGAGTCTGCCAATGATGTTATCAATGATATCAACCTGGTTAAGTTATCTTTATCTAGTAACTATATAAAGGCAACCCAAGATGCAAAAGGCTTTGTGTGGATATACCTTGGATCTTGTCAAATAAAGAAGAGGAAAATCAAGAGGGGTGATTAAAGGAGAGGGATGCTCTAGAAATTAACTAGTAAGTTTGCAGCATGGACATATATATTTATTTGTTTTTTTTTTCTTCTGCTTAGTCCAGAGTAAACAATCTATTGCTTCAAAACCAAGTAATTTGGAACTGTTCATTATCCACATTATAGCATTTAAGACATCCAAGGAATAATGCATAATGACATAACAAAATAAAGAAAGCTGACAAGGATAACCTCTTTAAGTTCGGCTGAAGTTAGAATGTCGAAGTCCTTTGGAATTCGTTGCAAGATAAGATCTCTTACACAGCCTCCAACAAGGTAAACTTCAAATCCTATGCAAATGAAAGATAGCAAGGCATTCCATCAAGACAAATAGAAGCAGCGTCCAACTTAAAGAGTACCAGGGAATCTGCATGGACTCACAAATGATGTGTCACAATTGCCATAGAAAATGCTAGAAGAAGATGGGAAACAGAATCAAAATAATAGACCCAAAAGGAAGTCAGGAAACAATGAAAATCGGGGAACTCATAAAACCTTTATTATTTTCAAGTAAATATTTCCCGAGAATATCTTAATGGAGTGAATAACCATCCCTAGTTGGCAACCTGATGCAATGTGATGTCTTAATCAGTCAGGCATATTATGGTTCCTTGAAATTTAGAATCTTTAGATTATTCAGTTTCGTTATTAGCTCCTTTATTGTAGGACAAAGATCCTAATGTTAGCATCCAGGATGAAGCTCTAACTAGTTGTAATTTCAGCCCTGAGAGCACACAGTTGGTATCTTTATGTTTAACATGAAATAGCCATTGCTTTCTGTTCTTCCTTAAGAACCTGGGTTAAATAATTATCCCCTAACAAGAGTTTCTATAGATTCTGTCACTAAAAAGCACAGTTCTGACATGGATTAAAGCTTCCATCGCGTTCTTCCATAGTCAGCAAACCCGAAAAGGAAAACTGACTAACAAATGTAATTAGCTTTGCAACAGTAGAAAATACATCTATTCACTCATTACCAAATAAAAGATACAGAAAATTGGGGTTTTGTGCATTTGTGTCTGCTCTATGTATAATTTCCTATGACATGATTGGCATTTTCCTTACATAGCTATGCTGGCAAATGAGTTTCTGAGCCTTTTCTATGGAGAGCCATAACTAAGCAAGATAGAACACATTAACCTAAACAAGGGCAAAACAAATTAGACAACTAGTAATCAAATCCATACTCAATTATCTCCATATTCACCATTCAACATTTTGCATTGCAAAAAATACAAATATGAAAAGGCAGTTACACAAAATAATAATAATCATAATAATAATTTTGACATACATTCAAGGAAGATGCGTTTACCTTGTCTTTTAAGAATATTCAGAACAACTCTTGTAGGTCTCGGAATCCTCGAATTACTAATTCCAAGGTCTTTAGATTTCAACTTTTTCCATTCAGAATCCTTGCGACCATTCCCACCAATACTTTCACTTGCTTCATTCGCAAACATTGCAAATTAATTGGCACCAAACCAAAAGACAAAAATTAAAAACAAAAATGAACAACAATTACATAACTTATGATAAAGATGCAAGTTTGCACAAAATGTTAAGCATAAGGAAGATAAGAAACAAAAAATAAGAATATGTCCCACTTACTTTTGCTGCCCTCTGCTTCATCAAACGCTTGAATTGCCGCCGCACAACTTAAACGTACCTACGTTTCCGATAAACTTTCTATAAAAGAAAAAAGCAGACATTTTTCTATTGAATCTTTAGGTATCAATATACAGAGGCATCAAGATTAAATGCATACCTTTTCAAGGCCAAGGCGCAGAGGAGAACGGAGAAAGACAAGGGGACGGCAACAGAATCCCAACGCTGTGGAAATTGCCATTGAAGAAAGCGAAAAACATATACTCAGTAGGTTTATCTCAGCTTCAACTAGACATTTTCTTTCTTGTGAATTTTCAACTTCAGAGTTAGTTAGGGTTTAGGGCTTTAGAACTGATTAACTGCAGCCAAGAATTGCCGGAGGGAGAAGCCTTTTTAGGGAAGACTAGTGGAACATTTGTCCGCCCACAGGCCGTGAATAACCGTAATTGATTTTTGTCATTCGTACACATGGCATGTGCTAGTTTTTTCTTCTTCTTTTTTTTTTTTGGTCAATTTTATTTTGATTAACTTTCAATACTTACATATAATGAAACATTGAATGCTTCAATTGAAAGATAAAAAAAAAGCTAATGTCATGAATATATCAATTATATAAATGTTCATTATCTCAAGTATTAATTTATATTTGAAGTTATGAAATATAAAAGGTTAAGAGTTATAACCAAACTTATAATATCCATTATAAACCACATACTCCATTACTTTCATTATCTTATAGAACATAAGAGATCAAGGGAAGTAAGTTATGTAAGTTAATAACCTATGACGAGAATGATCACTTCCAACTTTATAAATAAGATTATATGGAGTAGCTTGTAATTTAATGTATTATGAAACATTCTCAATAAAATTATAATTTCTTTCTATATTTCTTGAGCTCTCTCTTTATTATAGTTCAAAGTTTTGTTCATTGTTATTTTATAATTAGTTTCGTATCCATTGCGACCTAAATTTTATAATACATTATCAACACGAGTTTCTACCAAAAGGGTATTTGAAATTGAATTAGAAGTCGCAGAAGTTTTTTTTCAAGAATCTCATTTTTTTATTCCAAGTTTCTATTTCTATTTGAGGATTTTATGATTCAAGATTAGTTCTCCCTATCATAGATCTTTGTTTTTTTAGTTAATTTTTATTAAACTTCAATTTATAATTCTTGATATTGTGGAAAGAAATGATCTTTATAGATATATAATGTTAAAATTTATTTAGGATATGGTGGATCCTGAAGATACCACTAATAATAAAATATTAAAGCTACTTGATCATTGGCGATATTTGAAAGAAATGTAAAAGTTACTAGAAAATGATTGTTATATAAATGTCAATTATAATTGTTTATACTTGTGGTTATAAATTTTTATTTCTATCAGTATATATAAATTTGTCACATTTAACACCTCTTCAATCAAAGTTTCATCAAGGAAATATTTTGAGTGATATGATAAAAAAGTATTATTCCTTTTCATGTCTCAAAATATCTTTTTGCAATATCAATATTGAAAAAAATGTTTTCAAAAATATTTTGAAGTGATTTATGTCTTTTCGGCATTACACAAAAAATTAAGTTGTCAGTTAAATCATAAAGACTGACCAATGGCTCTGCTTCATTCCTTGAAGAGAATGAAACTACAATTTATAATCACAGTATAAGTGTAATCATAGCCATAGTCAAAATCACAGATGCAATCATGATAAACAATTTTTTTTCTCACGAGAATGGTTCTATGAAATTGCAGAAGAATGAGAAGTTAAGTCATGATAAAAATCTTGCGATGGCCAACTAAGAGTTCTATGATATTCCTTGAAGTGAATATGATTAGAACTTATTATTTATTTATGAAAGAGATTTTGGTTGTAGCAGAAATATTCTTCACAATTATACAATTAGTGAAAATGACTCATCAAATTCTTAGAGCATAGTTTCTCACTCGAAGTGAGAAAATAATGAGAAAAGAAAAGGAAAAAGTTATGATTCAATATTTTATGAAAATATCTATACATTTTGAAAGTATATTCATCTAGTACTTGTTGTATGCAATCAATCGAGAAAGAATAATGGAAGTGTTACTTCTTTTCAAAATTATACTATTGATAGTAATTGTGATACTTGATGATATAATCGAATCTTTTTGCATATCTATGGAAATTTTTGAAATCTTAGTTGTAGATAGAAATTGGGAGCTGCTCTGGTCCACCTGTGCACCTTGGTGGGGTTATGGTGACGGAGCTGTCTATACCAAGACAATAAGCATTACCCTTCGGCCTCACTCGAACATTCTATGGCGGCTGTGGAGCTCCTCTGGTCTCCCCAGAGGGGGGTTGCTACGCTGGTCTCCCCCTCCCAGCCTTTCATTTACCAAAAAAAAAAAAAGATAGAAATTGTTAAAAGTATCAGTTATTATATTATTTTTTTTCAGTTTACTTATTATGTTATTTTAATTTTGTTATTGTCTCATCATTGGATTAGAATTTATGAATGACAAACTTAATATATGTTATACCTCTAGTGGTTCATTAGGACATATTTAAACTATTTGTCCAGTGTATAAACGATAATAGTAGTTCTAGAAGGACTAGCTATTATTAATTCTAAAAGGTTTAGAAGTGCATTATGTATATTACTCCACCACAAGCTAATGAGATGGGCCCTTAAGGAGGTTAAGTAAATATATTGGGTGTGAATCTCAATAAGAAGATTCGTATTTTGTTGATTTAGAATATGTTGTCCTAATATAAAAAGGAGAGAACATAAAAACAGATAAAGATTTGTCTCATTTTGATTTTATATTTTGATCTTATATTTTGATCCTCATAAAAGATACCTTAAAGTAGAAGTTCAAAAGATAATTTATATAGCCAGGCATATTAACTGACCAATATCCGACAAAGAATGCTCCCATTATATTTGATATTTCTGAAGGATAATATACCACTGATAGTAAATTTGATATACAACTAAAGTGTGGTAGATAAGTCGGGTGCCAAGGATACAAATTCCTCGCACGTAAAAGGAGTAAAGACTACGATGATCATTTATGCTAATTCGAAAAGATATAAATTTCAATAGATTTTTTTCTCAATCATGACTAATGTATAATTTACAGAAGAAATTTAGAAACCTAGTAACTATAACAATGATGAGATCTCAACATAATTAGGAATTACTGGAACTGCATAAGTATAAGACATCAATGATATATATGTGCATAATATACTGATTTAGAATGAGGGTTTTTTTGAATCAAAGTCTGCAGACTCGAAATGATAAAGTTTGTATGAGAATATGAAAAAATCGGACGATTCACAAGTACACTTGAAGTGCATGTGAATTCCTAGTAGGATTTATACACTTAAAGTGTAATACCAAAAAGATGACAATGAATATTTGCTAATAGATTGCAAACTATAAAAGGTAAGTATTTGATATGATTTGTAGCATAAGATTCTTCGTAAGAGTCTGTCACTGATTATGAAAAATATATTTTTTGTAGTGGAAATATTTAATAGCGAGCGGTATACTTAATATGTGTTTATCATTGCTGTCATTTGATAATGACATTTATATTTGAAGTCTTGATAGACCCAATATGCTTGAAGCATATAAGTACATTGTTCTTGTAGAACAAATAAGACTGTCTTAATAAATTTTTATTGAAAAATGATTGAGTATATCCATGTATAAGAAAGTCTATACATAGCTATACTTACTATACATGTTTCTTTGTTAGAAGATATCCTTATTACATAATTTGTTGATTGAAATAGAATTCTTCACATTTGGAGGAGAATATCATCAATTAAAAAAGGATATTATTTATGAGCTTTATTAGCTTGATCTATGCACAATCATTAATGGACTGGAAGTTCAAAGGATTGTCCATTTTCATAGAATTGGAAACTACTTGTTATATATGAATTCCTATTTGTATACATGTCCTAGCATGACAAATATATGAATTCTATAGCTATCTGATTTTGAAGTACGCATGAAGCTTAGCTAATATCTTGATTTTGAAAATAAAATCCTCGAAAGAAAAAAGATTTGATGATCAATATATTCTTTTGAAGAAGTTAGAAAAGTAAGTATTGTGATAAAAGTTTTGAAAAACTAATATTTTGTTCTAATTTATAAATTGACCATCTTGAAGATACTTCACATGGACCTGCACATCAATGTTCATTAGATTATTACACAATATCTATAAAGGGATGTTGAAGATCTCTTTACCCTTGAGTAACGTAGCTATGCATTGTTAGTACATATACTTGTCTGCATGTAAGTATATATCTATTCTAATTCTTTTTTAACTAATAATTTTTAAGATGACCTTGTCATTTGTTATCTCATTGAGATAGTTTATCTTAAATATTAAGAAAATCTAACTCATGTTGAGAGGGATATACAAGGTATGACTTACATATATGATCCACACAAACCATGTTATCTATAGCCATGTGTTGATTATAACATCTACATTTTCAACTCATATTGAAGAAATAAAAATTCATGAAGTGGCTAAAAATGTACGTGATCATAATTAATATATTATTATGCTCGAGATAAACATATCATCTAAGAAGGAATTACAGCTATATTGTTGAATGATAATAAATTTAAAAAATCTATCAAAAGAGATACGTTAAAACATATTTTACCGAGATTCTTTTACTTATGACCTCCAGAAGAGATGTGATATTGATGTGTAATAAATTTGATGATGTGATAACTTGATATATCTATTCATTAAGATATTATCAACAACAATAGTTTATTGGAATATGCTAGTTAAGAAATCTCAAGAGATTATCTCATTAGGGGGAGTAATAATGACACAAAGAATAGTATATTTTTTTCATTCACTAGAATTTTTCCTATTGGATTTTTTATCTAGTAAAGTTTTAATGAGACATATTTTTTATGTAGTGGACATCCAAGGGGAAGCATTATGAATATATCAGTTATGTGGATGTCCATTATCCCAAATATTAATTCATGTTTGAGGTTATGGAATATGAAAGGTTAGGGGTTACAACTAAAGTTGTAACATCCAGACCACTATCTCTATTATCCCCCATTATCTTAGAAAACATGGTAGATAATTTATATAAGTTATAGAGGAGCCTAATAATGACTGATGATGGGAAGGGTCACTTCAAAATTTATAAATAGGACTATATGCAGTAGCTTATAAGTGAGTATATGGTGAAAATTTCTCATTAAATTATAGTTTCCTTCTATGTTTCTTGCGCACACTCATACCAAAAAAAAAAGGGAAGTAGAAGTCAAATTCTTATAAGTTTAAACTAGAGTTTCAAAATTGGCAAAAGCCCTTACATTACTATATATTTATGCATGGGCTTTGTAGTTGGAAAATGAATGATTTTTGGAGAAGTAAATGACAAAATTCTAATATATATTCAAAGGCTTAGAAACAAAAAAATAAATATAAAGTAGTCGAAAAACATTGTTGCAAACATTGAATGTTCATAAAGAGTCTAAATTAGTGATTGTTGTTTCACTGCTTCTTGCAAGATACTATCACATTGTAAATACTCATTTCTTCACTTGATTATCTTCAATAAAAATGTCCCATCCATTATGAAGAATATAGCAATTGCCAAGTCATTTCAACATGACTTTTTGCCTTCTACATTTTTTAAAACCAAAATAGGTGGCATTGTATTATTTTCTTTGGATGGTGAAAGGCCCTGGGATATCTTGTGTTGTAAACATCAAGGAAAAGAAAACATGTTACATTAACAAGTCTGATGTAGTAACCATTAAATTTTATAGCAAGAGGATTAGGATTGGAAGTTACCAAGGCAACAAAATAACTAGGTTTGTAGATACATTTGATTAATCCTCTTTCAAATGTTTCCATTTGTTTCATTATCAATGAGGTTATTAAACAAATAGTAGCACAAGTTCAAACAAGGTTAAATGGTTATGAAAGAAAGAAATTATCTAAAATAGTGAATCATATAGCGAATTTTAGGATTTTAAAATTTAACATTTAACATTTAACTTGTCAAGGATGTTTATGTTCCTAATATAATATGTAGGTATAATATTTTTATATCTAATATGAAGAAACGTGACAAGTTAAATGTGGAATTTAGTTTACAACAAAAGAAGTGTTTGATAATAGTCCTGGAACATAATAACCAAACAAATTATCTACTCAATAAATCTACTTGGCAAAAGTCAGAAGATGGAAGAAAGTAAAGGATGAACAAAATACGAAGAATGAAATGAAAGGAATTGAAGTAGGGAAATAAATATTTAGTTGTACAGTGGATAAATGTTGAACTGTAAGAAGGGATATTGGTTTTTGTGTGTGGGAACTTGAATGTCTTATCACCAAGGAAATAAATTGTATATTGGATAAAACACTTTGAATTGATGAATACCATTTCAGATTACTTAAATCTAGACAGGTACAAGTTGTAGGATAAAAAATAGACTTTAATATTTAACAAGATAAATGAAGTTTATTCCTTGAAATACTATGCATCACTTAAATTTTTTCCTAAAGCAAAAATCTTTACCATCCAAAAGCTTATTGTTCAATGAATTACATTCAAACATAGACAATTGTACACCTCCAGCATATCAAATATCCAGTTACCAACAATTGAATGATCAAATGTAGCACTAAATATACTTTATAACTTTCTCATCTCAGAGAAATTAAACAAGCAGATAAACATCAATCACATAAGAAAAAAACAAAACTTTAAATTTCAAACTAAGTAGATCAAAATATGATAGAACCTTAATAACACAAGCAAAGACACACTTTCACTCAAGAACAATTCATTTAAAATCACAAATGGTCTCATAAATTGGCTCTTTTGATGAATAAAGAATAAAAGTGGAAGAAAATATAGAAATACCATAAACAAAAGGTGGTGCTTTGGCAGAAGAAAAATTCGAGGGTTTCAAGAGGTTTGTTTAAAAAGGTGTAGACAATAAGAGCAACAAATGAGGATGACTACATGCAGTATGTATTTTGAAGAGCACGTAAATATGTAAACAGTAAAGGACTGAAATTATGAGGAAAATTTAGGGTACGACATATACCTCTGTGATGGCAACTGTACTAGTGTTGATCAAAGTTGTTCTTCGAGGTGAGGATTTAGGTTTTCCCTCTTTGCCTTACTTTTTCTTTTGCCTCTTTCTATTCTTTTCAGTTTGTTGGATAGGGCATGTTTCATTTTTAGAGATTATGTGTTGAGGAAAAGATAAGAAATGGTTGCAAAGATGGGTATTTTCTATACAAATAGTAATTTAAATAAAGTGAGCAAGCAATAGGTATAATAATTTTGAGAGGCTTTTCATGTGCTCAGCCGAAATCAATGTTTTGATTGGAGGAGAAAAGGTAAAATTGGAGAATATTGGTAAAAGTAAGCTAATGTAATTGGTCAATAAATCATGAGAAGGGGTGGAATTTTAGTTCTACCTGGTGCTTTAGATATATGTTTTCTTGCTACAGACAAAATACTCTTAGGACTCATGATGCTGACGTCAATGGTTATTAGGAAACGGGCATTAGATGGGGGTTTGTTTGGAAGGAAATTTGGCATGAAAAAATTATTGTTATTATTAGGAAAAGATGTAAACAATGTGTAGTGTCTTGGAAAATATTCTTTAATCTTATTTCTATTAAAGGTGTGAGGCGAATTTTTGTTAGTAAAAAGGTTCTTAAGTGAAGAAGATCACTTAATAGTGAGAAAAGGAAGTATTTTGAGGTAGAACCTTTGGGGAATTAGGAAATTGAAAATCAAAATATTTAATAATATGTGTGTGTGTGTGTATTATGAAATATTATCAATGTCTATTATTCCAAGAGATAATTCCTCTAAGTTATAGAATATGAAAAGTTAAGGGCTACAATCAAAGTTATAACATTCATCCTTTATAGATCACTATCCCTATTATCTCTATTATCTTAGAGAACATGAGAGATCATGAGAGATAAGTTATATGAGTTACAGAGGAGGCAACTAATGACTAAGGTTGTCAATGTGTCGGGTTTTTACCCTACTCGTCCTAATAAGGTTGGGTACGGTACACAATTTATACCCATTTACCCTACCCAGACCCAATAATGCATCTTCTAAACGGGGATGGTTATGGTACGCAAAGTTCCGGACTCAATAGACTTGTGACCCAGATAAAATTTTAATCATAAATATTTTATATATTTTGATTTTTTACAACCGTCAAATGTATTTTAATCCAATAGTCCATTATCCACAATTCTACATCACTAAAATATTCTGATGTCAAAATCTCTAACCCTAATAATTGATTCTCAAACTAATCGACACTCATTTCCCTATCGGCGACTACCAAAAATTTCACCCTAACAGTCATGTGTTATACTCCGGTGACCATCCCCACCCTTTCTGGTGACTCCTGTTTCACCTCTCACCCAAATAAAACCCCTATTTGCGGATAGTAAAAGAAACAAATGCCCTTCTGTGTGAGTTGAGAATCTTGAGAGACTGTTGCTTCCTTGCTGCCGTTGACGCCAATGGAAGCCATCCCTACCGACTGTCATTTAAGGTAGTGACCACAATCTCCTCATCCTCAATTGAAGCCATCCCCTGTCGACTGCCGCTTAAGGTATGATTTTCACTTAGCTTCTTTAGTTGAAGGGTTTTGCTTATTTAATTGAAGATTCTGTCTAAGCATTAGAATTTAAGGTTGATTGAGCTTCCCATGACTGTGTAATATATACCTTAATATGGAAGTTTCCCTATATTCAATAATAATAGAGTTTAAGCTCAAGAAAATAAAGAAAGATACAAATATATGTGTTTACATATATAATAATGATGGCTGAAATTTTTGATAATTTAGATATCAAAAGAAAATGTTTATATAACGTAGGATTATGTGCTTACATATATAATAATGATGGCTGAAATTTTTGATAATTTAGATATCAAAAGAAAATGTTTATATAACGTAGGATAGAATATCATATCACTGACCAGAGCTGCAAAAGTTCATTTTTCTAAATAGACCTTTCTTGAGGATTCAAAGTCAGCAACACAAATGTTCTTCTGTGTTTTTGATGTCCAACAATGCTAAGGGTATAATTTTTAGTTTCTACTATAATAAGATTATTTATCCAGCTAATTTCAGACTTCTTGGTCACTAGGCCAATGTTAACTAATCGTTAATAATAGCCACAAGAAGACACATGTAGCAAGTTAGCAACTTCTTTCGCCATTCATCACTCTCTGACCATCCTACATGTAACTAGGAAAAAAGTTGTCATCACTAAACCAAATTTTCAAAATGACTGATACTCTAGCATATAAATAGAAAATGGAGTTAGCACTCACAAAACCATGTGTAAAAAGAATGTTTAAGCATGTTTCCCTGCAAAGTACAACTTTACTTGCAATTTTTTTACATCACCATCCACACTTCCACTTTTGATGCCTTCTTCTTCAGTTTTTGCATGGCACTGAAACTGATTTGGAGAGCATTAATCTACCTACAATGATTTATTTTGTTAACACAATTTCTTTTGATATGTTTCATTTAGGATGTCAAGTATATGATACACCAATACTAACTGCAAGTTCTAGAGCTTCTACCAATGAGAATGAGGTGGTTGAGATAAATAATGAGGAAATATAGCTGGAAGGGAGAGAATATGAAGCAATTCCCTTAAAGGGTACTAGAAGATTAACTTCGAAGGTGTGGGAAGAAATGTCAAAATTCACTGATCCTAAGGAAGATGTTATAGCTCAGTGCAATTGGTGCAAAAAAAAAAAAAATGGTGGAAGTTCTAGTGGGACTACTTATTTGAATAAACATTTGAAAGGATATGTTACTAGAAAACATAAAAGAGTGAAGGACAACAAGGTATTCAACATAAAAGAATATTCTAACAGGCAGAATTGTAATTCATAATTATAAATTTAACCAAGAAAAGAGTGTGAGAGATTTAGCAAGAATGATTATCAGGAACAACTATCCTTTTAATGTTTGTGAACATGAGTTTTTTGAAGTATTTTGTAACGGTTTGTGTAAGCCCTAAGGGAAAATCTTATAGTTTTGACTATGACAAACATTGATATGAGCTAACTTGAGTAATTGCTGTGAGATAGGATTATTGGATTGAGGAAGTTAAGAAGTCTCATTACCTTGAAGATAAGATGCTAAGGACAATTCAAATGTGCTCAGAGAATTAAATGATGTAGAGCATGTTCTAAAGATTGAAGGCTTTGAAGACTTTAGTGTAGGTTTACACTTGCTTAATAGGTATATTCTTGTAAACCCTATACATGTTGTCTTTGGAATCTAAAGAACTTACAAGAGAGTACGAAACTTGGTTTTCAATCTTAAAAGGTTTTCAATCTTAAAAGGTTTTCATTATATACTTTTTACTAAGTTCTTGACAACGACTTATGGTTTAAAAATTCTTAAAACGATCTATCTTATAGTCTAAAATTATTTCAAACCTGTTGTAGTTGATTTTGAAACATTTTGACAAACTTTGAATAGTTTGGACTCTCTCTTACTTCATCTATTTGCTTTCTTCAAGATTATATTAAGGATATAAAACCCTTTTGATAGGGTGAACCTTGATTGTTGTAAATGAAAAGAGGTTGTAAAGTAAAAACCTTGTTCAGTGAGCCTCTGTTGTGTCTTGTATAACTATAGTTATAGTTGAAATTGTTTGAAATCCTTGACTGAGGGTTCAAAGTAGTGGATGTAGATTTTGAGTGATCGAACCATTATAAATTGCTTGTGTGATATTTTCTCTTCTCTCTTTATTTGGGAATTCATTGTGTTAATTTGAATATCTTCTTGTAAACTTGATCTCAAATCTCTTCCAAACTATATTTACAAAAAGGAAAAAGTTTTCAAAAATTAGACAAAGACCTAATTCACCTCCCCTCTTAGGTCTTTCAATTGGTATCAGATCCTGGGCTTCTTTGTGAGGTGTTATAACCTAGAAGTTAAGATCTTATGGTTAATGTTTCAAACTTTCTTTATTTGGAGGGTTCTTTCACAAATAGACCTGCTTTGTTTGATGGAACAAATTATACTTTTTTAAAATCTAGAATTAAGATATATATTTGTTCTATTAACTTTGATTTGTGGAATATTATTGAGAAAGGTCCTTACATACTGTAAGTTCCAAGGGCAAATGAAGTTGTTTTAATTAATGACAAACATTGATAAGTACAATGTCCTACGGAAATGATATTGATTAACCTTGATATGGACTAATATGCTTATGTGATGTGTGATAGGATTTTTGGATTGAGGAGAATGCAAGTCTCATTGCCTTGAAGCTAAAAGTACATGAATAACTCAAGATTATCAAAGATGCTAGACTTGATTCAAGATTATTGAAGGCTTTGAAGACCTTAGTGTAGGTTTTCAATGCATTATAGGAATATCCTTGTAAACCTTGCACTTGTTTGTCTTCGGAATCTAAAACCTTTTCAAGAGAGCTTCAAACTTAGTTTTTAATCTCAAATGATTTATCTTACAAATGTTTTTACAAAGTTCTTGATAACGGCCTTTGGACTAAAATCCTTTTAAAAGATCCATCTTATAGTCCAAAATGATTTCAAACTTGTTGTGCTTGATTTCTTATTATTTTGACTAAGTTTGAAAAATTTGAATCTCTGAATTTAAACTTCATGGCTGCTGAATTTCTAGAGAAATTCGGACGACCATTCGGACACTTGTGTCCAAATTCGGTTGACCAGATTACCCTGGCAGCCTCCAGATAAAAAAAAATTTAGACGATCATATGGACGTAGAGGTTCAAGTTCGGTCAACTGAATTTTACTGTTGCTAGTCAATTTTAGCCGTTATTTGAATGTTACAACCTATTTTCAAACTTTATAAAAGACATAAACTTTAGATTTTTTAGTAGTTTTAAGCTTTAAAGATTCTTAACTCTTCTTAATCATTTTCTATCAAAAAATTTCTCTTTTGTCTTGTGCTAAAAAAGTTCATATTCAAGTTTCCTTAGACAAAAAGGTAAAGGCCTGCTAATTTTTCATCATCTGCCAAGTTGTTGGTAACTTTCTTATCTCATACTTCATCTACTTGTTGTTCTCAAGGTTATCTTGTTGATAGAAAATACTTGTGATAGGATGAGCCTTGATTATTTGTATTTGAGAAGAGGTTGTGGTGTAAAACCCTTGAAGGGTGAGCCTCTAGTGTATGATTTGATCAACTTGTGATTATAGTTGAGTTTGGTTAAAATCCTTGAGTTGGGTGCTCAAGTTAGTGGATGTAGATTTTGTGTGATCGAACCACTATAAATTGCTTGTGTTGTCTCTTGACCTCTACTTCCTTTAAATTTGAATCTCATTGTGTTTACTTGCATATCTTGTGAAGTACTTGATTCCAATAATCTTCCAAATTAATTTTGTCTAAAAGGATAAAGTTTTCGAAAATTAGCCAGAGACCAAATTCTCTCCCCCTCTTAGGTCTTTCACATACCAATGACGATGAGAGTTGATGGGATCACTAGGGAACCAAAGCCATTGGATAAGTATGACAAAAATGATTCAAGAAAAATGACTTTGAGCTACCAAGTAATGAACATCTTGAGTTGTGCATTGGATGTAAATCAATACAACCGAGCGAGTGGATGCGACACCACTCATGACATGTGGAGACTTCCTCAAGTGACGCATGAAGGAACTAATCAAGTAAAGGAGTCAAAGCTTGCAATGCTAGTACGAGATTATGAGTTATTCACCATGAAGCAAGGAGAGAGCATTAGTGACATGTTCACTAGATTTACCAACATCTCAATGGTTTAAAGTCATATGGAAAAAATTATTCACTTGGAGAACATAAAAGGAAGATTTTGGATGCTCTACCCAAGTCATGGCAACCAAAGACTTGCCATTGAAGAATCAAAAGACTGGAAGATTGTTCCTCTTGAAGAGCTCATTAGATCATTAGTTACACATGAGATGAAGGCAAGAGACTAAATGATCTTGAAGATGAAGTGAAAGGGAGAAAAGGAGTAGTACTTAAAGCCTCCGACAATCTTATTGAGCAAGAGGAATCATCTAGTGATGAAAATGAAGATGGAGATTATGATGAGATGGCAATGGTAGTGAAAAATTTCAAGACATTCTATTAAAAGAGATTTCTCAAAAAGGAAAAAAGACCTTTCGAGAAATGAGGACAATCATCTTCATTATTCAAGCCTCAATGCTATGAATGCAAGAGTATTGAACACCTTGTAGCATATTGCCCTAAAGCATTTGAAAAGGAGAGAGAAGCCAAACTCAAAAAGAACAAATCCCTCAAGAAAGGAAATGGATTAGTTGGCACTTGGGATCAACATGCCGATGAAGAAAGTGGAGATGACAAGGAGGAAAGAGCAAATATGTATTTCATGTCTATGAATGATGAGGTACAATCTATTCCTTCAACCTCTGCATATTGTGATGATGATGTTGATGGTCCTAGTGAATTACTTGTTGATATGTTTAGTAAAATAAAAAAGGTTTCAAAAAGAAACAAGGAGATGAGATTCAAAATTGATGAATTATTGAATGAAAACTCAAAATTATTTTGTGAAAACAAAAAACTTATTGAATTCATCAATTGCTTGAACCTTGAAAGAGAAGTTCTAAATATTTCCTTGCAAAACATGTCTATTGAGAACAACTTTCTTTGTGCTAAAATTTCCTCTATTGAGAAAATTGTTGTTGATTATGATTCTTTGAAAAAGAAAGTTGATGATCTCACCTTATGTATTGAAAAGTTTACAAATGGTAGAGACAATCTTGACAAACTACTTGGATCTCAAAGATCTTTATTTGTGAAAAATGGTCTTGGATACAATCATGTGAATAATGTTTCAAAATACAAAAATTACTTTGTCAAAGCTACATCTACCTCTATGCCTCATACATGTTGTACTTATTGTGATAGACATGGTCACAAGGCCACTAGATGTTATGTGAAAAATAAAAGTGAAAAGTGGTGTTCAAACCATTTGGAAAGCTAAGAGAATTATTACTAACCCTCTTGGACCCAAGAAAATGTGGGTACCGAAAGTCACTTCCTCTCATTTGATGTAGGTACATATTCCCCCAAGATCAAGTGGTACTAAGGGGTCCTTGATAGTGGATGCTCAAGACATATGATGAGAAATTCTTCACTCATTGGTGAACTTCAAGCCACAAATGATGGATTTGTCACCTTTGGTGACAAGAAGAAAGGAAGAATTCTTGGATTAGGTAATATTGGTAAAGGATCTTTCCCTTTCATTAAACAAGTTTTGCTCATTGATGATTTGAAATACAATTTACTTAGCATTATCCAATTGTGTGACAATGGATGCAAAGCTGAGTTTAAATGTGATACTTGTACCATTCTTGATAGTGTAAGTGGCAAAACCATTTTTGTTGCTAATAGGGTTGGAAATATATATGTGCTATAACTTGAGGAACTTGTTGCCAATAATGTTAAGTGTCTAGTCGTTCATGATAATAATGGATATCTTTGGCATAGAAGACTAGGTCATGTGAGCATGAATTTGTTGAACAAACTTTCCTCACAAGATTTGGTTAGAGGATTGCCTAAAATGTGTTTCAAGAAAAACTATCTCTGTGATGCATGCCAATATGGAAAACAAATAAAAGTATCTTTCATACCCAAGAAAATGGTTTCAACTTCAAAACCTCTTGAACTTGTTCATATGGATCTATTTCAAACTATTCGAATTCTCTCTTCTCTCAAAACCCACTCAACTCACTCATATTCAAACTTAAATCTCTTACATATTTCACTATTTTCACCTGAAATCCTTTCCATTGTCGTGTTCTAAGCCCCATATTATCCTTGCATCATTATTTCCTGACGTGGTGGAGGCATTAGTAACTCTAGCTGATTGGATTGAATTTACAAAAAAGAAAATTAAGTAAAATATATGTATTCTATTTTGTTTCTCTTTGCTTGTTTTTTTTTAATTTTTCATTCTACTTGTTAATTGATTTAATTTGTCTTCAGAGTTGGATGACGTTGACGAGAGTATTTATTTTGTATTTTGTCTAATGTTGCGAAGACAGATTGATTTTGAATTACCTATAAGTTCTTTTATCATTAGCTAGTATTTATTAGGAACGTTATGAAGATTTATATTTTTTATCATTAGCTAATTTTTCTCATTAACTTTCTTGTTCTTTGGTAGTGGCAATAGATGAAGAGAGGCATTGGTTATTTGGTTGGCATCTAGTCTTCCCTTCTTAATTGAAAGTAGATTTGCTTATATTGTTTAATGTTTTGTGTATGAGAAGTGACTCTTTAGAGTATATTATTTTTCTTAATGTATTCTTCTAAGGATTGTATTTTCTTGAGTTGAAGACATTGAGTTTGTTATTTTGGTTTGGTTAATAAGTAGATTTAAGGATTGTGCTTGAAGACATTAAGTTTGTTATTTTCTTGAGTATATGGCATGACATTTGAATTGCATTTTGTAGCTATTAGATTTTTTTATATTTTTTAATTCTAATCGGGTCTACCTGAACACGAACCAAGCCCCTATAGGGTAGGATACGAGCTACCCTATTCGGACTCGCCAGGTAATCGTGTCAGGTCCGGTAACATTGACAGTCAATCGGGTCTGGGACAGGGTGTCCCGAAACCGTTAGGACCCGTTGACAGCCCTACTAATGACTTATGATGGGAAATATGACTTCCAACTCTATAAATATGAGCTTGTAAGAGTGTGGATGTATTGTGAACAGCTTCCAATAGAATTCTAGATTCTTTATTTCTTGTATTCTCTCTTTCTTTCTTTTGCTATAGTTCTAAGCATTCTTTGTTGTTATTTTATAATTAGTTTCGTCTCTATTTCAACTGAATTTTACAACACGTTATCAGTATAAGTCTCCGCCACCGGAGTTTTAAAGTTTATTAAAGACAAAAAAGAGGTATTTTTCTATCTCTGAATTTCCATGGCAAAAATTACAATACTCAAATTTTTTACTGTTGATATTTCCTGAAGATAAACACTATCGATGCGTACGCAAGGTTATTGCTCTCATACCTGTAGTATGTCAAAGCACCTTGCTGAGCTTTACAAAGCATCAATTAAGAAGAAGGACAAAAGTCCTAAAGTAAATTTTACTTCCTAAAATTCAACTCCCTATGATAGTGATGATAATAGTCTTGATGATGCCATTGTTGATGTAACTTACTTAGATGTGGTAGATTTCTTTGAGCATTCAGAAGGAAGAGTTGACCATTTGATGGTGATGGAAGTGTCTAAAAGAAATAAGAGTTTTGTTCATTGTTCTTTCTAGTTTTCTTTTCCTAGTTAAGTTTTATGTTTAGTTATATTTTCTTGGTAATATTGGTTAGTGCTTTATTTCAAATTTTATTTGTAATAGAGCTTTATTTATTTAAGTATTTAAATTTATATTTTGATGTGCTCGAATGGCTCTTATTCCTTGTTATGACTCTAAAAGTGCCACCGAGGATATTTGTCTCATTGATAGTAGAACTACGCATGCTATACTTAAAAGTGAGAGATATTTCTCTTGTTTGAATATGGGAGAAACAAATATTCGTACTATAAATAGAAGTGCAAAACTAATTGAAGGCTCTGGAAGAACTAATAATTTACTACCTGGAAGCACAATAATTGTCATCAATAAGGCATCATTTTCCACAAAATCTCGAAGAAACTTATTAAGTTTTAATGATATCCATGAAAATGGATATCATATTGAAACAATGGAGGAAAATAACTTTGAGTATTTTTGTATTACTCAAACTATCTCCAAAGAGAAATTGACCTTAGAGAAATTTCCATCTTTTTCTTCCGGTCTATATTACACAAAATTAATACTATTAAAGTGCATCATTTAGTAAGCCAGAAGTGTATAGATCCTATTACATTTAGTATTTGTAATGACTGTTTAGGTCATACAGGATCAATTATGATATAAAAAATAATTGAGAATACTCATGATCACCTATGAAAAGTCAAAAGATATTGAATAAGTATTCATGCGCTACTTGTTCTCAAGGAAAATTGATTATTAGACCAACATGAGCAAAACTGGGAGTTGAATCTCCCTTATTCTTAGAACGGATTCATGGTGATTTATGTGAGCCTATTTACCCACAATGTGAGTGATTTAGATATTTTATGGTATTAATTGATGTATCGACTTGATGGTCACATGTTTCTTTATTATCAACTCTTAAACTGGTGTTTGCGAAATTACTTGCCCAAATAATTCGTCTAAGATTGCAATAGATTATCCCATTAAAAGGATATGTCTAGATAATGCAGCTGAATATTATTCTCATACATTTGATTCTTACTGCATGTCAATTGGCATTACTATTGAATATCTGATATTCTATATTTGTGCTTCATATAATAATCCTTTTTGAGCTTAAATTCTGTTGAATTTTGGTATTTTAATCACCATTTACACTCCTTTTATCTCTTATTTGCTTTAGGAGAGATTATTGAAGATTTGGAATTAAATAAAGCAAATAAGGAGATTATGTACAATGAAGAGAAAATAGAGAAATGCAGAGGAAAAACAGGGTGGTAGATAATGTTAAAGTCAGATTTTGACCTCTATAAATATTTCAAATACAAAAATTATCTTATATAAAATTTTAGAGGACATTCTGAAGTTTTCATAATGGTAAAATGTATGGCAATCCGAGTTCATTTGCCTATCCTGCTTATGCTTCAAAGTCAACTGTCCTGTATTGTGTTCCAGTTTTGACACATCTTGGTATAACGATCATATATAGCGTTATGGATGTTCAATTAAGGTGATTCAAAGCTCTCTGGAAATATAAGAGAAATATCTACAACTTTTATGAAGACACCAAGACCAAGATCATCCAATTTAAGGCTATTAATTCACCAATAAATCAACACAGTGTCACAGTCGCGCAGCAGAAGCTTGCCCCAAAACTGGGAGCAAGCGGCGCCGTTTGGTGTGATCCAAGCGGCGCCGTTTGCACCAATTTTAAGAGGGTTTTCAGCTGCTTTTCTCTCTTTTTGGACGGGGATTTAAATACCCCATTTTAGGGCAAGAAGACACACGACTGGGAGTGAAGAAAAACCTGCAAAACACCAAGAAAACACACCCAAATCCATCCCAATCCATCAATCTTGCAAGAGAAATCAAGAGGGAAGATTGAATCATTGAAGAAGGAGAACATCCACCTTGAAGATTCATGGAAAAAGCTGCAATTTTCTCCATGCTACAGTGACGAATTCCAACCTTGAAGAAGAGAAGATTTTACTCCACTCTAATGAGCAATTCTTACTCTTTCTTTATTGGTTTATATTTATTGAGTTGTAATATGTTGATGAACTAAGCTTTTGAATACTTGGATGGGTATGAACCCTAGATTTTATTTATGTGAATGAATTGTTTCCCTTGGTTGATTGAATGCAAATTTCTTGTGGATTGTTTGTGGGTTTGAATATTTTAATTGATTTGGTGGATAATTGATGAAATTTTGTCACTTGAAATTGAGAAAGGAAGGGTGATTGAAATTTGATTCAAAATCTGGAAATTTTCACTTGAAATTGAGAAAGGAAGGGTGATTGAAATTGATCAAAAATCTGGAATTTTGTCACTTGGAATTGAGAAATGAAGGGTGATTGATAATTGATTCAAAATCTGGAAATTTTCACTTGGAATTGAGAAAGGAAGGGTGAAATAGACCATACACAAATAATGGGGATGATTTAGGTGACTAGAGATAGAAACCTAAACATTTTCTTGGTAATTAGAGAAATCTAATTGGAAATTCATTAATCCAAATGCATTATTGGGTTGAATTGGTTAGAAAGAGATTTCAACTAATTAATCCAAGTGTAGAGGACTTTCATCTAGAGATAGAGAGATGCCTAATGTAGGAATTTCACCAAACACAAGAAATGGACACCTTCTTGGCAATTAGAGAAATCTAATTGGAAATTCACCAATTCAAATGCATTCTTAGGTTAAATTAGTTAGAAGGAGATTTCAACTAATTAATCTAAGGGTAGAGAACTTTCATCTAGAGATAGAATGAGTTCTATCATTGGAATTTCACCAAGTATTAGAAGGGAAAACAAATCAACCAAGGGACTTTTCTATCACATAGGTAATTCTAGGGGGATTAACCATTCAAGTATTGTTTTCTCAATTGAATTCCTTCTTGCAAGAAAGATTAGTTAAGGTAGTTTAATTGGTTAAGTTAGATTTCTTTTCTTAGTAGTTATTCAAAACATTTTCAAAAACAAAATTTATTAGGCTAAACAATAGAGTGAAAAGTGAGTAATGGTAATTGACCATCCCCGTGGATACGATATTTGAAGTACTTGTCATTATACTAATCTAAACGATAGGTGCGTTTGCCTAGTGTTTGTGTGCAAATTGTTGAAGATTGGAATAAAATTGAGTATAAGGGCATATGCAAACAAAACAACAACAATATCTCATAGCACATGTTCACACTCAAAATGGTTTAGTTGAGTCCTAAGAGATTACAATTAATTTCTATGCTGCTCTTAATGAGAACAAACCTCCCTATATCAATTTAAGGACATGCAATTTTGCACGATGCAACACTTGTGCATATTAGGCCATCAGTTTATCATAAATTTTCTTCTTTGCAATTAGTTTTTGGCTTTGAACCAAATATTTCTCATTTGAGAATTTTTAGATGTGCAGTATATGTTCCTATAATACCCGATCATCAAAACAAAATCGGTCTCCAAAGAAGATTGGGGATATATGTTGGATATGACTCTCTCTCTCTAATAAGGTATCTTGAACCTATAACGGGATATATGTAATTGAGGATATATATTTGTGTGTGTGTGTATACTGAATGCTCATTGTTTATTATTTTTCTGAAATCAATTTGTTTAGAAAATAATTTTTTTGTTTATTGTTGTGGTTATTATCAATTTTTTGAAAGTACAAACTATGCTATGGCGTATTTTTATAGGGTCATTTGCATGGATAGTAACAAGGTTTGAATACAAAATGAATTTTTATAGGGTCATTTGCATGGATAGTAACAAGGTTTGAATACAAAATGAATAAATTTTATTATTACGATACAATGCAAAATGAAGTTTTTTGAACCATTAAAAATATCCAAATTCAATGATCATCCAAATTTAAAAAAAAATAAAACACAACATTAGAACTCCAGCATCGGAACAACTCCAACATTAAAGGTCATTTTCAAAATTCTGGAAAAGACTTAAAGAGTGCATTAGCTTATGGACACACCAAATAGAGCATAAACGGTTCAAAATTGAAACTCACCAAGTAAGAGTTAGACAATGATGACAAAAGAGAACCCAAAGATAGATGAAATAAAATCAATTAATTTTTCTCTTTTTCTATCATATTTCTTTAACTTGAAAATTAAATTCAATTGCCACATAAAGGAAAGATAAGAGTAAGAACTAAAAACCTTAAGCTTCATGCAGTAAAATAATGTTTCAACTCAGGAACTTCAATCTAAAGTGGTATTCTGTAAAATATACTCAAATCAAAAAATGGTGAAGTGAAAGTTGAAAATGAGGTACAAATAAAAGGCAAATGGTTAGGATGAAATGTGACTCACTAACCTTGGATAACTATAAAACGGAGAAGAAATAATGCCTTGCTTGACACCCACATAGCTTTAGATTAATTCCTTTTCATGCCCTAATTCACATTCTTGCAGTGTAGCAGAACTTCACCGAAGGGAGTTTTTCTGAAAAAAAAATCCTAGGATATCAATAAATATTTTAAAATTCAAAAGCACAACACAAAGAACTCAGAAAGTGGTCCAGAGAACAAATTCCAACCCAAAATGCAGGGGAAATAAAATTGTTTCCCTTCACTATAAACCCAGAATATTACTTTACATTTTTAAATAGGCAAACAGTGCTCAATATTAGAAAATGGGAAATCAAATTTACCTCTTAAGGTGTGATAATTGAGAATGAAGATGGCTGCCGATAGAGTGGAAAAAGGACGAGAGTGGAGAAGATGACGGCCAGCAAAATGGAAGAAGTTGAGAGTGTTTTGAGAGCTATGTGATGGGTGAGAGTATTTGAGAGATTTGGATCATCAATTGTCCTTCATATCCAATAAGTACAACTATCTATTAATATGGTACAACTAAAAACTCCCTGGGAAAATAAAGACTAACTTCAGGTTAACTTTTTAGGCAGAAAAATGCGCGAGTTTTCTGTACTTTTGGGAACTATTGAACAGATATTCAAAAGGGATTCAAGCACTTTTCATTTGGGCATTAATATTCAAACTATAATCTCTTATTTAAATAGAGTATTTGTAGTAATTTTTTTGTTGAATATGTCGCCATACAATTACAAATTTATAATAGATACTACACAATTTTTCATCCCAAATTTAATTATTCGGCATGGAATTAGGATGGATTTGTGAGGACTAACATATTAAATCCTTTTACTACTAATAGATATATTTATTCCCCGATTTATTTTTAGATATATTTGTGAATTATGTCTTATCTAGGATGGGTTAGGGATGAATTTATAAGGAAAAGTACATTAAATCCTTTTCCCTCTTCTTACACAACCTGCTACCTATTCCGAATTCTCTTGATCATTAGATGAGTTCCATAACCTCTCTGCAACTCGTTAGTTAACATAACCAGTCAAGGTACTAGTTTCAACCTACCATAAAAAAATAAAAGCAGTAAATATTTGGCTTAATTCACATTAAAAACTTCAAGATGAAGAGCTCATTTATCCAAAAATAGAACTAAAGCTATAAATAAATTAAACACAAGTTACACAATTTTTGAATAACAAAACTACAATTTAGATCACTACAATTATTTCAAAATCCTCAATATTAACTTTAGGAATTATGCTTCTTCTATTTCATATCCTCTAAACACCTATAATCAGTAAATAAGATTTGAAATTATCAACTATCATTTACAAACAAAACATATTCCACTGCTAAGACTTTCTTTTTTCTAAAAATTTTAAACTTAGAGATAGAGCACTTACGTCGATGCAATTGATATAATGCAGCTGAAATTGGATAAAGAGGAACCACAAATTTTGAACTACACATATGATGAAGAATATTATCTATTATGTGATGGGTTTTTTACATATGGGGGAGGGGAAGAACAAGAAGATGAAGAAATTAGGTTTGGAGAACAAATGAGGAAGAAGAAGAAAAGAATTTATGGTGTCAAGGAAGAAGAAGACAAAGGAAATGTGAGTTTATGACATTGCAATTTCCTCTTTCTAAAATGATGTTGTCTTATGCTAAAGGAAAAAGTCCAAATTCTTTAACTAAGTTAGAGATTTAATCAAATATCTATCCTTAAGCTCTCAAATATTCATTGTAAAAAGTTTCGTCCCAAATGTAAACATATTTATATATTAGTGACTATATATATTTTGTCTCTGGTGCTTCCCAAAATTTGTTCTATGTTGTCGTAATTTAATTATTATCCAATAGCAAAAAAGTTAAATTATTAATGTTTTGTCCTTCCCTAATATATCCTAATTACTTCACCCTTAGGATTGATTTTCTAACCACATTATTAGAGTAGCAGTGAATTGCCTATGAAGAATTGGACCTATTTTGTTCCAAATTTAGAAACATATTTGGGAAGAAAGGTTTTTTTACCAAATAAAAAGAAGAAATATTTGATAAATTATGAAACATCCGTCACCGTTAGATGTAACATTTGGATAGATTTGGGACAAATTTCCTTACTAATAATTAAATCATAAAAGAAATTATTATTGCAAGGTCCGTATGAAATCTGTCCCAAAGTTATGAAGGTTTTAGGACGGATGATGATAGTAATATAATGAAATGATAAAATAATTTATTTCAATTGTCCGTCCTAAATCCGCGCAACCATTTTATATAGATTTATTATAGATAAATCATTAGTCCTAAATCAGTCGTACATTTGGGACAAATCATCTACTAAATGTTTTCCATCATATTTTCAATACTTATTTTTGACGGAGTTGGGACGAAAGTTTAACTTTTACCTTACTTATTTACCTGCATTTCAAATTTATCTCTAATTCTATCTCAAACAGAGCTGGATTTTTTTCATCCTAAATTTTTCATCCCAAATTCGTTGTTTTCTTGTGGTGGGCGCATAGCCTAGACAACTAATCGCATAACATCTTTTCACATAAATGTGGCTTTGAGTCAGATAGAATGGGAAAATGTAATGTATTAATTAGGTAAACAATTTTGTATTAATAATTGCTCATCAACATCAAACTTTGTATTAATGTATTCTGTGAAGGAATTAAAATTGACCTAGTAAAATTCTGTAGGCATGATTTGAAGATTGTCATCATCAGCTTCTTTTATAGAGTTCTTGAGGTAATGATCTATTGCATTTTAATGTTATTATTCTAGTATTCTTCAGGGATGGGCTTAATTGTTTCATTTGCAAGATACTAACTCTTGTAAAGGGTGAATTTATCTTGGAATAGTTGAATGCCCTTGTCAAACAAGGTGCCAATAATTCTTGTACACTAGAATTTAGTATGGAATTGAATTACTTGTTAGCTTAGTTTTTGTGCTTCAGGGATTTTTAAAGGTAAGTGAAAGACATGTAAAAGAATTTCCTTGTTATCCACCATAATAAATTTTTAAAAACGCTTGGTTGGTGATTTATTACTTTGTCTGGTAGTCATTGTTTCTTGTGTTCAAGGTGATATTAGCTCCCTGAAATAATCTTTTCATATTTCTCTATGCTAGTCATGTCGATGCACATATTTTGTTTAATGTCAGTAATGTAATAATAAAATATCAGACTTTAACTAATTATAAGTCAATGGATAACCACAGAATGAATATAGGAAAAGCAAATAAATTGAGGTTCCAAAAGTAGACTATGACTATAGAAGGGATTTAGTGAATGATTATTTGGTAGTTATATAAATATATAATAAAATTAAATAAGAACTTAAACCCATGAAATAAGTAAATATCTTAAATAATAAGAAAAACGCAATTCAAAGTGATGAATAATATATATGAAGCATGAGATCCTGTTTTAATAAAGATAAAAGGGAAAACAATTATTATTGCAATTGAGCTAAAAGGACCAAAAAAATTTTGTAGTTGACACTAGCTTAAGAGAAATGCTCTTTTATGGATATAGGACTATATAAGCGGCAAAGCATTAGCAATTTTTAGGCTTTTTCTAGAGATCTTATAAGTAATTGTAGTTTTTCTCCTAATTGCATGCAACAATTTTTATACATGCTGGTTTTATATTTATGAGCAGTATGCAAAGGTAACTTTACATACATATGTAAATTTTGAATGTAAATAATGTTGACAAACAAATAAAACAAGCTTAGCCATAGTCAGAAGGAATGAAATATGTAAGAATAAAAGGGCAAGATATAAGGAAACATGATCAGGTGGGTTAAGTGTAGAAAATAAATGTATAAGGACTTACAAAAACCTGTAAGGCAAAAGTAAATCATTTGTAACAAAACTCCAATTGGTAGAATGTAATTGAGAGGCGGTCACAGTTCAACATCACTAGTGCTATGTTAGGAAGAAAGAAACAAATGAACAAGAAGATCTTATTTTTAGGAAGATGAGTATTGGTTTTGGTTTGGCATTTGTGTTCTCCAAAGTAAAGTAGGAAAATTTGTAGAAGTAAAAGGCAATATTTTTGTATTGCTAAGGTCAATGCTAAAGAGATGTTTTCACATTTCATCTATTCTCTTATCCATTGCACATTCATAAAGCATGGGGTGAAAATAAAACTTTGCACAAGTTTATGTGAAACAATTGATCATAGTCTATTACATTTACCATTGCTAAGAGAAGTAAATATTTATGTAGTGCTTAATATTTTTGTATTACTTAATAGTTCCATCTTCTAATGTAAAAAAGATAAGTAAATATTATAAAATATTCATTCTTCCCATTTGTAGTATAGAAAATAGAGGAACTTTTTGTCTAGTAAAGGAATTTTTTCTTGTTTGGGTTTTGCTCCATATTCAATTGCAAAGAAGTCCTCAATAATGGAATAGTTGGATGATAAATTCTTAAAATCAGGTTACTGTTTCCATAGAAGATAAAATTGATAGTTCAAAGTTACACAACATCTTCTTCCATGGTGTTTATATTACTTAATAGTTCATGAAAATTCTATATGTTCATGTAAGTTAGGTTTTAATTTGGGAGTCCAGGGGAAGAAGAATTAATTCTGAAGATAAAGAGTAATGGCCAAGCATTGTATATGTTATATATTATCATTGAAAAAGGGATAGTTTTTTGAGTTCTCAAAATAAGATCTAGTGCTAATAACCGTTACCAAAAATCAAAACACAATGTCTAAAGCATGGGTGAACTAGGCATTGTCCATGGTGTAGGGCTACATAATAAGGTCAACTTTTGTTCAAATAGGAAAAAAATTCATCATTTGCAACAAAAAGGTTTATATGTATTTGTTGCAAAGATGAAGCAAGATGCAATAGCGATTTCTTAGGCTAAATATGATTTCTACATTTTCATGCCAAGCCAATGTTGTTGGCACTAAAATAAGAGCATTCTTGAAGAATAATGTAGATTGCTTGTCCTTGGGGAAGGATGAAGATTCATGTGAAGGCATGCCAAGCATCTGAAAGTATAAAACATAATACATTAAATTAATCTAAATTGACTTTCAAAAAGAAAATGACTAATAGTTACCATAAACTATTATTGGCAGTTATGATGGCCGTCCTAGAATGATAATTATAACTACTTGAATTTATAACCTTTTCCTTCTTTGTTTCATGAGTTTTACTTTATTTACCATATAAGGAAGAGGTAATTGAAGCCAATTGTTTTTAAAATAGCAGATTAGTATCTTTTTGGTATAGTTTTTCCCCAAGCCATTACTTTAGGTGAAAGATGAACTCATTGACAATCATTTGCAGTTTAGGATTTCATAATAGGCATGAGAAAAATGTCATAGGGAGTTTTCAGAAATGGCAAATATGATGACCTTATCTTTTGCAGGCATGCAATGCAGAGGTGTAAGTTGCTAGCAGCAACGATGGATGTTGTGAGGTCTATATGCATAATTATGAAGAATGTTAATACCATTTTTTAAGGTTGTTGACAACACTTGGTGGTGGAATTATAAATATTAAAGATGCTGGCTTTGTTCGTTGGGAAAGAGCTAAAATTTTATATAAATATATATTGTAACCATTGCGAGACAAATAATTTGAACAATTGGCATGCAAACTTGAGAAAAATCAAAGAAGTGCGAACCAAAAAGGAAAAGGAAAAAGTTGTAATTTTATCTAAAAATTATATTTTTGACATAATTATTCATCATAATAATTAAATGTTGCATCACAAATAATACAATAATTTCAATGGCCTTTTTTGTTGCAAATATTAACTTTAAGTCTAAAAATCATAATTCTAACTAAATTGATCGTAGTAAAAGATGAAAGATAGAATTGCAAATAGTCAATTTATTTGCAATAGTATTTCATCATTTGAAATAATAATATTTCGTTTCATAATTAGTAATTATACAATTATTTGCAATGAGCGTCTTTTCGTTGAAAATATTCACTTATTTACTACCAAAATGTAGTCGATACAAAAGAATAGGAAGAAAAAAACCCTCTTTTCTTCCTAAGGAAAAGGAAAAGGTAGTTGAAGCTGTTCATCAGTGGGAGGCCAATGAAGTTTTCATGCCTCGAGAGAGTTTCAGAATTGAGGAATTGGAATTGAAAAATGATTGCCTAAAGTCAACCATTAAGGAGCCTCCAGGAGATTTGGAATTGAAAAAATTACCTTCTAATTTAAAATATATTTTTCTTGAACTTGATGATAAATTACCTCTAATTGTTTCTTCACTTTTTGACAGGTATTCAAGAGGAGAAATGGATTGAGTCTTGAGAGTGCAAAAAGGAGCATTTGGTTGGCAATTATCTGACTTAAAGGGAATAAGTCCATCCATATGTACTCACAAATATTTTTTGGAAGAGGATTATAAGCCATCAAGACAGCCCCAAAGATGATTCAATCCATTGATGCTAGAAATGGTGAAGAAGGAGATCATTGAACTACTTGATCTAGGTATTCTCTATGCTATGTCTATAGTGTATGGGTAAGTCTGGTCCAAGTAGTTCCTAAAAACTGGGTTCACTATTACTAAGAATGATAATCATTAGCTACATCCCACTAGATTGATTACGAGTTGGTGGGTTTGTATTAATTATCGTAAACTGAATAGCTGATATTCCATAATTGTGCTTTATATGATAATCTTTTATGAGCTTAAATTCTGTTAAATTTTGGTTTTTTAATCAACATTTACACTCCTTTTATCTCATATTTGCTTTGGGTGAGTTTATTGAAGATTTGGAATTAAATGAAGCAAATAAAGAGATTTTACACAATGAATAAAAACAGAGAAATGCAGGGGCAAAACAGTCTGGTAGATAATTTTCAAGTGGGAATTTATCCTCTATAGAGATTTCAAATACGAATGTGATCTTCTAAACATTTATAGAGGACATTCTGAAGTTTTCATAATGGTAAAATTTATGGAAATCCGAGTTCATTTGCTTTTCCTGCTTATGCTTCAAATTCAGCTGTCCTGCACTGTGGTCCAGTTTTGACACATTTCGGTATAACGATCATATCTTTATTTCTAGATGTTCAATTGAGGTGATTCAAGGTTCTGTGTCAAGCTAAGATCCATATATACAACTTTCATGAAGACATCAAGACCTAGATAAGTCGATTTCATGCTCTGAATTCACCTAACATTCAAAACAGAGTCACAGTCGGGCAGCAACAGCTTGCCCCATAACTGGGAGCAAGCGGCGCCGTTTGGTGTGATCCAAGCGGCGCCGTTTGCAGCGATCTGAAGTGCATTTCCAGCTGGTTTTCTCTCTCTTTGGAAGGGGATTTAAATACCCCATTTTAGGGCAAGAACAGAGACGGCTGGGAGGGGAGAAAACTGCAGAAAAACAGCAAGAAATCACACCCAAATCCCTCCCAAATCTTCATCTTTGCAAGAGAAATCAAGAGAGAAGATTGAATCTTTGAAAAAGGAGAACCTCCACCTTGAAGATTCATGGAAAAACCTGCAAATTCCTCAACATCACAGTGACGATTTTCAAGCTTCAAGAAGAGGAGATTTCCACCATGAAAATGAGCAATTCTTCCTCTTTCTTTGTTGCTTTATGTTCTTTAATTTGTACTATGTTGAGGAACTAAACTTTTGAATGCTTGAATGGGTATGAACCCTAGATTTTATTTATGTGAATGAATTGTTTCCCTTGGTTGATTGAATTCGAATTTCTTGTGGATTGTTTGTGGGTTTGAATGTTTGAATTGATTGGGTGGATAGTTGATGAAATTTTGTCACTTGGAATTGAGAAAGGAAGGGTGATTGAAATTGATTCAAAAATCTGGAATTTTGTCACTTGGAATTGAGAAATGAAGGGTGATTGATAATTGATTCAAAATCTGGAAATTTTCACTTGGAATTGAGAAAGGAAGGGTGAAATAGACCATACACAAACAATGGGGATGATTTAGGTGACTAGAGATAGAAACCTAAACATTTTCTTGGTAATTAGAGAAATCTAATTGGAAATTCAAAAAACCTTAATGCATTCTTGGGTTGAATTGGTTAGAAAGAGATTTCAACTAATTAATCCAAGGGTAGAGGACTTTCATCTAGAGATAGAGAGAGGCCTAAAATAGGAATTTCACCAAACATAAGAAATGAACACCTTCTTGGCAATTAGAGAAATCTAATTAGAAATTCACCAATCCAAATGCATTCTTAGGTTAAATTAGTTAGAAAGAGATTTCAACTAATTAATCTAAGGATAGAGAACTTTCATCTAGAGATAGAGTGAGTTCTATCATTGGAATTTCACCAAGTATTAGAAGGGGAAACAAATCAACCAAGGGACTTTTCTATCACATAGGTAATTCTAGGGGGATTAACCATTCAAGTATTGTTTTCTCAATTGAATTCCCTCTTGCAAGAAAGATTAGTTAAGCTAGTTTAATAAGTTAAGTTGGATTTCTTTTCTTAGTATTTATTCAAACTATTTTCAAAAAACAAAAAATTTATGGAAGCTAAACAATAGAGTGAAAAGTGAGTAATGGTAATTGACCATCCCCGTGGATACGATATTTGAAGTACTTGCCATTATACTAATTTAAACGATAGGTGCGCTTGCCTAGTGTTTGTGTGCAAATTGTTGAAGATTGGTGTGCACCAAGCGGCGCCGTTAGACTGTTCATCGCATGACTGTTCATGGGGACTGTTCACACACACAAGAGGCAGCGTTTTGACCAATCAGTTTAAAAACGGCGCCGCTTGGTTTGGTCCAAGCGGCGCCGTTTCACTGTTCACCAAAAAAAAATTTTTTTTTCTTTTTTCCTTCTTCCCCATTTTTTGTTGGTTCTTTTATGCTTTCTTCTTTGCATACCATGTATTCAAAAAAAAAAAGTGCAAGTTGAGTTTTAATGGTGTAAATTAGTTTGTTGTTGGCTTGCAATTTCTCTATATTTTTGTTGGTTCTCTCCTGTTTTCCTCTATGCCAGGAGCTGTTCCATGCTCGAGTGGTGGACCGGCAGATATGAACGAAGGGAGTTCTTTCTTTTCTATTTTTGTCCATTTATTTATTTCTTTTAATGCTACGTTTTTATGCTTTAGTTTTCATTATGTCCTTATTTCTAGTTTGCTTTCATTTGCTTCTACAAGCCTTGTTTTTCACTGGTTTATGGGTTTGGTTGTTTCTGTTGGATTTCTTCCCCAACATTGCGGACAATGTTGTTTTAAGTGTGGGGGGAGTTGGCTTTAGTAGTGTAGGTTATTTTTATGATTTTTGATTGAAATTTTTTTGTTTTTATTTTTCAAATCCTCAAGGTATTTTTAAAACTTTAATATTTTATCTTTTCTCAAAGAGTAGTTATACAAGCATTCTAAAGATCATGACTAGTACCTTAAACTTGGATTAAGTAAGCACCCCTTGTATTCCTTGCTTGTATGAAATTCATCGTTTAAGCACATTCCACTTTTCTTTTGTTGTGATGATTATGGAGTTGAATCTTGTGTTATTGGCTTTAGAATTCAACATAACTTTTACTCTAGAACCCGCATTCACTTGCCTTAAGGCGAAATGAGTAAGTAACCTTAGTTTGATCTTGAAATGATGGTAATAGGCCTTCTTTGTCCCGATTGAGCATTTCTAGCCATCCTCTCTTTATTTTATCCGTAGTACCCTTTCTTGAAGCCTTTGTGCATAAATTTTTCAATCTATATTCTTAATTCTTCATTCTTTCGAATTTTAAACTCCACTCTTTATATTTTAAACCTCTTTGCGAGAGCTAAATGCAATTTTGCCCTTAAGTCGGTAAAGAGTATTGTAGAAAGCGAAAAAAAAAGGGTGGAGAGGAAGATCATAGGAAAATGGCTCTATGGGTTGAGTTTTTCAAGGAAAAAAGGGGATGAAATTCTTTATTTGATCGGGAATTGAAATATACCTCAAAAAAAATCGAAAAAAAAAGAAAAAAAAAGTTATATATGTTTACTACTTTGAAGGCTTAATACATCTTTTGATGCCTTCAATAATTATATATAGTTAATCATTCTTGTGAATTTTGTTATCATTGAGGTATAAACTTGTGGTTGAAAAAGATATATGGTGAAGGAAAAGTTGTGGTTTGAATTATGATTTAGTGCAAGTTGTTGAATGTAGGGTGATGAGAGTTTGTAGAGAATGGGAGTTTGTAGTTGAATATATGGGAATGGTGATATTCCTTGTGGCTAATAAGGGTTATTACTTTTGTTTTATATCCCATTCCTTTCTCTTTAGCTCTCATTTCTTTGACTTTGAACTCCTTACCTTTTATTTGGCACCTTAAACTTTTCCTGAGCCTAAAGTTATAAGCTTGAAAGTCCTACCTAATCGAGTTTGAATTTTGGTTACCGTATTAGTGGAGAGGTTTTGTGAATGCCGGGCCTATGGGGTATTATGCTTTCTTGATAAGAATTCCTTGTCCAATAACATGAAATTCACTCTTATAATTGTTGAGCATTTGTATTGGCTGGAAACACACACACACACGGATTCTTTGCTTGCATTATGAAACAAGGGGTGATTGTTTAATTTTTGTGATGGATATTTGGGATGACTTTTCGATTGATTGTATAGATTGCTCAAGATTTCTCAAGTAATACCTTCTCTGTTTTGCAGTCCTTTGCAATGCTTTAAAACACTTGTTATTTTCTGTGGATTATTGTTCAAATTTCTTAGTTGTTTTGAAGTATTGCTTGAGGACAAGCAATGTCTAAGTGTGGGGGAGTTTGATATTCCATAATTGTGCTTCATATGATAATCTTTTATGAGCTTAAATTCTGTTAAATTTTGGTTTTTTAATCAACATTTACACTCCTTTTATCTCATATTTGCTTTGGGTGAGTTTATTGAAGATTTGGAATTAAATGAAGCAAATAAAGAGATTTTACACAATGAATAAAAACAGAGAAATGCAGGGGCAAAACAGTCTGGTAGATAATTTTCAAGTGGGAATTTATCGTCTATAGAGATTTCAAATACGAATGTGATATTCTAGACATTTATAGAGGACATTCTGAAGTTTTCATAATGGTAAAATTTATGGAAATCCGAGTTCATTTGCTTTCCCTGCTTATGCTTCAAATTCAGCTGTCCTGCACTGTGGTCCAGTTTTGACACATTTCGGTATAACGATCATATATTTATTTCTAGATGTTCAATTGAGGTGATTCAAGGTTCTGTGTCAAGTTAAGATCCATATATACAACTTTCATGAAGACATCAAGACCTAGATCAGTCGATTTCATGCTCTGAATTCACCTAACATTCAAAACAGAGTCACAGTCGGGCAGCAACAGCTTGCCCCATAGCCGGGAGCAAGCGGCGCCGTTTGGTGTGATCCAAGCGGCGCCGTTTGCAGCGATCTGAAGTGCATTTCCAGCTGGTTTCTCTCTCTTTGGAAGGGGATTTAAATACCCCATTTTAGGGCAAGAACAGAGACGGCTGGGAGGAGAAAACTGCAGAAAAAACAGCAAGAAATCACACCCAAATCCCTCCCAAATCTTCATCTTTGCAAGAGAAATCAAGAGAGAAGATTGAATCTTTGAAGAAGGAGAACCTCCACCTTGAAGATTCATGGAAAAACCTGCAACTTCCTCAACATCACAGTGACGATTTTCAAGCTTCAAGAAGAGGAGATTTCCACCATGAAAATGAGCAATTCTTCCTCTTTCTTTGTTGCTTTATGTTCTTTAATTTGTACTATGTTGAGGAACTAAACTTTTGAATGCTTGAATGGGTATGAACCCTAGATTTTATTTATGTGAATGAATTGTTTCCCTTGGTTGATTGAATTCGAATTTCTTGTGGATTGTTTGTGGGTTTGAATGTTTGAATTGATTGGGTGGATAGTTGATGAAATTTTTGTCACTTGGAATTGAGAAAGGAAGGGTGATTGAAATTGATTCAAAAATCTGGAATTTTGTCACTTGGAATTGAGAAATGAAGGGTGATTGATAATTGATTCAAAATCTGGAAATTTTCACTTGGAATTGAGAAAGGAAGGGTGAAATAGACCATACACAAACAATGGGGATGATTTAGGTGACTAGAGATAGAAACCTAAACATTTTCTTGGTAATTAGAGAAATCTAATTGGAAATTCAAAAAACCTTAATGCATTCTTGGGTTGAATTGGTTAGAAAGAGATTTCAACTAATTAATCCAAGGGTAGAGGACTTTCATCTAGAGATAGAGAGAGGCCTAAAATAGGAATTTCACCAAACATAAGAAATGAACACCTTCTTGGCAATTAGAGAAATCTAATTAGAAATTCACCAATCCAAATGCATTCTTAGGTTAAATTAGTTAGAAAGAGATTTCAACTAATTAATCTAAGGATAGAGAACTTTCATCTAGAGATAGAGTGAGTTCTATCATTGGAATTTCACCAAGTATTAGAAGGGGAAACAAATCAACCAAGGGACTTTTCTATCACATAGGTAATTCTAGGGGGATTAACCATTCAAGTATTGTTTTCTCAATTGAATTCCCTCTTGCAAGAAAGATTAGTTAAGCTAGTTTAATAAGTTAAGTTGGATTTCTTTTCTTAGTATTTATTCAAACTATTTTCAAAAACAAAAATTTATGGAAGCTAAACAATAGAGTGAAAAGTGAGTAATGGTAATTGACCATCCCCGTGGATACGATATTTGAAGTACTTGCCATTATACTAATTTAAACGATAGGTGCGCTTGCCTAGTGTTTGTGTGCAAATTGTTGAAGATTGGAATAAAATTACGTATAAAGGCATATACAATAAAACACAACAATAGCATCACCCGTAAAGATCATTTTCCTCCCCTTTATTGATTAGATTCTTGAAAGATTGAATAGTCGTGCTTTTTATTGCTCTCTTAATAGTTACTCTGGGTATTTTCAAATTGCTATTGACCTGAGGATCAAGAAAATCCCACTTTTACTTGTCCTTATGGTATTTTTGTATATAGGAGGATGTCTTTTGGTTTATGTAATGTCTTTTCAAAGATGCATAACTACTATATTTCATGATTTAGTTGAGCATTGCATGGAAATATTTATGGATGACTTTTTTGTTTATGGAGATTCTATTGATGATTGCTTATCTAACCTCAATAAAGTGTTATAGAGATTCGAAGAAACTAAGCTAGTTTTGAGTTACAAGAAATGTCACCTTATGGTGTGGGAAGGTATTGTACTAGGTCATAAAGTTTCTGATCAAGGCATTAAGGTGGATACAATAAAAGTGGATATCATTGCAAAATTGCCACCACCTTAAAATCTCAAGACTTTAAGGATTTTTTTAGAACATGCTAGATTTTATAGGCATTTCAATAAAGATTTCTCTAAAATTGCTAAACCTTTGCCTTCTCTTTTATTGAAGGATATGCCATTCAATTTCTCTTATGATTGTTTGCAAGCCTTTAATCTTTTGAAGGAAAGGCTAATTTTAACACCAATTTTGACAGCTCTTGATTGGCCATTATCTTTCGAGCTCATGCGTGATGCAAGTGATATGGCAGTTGGTTCATGCGTAGGACAAAGAAGGGAGGAAATTTTTCAACCTATTTATTATGCAACTACACTATTAACCTGCCCAATTGAATTATGCAACCACTAAAAAAGAATTTTTGGTTATGGTTTTTGCATTTGATAAATTTTTTCCTTACTTGACAAGTGCTAAAATGATTATCTATACAGATCATGCAACCTTGAAGTACATAATTGAGAAGAAGAGACCAAGCCAAGATTGATGATATTGATCCTTTTGCTTCAAGAATTCAACTCATCAAAGATAAAAAGGAATTTGAGAATGGGACTGCAGGTCACTTGTCAAGGCTTCGACTGAAAGATGATGAGAGAGATGTTCCTCGTAATGAAGAGAAGATTAATGAAGAATTTAAAGCTAAAAAATTAATGACAATTTATGAAACATTTTTTTCTAATTATTCTCATCATAACTATAAAAATTCCATGCTTTGGATGCAAATTTTTTTAAAGTTATGGCAACTTCATCTCCAAAATTACTATAGTATACTCATGTCGCTATCTATTTGGCAAGTAAGTATATTCTTACTGAACTTTATCATTAGCAAAGGAAGAAGTTCTTTTTCTATCTCAAGTATTTCTTTTGGGAAGATCCTTACTTGTTCAACATATATGCTGATAATGTTATTAGAAGATGCATACCTAAATGGGAAGTAAATAATGTTTTGTCACATTGTCATGATAAGGAAGTAGGAGGGCATTCCGGAGCCCATAGGGCTACTCAAAAGGTGTTTGAATGTGGTCTTTATTGTCTTTCTTTGTTTAAAGATTCTTTAAGTATGTGAAAAGATGTAATGCATGCCAAAGAAGTGGAAACATTCTTAAGAAAATTGGGAAACCTCTATGTTAGCCCTAAGGGCAAATCATGTAGTTTTGATAAATGACAAATATTGATGAGGACTAATATGTTTGAATATTGTGTGATAGATTCTGTAAACTGAGAAGTATGAAGTCTCATTGCTTTGAAGCAAAAGTTCAATGAACAACTTTAGTTAAGCAAAGTAATTGAAATTTGAAGAATGTTGTTCTAAGATGATCAAAAGGCATTGAAGACTTGAAGTGTAGAGTGCATTTAATTTGTAGATAAATTTGTATGTAAACTCTACACTTGCATGTCTTGGTTATCATTGAATGCATAAGAGAGCATAAAATGAATCTTATGATCTTCAAAGGCTTTGAATAAATCTTTTAAGAAATATGTTAGTAAACTTTATATGTTCTTGTTTTTCAAACTTATATATGTTTAAATAAGTTTTCTATACATATCAAATGTTTTTCAAACTCATTGAAGTTATATCTCAAATAATTTTACAAAGTTTGAAATTGCTTCCAAAAAATTCGGTCGTTCGAATTTTGTAGCAAAAGTTTGCTACCATTCTTCCAGAGAAATTCGGAAGAAGATTCGGACGAAGCAAAAAAAAATTCGGTCCTCTGAATCTTTGGCCTTCAGCATGGTCACTGTTCTTCCAAAAAAAATTCGGAAGAAAATTCGGACGCAGCAAAAAAATTCAGTCATCCGAATTTTGGTATTCAGCATGGTTACTATTCATCCAGAGAATGACGAAGATTCGGACGCAGCCAAAAAATTCAGTCGTCCGAATTTTCTGAAACTATCCATTTCTAGCCGTTTTATGAACGTTTTAACAGATTTTCAAATTCTATAAAAGCCATAAACGTGCAATTTTTTGTAACTCTTGAAATCGTAAAAACTCTAAGCATTCAAAAGCATTTAGCAAACATTTCTTAAGCTCTCTTATGTCTTGTGCATTCAATTGGTCAATCCAAAAGACATCAAAGTGTGAAGGTGCAAATTTGTGCAATATCTACCATCAAGTGGTAACTTCTACACACTCTCATTTATTTATCTTATTGTGTAGTTCTACTAGCTCTAGCAAGGTTATCTTGATAGCATAAAATCCTTTAGATAAGGGTGATCCTTGAAAGTGTGATTCAAGGTTGTTTAAGATATAAAACCATTGTGTTTGGTGAGCCTTGTATTGTAAAAGTTACTAGAAGAGGTTGTGAGTGTAAAACCATAGTTTGGTGAACCTCTCTTGTAATTTGTAAACCTGAGCAATTAGTAGATTTGTTGAAATCCTTAAGTGTGAGCTTAAGGTAGTGGATGTAGATCTTGAGGATCGAACCACTATAAATTGTTTAAGTTCTTTGCTATTGCTTTCATCATTGCCTTGCTATCAATTATCTCAAATTAGCTTATATAACTTGTTCTTGGTCTAAACTCATAAAAGGTTTAAGTTTGCGAAAATTAGCCAAATACCTAATTCACCCCCCCCCCCTCTTAGGTATTTCACTCTATATGATATCCTTGAATGTGAATTATTTGATATGTCGGGTATTGATTTCATGGAACCTTTTCCTTCTTCTTCTAACAACAAATACATTCTAGTTGCTGTTGATTGTATATCTAAGTGGGTTGAGGCAATTGCTACTTCAACTAATAATTCTTACATTCTAGTTGTTGTTGATTGTATATCTAAGTGGGTTGAGGCAATTGCTACTTCAACTAATGATTCTTAGAGTGGTTGTTAAATTCTTGAAGAATAATATTTCTTTCTAGATTTGGAAAACCTAGAGCATTGATTAGTGAAGAAGGGCTCTAACTTTTGTAATAAACAACTAGAAAATTTGTTGCAGAAATATGGCATGCATCATAAAATTGCTACTCCTTATCATCCCTAGACAAGTGGGCAAGTTGAAGTTTCAAATAGAGAATTGAAAAGAATTTTTGAAAAAATTGCTAGTGCTTCTAAGAAAGATTGGTCCTTAAAACTTGATGATGCTTTTTGGGCTTATAGGACTACTATCAAAATCACTAGTGGCACGAACACTTATAGACCCATTTATGGTAAAGCATGTCATTTACTTGTGGAACAAGAATATAAGGAATATTGGGCAATAAAATTTCTTAGTTTTGATATACATGCCATAGGTGAAAATAGGCTACTCAACTCAATGAATTGGATGACATTCATCTGCATGCTTATGAGAATGTGAAATTTTATAAAAGAAAACAAACCAAAGCTTGGCATGACAAACATATTCTGGTTCGTAACTTTGAAGTTGATGATAAAGTTTAGTTTATAACTCTTTTTTAAGGCTTTTTTATAACTCTTGCTTAAGGCTTTTTCCAGTTAAATTACTGCTAAGGTGGTTCAGTCCTTTTGTAGTGACAACAGTGTTCCCAAGTGGTGCAATTTCTATCGTGCATAATGACAAGGGGGCATTTATTGTTAGTGGTCAATGTTTAAAGTATTATTTTGGAGATGGATTGCCTACACAGCTAGAATTTTTGCTTCAAAAAAAATCCATAAATCAAAATTAGTTAAATAGGAAGTCAAACTCGAGACCATAAACAAGAAATATTTTTATTTTTTGAAATTTTTTAATTTTTTTATAAATTTGTGGTGTTAACATTTTATTTTAAGGAATTTTTTGAAAATGAATTTAAATCTCTGATATTGTTATTGATCTTAATTTTTCTAAGAAGTTTTTGTGATTGTTTTTATGTACTAACTATAAAGCAGTTAGAGGGATTTAACCTTGCATAATGTCATTGTTAATTCTTCCTATATATGGAATTTAAACTATTATTTTTTTGTCCATGATCTTGTGAATTGACGAGATGTCTAGGTCTCATTATGCATTTGATGGTACCCTTTTTATTAGACCAATACATTAGAACTTATATGATTACATGTTTGAGGCGAAATAGTAAAGTTTCTCTTGCTTAACTTAGAAATCATGGTTACAGGCTTTCTTTGGACCGTTTGCACCATTCAAGCTTGCCCTTGGAGTTTTCCCTAGTACCCCCTTTGTACCTTGAAGAGTCATTTTCTTTCTTTGAAACCAATTAATATTTTAAACCTTAATCTTGTAGGGAATTTGATTTGTTTGTCAACTCTTTTGTGCTCCTTTTGGTAGGGATATTAAGGTTTTGAGAGGAAGAGAAGACAAAACAATTTGAGAGGATATTGTAAGTGGAAGATCATGACTTGTTTTGTATTATGTTCTCTACTTTACATTATGTTTTGTAAGAGAAAAGAGAGAGAGACAGACAGAGAAGAGAGAAGAGATGAAACAAAAGAGAGAGAAAACACAACAATGAGAAAAAAAGAAAAAGAAAAGGAAGAAAAGCAAATAGGTGTGTCTTGTTCGTGTACATATGTGTTTGTTGAGAGTTAAGTTTGTAAAAAGTCCAAAGCTTGTATCATGTAAAGTGTATCGTGAGCATTTTGGTCATTTGGAGCAAATGATATTTTATCATTTTGGTAATTTGACACCAATAGCATTTTTGTCATTTTGCACCAAGGACGGTTTTATCATTTGGCACTAACGGTATTTTTTAATTTTATAGCAACGGTATTTTTATCTTTTTACATCCATTATTTTTTTCACTTTATTCCAAGGTCATTTTTCACCAATGGCATTTTTGTCATTTTGCGCCAAGGATATTTTTGTCATTTTACACCAATGTATTTTTATTGTTCTACACAAAGGTATATTTGTCATTTTGCACTAATGAAATGAGTGAGAGAGAGAACATGTGTTTGTGTGTGTGTGTGTGAGAGAGAGAGAGAGAGAGAGAGAACATATGTGTGTGTGAAAAAAAGTGTTTTAAGTGTGTGAGTGAAAACGTGCATGTGTGTGTGTGAGTGAGACAGAGTGTGTATGAATGTGAAATTTTATATCTTATTATATAATTTAGCAAAATAAATGTGTATTATAAGATATCTATAATTTGAACAATTCTTATAGAATTAGAATGATTGAATTGATTGAATTGGAATTGAAAATTAATTCCAATTCTATAACTAAATTTACAACCAAACAAAAGAATTGGAATTGGAGGGTTCAATTCAACTTCCAAACCTCCAATTGCATTTCTCCAAACACAACTAAGTGCCTTGTGATATAGGGGTTGGTTATCGTGATTCAGTGTAAAAAGAAGTACGAAAAGAGTTGGAGTTTATCATTATGATTTAAAGTCAACTTTTCTTTGCAAGCTCTCTTCTGGTTATTTTTATCTCCTTGTATATTTCATTTGACAACCAATTCTCTAGCCTCATATTACAAGCAATGAACCCCTACTTGTTCTAAGTAGCGCCAGAGTGCCTCAATTACTGGAGGATATGGAAGATTACAAGCCTGTAATTGTGTTAATCTTTAATGCATATGAGTATGATTGTGACTATGAAGCTATTTATTGAGTGTATAACATTGCCTAGGTGTAATGTTTCAAAAATGTTTGGTTGTAGTATGTTTCAAAAATGATTTTATAGGTTTCTATAGTTATGTTACATTAACATTATTATTATTCTTGGTTATTTACCTGTCGATCCTTCTACTTGATGCATATGGATGAACACTTTGAATTTTACGAGATTTGTGGTTGTTTCAAGATTGGATGATTCTATGTTTATGTTCTTTAGTCCTCTTGCTTTGCTCAAGGACGATCAAAGTCCTAAATGGGAAGTAGTTTATAAGATTAATATTAACTACTATTTAATACTAACTCGTGATAAGACCTGTGTGATGTTTGTCCATTTGTTAATGATATGGTAAATAGAGTAATTTTTTAAAAAGTAATCGATAGATGATATTATAAATAATTGTAAATTTAAAGTTATTGTTTGTGATTACATCTTTGGGGATGGTTTCAGCATCGGAGACATGTAGGAGCTGAGTCTCTCTGATCTTTCTTTTTCAAATTGTAGAGCTAATCTGATTTGCAGTTTTTCAATTATTATATAGTTATGACTCTGGAACTGTAGCACTAGGACTAACCTTCATTACTTTTGCATTCTTATATAGTAGTGAAATTCAGTAATACCGTAATTGCTTCATTTCCCTTCACTTGCATTTCTTGTTGCACTGTCTACTGTAATGAATAAAGTGTATTTCCGTTTTGATTATTTGTTATTTTCTCTTCTCAAAATGTTTTACTTTTTGCAAATTTTAAAAATAGCTTTTCTAAAGTTAGCATCACAAATAAATCAATATGGATTTTCTCCCCGACTAATCTTAAATTGCTATGTGTTCTCGTGTTATTCTATTTCTCTGAAGGTTCTCCTACTTTTTTTTTTTAGAATTTTATAGTTTTCAAGTTTTTCTTATAATCTTGTGCAATATTATATATTAATAAGGGAGAGAATTGAATTGCGTATAAGTATAATTCTCTTATTTTCTCTTATTTTAGTCAAAAATAAATAAAATTTATTAAAAATATAATAAGAAAAATATCAGATACTTTTTGTTTATTAATTTATGAAAAAATACCAAAAAATTTTGTATTTTGAACCAAGAGAGTATTAGTTATTAGCTATACAAAATTGATGTATTTTTTTATTACATGTTGAAAGTTGCCATCAATTTGTTATTATTTGCTAAAAACCTACTTTGCAAAAATATTGACCTATTTTATTTCATTATATGTTAAAAGTTGCCAATCTGTAATGGGACCGACTGAGAAATTCTACGAATTGAACAAATTAGGGATGTGGAATAAGGAAGAAAACGTTATTCCGACCCAACCCCTACCCCAGATTGCTAGTGTCCAAATTCTTGGGGGTGGAAATGCAATCTTTCCTCAAAAATAGTTGGGCACAGAAAAATGACCAAAAAATAATCAGAAAACTGAAAGGAAGCAGAAACCGTTCAATGTTAGATACCATGACAAGTTGAAAATTTCATATTTATCCCACAAAAAAAAAATGACTGCAGTCTTTTTATGTTCATAGATTTGATAAAGAGTATTTCCGTTTTGCTTATATTATAATACTCCGTCTATTTCAAAGCATAAAGTTTTGACATTTTTTCTCTTCTCAAAATATTTTACCACGTCTTCGTGTTATTTCATTTTTCTTAATTATGATACATTT
The DNA here is from genome assembly GCA_030512225.1 of Rauvolfia tetraphylla. Lineage (NCBI taxonomy): Eukaryota > Viridiplantae > Streptophyta > Magnoliopsida > Gentianales > Apocynaceae > Rauvolfia > Rauvolfia tetraphylla. The sequence continues at coordinate 392,220 of JAJQKT010000009.1, read as the reverse complement.
GATACGTTGGAATGAAATAAAATAGAATGAATTTTAAAATTTCTCATTCTATTCTAGTATTTGCTTTGCAAATTTTAAGTAGGAAAGATTATTTTACAGAAACGTCTATTCTACGAAGAAGTGAGGAAGGCCTTTCCACATTAAAACTTAAGGAAAGGCCTTTTCTAGGAGAATTAGGAATCTTTAAAAAAGTTCTTATTACTGTTATACTCTTGTAACACTCGATGAAGAAAGCTGCACATTCTAATAATGATTTTTTATTTTATTTCTCTTGATAGTAATTCTATTATTTTGATGAAAAATAAAAGTTGTCTTTATGATTAAATTATGCTTCAATAATAGAAAATTTGATGCTCTTGAAATTTTAATATGGATTTTATTTAAATAAGATTTTTTGAATATAATATTTTATTTGACAGTGTTTGATCGGGTTCAAAATTTTATGTAAAAGTTTAAATTGTATTATAAAAGTAATATATTATAATAAAAAGTAAGAAACATGTGGGTCAGAAAGTACTTTATATCAAATTTAAATATATAAAAGTAATATATAGTGGAGTTAGTAGTTGATTAATAATTTAAAATATATTAAAATATTTTTTAATAAAAAGTGTTAATTATTTTTAGACATCCCAATATAGTAAAAAAAAAGTCAAATGAAGAGGGACGGAGGGAGTATTATTTTTTCTTAGGTATAATTTGGCTTTATTGACACAATATAGTAATTGGGCATTTTAAGTCAGATCTTGTAAAATTTCATTCCATTCTAATATTAAATAATAATTTTACCAAATACAAAAAAGTAATTAATATTCCTTTCTAACTTTTCTTTCTAGACAATAGAATGAAAAATAGATTCCAAACCCATTCTAAATGGAAAGGAATTCTTGATAAAAAGATATTCTGTTTCATTCCATTCACTACAAGAGAACTCCATATTAGTGACGAAAATATCAATCACTAATCCGTTGCAAATACATGCTAGCGACAGAAAAAACCATCATGAATTGTAGGACTGTCAATTGGGCCGGGCTGGCCCGAGCCCGGGCCGTTCCGCAAGCCTTTATTACGGGCTTGGACTGAAAAATTCAGCCCGAATAATTTTAGGGCCGAGCCTGGGCTGAGGTAAGCTCAGTCCGATTTCGGCTCGGCCCGTAATATATATATTTATATTTTTTTTATATGTATATATATTTTTATATAATAATATTATTATTATATTATTAAAAAATATTATTTATTATATAAAAAAATTAAAAAACAGGTTAGGGCCGGCCCGAGCCCGACACGAGCCAGAAAGGGCCGAGCCCGAGCTCATGTTTTTTCAGCCCGCTGTCAATAGGGCCGAGCTCGGGCTGGGCAAAGCCCAGCTCAGTGAGTCCGATTGACAGCCCTAACGAATTGTGATGGAACAAAGAATTTTCCACAATTAGTGACTGATATTCCATAATTGTGCTTCATATGATAATCTTTTATGAACTTAAATTCTATTAAATTTTGGTGTTTTAATCAACATTTACACTCCTTTTATCTCTTATTTGCATTGAGTGAGTTTATTGAAGATTTGGAATTAAATGAAGCAAATAAGGAGATTTTACACAATGAATAAAAACAGAGAAATGCAGGAGCAAAATAGTCTAGTAGATAATGTTCAAGTTGGATTTTCACCTCTATATAAATTTCAAATACGAATGTGATCTTCTAGACATTTATAGAGGACATTCTGAAGTTTTCATAATGGTAAAATTTATGGAAATTCGAGTTCATTTTCCTGCCCTGCTCATGCTTCAAAGTCAGCTATCCTGCATTGTGTTCTAGTTTTGACACAGTTTTGTATAATGCTCATATCATGCGTTATAGATGTCAAATTGGGGTGGTTCAAAGCTCTATGGAAAGATAAGATCAATGGTTACAACTTTTGTGAAGACACCAAGACCCAGATCAGCCGATTTCATGCTCTGACGTCACATAGAAGTCAAAATAGTGTCACAGTAGAGCAGCAGAGACTTGCCCCAAAAACTGGGAGCAAGCGGCGCCGTTTGGTGTGATCCAAGCGGCGCCGTTTGCAGCGATCTGGACTGAGTTTTCAGCTAAATTTCTCTCTGTTTTGAGGGGGATATAAATACCCCTTCTAGGGCACAAAATACAGAAGGCTGGGAGGAGGAAAAAGGGCTGAAAAACACCAAGAAAAACACCAAATTCTTCCCCCAATCCATCAATCTTGTAAGAGAAATCAAGAGAGAAGATTGAACCTTTGAAAAAGGAGAACATCCACCTTGAAGATTCATGGAAAAAGCTGCAATTTTCTCCATTGCTACAGTGACGAATTTCAAGCTTTAGGAAGAGAATATTTCAACCATGAAAATGAGCAATTCTTCCTCTTCCTTTATTGCTTTGTATTCATTGAGTTGTAATATGTTTATGAACTAAGCTTTTGAATACTTGGATGGTATGAACCCTAGATTTTATCTATGTGAATGAATTGTTTTCCTTGGTTGATTGAATGCAAATTTCTTGTGGATTGTTTGTGGTTTTGAATGATTGAATTGATTTGGTGGATAGTTGATGGAATTTTGTCACTTGGAATTGAGAAAGGAAGGGTGATTGAAATTGATCAAAAATCTGGAATTTTGTCACTTGAAATTGAGAAATGAAGGGTGATTGATAATTGATTCAAAATCTGGAAATTTTCACTTGGAATTGAGAAAGGAATGGTGAAATAGACCATACACAAACAATGGGGATGATTTAGGTGACTAGAGATAGAAACCTAAACATTTTCTTGGTAATTAGAAAAATCTAATTGGAAATTCAAAAACCTTAATGTATTATTGGGTTGAATTGGTTAGAAAGAGATTTCAACTAATTAATCCAATGGTAGAGGACTTTCATCTAGAGATAGAGAGAGGCCTAATATAGGAATTTCACCAAACACAAGAAATGGACACCTTCTTGGCAATTAGAGAAATCTAATTGGAAATTCACAAATTCAAATGCATTCTTAGGTTAAATTAGTTAGAAAGAGATTTCAACTAATTAATCTAAGGGTAGAGAACTTTCATCTAGAGATAGAGTGAGTTCTATCATTGAAATTTCACCAAGTATTAGAAGGGGAAACAAATCAACCAAGGGACTTTTCTATCACATAGGTAATTCTAGGGGGATTAACCATTCAAGTATTGTTTTATCAATTGAATTCTCTCTTGCAAGAAAGATTAGTTAAGCTAGTTTAATTAGTTAAGTTATATTCCTTTTCTTTGTAGTTATTCAAACCATTTTCAAAAACAAAAATTTCTTAGGCTAAACAATAGAGTGAAAAGTGAGTAATGGTAATTGATCATTCCCGTGGATACGATATTTGAAGTACTTGCCATTATACTAATCTAAATGATAGGTGCGCTTGCCTAGTGTTTGTGTGCAAATTGTTGAAGATTTAAATAAAATTACATATAAAGGCATATACAATAAAACACAACAGTGACGGATTTGTATCCCCAAAAAAATTATCAAATGACTACGCGAACAACTTAGTGACGAATGATAATTTCTTTAAATTTGGAAAACAAAATTTTGTCATTCATGTGACACCAATTTACATCAAATTTGTGATGAATTTTTTGTTTTTGAAATTTTCTTTCATGAAATATTCCTGGCTAAGCCATCACAAATTAGCAATAGCTTTCCAAAGGACATAAAAATTTAAAAAAGTTTAAAATAATTATGCTGGCCTAACATGTAATCTAAGCGGATGTCACTAATCTTTTATAAATTCACAACGGATTAGCGACAATCACCTAGGGAGAAAATAAAAAATACATATTAATTTATAATTAAGTTGTCATCACTAACCTTTCACAAATTTACGACGAATTAGCAACAACAACGTGGAGAGAAAATAAAAAAGTATATATTATTTTGTAATTATTTGGTCATCACTAATCTCTTGTAAATTAGAGATGACCACATGTGAAAAATAAAAATGCATATTAATTTATAAATTAATAGTTTATCGTAAATTCTTCACAAATTTTTTAATGACTATAGACGGCCCCGGGGGAGAAAATAAAAATACATTTTAATTTATAAATTAAGCTACAATTCTAATTCCTTAAAAATTTATGACAAATTATTATCATTGATCAACATTCAGCATTAGTTGCTTTTCCCTCTCTATTCCGTCGTAAATTTTGCGACGAATTTTTTTACTGCTAATTGCCATCGCAAAACTTATATTTTCTCATAGTGATTCCAGCGACCAAACATTCCATTAGAGTTCTCCCATTTCTTATGGGGTTTTATATTTTTAAATTCTTTTATAATCATGTGGTAGTATTATATATATTAGTAGGAAAAAATCATCCGAACCACCTAATTATAATTCACTTACTCACTCCTATTTTAGTAAAAAATAAATTAAATTAGTAAAATGATATAAAAATATATATTTATTTTTCTTCATTAATTTATGCCAAAAAATTCAAAAGATTTTATATTTGAACAGAGGGAGTATTAGTTATGGGCAACGTCTATACAAAATTGACCTATTTTGTTTTAAAAGATTGCTAAGTACAAGACGATTTTACCGATGTAAAATAATTTTTGATAATTTTTATATTTTATAATTTTTTTAAAAAGAAAATCACTGTGGCTTGGATAGAGGGCGCCCATACTTGGCGTCCCTCCCTAGGCGCCACCCGTCCCTCAAGTTTTTCTTTTCTTTGTTTCCTTTTTATTTAATTTTTAAAAATAATAAAAACTTTTTATTTATTAATTATAACCAATATAAGTAAATAAAAATTTAAAAATTAAATAAAATAAATAAAATTTAATAATATAATAAAAAATTAAATAAAATAAATAATTATAAAAACTCTAAAACTATCAACCACCTAATGCAAATTAAAGACAGACAAAAAAATCTATTAAATAAAATTAATAGCATAATTTATAATGTAAAATAATTCAATAAATAAAAATTAAAAAATTAAACAAATGGCTGGGAAACATCATCCCACATTGAGATGCGCTATATTTTGGTGCCACTAGGCTAACTTATTTAAAAAATTAAATTAAGGTAATTTATCTAAATATCGATACAATTCGAATGAAAAGAAGAGTCTTGACAGTTTATTAAACCTCATTATGTATTAATTAGATGAAAAATGAATAAAATAAGTATCATATAATAAATTTAGAGATCTCATGGAGTATTTAAAAGAAAAAAATGTAAATATTATTTATAATTACCTTGTAATAATAAAATCATCATACTTTTAATATCTATATTATTTTATTATATGTCGAAAGTTGCCCATCAATTTGTTTTTTTTAGGTAAAGGCTACTATGTAAAATTGACCTATTTTATTTCATTTTATGTTAAAAGTTGCCGTCTGTAATGGGACCGGCTGAGAAATTATATAGATTGAACAAATTAAGGATGTGGGAAAAGGAAAAAAAAACATTATTCCGACCCAACCCCAACCCCAGATTCCTACTGTCCAAATTCTTGGCGGGGTGGAAATTAAATCTTTCCTCAAAAATAGCTGGCCACCCAAAAATTACAAAATGACAAAACAACAAACAGAAAAATAAAAGGAATAAAAAAACAGTTCAATGGTAGATACCATGACTAGTTGAAATTATGTTTAAATAAAAGAAAAAGATGTATGAGCATCTCATGAAATTACTGTCAACAAGAACGTAACAGTTCCTTATGGTATGCAATTAGTTGGATACAGGTAAAAAGATGTCATATACATAGAATTATGATGGTTCCACTTTTGTCCCTTGTAGTATGCTATATTGTATAAGCCATTCCAACTTCTAATAGTGCAGCATGGGGAATGTTCAATGCAACTGGTGGCTCTCTACAATTTTTGTCCAGAAAAATATAAGTCAAGATAAGAAATTGCTTCAAAAAATTTGAACCATTTCGAATTGATAAATGAGCTTGGCCCAAGAAATAAGCAGTGCCACTTTCCCTTGCATCAACTAGGTCTTGGAGTTCTTCCCACACAGATGCATTCATCTTGGGACTATCAGAAGGCCGCATAAAGCTTATCTTTTTCCGCCGAAGGGAAGAAGAACTAGTCTCTGGAGAGTCACCTGTAGGACTTAGTGGTTTAATTCCATCTGCTGGAGTTGTAAGATTGATACTCGAATTGCTTGGAGAGAGAGGAATCAATCCATTTCCATCTCCCATTGATCTTCCCAAAGCCATCATCTTTCCCTCTAGTGATGTCAAGGCTTCATGATCACGTTCTTCCCTACCAATGAATTCGCCGATTGAGCCAATTATATGATCTTCAAAATCAACTGTATCTCTTATACGGTCACAATAACCATACAGGACAATACACCGATAAATCTTGTATTGTTTAGGGCCAACCCTGCCCACAAGATATCTTTGATCACGAGGAACATAGGGTACTGGCAATGACTTAAAAGATACAAAGATGAGAACTTGGTGAAATGCTGGAAGGTTGGTGATGAAATGGGTGAAGAAAGCTGGGATTCCAGACACAATATCAGTGTAGATAAATCCAATTCCAGGTACCCTAGAGATGCCAAGACCGGGACTAAGATCCGTTAACCATTCCGTTGAGACCTTGTTCTCTATATCAAATTGATACTTCTTTAGGGTACCATAGTGCCAAGCAAGCATGATGGTAAAGAAAAGCAATAACAGAATTGCTAAAGACCATGCTCCCTTAGGGAAGTTCAACAAACATGCAGATAGGTATATTGTCTCAACAGATCCGAAGAATAACAAGAAGCAGGCAGATATGATCAAACTCTTTTCCCAGGACAAAGTAATAATAAGTGACATTAGACAAGTTGTTACTAGCATCCCCAGAATCACAGCCAAACCTGTTAAGAAGAAAAGAAAAGAGGCAAAATTCATAAATTACCATTGCCTACTTCAGTTAACATACTAGGTAAATTTCCTCACTAGCAGATTCTGTGATCTAATTCTATGCAACTATTTTTGTTTGTCCTGTAACGTATTCATTAAATCTTATTGATGTATAATTTTCCATGCATGTTAAGTTTGTTATTTTGTCTGTTCATTCTTGTGATTTATGTTTTACTATTTGTATTCTGAATTCAACCATAAACATCTTTAAAACTTAGGGAGTGACTTCATTAAAAAGCATGTGAAATAAGAATTGTAGCATACCCGCTGCCTTTCCAGTTGGTGATATGTGGTGGAAACCAATTGTAATTCCTAGACACATGACCATAAACAACCAATTAACATCTGGAATGTAAACCTGGCCATGTATCTCTTCTGATGTGTGAACAACTTTTACTCGAGGAAAGCAACCGAGTGCCTGGCACTGGTTTATAATGGAAAAACTGGCCGTGATGGTTGCTTGGCTTCCCACGGCTGCAGCAAATATCGATAACACAGCAAAAGCATGATGCAGATATTCTGAAATTTCCATGTGTTGCACCAGTAGGAGCATATGAGTTTCGAGGCTAGATAACTTCAAAAGCGTCAAATATAGTAGATATAGAAGTGAATGAAAGGATAATGACTTACTAGAAGGAACGGATTCACTTATATGAAAAATGTCATCAGAGGTGCCAAACCACTTGGAGATGAATGCAGCTTGACCAGCATAACATAATACAAGCGCTGGGTATATCAAACAGACAAATGTAACCTGCACTAAAGAACCTCATTGAAGAGCTTTTTCGGCACTCTTTCACATATTCATGTGATGAAAGAATACAAGCATTGCGTATATACCTTTATGGATCTCTTTGAAAAGTGACCTAGATCAGCAAACATTGCCTCTGATCCTGAAGATCACTAATTCGTGTTACTAGGACTAAAGGATTGCAAACATAAATTTGCCAAATCATTGCTGATCAGAAAACCAGATATGGAAGATTCAAAGAAGTGGAAGAACTTTTTGCATGTTTTAACTAACCTGCTATGCATAAGACAATGCTTCCCAACAGTTTCCAACTTTTAACATGGACGTTCTTAATGAACCTGAAGACATACGTCGGGGAGATTGCATGGAGGATTTTCTGATGTTGGATTATATTATAGAGACCAATACCACTAATAAAAATGAGCCATAGAATAACAATTGGTGCAAAAACAAAGCCAATTCTTTGGGTCCCATAGTGTTGCAGAGTGAAAAGACCAATCAATATAGCACATGCCATTGGTACTGGCACTGGAAAAATCATGTGAAAGAATTAGACCTCCTACAAATTAGACTAAAAAAATGCAGATGCTACATAACATAAAATCTATTGTCATATCAAGCACAACTAACTTCTTTTGACAAAAATAAAGAGGAAGTTACAAATTTGGAACCAAGGTAAAATATAACTGAAACCTCTCTAGAGAAAATTCATGCATTAATAGTTTAGGATAAATCATGCATGCATAGACTCCCTTCAGCAGGGGATTTATTAAGGAGCAGAATGCTCACAATGAGCTCAAGTCTTACAAAATCTGCAGGATGAAGCAATAAGATGCTCTGGAAAGGAGAGTTTACTTTGTCTATAGATTATTCATTACCTACGTAGATATAGGAAACAGGAATGCTGCACATTATCTTTGCCTGATCGGCAATCCAAAAATAAAGGATACAATGGTTGATGAAGGAAAACTTTTGAAATGCTATATGATATGATTCCACAAGCCTTTACTTAAGTGACCAAGGTGCATGTCTCGTTTCATCCTGTCCCTACACCCTCTTCCCAAAAAAGACAGACAGACGGATAGATTTTGTTTTGGGATACACGACAACAAGACAAATAAATGTACCTTAAACATTTGTAACAATAAATACATGCTATCAAGAGCAAGAAAATGGGTTTGATTTCTTGAAGGAAAAATATTGTGGGATGGAATAATGGAAGAAGTATATCTGTCTATAGAAAAATAGTTTTTTTCCATGTTAAAAGGTGCTTTCAGTTTTTTTTTATTTACAATAATAAAACTTTGTATTGGAGATAGACGAAATACAATGCATTCATATGGAGACATGATTGCTGAAGCAAACACAAAACCAAAACTGTTTATAAAAAAAAAAACAAGAAAAAAGAAAAAAGAGCATGACAAGAAATTGGAAATTAACTGAAAGCTTCTATTTTTCTTACAGTTGAGGACATTCAGACTTAGGACTTTAGCTTCTAGAACAGCAATTGAAAAGTCTAGTAAGATGGGAGAGAGCTTAGCTTTCCTTTTCTTCCTAGTATACTGCAGCTGTAAGGCCTGCCTGTTGAAGGCACTACTCTTGCTGCTAAAAGTTTTCTACCAGTTTTTAACAAGTTCTATTTGCTTAAATCTGATTGTGTACTAAACTTTTCTACCAAGAAGTCATTGTTGAAAAGCCTTCATAGGTTAAGACAGCCAATGGAAGCTGTGCGGCAAACATGGAATAAATTTTAAGGTAAAGAGAAAGGGCGCAGCAAAGAAAATTTTAATTATATGCAGAAAGAATCATAAGTCATGAGAATCGTGAAATAATGTACCATGCAGGTGAAATATAAAAATTTGAAATGGAACTAAAATGTAAGGACTTACATCTGTCAAGAACCTGGTCAACATGTTTTCTTGTTTTCTCTGAAGAGATCACTAGTAAATTTAGAACATAAATGTCAAAATTCCATGTCGATGATGATGGCTACAAGCAAATTCAAGACATGAGAAAATATTTTTTCAAATTATACTTACATCGATCAAAGAATTTCGCCGCTGATCTTCCAAGATTCGATGTTGCTGATAGAACTGAAAAGAGGAAGCAAATGATGGGTTATGGAAGTTCAGAAAAATATAACCATGAGTAAAATAACTAACCTGAAATATCAGGTACTCCATTATCAGTTTGTGACATTGCTGGATCTAACTAACCTGAAATAGATGGAGTCAAAACTCCATCACCAATTATCATGCAACAACCAAGTAAAGCAAGGAAGAGCAATAAATAGTGACTGCTTTTGTGTTTCTCAATGGCTCTTCTTGCCCTTGATTGCACTTTGATCATCGGACTTCCCTCATCAAGATGTATAATTTCACTAGCACTTTTATCATTAGGAAGCAGCCCGACTTTGGCATGCCTGCAAAGCAATGAGTACAAAGAAAATGTACCACCTGCAAAGATCCATGGATGTTAACAAGAAAGACTTCGTAACACCCTAGGAAGCAAGCAATGTCAAGTGTATATACCTTCTCCATCATCATCAGCTTTGAGAACTATGAAGGCATATTTCAGCAAGGAGATGATAGTCAATGTCCAGAAAATGAACGAAAAGAGTTCATATATCTCCTTATCTGTTTCAACTTCGACTGGATTGATCGAGCCAAATACATATAAGGGAGCAGTGCTCAAGCGACCATATACTACTCCAAGGCTTTGAAATGACAAAATGATAGTGCGCCGCCATGTTTCTTTCTGTTTATTTGCCTTTGAAATACAAGGATTTTTAATAATCAACTGTCAGTTCTCTATTGCTCATAATAGAATAAGATATGGAATCAAACAAAATGATAGAAGTCAGAAAAAAGATCTATATTCTAGTAATGAAATAGAGAATGAATATATCAGAAGTAAGTCCACTGGAAGTATTGCTATAAGAAACAAAACCAGATTTTCCATATGTTTTCCAGAGTAAGATAAAAGATTTATGAAGACAAACTCAAGTACTTGCAACTTTTAGGGAATGATGCTTTTCTGATTCACCCTTATTATTACTTCACCCTTTTCACTACTGGTCTTCACAAATCATACTTCACCCTATGACAAAGACTACATAATAAAAAAACTAAAGTACTTTGGTGAGCAAATATGATGCACAATTTGACAAAACTGAGCTCTTTTTGAGATCAATTAATAATAACACAAACTCATTCCTATAATTAAGAGGAAATTACGGATGGACTTTCAGTTGACTACAAGATTCTGAACAGAAAAATTACTAAATGTGGATTTTCCTTTTTCCCTTTTCTAATCCCATTCGGTATTATGAAAAGATTGGTCCAAGTCATTCATTATTTCAATAGATTGACTCATGATCTTTCTACTCTCAAATTCTCTGTATAATTTTTTATGAAGATAAAAATTGTAAAACCAGAAAAATGATTTCACTCCAAGGTTTTGAATTAAATTAGAGAAATTTGCCATGATTATGAAATCTCTAGAAACATAATCTGTATTGAGTAGAGCACTGCATTTATGAACTTATCAGAAAAACAAGTGAAACAGGTAACGATGTCTTGTTGTTTACCAACCATACACCGTAACTCAAATTCAGAAAATTAAATGCGATTGACAGAAAAGATAAAGTTGAATTGGCATAAAAGGGAGGATAAAAACAAATGCGTATGAAACAAAATGAAATAACAAGAATCTGACTCAAAATAATCGAAGATTTTGGCTTCTAAGTTCAATAAGAACACAGAACCAACATTTTTCATCTTCATCAATTTTCTTCCCCAATTCGACCTTCATCAACTAAAAATCTTCAGTTGGAAATCAAATACGTGATCTTGATGCATCCAAATTAACCTTGTACAGATGAAGTTAAACTTATAATAAAGACAAAGAAAACACCAAATGGAAAACCCGAATAAGGAAAAGTAATCCCAGAATGTTCACAAATTACATTAACAAAGGAAAGGGTTCACTGAACTTGCCTTGAATTCTGAAGAGATGTACTCAGACCTCACTGCGGGATCCATAGCAGCAGAGAATGATACATGAAAATGAAGCTTTGAACAAGAAAATGGAATTAGTGACAGCTACTCTGTAAGGGACAAAAACTTTGGAGCTGCAGAAGAATAAAACAAGTGGGGAGAAACCTAGGGAGAGACGAAGAGAGAGTGTTAAGGATTGCAATTGATGGTGCTCAACCTGTATGTGTATCTATATATGTATACACATGTGCATGCATGTGTTTGTGATCCTATGTTTAGTATAGTGTCATCTTAGTGGTGGGACTTTGGCATCACTCTCCTTTTGACTCTTTGAAGCCCACTATGGACAATTCACTGTCCACAAATCGTTTATTACGAAAGAAATTTATATAGGAAGATGGTATTCCAATTTTTTTTTTTAAGTTGCAACAAATGGGTTATAAGAGTAATTTCTTTTTCTTTTTCTTTTTCTTTCTTGTTATTAAGTGAATTAAATAATATATTTTATATATTTGATTCCCATTTCTTTTCCTAATGTATAAAACCAAACAAAAGGAAGAGAACCGAATTAAAAAAAATGTTTTAGTGGATTGAATTTGGCTTCTTATCGAATGGAGAAAATTTTAACATCTCTTGACGTATCTAAGGATTAAAAAACAAAATCGTGGCTACATAACCATTTTTTTGTGAACTCTATTTTAACGGAGTTCCATTGAGGCTGTGCCTTTTTCTTGCAAATCTGCTGATTTGGGGCAATAAAACTTAATTTTTTCCCTCAAGGATAAAAATGTGTATATTTTTTAAAATGCAAAACTGATTATATACATTAATACAACTATCCAAAATTATAGTCTAGATTTTTATAACAAAATTTTTTGCTTAACTTGCATTAGATTGGCTTTTTATTAGCATTGTGAAAAAGAAAAACAAAATGGGATTGGATTTCCACTCATAAAGAAGGAAAGCCGTCATTTATATGACTAAATCTGATTCGTTATATCAGATTTAAAATCTGATTTAACGAATTTTTTTTGTATCTCTTATATATATTTTTTATAAAAAATTATTAAATTTTATAATTATCAAATCTGATCCGAAATTTAATCGATCAAATGTTATCCTTTACATACAGAAAAAATGCAGTGCAAAACAGTAATTGGACGTCTTTCGTAGGGTAGTATGGTTGGTTGAAATGGGATGGTATATTCAAACTCCCGAAATGCAATCTGGATAGCGAGTCTTCCTCTTTCTGACTGAACTGACTCGGGAAAAGGACAATCTCCGGAGGAGCATGCTTCACAGCCACTCATTTGTCTTGACCAAATAGTAGAATCGCTTTCTCAGCAATTCTTTTCTCCACTAGCCACCCCTTCCCAACCAAGAATTTTCTCCTATTTATCTCTGGAGGCTCTTTTTCACTTTAGGGTCTTTCCTGGTTTTTCCTTCTAAATCCCGAATCAGGTTCATCTTTCTCTACTTTTTAAACTTACGAACGTGGCAAGGTCTCATGGGTGGATGAATCTATCAATTATATTTTATTTCCGTGCCTAACACGGGATTCTCGCTCGCTAGAGCTATTAATGTTTACAATTTAGAAAGGATTTGATTGGGACGGCTAACGATTATGCAATGTTAATCTGAAAAATCTGGATTTCTGTTGAAGTTGGATAGCTGTAAGTAACTATTTTAAGGATCTTTATTTGGCTGTTTCGTTTTTTATTTTTTCTTTGGATTCACCAAATAGGATTTAAATTGTAACCACGAGTTCCACTGGGCCCCACTTCTTTTGGTTTTTTTGTTTGAATAAAGAATCAAGGTTCTGCATTAATTAAAACAGATCAAAATCAGCCGGAGAGGCTTCAGTTACGTTGGAAGGAGCATCGCCTGACCAAAACTGAGCATCTAAAGAGTGGAGATCTATTTTAACAAGAATATGAATAGAAATATTCTCAACCCCACGAATAAAATAAAAGGTACAAAAATCAAATTTAAGAGCTAAATTCTGAATATCGTGAATAAGAAGATGTCTCAAAATGGAAAGGTCTGCACCAGAAATTCGCCTTGCAAATTCTGTGCATCACCCTCCCATCACCACATCAAAGAAAACAAGGCTTCGGGCCTTGGGTACCTATATATGTCTGTGTGTGTGTTTTCTCCCCTAAAAATGTGTATGTGTGTGTACATAAATAATTAGTTTTTTTGCAGGTTTGGTTTTTCTTAAAATCTTTTTTAGATATAAAAATCTTTGTAATTATAAAAAAATAGGCTTAAAAAGTACAAATATTACTTCCTAAATAATAAGATTAGTGTACCATATAGACATATACAAAAATGTTGTGAATTTTGTTGACGTGCAGTATTGTGGGCACAACAAAATGAAAATAATAATATTAAAAATTAAGTAAACAAAACTATAACTAGAAGATATAGAGAAACTATACAGACAGCAAAAGAACTTTGTTTATCTTCTTTGAGATTCTTTTGTTGATCTTCTTTGAGAGTGAAAATAAATAGATACAACAGTTCAATTTATAGCCTTATTTATAGGGCTCAATGATACATATCAACAAGAAAAGATATGGAAAAATCAGAAGACAAATTACATCAATAATCAAATATATAATAGAAATCTATCATCTATTTTCTAGAATGATAGAGTATCTATCTCTGATATTGGATTATCTTTTTTATATCAGATAATGGGCATCCATTATATTATTTATCTCATTATACTCCCCCTTAGATATCCACTGCGTAAAGAGTATATCTTATTAAAATCTTACTAGATTAAAAAGTTTAGTAGGAAAAACTCTAATGAAGAAAAAAGAGTACACTACTCTTTATATTCTTGTTACTTTCCTTGATGAGACAATCGATCGACCACGTTTCTGGCATGATTTCGATTCAATAGCTATACGCATTGGATTTTGCTCTTTCGAGACTTCAACTCTAATAAGAGCATCTATAGTGGGTAGATGTGAACCTTGATTCTTGTGTTAGAAAGAGTTTGTGGTGCATAATCTTTGTTGAGTGAACCTCTAGTGTACTTGTATTAATTATCTCTATAGTTGAGTTGGTTAAAATCTTTGAGTGTAGATTCAAGATAATGGATGTAGATCTTGAAGAGATCGAACTACTATAAATTGTTTGTACTCTTCTTTCTTTCTTTCTTTACTTGTTTATCTATTGTGTTTATTAAATTTCTTTTGATATGTCTTTTAAGCATTCGTTGCAACTCTCAAAAACTCACATCTTCTTACATCTACTTCTCTAGACCTTATTAATACTTGAAGCTTCACTCCTTACATCCCAATGAGGTTGAGAGCTGAAGGAGTCACAAGGGAACCAAAGCCATTGGAAGAATATTCTAAGTTGTGCCTTAGGTGTGAATAAGTACAATCGGGTGAGTAGATGCTACACCAGTCATGATATGTGAAGACTTCTTCAAGTAACATATGAAGAAAGGATAGAACATTAGTAATAAACTAAGTGAAGGAGTCAAAGCTTGCTATGCTCATGAGGGACTATGAGTTATTCACCATGAAGAAAGCAGAGAACATTAGTGATATGTTCAAAAGATTCTCCAACATCTCAAATGGTCTAAAATCCTAAGAGATTAATTACTCTCTTGGAGAACAAAATAGAGAGATATTAGATGCTCTACCAAAGTCATGGCAACCAAAGACTCTTACTATTGAAAAGTCCAAAGACTTGAAGACTCTTCCCCTTGAAGCACATATACGATCACTACTTACACATGAGATTAAGATCAAGAGACTAAATAATCTCAAAAAATGAAGAAAAGGGAAGAAAAGGAGTTGTACTTAAATCCTTTGACAATCCTCACTACAAGAAACTGCGGTATTACCAACGGATAAATCCGTCACTAAACTGCCCTTGCGATGGATTAGAGAGCGATCAATCCGTTGCTAAAACAAGCATCAGTAATTGCGACAGAACATAGGATCCGTTGCAATTTAGCAACAGATTTGTGTCAAGTAAAATTTGGTCAAGCTGATCCACTTAGCGACAGATTTGCATCGGACATTAATAATATAATTTTGGAGTTTATATTTTATTATATCGCAAGATCTATCGCTAATCCAACACTAATTTGTTACGGAGTTGCGACAACAACACAATCTTTCTGTCGCAAATGCGTCGCTCATTAGCAACAAATTTGTGATGGTTAGTATTTTCGTTATTTCTGTCCATCACTAATCTGGTGCAGATTAGTGCGTTATTTGCGACAAACGTATTACATATTGTAATTTTTTTCGCTGATCTGTCGCAAATTAGCTCAGATTTGTGACAGGTTTATTAAATTTTATATTCTTGTCACTATTTAGCTAGAGATTTTGCGATGGACATTTTCTTTTCTTATTTTAATTTCTTTGTCGCTACGTAGCATATAAGACTTGCGGCGGATTTGCAACGGATATTTTAATTTTTTACATATTTTGATTTACTTAGCTAATCCGTTGCTAGGAAATTTCCTTTTCTTAATATGCATGATATTTTCGTCGCTATTTAGCTACAGATTAGTGAGGGATTTTGTTTTTTAAATAATTTAAGCCATTTTAATTTTTATTTATTTTTTCATCGCTAAATAATTTTTTTATAAAAATAATATTTTTATATATTATATTGCCTCGTAAAATATCAAAATTAAAACTCCGATATATCAATATTAGAACTCATGCTACCTTGAATGTAAATAACATGCTATAAAATATAAATAAAAATACAATAGCCAAATAAAATATCTGTAATAGATCAAATATTGAATCGAAATTCTAAATCTACGCAATGAAGTAATAATATATCAACCAGCTATTGAGGCAGAAGTTGGAGCTGGAGCTGGAGGAGGTAATGATGGTGGATTGGTGGGGCCCTTGGATGGAGGATGGTTATCCGGCTGATCGAATGAGTAGTCACCGTCATCCTCATTATCAGTACCATCAACAGTGCCTGGTGACATAGGGGGAAGTGGTAGATTCAGAGTCTGCGACAGAAACGACAAATGATGTGTCATGCTCTGAACCTTCCTCTCAACCTTGTCGCCACTTCATCTTGTCATCCAACTTTTTCTGAAGATGTCTAATATTGGACAACGATAAAATACTCAATCCTGCCCTCAAAGAAGGATCCAACCTCCTTTATATTCATTGATCTTCTTGTTCCTTCTTTTAAACCCAAATGCTTTTGATATTTTCCTCTCTCTCTGCTTCCAAATAGAGTGAAGGATGGGGTTAAAATTTTGACCGTTTCAATCAAACTATCCTCTCCATCAAATTTCTCTTATCCTTCTCCACTTTATTCTTGCTTTTCTTTATCTTCTCTTTTACTCTTATCCCCTCCTTTATATTCATCATCTCTTGCATCACTTCTAGTCACAATCTCAAAGTTGTTCCCATCATCATCACTGTCTCCATAATCATTCTCACCGTCTTCATCATCTTCCTCATTCTTCTTTTCATCTTCTTCTTCTTCTTCTTTGTCACATTCTTTCTCTCTTTTTTTTCTTCTTCATTATTTTTTGAAGTGGCGTTACCATCTTTTAAATTTCTCTTTGTATATTCCTCAATGCTCCTCACTTTATCTTCTAAATTATCAAGCTTTTTGAGCAAAATGGGAGCAAAGTTTTCAAAGAATCTATACATCTTTTCCATCTCACCAACATGGTTATTTAAGGCTTCTTGACATACCTTGGCCATTATGATATCACTCCTAGAGATTTCTTCACCAATAAAGTCCTCGGGCCTCCTTGGTTGAGGTTGAGATGTCTCACTTTCTTGTTGAATTGCTCCACCTTCTTGAAATAGCCTTCTCTTGGATGGGGTTGCTCCTCTCAAATGGATATTCATTCCTCTTTTTGTTCTTTCTTTCTCTTATTGTACTTATTCTTCTTCTTCTTCTTCTTCAATATTTTTCTCCTTCTCTTTTTTCTTATCCTTGTACAATTTCTTTGTTCTCCAAATACTGTCATCATCAAGAGGGAGCTTCATTCTCCTAAGTGATTTATTGGTGTAGGTTGGATGTTGAAAAGCCTGAACACTTTGGTGGGAAGTCTACCATAGGGAAAGGCCTTGTTCTTTGTCTTCCTATCACTAATCATGTGCTTCAAGGCCATCTAACCAAAGTTCATCTTCCTTCTTTCATGAAGGGTTTAGCATAAATACGATGTGTATGTTTTCTACAGAAGATTTATGGCCAAAGTCTGGGAAGATCATTGTTGTGAGCATGTGTTGTACAACTCTTCCTCTGGCATCAAATGCATTTATCTTTCTTTCTTTCAAAATTATAAACCTTTTTCCATTTGTGAATGCTACTTCATACCTTTCAATTGTAAATAATTATGAAATAATGCATTGTTAGGTAGTATAATCTCTTTGACCACTGTCTTCAACTTCACAAATATGATTAAATAAACGATAGTCAAATTCAAACTCAATTTTTGAAGCCCCTGAAGAATATCATCGTATCATCACCTTATCATCAATCTTCTCAGTCCATTCTTCTTCCAAATTTGCATAAACTTCATAGATAAGGGAAGGGTAGTATTCTTCATTGATTATTAACAACTTACTCCAACATATTTCACCAAATAGTTCGAGTATATCATCCATGCCTTCGAATTTTTGAAGATCAACATTGTGTCCCAGAAAGATCTTTCTATTCTTCTTGATCCAATTATCATACTATATGCTTGCCTTGATTGTGACAATCTTCTTAAGTTTGGAATTAGTTTGTGGTAGTTTCGCCTACCTTGGTTCATCAATGATTAGACTAGTGTCAATTCCCTTGCCTTTTCCTCTACCTTTGCCACCACCTTGGCCTCCTTCAACGCCTTTGTTGCTACCAATGTTCCTCTTCCTTTTCCGATGCCATCACACTACCCATGAACATTTTGTGAAATTTGTAAGATTTAAGATATCAAGGTTGTAGATCAAGAATTTGGGGGTTTTGTGCCTTGAATTTAACGAAATATGTATGAATTTTAAGTTCGGATAAGAGTAATATGGATGGGTTTAAAGAAAAAGAAGGTTAGGTCTTAGGAAATCTTGAAATAAAATGAGAGAGGGCCATTTGATTTTTTTTTTTTACATTCGTCTGAAACTACACGATTTAGACTACCAAATTTTGTCTCTATAATTGAATTCCTTGTCTGAAAAACTCAGTTCATTTTTCATAAAATTTTAACTCAGACAAATGAACTTTATCTTAGTCTCCAAATTCCTCATCCTAAAGTCTCTGTTCATACTTCATAAAACTTCAATTCAGACGACAACAATTTGGTTTTGCATCCGAACTCTATGTCCAAAATTTTTTGTATATCTAACAAACTTGAAAAAACACATTAGTTATGAAATTTTGAGATTCATAAACATCTTCTTATATAACAAAACCTGACATTGGCCAATGGTTTTGTATATCTTCAATTTGATCATGAGTATACACATAGTCCAAACAAATATCATTTTGGCAACGTGATCATATAAAATAGTGTTCAATCTCAATTGAATTTATAGTCAAGTTTATAACACTAGTGTTACCACACATAATAGGCACACATTTAAAATCATGGCCAAAATCAAGTAAATTGTGCTTCATCCAAAGCACATGAGCACAACAACTACTTGTGGCAAGCTTAAATAATGAGCTTATAAGCATTCTATTTCCTTTGGCATTGTCCATTCCAAACTTTTCAATAGCTCATTTGTGTACTTTGCTTGATTTATGAATATATCATTCTTGGGTTGCTTGATTTGAAGACCAAGAAAGAAATTGAGTTGTCCCATTATACTCATCTCAAATTCACTTTGCATCATCTTAACAAATGCCTCACATAGAGAGATGTTAGTAGCTCCAAAGATAATATCATCAATATAAATTTTCAGAAAAAAAAAAGATCATTGTTGCAAGAGGTTTTGATAAAAAGTGTTGTGCCAACCATCCCTCTTGAAAATCCTTTTGAAAGTAAAAAACCATTAAGTCTTCCATACCAAGCGCATGAGGCTTGCTTTAAACCATATAAAGTTTTTGAAAGTTTATAAACATGATTTGGCAAATTTTCATGAGTAAAACTAGGAGGTTGTTCCACATAAACTTCTTCTTGAATAAAACCATTTAGAAAAGTACTTTTTACATTCATTTTAAAAATTTTTAAAGCCTTTAAAGTAAGAAAATTCTAAAAGCATCCTTATAAACTCAACTCTAGCTACCTAATAAATGCCCTTGATTGAATCCTTGAGTAATAAGTTTAGTTTTGTTTTTGATAACTTCTCAGATTCATTAAATTTGTTTCTAAAAACTCATTTTGTACAAATAACGGGATGATCATGGAGTCTAGGGACAAGGTTCTAAACTTTATTTATTTCAAATTGATTTAGGGTGTGCTTGGGTTGCAACTCAAAGTTAAAAAATTTTTACTTTTTTCAGTTTGGGTCCTACTTCTCTTCTTACAAAAAATTTACTTTTGTACTTTTCAAGATAAAGGAAAACAAACTCATACTAAAACCCAATTCAAATCCACCCTTAATTCCTCTTGCATAGCAAAATAAAAAAATCATCACACAATGTATCATCAATGTTTTTGGACTGAATGTGAGATAAAAGAGCAAAGTTATTAGTAAAGTGTCATCATGTTTTAACTTCTTATGAGACAGCACCAATCATTTACTCTTTGGGGTGTCCTTTAGCATATCTTAGATCCTTTGGAATCTCTTGGTCACCATTGTGTTGACTTTCTTGTTCTTGTTCTATTATCTCCTCTTCATGAACATGGTCTTCTATAGTTGACGCTTGAAGATGAACTTGATCATCCTTCATTGATGAGGACTAATTCATATGCTAATTGTGTGACATGGGCACAAGTATGCTAATTCATACTTGTTGTAGTTATTGTGGTACACATGGGCACAAGGCTACTAGATGTTATGTGAAAAGTAAGGTAGAAAGTGGTATTAAAACCATTTGGAGAGTTAAGGAAATTATCACTAACCCCCTTGGACCCAAGAAAATGTGGATTCCAAAAGTCACTTCTTCTCATTTGATGTAGGTACCTCTTTCTCCAAGATCAAGTGCCACTAAGTGGTTTTTGATAATGGATGCTCAAGACAAATGATGGGGAATGCTTCACTCATTAGTGAGCTTCAAGCCACCAATAATGGATTTGTCACATTTGGTGATAAGAAGAAAGGAAAAATTATTGGTGTAGGTAATATTGGTAAAGGTCCTTCACCTTTAATTAAACAAGTTCCACTTATTGATGATTTGAAATACAACTTGCTTAGCATTAGTCAATTGTGAGAAAATGGATGCAAAGTTGAATTATACGTGATACTTGCAGTATTCTCGATAGTGTAAGTGGCAAAACTATTTTTGTTGCCAATAAAGTTAGAAATGTATATATGCTATAGTTTGATGAACTTATTGCCAATGATTTTAAATGTCTTGTCATTCATGATAATGATGGATTTCTATGACATAGAAGTTAGGTAATGTGAGCATGGACTTGTTGAAAAAACTTCCCTCACAAGAATTAGGTATAGGATTACCAAAAATGCATTTTGAGAAAATCTTCTTTGTGATGAAAATGGAATTGTTCACAATTTTTCATCAGCCAAAACATCCCAACAAAATGGTGTTGTCAAAAGGAAAAATTGAACTTTGGAAGAAATGGCTAGGTCTATACTTTTTGAAAATGCTTAACCAATATATTTTTAAGCCGAAGCCATAAACATCACTTACTTTTGAACTTCTATTTAGTAGAACTCTCTCAATTGCTTATTTTAAAGTGTTTGGTTGTAAGTGTTTTATATTGAATACCAGTGACAACTTAGGAAAATTTGAGAGAAAATCAGATAAAGCATCTTTCTTGGTTATTCATCTTAAAATTATTTCAAATTTGTGTATATTTGTGTGTGTGTGTGTGTTCTTTTTTCATTTTTCTTTTTTTTCATTGTGGTTCCAAGGGCATTTTTGTCATTTTGCAACTACATCTAGGACGTGTTTATTATTTTGCACCAAAAGCATTTTGGTGATTTGGAACCAAGGTTATTTTTGTCATTTTACATTAAGGGTATTTGATCATTTGGCACCATGTCGTCAGCATTTTAGAATAAGGACATTTTGTTCATTTTGCACCAAGAGCATTTTTCTCATTTTACTCCAAGGGCATTTTAGTCATTTGGTACCACAGGTATTTTCATCATTTTTAATCAAGGTTATTTTGGTCATTTTTTATTAGGGCATTTTGTCATTTTATACAGAGCATATTTTGTTCATTTTATACTAAGGACATTTTTTTTTACCCCCAAAGGTATTTTAGTTATTTTATAGAAAGGGTTTTTTGTCTTTTTGCACAAGGATATTATTTTAATTTTATTCCAAGAGATCATTTTTCACCGAAGGCTTTTTTTGTGTTTTGCTATACATAACTTTTTTTTATTTTATTTTCTACCATAGATATTTTTGTCATTTTACACCAATGTAGTTTTAACCTTTTACACCACGGGTATATTTGTCATGTCTGAAGGAATATGCATGTGTGTGTGAGTGAAAGAAAATATGTGTGTGTGCATATGTATATATGTAAAAAATTACATATATACAAACTTTAGCAATTATTGAAGAATTGAAATTGAAATTCTCAACTTTCAATATCAAATTAGAATTGGCAATGAATTGCAATTCTGTAACTAATTTTACGACTAAACAAAAGAATTGGAATTGGAGGCTTCAATTCCAATTCCACGGCCCCAAATACAACCTAAGGGTGACAATATGAAGTAGTGTTGTTTCATGCAAATCCATGGCGGCAATATAAGGGACAAGGACCACTGGTTAAGTGCTATATGGAATATTCATGCTGGAAAAGGGATTGAATCCATCTGTTAGAAGTCCAAGCCTTACATGTTTACAATCATTGGCAAAATGTGGGTTCACCTCATCGAAGATTTTCCATGCCTAGTGATGGAGCCAAGGAATCAATCCATCGAGCGGTTTCAATACTTGCATAAGTAAAGAGACGAAACAAAGAAACAAAGAAACAAAGAAGGTGAGCAGAGATTGGGGATAACCCCTAAAGGTCATCTGATGTTTAAGTTAGTATCAATTCATGGGAAAAGATAAGCATAAAGAAGAATATAATGAGTATGATAGGTATGATCAATAACATGAGAGCATACCTCTATAAATACATATCTTAACAAGTCCTGTAAGAGACAGAATTCTTATAAAATAAGTAATTACATAGAATTTAGTGTTCTATTAAAGGAATCCCTACATAATTGAAATTCATCATACCAAATCTTGAATATAATACAATTGAGTGGAGCACTTTGTGGACCCTTTGGGCTAACTCCATCATATGTCTCTCAAAGAAGGGTATAAATTGAGTAGAAATGCAAAATTTGTGACCTTAATCATCAACTTTAGAGGACCAATTATCAATTCTCAAAAGTGTCTTTAATCATGTTTGGTTCTTGTTGCAATTTTTCCTTTGATACATTTAACTGAGGCTGTTTCCATCTTCATCAATGATCTTTGTCCCATCGCTTTTTCTTGGCATTGTTCTACCAAGGCTATTTTCATGTCTTTTTCAGGAGGTTATCATCAGGAGAAAATGTTGTGCGGGACACTCAGAGCTCATAGTGTGTTCCACCCTTTTAATTTTGTTGAACCTTATATTTGCCCAGACTTTGTTTTGATTTTATTGGACCGTATATTTGGCTAGACTTTCCGTTGAGTCGTATATGTGGTCAGACTTTGTCTTGTGCAATTTATTGATTCAAGATATCCAAAATATATATATTTTTGATAATATTTCATCCTTCTCATGATGAGAATATATTAACTGATCGGCTACCCGAAAGAGAATATAAGTCCCTTCTAAAAGGATAGATAAATTCATAAAGGAATATAACCAAATGCTTTGGCATATTTCTACTAATAATAAGCTGTCAGAAGATTATAATAGATTGTGTAATATCTGAAAAGAAATCCAAAACACTAAGAGTTACCAATTAAGATAATATTATAGTCTTCATAAGTGAATATGAGAAACCCAAATCTATATAATCAGGTATTCCTCCAATAATAATTTGTAATTTTTTGTGGCACTCGACACTTATAGACATAATAAAATTCTGAAGATAAATACGCTCTTCTTTGAGAGAAAATAATAATGAGACCCAAAAATCATTTCATGTTTCAACTTTGTACGTAAAGGCCTTAAATAGAATCTAAATTCCACATAAGAATGGGTAAAGCCCAATAAATTTCAAAAAACTAATATAATATGATATTGAAATACCATGATGACTGAACTTAGCAGCAATAGAAATTCAAAAAATTAAGAGATTTAAACTTTGAAGACCTTAAATAATACAAGGATTTCGAAAAGAAATTGACACATTCCGATATTGTTAAATAACCAAAGCAATATTTTGTAACTATTTTAGTCAGCCAAAAAGCCAATCAATTTGGACCCTTATGAGAAAATTTGGGGTCAGCGTCAGCTCTTTAGAAGTCAGAACTATAATTCAGAGGGTAAATTTCCTCGCATCATCAATTCACCGAAAACCATCGCTCTCTCTGTCCATTCTGTCTGGTGCTCATATCATATTTATTGACAAACTGATTATTTAGAACTCAAGGTAAATAGAATAAACTTTGTCTATTGAATCATCAGAGTGTGACATCTGTCAATACGGGTCAAAGCTCGCGGGCTGGCCCGTATAGGTGGACTTGAGCTTAATATGCCCAAACCCGTTTAAACGCGAGTTTTTTGACATATATTTTCTTTTTATTTTTTGTAAAAAATTTCTAAAACGACATTGTTTTGATTTTTTTAAATATTAAAAAATATATTTTTTAAAAATGACATCATTTTGCTACATTTTGCAAAACAACATCGTTTTGTAAAGCCCGCGGACTGGCTATCATGGGCTACGGACTGGAAGTTTCCAGCCCGCGTCTGTCTGTTTCAAGGCCAGCCTTAGACGGGCCGGACCGAGCCGGAGCGGGTTAGCTTATTTGACACTACTAAATTTTACCATATTTCAAGAGATACAATAATCATGATACCTGATATGAAGGCATAGCAGAAGATTCAATTTTGTAAATAAATCCTCACTTCATGTACTCAACATAATTTAAAAATTGATTCCTAAATGTAAAAGGAACCATCATTTAGAAGTGGGTCCTACAGTGGTTGCCAATTGATGGAGTCAAGGAATTAATTCATAGAAAGGTCTCAATATCTGCATAGTCAGAGAGGAAACATAGAAGCAAAGAAGATGAGGAGAAGTGGGAATGACCATCAAAGATCTTCTAATGCTTAAGTTAGTATCAATTCATTAGAAAAGATAAGAATAAAAAAGGATATAATGAGTATAATAAACATGATCAATAACAAAAGAACATATTTCTATATACATGTTTAAACAATTTTGGTAAAGAAACAAAATTCTTATATAACAAGTAATTAATATAATCTTTGTAAGATTTAATGTCTTGTCAGAGAAGAAAATTCCTACATAATAGAAATTTAGCATACCAATTCTTGAGTATAACACAATTGGATCGGAGCACTTTGTGGGGCCTTTGGCTGACTCCATCACTCGTGAATCGGCTGGATGTCTACAAATACCATCTTTTGACTCATTCGACACCATGTCACAGTATGAGGGAAGCTGTTTTAGGTGACAAAAATAACCATTTAAGCTTGTGCTTCAATAGAAAATATCTAACACGGTTTCACAAAAATTCATCTTATTTCTTGTCTTGAAAATTTAAAATTGACGGGCTTTGAGAAATTTCCCTGATATTAAGATCGAAGAGCTATTGTAGAAATGAAATTTAGTCGTTCTCGCGACTAAGAAGCATTGTCTCATTTTCAAGTAGTTATGTCATTACCATTATTCTCTCTAATTATTTATTACGTGTGAACTATTATTAGTTGCACTTAGTTTTCTATCATGATCTTGTCGGGAATCAAAGACTGTCAAATTTCACTATTCACTCAATTCTAAGACATCCTATTTGATAACCTAATTAAGCGTTTGAAATTAATTGATTAAGTATTTAATAAATTAAATGTGTTTGAGTGCTTATTTTTTAAATGTGTTTGATAACAAATTCTTACTAATTATATAATTATTTAGGACTTATTTAATTCTAGTTAAAAATTTTAAGTGAAACCATGGTGACCTATGTCTAAAATCTAAATATTATGCAATCTGAAAAACCTAAGAGGGGGTGAATTAGGTTTTTTACTAATTTTTTAAATTTTTTTCTTTAATAGAATCTCTTTTTTCAAATTTACAACCTCCAAGATTTTATATGTGTATAAAAGAGCAGTAGAATGAAGAAGAGCAATCAATAAGTTCACAACAAATATTAACAAACACAAAGAACAAATGAAGATAGCATAATAAAAGCAAGTAATAAGTGTAGACAAGGAAATACAAAAATTTATAGCGATTCAATCTCTCCATGATCCACATCCATTACCTTGAGTTCATACTCAAGGATTTCAACCAATCTAATAAATACTCAAGTCAAGCAATTACAGAAACAGCTCACCCTCAAAGGGTTTTATACAAATAACCTCTTTTCCAATCCAACAAATAAGGTTTGTCCTCACCAAAAAGAATTTTATGTCCCAAGACAATCTTAAACAATCAAATGAAGCCCTCATTCTCACCAAAAGAGTTTTATATATCAAGAAAACTTTGAATGCACAAAATAAAAAATGGGATAAGGATAGAGATTACCAAACAAGAGGGTAGATATTCAATAATTCTAGCACCACTTCACTTTTGTTCTTGGAATTCTTAGATAATCACATAAAGCACATGAATAATGAAAGCTTTATTTTGATCTTTGATGTTCTCAAGATAATAGCATGTAAAGTTCATCAATCACTTTCAAAATATGCATTTACAGCTTCTTATATAACTCAAAAATTCAAATAAAACGTTCAAAAGATGGTTAGTTACGGCTGGTAACAATATCATTAGATCAACAAAATTGGGCTTACTGCGTCTGAATTTGTCATCCAAACTTTTCTGTTTACTAGGCTGCAAGGAAAAATTCGGTCATAAGAATTGGTTGTCTGAATTTGCAATTCTGTGTCCGAATTTCTCTGAAAATATAGTAGCTATAAACAAATGCATTTGGACTGGAACACATACATCCGAATTAAAGTTTGAACTTTTCCAATCTTTGTAAAATCGTTTGAAACTTAACCACAAAAAGTTTGAAATTGTTTTGAATCACAAGATAGATCATTTAAAAACTTTTGATTGACAAGCCATTATCAAACACTTTGTTTTTCAATAAATCATGAAAAGCTTTTAAACTCATGAACAAGGTTTAGGCTAGATCAAAATAGTTTGTGTTTTAACATGAAATGTATAGATTCAAAATGTAAAAAGTGTAAGGTTTACAAAAATATACCTATAAAATATGTAGCATCCTACACTATTAGATCCTCAATGTCTTTAATCACTTGACTTCCTCTTCAAACTTCAAGTGTTTAACCCCATTAGAGATGTCTTTTTCACTTTAGTTCCAAGAAAATGAGATCACTTTGCTTTTTCGATCCAAAAATCCCATCATATAACAATTACTCAAGTTAGACTACATCAATATTTGTTATTAATTAAAACTGCAAGATTTGTCTTTAAGGCTAACACAATCATTATATTGTTTTATGTTAGCCCTAAGGGCAAATCATGTAGATTTGATTAGTTTCGATTAATGAAAAACATTGATAAGAACTAATATGATTGTATGTTGTGTGATAGGATTTATGGATTAAGAAGGAAACAAGTCTCATTGCCTTGGAGCTAGCAATGTAAGAACAACTCAAATATGCCAAAGTGATTGAAAGTTGAAGAGTTTGTTCAAGATGATTAAAGGCTTTGAAGACATGAAGTGTAGGTTAGATGTGGTTAATAGGTAAACTTTGTAAACCCTACACTCTTAAGCCTTGGAATCTATGAGTTGCAATTGAGAGCACAAAACTTGATTTAAATGGTTCAAATGGTTTTGAACATACCTAATTATCAAGTTTTCATAAATAGTTTTTGCATTTAAATAGTTTTCATAAATGGTATTGAAAAGCTCTCAAATTGCCTTGTGCTCAAAGGTTTAAATTCAAGATTCCAAAGGCAAAGTGTGAAGGTGCAACATTGTGTAAATATCTACCTACAAGTGGTAACATCTACACATTCTTCTCTCTTTATCAAATTGTGTTTTCTACTAGCTCATTGCAAGGTTATCTTGTGACGTAAAACCCTTTTGTGGAAGGGTGAGCCATAGACTAGATTAATCAAGGTTGTAGTGTAAAACTCGTGTGTGGGTGAACCTTGGATTAGATTGGTCTTTAGGTTGTCTTTAGATATAAAACCCTTGTGGAAGGCTGAGCCTTGTTTGTATAATTACTAAAAGAGGTTGTGAGTGTAAAACCATTGTATGGTGAGTCTCTTATGTAATTGTTGAAACTGAGCATATAGTGGATTGGTTGAAATCCTTGAGTGTGGACACAAGGTAGTGGATGTAGATCTTGGAGAGATCGAACCACTATAAATCGTGTGTTCATTTTCTTATTGCTTTACTTGTTTACATACTTGTATTATTATTATTTGTGCTTAGTTGATGATTGATTGGTTATGATCTTATAGTTTGATAATCTTGTATTAACCATCAAATCACATATAACTTGAAGTTTGAGAATTTAAATAAGAGCTTTTATTAAGGCAAAGGATTTGCAAAACAAGGAAAAGATTTTAATAATTAGCAAAAGACCTAATTCACCTCTCTCTTAGGTCTTTCAATTGGTATCAGAGCAAGGTCTTGTTTTTAAGGTCTAACAACCTAGAAGTAAAGATTATATGGCTAGTTTATCAAATTTGTCTTACATGGAAGTTTCTTCCACTAATAGACCTCCATTGTCTGATGGTTCTAATTGTACTCTTTGGAAGTCTAGGATTGAGATTTAAATTTGTTCTATTAACTATGAATTGTGGAATATTATTGAGAAAGGTCCCTATGTGCCATTGAGATTGAAAGCCGATGGAGCTACAAGGGAACCAAAGCCCATGGAGGAGTATGATGAGAGCGATTCAAGGAAGATGACATTAAACTACCAAGCAATGAACATTCTTTGTTGTGCATTAATGAATACAATAGAGTGATGGAATGTGACTCTGCTCATGAAATGTGGAAGCTACTTCAAGTCACTCATGAAGAAGAAAGAGCAAATGTGTGCTTCATGGCAATAGAAGATGAGGTACAACCTACTCCATCTACCTCTACTTATTATGACAATGATATTGATGATCCTAGTGAATTACTTGTTGAGATGTATGGAGAATTAAAAAAGGCTTCGAAAAAGAATAAGGAAATGAAACTCAACATTAATGAGTTATTGAAAGAAAATTCAAAATTATTTTGTGAGAACAAAAAACTTGTTGAATCTATTGATTGTTTAAATATTGAAAAAGAAGTTTTAAATGTTTCTTTACAAAACATATCTCTTGAAAATAAATCTCTTTGTACAAAAGTTTCTTCTCTTGAAAATATGCTTAGTGATCATGAAATTTTGAAAAAGAAAGTTGATGATCTTACATTATGTGTAAAAAATTTACAAATGGAAGAGACAATCTTGACAAGCTACTTGGATCTCAAAGATCTTCTCATATCAAAAATTGTCTTGGTTACAATTATGTCAATAATGTGCCTAAACATAACAACTTCTTTCTTAGAGCTACTTCTACTTCCATGCATCATACTTGTTGTAATTATTGTGGAAAACATGGACATAAAGCTACCAAATGTTATGTTAAAAGAAAAGTAGAGAATGGTGTAAAAACCATTTGGAGAGTTAAGGAAATTATTACTAACTCTCATGGACCCAAGAAAGTATGGGTACCAAAGGAAACTTCCTTTCCTTTATTTTTGCAGGTACGCTTCAATTCAAACTAAAGCACCACTAAGGGGTATATTGATGATGTTGGCTTAAAGAATAACAGAAAACATCACATTCATAATCAAATTCAAGACAAACAATTAAGGATTTGTTTTCGGATTTGTTTTCGAAACAAGAAGAAAGGAAGAATTCTTGGAGTAATCAATGTTGGTAAAGGTTCCACTCTTCTTTTTAAACAAGTTTTGCTTATTGATGATTTGAACTATAGCATGCTTAGCATTAGTTAATTGTGTGACAATGAATAAGAAGTTGAATGCCAAAATGTGAAATTTCAGTTAAGAATGCTTTTAGTCAAGATTTGAAAATTTGCCAACCATGACTTGTCAATTGCTTCTCTGAAGTTGATTAGGTAACATTGATGATATGAGATTGAATTCATGGTTTATATGTTCTTGAAATTGATTATATGTCATGATAGCTATGATTGAAGATCTATGCATTTTCTTGGTTAAAAACATCTTTATGAAACTTTACAAAATGTTCGAACTTGAAGACCATAAGTTCGGTCGTCCGAACTTGTATGACAAAATGATATTTTGTGATTTTGATCAATTACTCACAAAATTTTTCAATGTGTGTTTTATCTTGATAAGCATGAATGTCTTGTGGCTTATGATAATGGATTTTCTTGGCATAGAAGATTAGGCCACGTGAGCATAGATTTGTTGAACAAACTCTTCTCTCAAGATCTAGTTGGAGGATTGCTAAAAATATGTGTTGAGAAAATTATCTTTGAGATACTTGTCAATAGGGAAAACAAACAAAAGAATCTTTCAACATGAAAATGCTTTTAGACCTCAAAACATCTTGAGCTTGTTCATATAGATTGATTTGGACTTATAAGGAACTCTAGTATTGAGGACTTAAAGTATGCATTAATAGTAGTTGATGATTTCTCAATATTCACTTTAGCATTATTCTTTGCTCAAAAAGATGAAGTGTTTCATAAGATTGTAAAACTATTCAAAAAGGTTCAAACCTCCCTTGAGTGCAAATTGATTTTCATTAGAAGTGATAATGGGAGAATTTTACAACCAAGCCTTTACAAAATTTGCTTTGAAAATTGAATTTCATATAATTGTTTCAACTGCAAAAACCCCACAACAAAATGGTGTTATTGGAAAGAAAATTTGAACTTTGTAAAAATTGGCTAGGTCCATGCTTTGTGAAAATTCTTCTTCAAAAATATTTTTGGTTCAAAGTTGTAAACATCACATGCAATGATAAATAGAATTCTTTTAAGATCATTTTGAAGAAAAACATCTTCTGAATTCTCTTTTATAGAATGCCTCAAATTACATATTTTAAAATGTTTGGTTATAAATGTCTTATCTTAAATTCTTGTAATAACTTACTTAAATTTGATAGCAAACCGAATATTGGTATATCTCTTAGCTATTCTTCTAACGAAAAGGCATATAGATTTTATAATGAAAAGAACTTTATATGATGAGAAAACCATTCATGTTTCTTTTGATGAATCTTACATTTATTTGGAAAGAAGAGATGAAGATGATGTAGGTACATCGATGAATGACTATCAAACGCATCTTCAAGCACCAACTTTGGAGGATCATACCAATGAGAAAAAATGATTGAACAAAATCAAGATGACCAACCTAGTGGTGACCAAGAGCTCCCAAAGAACTTAAGATATCCATGAGGCCACCCTAAGGAGCAAATCATTGGTGATATCTCCCAAGGAGTAAAAATAAGGCGGTATTTTATCAATAACTTTATTCTTTTATTGCATATGAGCCTAAAAGTATTGATGATGCCTTGTGTGATGATTTTTGGATTATTGCTATGCAAGAGGAATTAAATAAATTTGAAAGATACAAAATTTTGGATATTCCTAAATCTCATGATCATTCCATTATTGGAACTAAATGGGTTTTAGAAATAAACTTATTGAATCCGTAGAAGTTGTTAGAAACAAGGTTAGACTTGTTACCTAAGGATTCAATCAAGAAGAGGGAATTGATTATGATGAAACCTTTGTTCCGAATGCTAGACTTGATTCCATAAGAATGCTTTTTACTTGTACTTGCTTTAAGTTATTTCAAATGTATGTCAAAAGTGCTTTTCTAAATGGTTTTATTGAGGATATGTTTATGTGGAACAATCACCCAGTTTTGCTCATGAAAAGTTTCCTAACCATATTTTCAAACTATCCTAAGTTTTGAATGGTTTAAAACCAGCTCTCACAATTTAGTGTGAAAGATTGAGTAGTTTCCTTCTTTCAAAAGGATTTTCAAGAGGAAAACTGAAACTACATTTTTTATAAAATCCTCATGCAACAATGATCTATAACTTGTCCAAATATATGATATAAGTTTTGGTGCTTCTAATACTTCACTTTGTGATGTGTTTTCCAAGTTGATGCATAGTAAATTTAAATAAGCATGATAGGAAAACTCAATTTCTTTCTTGGCCTACAAATCAAGCAAACCAAGGATGGCACTTTTATGAATCAAGTTAAGGTATAAGCACTTCCATAAGTTTATCAACTATACTTGACAAGAATAAAATGGTTTCATAGGAGTAGTCAACTCTATTTGACAGCAAGTAGAGCCAATATTATGTTTGCCATGTGCTTGTGTGCTAGATTTCATCTTGTCCTAAAGAGTTTCATTTGATTGTTGTTAAATACATTCTCTATTACCTTATTGATACTCCAAGTCATTATGGTCTATTTCAAATGTGTGGCTATGTTATGTGATAACACTAATGCAATAAATTTGATCATCATACTATTCAACAAACTATGATAAAGCATATAGAGATCAAACTTCATCTTATTAGAGATCATTCTACTAAGGGTAATATTTGTTTAAAGCATGTTTGCACTAATGAACAAATTAATGATATTATTACTGAGCCATTGGCCGAAGAAAGGTTTGACCAATCTTAGAAGAAGCTTAGAAATTTCAAAATTCAATAACTAATAAGTGTATTCAAGTGTTGTAGCTCCAGGTGAGGACACTAAAGCCAAGCAAGGGAAAAGGAAAGGGAAAAGCCAAAGAAAAAGATAGTGGACCAGTGATCAATGAACCAAGGAAGGTTCAAGTTCCTCAAACATGTCATGGCTAGATAGATTTGTCACAGCGGAGGATGCTACTGAACTTGATGATTGGACAAAAAGGAACCATAAGATAAATCAAAGTCACAAGGTGGATGTCATCAAACTATCCGAAATGGGTAATATACTCTCATTTTTTAAATGATGTGAGCTGGACTAGTTTTCTTGTGTTTGATGAATGCTTTTACCTTCCTTAGTTTGTGAAGTTTATGAAAATATTAAGGAACAAAAAGATTGAGCAAATTGGTAATAAAGCTATTCAGTGGTATTCTTCAAGAATATCACAAGTTGATTTTTTTAAGATTGATAATGCATTGCTCAATAGAATTTGTGATGTTGAGGATGTTGGGTTTAGGCATTATTCTTCTGAGGACAGTGTTTTATAAGTGAGTTATACTCACATGAAAGAATTGAGAATGCCTATATATATAAATGATAGAAGCCTCAAACTAGAAAGGAGAGAGAGATAAAAGCTTTTTTATGCTAGTGAAAGAATTTTGCATCACATGCTTACTACCTTGATTATAGCATACTTTGAGCACAAATCTTCTATTGATAATATGTATGATGTAACTATACTAGTCATGCAAAAGAAAAGAAAAATGAATTTTGGATATATATAGTGCTAAAGAATATAATGGCAGCTAGAAGAACCGAGCATAAGGCATTGCCGTATGGAAGGTTATTGACAGGAATTTTCAAGTATCTCCAAGTGCTATTGTCTTCAAGTGATTTACTAATAAAGAGTGAAGAAGTCTACACAAACAACTCACTAAAGAAAATTCATTGGATACTTGATGATGATAATGTATGAAGGGCCAGAAGAGAAACTCCTCTAAGAGGTGATAAAAGAGGTGCTAGTAGTGAAAAAAAGAAGAAGAAGAAGAAGAATAAGAGGATGAAAAGGAAATCATTGCTAGAAAAAGGAAAACTAAAATGAGGCATGAGTCATCTAGTGAGGGGGAGCAACCTTCCACAAAAGAAGACTATTTGAAAAGGTACTCTCTATTGAAGGAAAAGAAGTTGAAGATGAAAAGAAGTTAAAGATGATAATCTCACTAGAGGTGATACCATAGTTGCCAAGGTGTTTCAAGAGATATTGAACATCCATGTAGAGGAAATGAAGAAGATTAGTCTTTTGCTCTGATGATTCTTGGCAAATTTGATTGTTTAGAAGCTAGAGTCAAGAATATGGAAGAAGACTTGAGAAAGATTTCTCAACTGGCTTTAAATGGTGCAAGTTCCTATAAATCCAAAGAAGAAGAAAAGAAAGAAGATGAGAAAGGGGACAGTAAAGAGGAAAATGAAGAAGATCAAGAAGATAATATGAGTGGAGATGACAGCAATAATGATGATAGTAATGACAGTAAAAATTGAGATGACTATTAATTTATTGCTAAAGAAGAATACAAAAGATGAAGGAAAAGGCAGTGAAGCATCGCAAGAAGAAGAAGAGCATGAGAATGAAGAACAAAGAGGTAAAGCTCAAGAGAACAAGCAAGAAGAAGGAGGTGAAGGGAGTTTAACAAAGTCAAATCACAAATTCATCACCAATTTCCTTCAGCCAAGGGAAGAGAAAAATATGATTCAAAGAAAGAAGATCAAAAGACCC
The DNA here is from genome assembly GCA_030512225.1 of Rauvolfia tetraphylla. Taxonomy (NCBI): domain Eukaryota; kingdom Viridiplantae; phylum Streptophyta; class Magnoliopsida; order Gentianales; family Apocynaceae; genus Rauvolfia; species Rauvolfia tetraphylla. The sequence goes on along the minus strand of JAJQKT010000009.1, from coordinate 357,856 downwards.
TCTGAGTTGGTAACTTTGCAAAGCAGAACTACAAGAGCAAGGAGTCAGCAAATGAAGGACCCCATCATATAGATGAGATCAAGGGAGACATGACCATCATAACAAACAAATTTGGAAATGAAGACCATGAAGCACATACAAGACTAAGCCTTTCTATCCCTAAACTCTATTTTGTTGCTTATTTTACTTTATCCCTTAATGCACATGTTATGATTTAACATTGAAATTTACTTGTGTCTTTTTAGTCATTATGGTGCTTTGAAGCTCAATATGTGAAATCTTTGTGATAAGAGCTTCTTTTGAGTCACTTTTGTTGTCCAAGTACTCTCACCCCAAGTTTAATTGATGCTAAAAAGGGAGAGAAGAAGTTGATTTATTATTGTTGAGATGCTACATAATGATTATTGTTGTTAGGATGATAATTATTTGACTAGAACTATAGTGTTTATGAGAGTTGGTCAATATATTGCTAAATTGTCAAATGAGAGTTGATCAATATACTGCTTATATGTGATACATGTTGTCCATTAACCCCATCTTTGAGTGATGACAAAAGGGAGAGAAGAAATGTGATGACAAAAATGTGTGAAAATGTGAAATAGCAGTGGAATTCCTCATGCATGAATAGAAAATGTGTGAATTTTCTGAAAATCCATGCATATGTCAAGGGGGAGAAAGAATGTTGACTACAAGATGTGCTATGTGCTATGTGCTTGCTGTAAATGTGCATTGTATGTGTGCTATATGTTGAAATGTAAAATGAATATGTATTGTAAAAATATTTGGCTGCATTTGAAATTTAAATTGAATATGTTATACTGTGTGAGGTTTTGATTATCTTTTTGAGATTTTGGAATATGGTTGAAATCTTGAATTTGGTTCTTGACTTGACCTATAATTTTGGATTGATTCATGAAAATAATTGAATGCATGAGTTTTATGGTTTTGCAAAGCTAAACTGAGTGTCATTATGAAAATACATATTTAAATACTTCTATAGTTCATTTGTAAATGTAAAATCAGCTTTTCAAAAGTTTGGACTTGAAGTTCGGTTGCAAATATGCATCCAAACTTTCTTGCCAAACAAGGCTTTTCTGTTGTTCAAATGGGTTGAAAACTGTCTAAATCTATCCTATCATATTTGAACAACCTTAGAAAAACTTACTTTCAAAATTGCAGCCTTCATCTCATATGTTTTAAAGTTCGGACTTGGAGTTTTTAAAAGTTCGGATGCATCCATATTTTCTAGTCAAAAAGTGCTCTTTTGTTGTTCAAATTGATTCGAACTTGTTTTAATCTCTTCCACTATGTTTGAACAACCTTAGGAAAGCTTATTTTCAAAAATTGAAGCTTTCATTTCACTTATTTTAAAGTTTGGACTTGATATGTCAGAATTCGGATGCTTAGCATCTCAAGTCCAAAGTTGTTGAAAAATGAACACAATCTAAGGGGGAGCATTGTTAAACTTTTACAACCTTTAAAACCTCTCTTAGAAGTTTTCTAAATGCTTAAATGCCATATCTTCTATCCTATTTGTCGGAAGGAAGGAGGCAAATGGAGGTTGGTTGGGTCATAGGCTCATATTGAGCCTTTTGCATGTCAATGTGCTAAATTGGTTATTATCCATCATTGACATCAATGCTTCTTTGTACCATACTGTTTAAATCCATCACATTTTGCATCAAAGTTTGTCATCATCAAAAAGGGGGAGATTGTTAGCCCTAAGGGCAAATCATGTAGATTTGATTAGTTTCGATTAATGACAAACATTGATAAGGACTAATATGATTGTATATTTTGTGATCGGATTTATGGATTAAGAAGGAAGCAAGTCTCATTGCCTTGGAGCTAGCAATTCAAGAACAACTCAAATATGCCAAAGTGATTGAAAGTTGAAGAGCTTATTCAAGATGATTAAAGGCTTTGAAGACATGAAGTATAGGTTACATGTGGTTAATAGGTAAACTTTGTAAACCCTATACTCTTAAGCCTTGGAATCTATGAGTTTCATTGAGAGCACAAAACTTGATTTAAATGGTTCCAATGGTTTTGAACATACCTAATTATCAAGTTTTCATAAATGGTTTTTACACTTAAAATGTCTTTAATGACTTATCTTTGAGACTAGAATGTTTTCCAACTTGTTTGAAATGATTTGGATATGTTTTGACAAAGTTTCAAAAGTTCGGATGCAAAGTTCGAACCTATAGGGAAAGTTCAGACCACTGTTAACATGAACGGCACCACTGTTTACATGAACAGTGATTTTTCAAGAAAAGTTCGGACGCAAGTTCAGACGCAGAGGAGAAAGCTCGGACGTCCGAACTTTTCTGAAACTAGATGTTACTAGCCGTTTTATGGCCGTATGAACTGATTCTTAAATTCTATAAAATCCATAAACTCCAGATTTTTTAGTACAACTTTGAACTTAAGAAATCCTTGATGCTCTAACTTATTTTACATCAAAATTACTTGAAAAGCTCTCAAATTGCCTTGTGCTCAAAGGTGTAAATTCAAGATTTCAAAGGCAAAGTGTGAAGGTGCAACATTGTGTAAACATCTACCTACAAGTGGTAACATCTACACATTCTTCTCTCTTTATCAAATTGTGTTTTCTACTAGCTCATTGCAAGGTTATCTTGTGACGTAAAACCCTTTTATGGAAGGGTGAACCATAGACTAGATTAATCAAGATTGTAGTGTAAAACCTGTGTGTGGGTGAACCTTGGATTAGATTGGTCTTTAGCTTGTCTTTAGATATAAAACCCTTGTGGAAGGGTAAGCCTTGTTTGTATAATTACTAAAAGAGGTTGTGAGTGTAAAACTATTGTGTGGTGAGCCTCTTATGTAATTATTGAAACTGAGCATATAGTGGATTGGTTAAAATCCTTGAGTGTGGACTCAAGGTAGTGGATGTAGATCTTGAAGAGATCGAACCACTATAAATCGTGTGTTCATTTTCTTATTGCTTTACTTGTTTATATACTTGTGTTATTATTATTTGTACTTATTTGGTGATTGATTGGTTATGATCTTATAGTTTGATAATCATGTATTAACCATCAAATCACATATAACTTGAAGTTTGAGAATTTAAATAAGAGTTTTTATTAAGGCAAAAGATTTGTAAAATAATGAAAATATTTTAATAATTAGCCAAAGACCTAATTCACCCCCTCTTAGGTCTTTCATTTTCTATATGATCAAAATTTTAATAAGATACATTAAATACAACTTCAAACTTTAAAATAAAGATTATAACTATTTCATCAATTTTTGTAAAATTTTTATTTATAATAATTATTTATCAATTAAAGAATAGAAGCATTATGTCAATTATAAAGTTACTAAAACTTAAAATTTATATTTTAAAAGTATTGCTGGATAAATATTTATTATTGATAATAAAATTTTTAATAATTTTTAATTTTTTGGACTCAATATTTACAAATGTGATAATTAAAAGAGACAAACAAGAAGCTCTTTTTTCAACTTTTTCTAAGTAAAAAAGTATAGTATAAAATTTTTAGTTTTCAAAATTCATTAACAAATAATCATCACATAGTAATTAATTTAGTATTCAAATTCACATTTAGACCTCAACATTCAGATTCACTTTTCAAACCTCATATTTCATAATCCAGAGCTTAAATATTTGAAATTCCAGTATTCAATTTTGCAGTTTTATCATATAAGCCCATAATTGCGGCTAGGCCTATTAGATGAAATTTTGATTGAGCTTCTTGCTGCAATTAAATATTTGATGGTAAATCGCCTTGTCGTTAGTACTCAAGAAAGGCTTTTTGTGTGGGTCATAGTTAGAACACTAGATGTCGAAATTGTTGTTTTTAATTGATTATAATAAATTGTTTATAGTAGTTTTAACAATCAAAAATAAATCCTAAAATGATGAACTTAGATTAAAATAGTCCTATTTATTGGAGTAGTTACTAGTGACTCGAATGGCAATACTACTCTTTTTAATTTTTTTTTTGATACGTTGGGGAGGGTATTATTACATTTGATGTCTGGAAATCACCTGCCTTTTACTAGAAACTTTCATAAGATCCTTTCTCTAATCATTTGATGTAGAGTTTCTCAATCATTAAAGCATTTTATTTGTCAAAATTCTTATTACCTCACAGCCTAACATTATCATATGCAAAGCGTAATAGAATTATAATCATCCAATAATAAGAGCATAAACAAATGAATTATCAAAAATTAATTAACTGCTCAACATTACAGCATGAACAAATCTGTCTCTCTGTTCGCGTAAATAAGACGGAACTAAAATATGCTTAATTAGCAAATACGAAAAATATGCTCAGAGGTTTCTAATTTCCTTTCCTTGTTATGCAGAGTTTCTTCATTCTTCTTTTGACGGGCGAACTCATTTCTTTATTCTCTTCGAACTCCTCCAGAGTGCCCTTCGTAAATAAAAAAACAACATTGTTATGATTAAAGAGTTGAGAGAAAAAGAAAACAATGTTATTCCCATCATTCTACAAATTCTGTCAAATAAAAGAAAGGATTAAAAAATTTACACTTTACTAAAAAGAAAGAGCGTTTAAAAGAAATTAACACAGTGTTTGGTTTACAAAGGGAGAGGGGAGAAGTGGCACCTTTTACTTCCCCTAATGACAGTAAAAGTATTTACCATAATTTTGTTTGGTTCAAGTAGAATGGAAGAAAATTATTAATACCTTTGCCTTTGGAAGGGAAAGGATAGTTTTGCTGATGTGGAGGGAGACCTCTTCCCCACCCAACCAAACCAAGGAAATCATTTATTTATCTCCTCATTTACTTTTCATCCTCTTTTACTCCCTCCTTCCAATCCAACCAAACAAAGTGTAACTTGAAACTTGGAATTAATAGTCATGGAAATATGAAAATCTTATAAAAGGCAGGAAGCAAAGTGTTGTGCATTGCTAATAAACATAACATTTTTTCCACATCAGACCTTCCTGTGCATTGCTAATAAAGTATTCCGCTAAACGAAATATTAAGCTAAACTAAAGAATCAAATTTTGTGGAGAAGAAATAAAATAGAGCATGTATAGGGACAAATCTAGAAAAACTTTTACAATCTCTAAAAGTTATTTAGGTTTTCCTAAGGCTAATTAATAAATTTCAGAAAATTTTGGGGCAGCAAAATTTATTTTTAAGGGGAACAGGTGAAATCATCTGCTTAACTTTAAAAAAAAAAAATGAAGATTTCTAAAAATGTTGGCACTAGGCTGGCTATATTTGGACAGCAACTCCATTAAAAAGAAAATTCCATTTTTCCAGTTTTGATAACACTAAACTTTCAAGTTGGAGGGGGGGAGAAAGTCCTAGTAAACAAAAAGGCTACAATGCAACAGTTATACAGCATAACAATTATAAAATCTTGCCATAACAAAAATAAATAAAATCCAAGTTATAAAGATTCAAAAGCTTTAGAAGGAAGAAAAAAAAAAGTGAAGTTGCTTACTTCTCACGAATCCATTGAACTTTCATCAATTCTTCAAGATATGTAGACTTTCAGCTCTTCACTTCCCGAGTCGACTTGCTCTTGTTGACATTGCATACTGAACCATGGAGTGTAGGCCTGCAGTTGATGATCTGAATCATATTCAGAGTTAAAATACTTCCAAATTTAGATGGGATATCCTTCAACTTCCGACAATAGTCTACTTCAAGCTTCTCAAGGCGTGGGAAGGAATAATCAGATGCATCACATTCCTTGATGTCTAAGTTGCTTAGTCTCAGAAACTTGAGATTCAGGAATTCGTCGTCTCCCACATTCCAAGTTTCCCCACGAAAGGCATCAGACAGTTTCAAAATCTCAAGATTGGGTAGCTTTGCAATCGGTGAGATTTCATTCCATGGTAATCTGAAATTTATCAAAGTCAATTTCTTCAAAGTCGGGGGGAAGTAAAATGCACAGCCACGACATTTGATTGGAATAGAGTCGTGACACAGTGTTAGTGATTCAAGATGATTTAGAAAGTCGAATTTCAGAATTTGATGACGTCCCTTTTGAGCACCGGATAATTGAAGACTGCATCTTAGCTTCCGAACCTTGGGTATGATTCTCAAGAACCTTTCTGCAGCTCCATAGGAAAGATATAGAAAAGATAATGTTTGAACATTCTCCAATGCAGGCATGTCTGGGCAAAAATCTGGAGGAATTCGAACTGATGTAAGATATACATGCCTCAACTTCCGCATTTCCCACATGGTAAGTGGCAAATCAAATGAAGCCCATCCCTTGTGATGCAAATGGAGTGTCTGCAAGTTCTCCAGCCTCTTTATTGATGGTGGAATGCTTTTAAAATCACACATAATTGCTAAGTATCTCAAGAGAATCAATTCAGTTATTCCTTCAGGGAACTTATCAAACACCAAATTATTGTCCACATCCAGTACCCGAAGAAATTTCTGATAAGTGAGCCACGAGATAGACTCTCGTTCCATGGAACTTGTAAAGGATAAAGGATGAACCCAGCGGAGAGAGTGGATAGATGAAGCAGGGCCGACATGTTCGACAAAAGATCTCAGGCATTCAGTTTCAATACACACCCGGTAATTAGCACATGATGTGGCGGTTCTGTCTGAAACATTATACCCTCCTGGAAACACCACAAGAAAATCCTCTTTTTTACACATTTCAAGGCAAAAATCATGCAACAGATCGTGAACAACGACGGTCCTGATCGCACCTGCAGAACTTCTCTTGGTAACAATGACTAAGCTTCTAGCAACAAGCTCCGTTAAGTAGTCCTCAGCCACGGCCTCTAAGCTTTTTGTCTCATGTTTTGGTATGAAACCTTCCGCTATCCATAACTGGATCAACTTGTTTACTCTAATCTCTTCATCTTCCACAAATGATCCCAAATAGAGAAAGCAAGGTTTCAAAAATTCTGGTAGATTGCGGTATATTATATACAATATATCCAAGACACCTTCTGTTAAAATGAACGAAGATAGAGTTTCTGCAGTTTGACGCCACCAATCAAGATTTTCAATTTTTTCCTTCAAGAAACTTCCAATGAGATGAACAGCCAATGGTAATCCCCTGCAAAGATCTGCTATTCGCTTCCCAACGTCCAGAAAATAGGATGGGCAGTCTTCATGGCCAAATAACTTCTTTTTTAATAGCTCAAAACATTCATCCATAGAGAGTGGTCTTAGACGAAGATGTGTACTACCAGGCTTAGCTTCAAAAGCCAAACCATAAAATCGACTGGTGAATATGATTCGACTTCCATTGTTATCATCCGGAAATGACATTTTTAGAGCTTTCCATGCACCGAAATCCCAAATGTCATCCATGACGATGAGATATCTTTGCTCTTTTAAACTTCTATAGAGTATTTCAGCTAAGTCTTCATCATCCATGCCAGAGAGATTACCACTACCAGAAGCTACATGACTTGAAATATCCAACAGCATCTTTTTACGGTTATACGCCTGAGAAACAGTACACCAAGCATATTTGTGGAAATGAGACCGAATTGAAGTATGATTATAGACTTTCTTTGCCAAAGTAGTTTTACCCAATCCAGACATGCCGACAATTGAGATAATATCAAGTCCCGCTGATCCACCTATTAGTCGATCTAGCATTACCTGTACCTCATCGGCCATACCCACAAAAAGGTTATCCACTACTGCAATTTCAGTTCGTAAAATAATAGGACTTTCTTCAGAGTCGAGGGCATGAATATCACATTGATTCCAGATCCTCTTAACCTCACTCTTAATAAACTTGACTTCTTCTATTACATCACGAAGACATAAAATATCGTGCCAAAGACACTTTTTTATGTATATGAAGGAGCTAACAGCTCTTTCTGCCTTGTATGCCATATTAGCAATTTGTCTCCAAAGATATTTGATATCTTCGCGCTCATTTCGCATCGTATTTAATTCTTTCAAATTGGATTCCTTAAGTGACAGCAACTCCTCCCGAAGCATCACGATTTGATGCTTTGGAAAGTTGAGGCAGAAGTCTTTGAAATTTTCCAAGAAGGAATCAAGGAATCCCAAAGTATTGATATCTGGATAATTAAAAGATGACAGATCCATAAATAAGGAGGCAAAGACTGTTCTGACTTCTGCTTTGATTGAGTTAGTATTCTGCAAGAAATTATGAAGATGAAAGTTCCTTTCCTCAGCAATGCCCTCTTTGAATTCGCCAGAACAAAGTAAGCTGATCAGAGTTGCAGCATCGTTGAGAACAGCATCAGCTCGTGTTAGAAGTAATTTCCCTCCTGCGAAATTCTCAGTCTTTGGCCTCTCCATGAGAAACGTCATCAAGAATATCAAGTCCATGAAAAGCATTTGAATGCCATCCTTCTCCGGATCAACCTGCAAATTGTATTTGAGAAATTCAACGAATTTCAGAACAAGTTTACTCACCGTAAGACTATCCTCCCCTGAATATGATGGCTTCGGGGCATTCAGTAGGACTGCAAGATACATCGTTGTAACCTCGGGAATGGATGGACTGATCCTCTTCTGCAGATCAGAAAAAATAACTTCCATTTTCGAGACTTTGTTTCCTTTTTTCACATCTAGCACCCAGTACAGAAGCGATAGGCATGCTGCTCGGCAAGCCCAAGATTGAATATGAATCTCGAATTCTTTCAGATCCACACGGCTGTTGCACCGTTTTGTGCGGAAGTCAAAGAGCTCTTTGAAGAACTCCAGGTTGGCTTCAAGGGATTCAATTTGCACCTTCACATCAAGCATCATATCAACCTTCAAGAGCAGAAGATTGTGCAGAGAGGCCGAGATGGAAAGCATGAACTCTGGAAATTCATCAATGGAAAAGTAACAAGGGAAAGAGCAATCTAAGAAATTGAGACAATCTTCTTCAATCTTTGGCTTACAAAGCTGTATTTTTTGCAGCAACTCAGAAACAGCATCGCAACCTTCAAATCCAGATTCTTTGATCTTTCTCTCAGCTTTTTCAAATGTAGCCTCAATATGAGATTCCTCGAGAAACCCAAAATTCTTGTCCCTTCCAAATGACGATTCATTCCACTTTGCCAAGCACAACAGATACACTTCGAGGTATTGTAGCTCATGGATAAGATCAAGATATTGATCCTTGGCTAGAAACCCCAGGATGAAATTGACGGAAGAGGGACTGATCATCTTCTACTTCTTCTTTTCACTCTCTGATTTCCTTGCAAATATCTTTCTTCCTTCACGGAGTTGGGAGTATTGTAGCAGGAATGGGTTAAAGTTCTGCAAATGGGTAAATGGGTAAAGTTTTGAGCAAGGATGCATAGAAAGTCGCTTTCTGATTCATTATCAAATTGCATAATCAAAGTGTTTGCATTATTTAATTTCCATCTGACGTGGATCCAGCTATCGCAGGTAATATTTTTGGAATAAACTTTGTCTTATTAAATTCCATATAGCAAGAATCCACCCATTTGATAAAACTAAATTCTGCAAATTCAAATTTGAAATATTTAAAATTTTGAGTTTTAAAATCTAAAGTTTAAAGATTGAATTTGATTATGAAGTCTAAATCTAAATCAAAAAACTAAATTAATTAATATGTGATTATTTTTTTTAACTCTCGTAATTTTTAGAAATATTATATTAATAAAAATAAAATTTTAAAATTATTATTGAAAAAATAAATATTAATTTTATTAAAAATACTTTTTGAGAAAATAACCTATCTAATTTTTAAAATTTGAAGTAAAATTTATTAAGATTTTTCAAATTTTTTATCCGTTTTAATCCTTAGTAAATTTTCCTCTACCAAAACATTCAATTACAAATCCCTAATGAGACCTCCAGCAAAAAACAAAGTGGGAAATAAGGACAATAGTTGAATGTAATCCTGTGTATAGCATGTGGGGTTGTTTAGGAAGGAAATAAGGTATTACTCAGTAAAAAAATTAAAACGTGATGATGACATATTCGTTTGAAACTCGAAGTCTAAGCAAAGATTGGAGGTTGAGATGTTTTGTAGAACAAAAATTTATTAAAGATCATATCGATCGAAAAAATTAGAGCATATTAATATATTTTCTTTTAAACTTTAAGGATTAATAAGTCATTCTTCAATACTTTTTCAATAAAAGTAAAGTACATGATATTTTAATTAATAATTTTTATTGAAAATATAAATCTGAAAATTTTTTATGAAATACTAATATAGTTATTTAGAAATAAAAATATTATATTATAATTTTTATATAAAATAATTGGATAAGTAATCAATAGATTAAGACTTCAGACATAAGTCACGTTGATTTCACTTAAAATTAATAATTACAATTAAACACATTTTAAGTACTAAATTAAGTTATCAAACAAGCCGAAGTACTAATTATAATTAGTTTCAAAATGGTTTCTAATTAGAAAATCAATTTCAAAATTGAGTTTCTAATTGGTTTCTAAATTAATTTTTTATTTTTAATGGATTAAGAAATCGATTTCTACATTATTTTTTATAAATTTTATAATCAGTTTTAAATTAATTATCAATACTTGATAATATTTTATAAATTTTATAAATTTTAGAAAAGCAAAGCAATATCAATACTTAATAGAGATTCATAACATACTTTATGTACTACAAGTACGTGATAAACTTTTATATTGTATTAATAACATATTGGAATTATTACATCTCCCTTTCTTCCTTCTTATTATTTTCTCACTTTTGTTGAGTATCTATTCACTGATAATTTAATGAGTTATTCTTACAATATAATAACAAAGTGTATTTTACTAGTCGCGACTAAAATCTCTTTCATAAATATATTATAAATTTGAATTACATTCACTTCAGGGAATGACAAAATTAGTTGGTCAGGCATCACAATATTTTATCAATGACTATTTTAGTTTCTAAAGATATAAATTTAAAATACTTGTAAAAAGTTTTTCTTGATATTACTACTACAGTAGCATGTTTAAGATATGAGAAAGGAAAATCTTTTATTATCACATCACTAGTAATATTTCTCCTTATAACATTAATTGAGGGGAAATTCTAAATGCGATAAAATTTTACATACTGATAGACATAAAATATTTTAGAAACACTTATAACAAATCATAACTAGTATTTATATAATAATCATCTTCTGGTGATTGTATGTTTCCTTTAGAATTTGCTAGTAATTAAGTAGCTTTGATGTTTTATATTTCTTAAATGATGTCTTCAAGACCTACTATATCCAGATACATATATTCTAATCGTCATAATTATATAGATGATTCCTACCATGGTCATGTCCATATCCACGACCTCGACCATAACCACGACATCTTCCAGGTCATAATTATGTGTTCTAACTGTATTTACGTGCATATTTAAAGTCTTGTAGGCGTAAGTACATTCAATCATACAATACTTTTGGTAGAATGACCATATTCTGATAGTCAATCTTTTTCTAGATCCTTTCACAAAATAAGTGGGTCTCTCACGGTAAGATATTCTGTCTTTAGATTATCATGGAGTTAATGGCAGAAAAAATTATGACTTTTGCTTAATTTAAGATGATGATGCATTATTTTCAACAATGGTATCTACCAGACCATTGCATCTAGATAAATTTGAGCATGTAGTGTCCACGACAGATAGTTCTTTCAAAAACTACCAAGAGTAAAAAAATTTAATTTTCTAAGATATGCTATAGGAATTCAAAGATAGAAAAAAATATGTATTTTTTATCTTGATTAAACTCGAGACTCCAGTAGCAAAGACTCATGCTTTCTTGACTCATCCTTTAGATAGCAAATTGTACTGAAAATATTTTATGAATTTAAGTGTTTACAACACAAAATTAAAGCGGCAGCCTCACTCAATATACTTGAAGAATAACAATATAAAATTAAGAAAAAGAAAAGAGAGAATATAGAGAAAGAAAGTAAAACTCAAGAATCAAGACTAATACGTATGGGTATGGGTATGATATGTAAAGTTACGGACCCGGTAGACCAGGGATCCGAATAAATTTTTAATAATAAATATTTATATATTTATTTTCTTGAGTTGAAGACATTGAGTTTATTATTTTGATTGGTGAATGAAGAAATTAAACTTGTTACTTTCTTGAGTTTATGGTATGATATTTGAATTGTATTTTATATTTATTACTATTTTTATTTTTTATTATAATCGAGTCTACCCGGATCCGAACTGAGACCCTATAGGGTAGGGTTCGAGTCCCTCCCATTCAGACCCGCAGTAATATGATCGGGTCTGGGTCCAGAAATAGTAAATCCGATTCAGGTCCGAGACAGGGTATCTCGAACCTGTTAGGACCCGTTTACACCCCTATCATGATCATGGTGAATATACTGAATATTTAACATTCATACAACTAATACTGGAAAAAAATATGCATCTTTATCCACATGAGAATAGGAGAATGCTTGGGTTTCATGCTAACAAAAAAGAAAAATCCTCTGATCAGGAATGTTTTTCGATATAAAAAGGTTGTTGCATTGTTTTTAGAATCTTGAGGATGCTACCTTCATTTGTGTTGAAGCTCAGGGAAAGGATTAATATTCGAGGTCTGTCTAATATTTTACTTTGTTGATTAGGTCTTAGCAGCCTGACTTCTTTTATCTCATCAAAGGGCACAGTCAACTAATTTTTGCCTTATAGAAATAGACAGTCACCCCCTTTGGATGGACAATGCCAACAACCCTTATCCCCACCTCACCCAAAGAAAAAAAAAAGGAAAAACAACAGGAAGAAAGAAAAAGATTAAGTATATGGTACAAAATCAAAGTTTCTACAAATTGAGATGCTGCCTTCATTTGTGTTGAAGCTCTTGATGTAGTTCCAGAGAAAGGATTAATATTCAATATCTGTCTAATATTTTACTCAGTTGATTAGGTCTTAGTGGCATGACTTTTTTATCTCATCAGAAGGGCACAGTCAATTGATTTTTACGTCATAGAAATAGACAGTCAACCTCTTTGGATGGAAAATACCAACAATCCTTATTCCTACCCCACCCAAAGAAAAAAAGAGGAAAAAGAACCGGAAGAAAGAAAAAGATTCAAGCATATGGTACAACATCAAAGTTTCTGCAAATTGAGAGATTGTGGTTCTTTCCTTCCTTTTCTTTTTTCTCTTTAGCTCACATTTTCTTTTGGTGACTCCAAAATGTTGATTGACCTCAAATTTTCAGTGTCTTAGGTGGTTAATTGTGGAGAGACGGTTTCAAATTTGAAAACAAGTTTGCAGCATTCATAGAGAAATCACAGCAAATGAATTGCAAACTTCTATTTTTTATTTTTGGATGATTAAGAATTTTCAATTTGGATTGTTTCTTTTAATTCTTTATAATTTTTTTGCTTTGAGAATTAAAAAAGAAGAAGAGAATTACAAGGTCATCTTACATTTTAAGATCATCTGATCTTAAGATTCTTTGCAACAGGCAAAGTTGCTTTCAATTTCCTTTGAGAATTTGTTTGGGTCTAATATATCTTTAAGTCAACAAGGACAGCCAACTAATATTATTTTGATTATTTTATTAGGGTGACAGGAGAATAGAAACCTAGGCTGATAGTTGTTCTGTGTAGAAGAATTTTCTATTTTTTATAATTAAGAAATTTTCTATTTGGATTGGTTCTTTTAATTGTTTAGAATTTTTTATTTTGAGAATTTAAAAAAAAGAATTGCAAGGTCATCTTACATTTTAAGATGAGATTTTGATTATTTATTAACATATTAATGATCATGCTCAGGTTTCCACTGAAATATACTTGAACAGGAAGTTGCCGTCACTATCATTATTAGTGGTAATAAGAAACAAAATAAAGAAAATATTATTTTTTGTTTAAAATTGAGTATATATTTATGTGTGCAAAATGAATGGCAAAGTAGAGATTAATTTTTTACGAAAGGAGTATTAATTAAGAGGTCTGGGAAGAGCTAAGCTTACTTTGGATTTGCACTGCAGATCTTGGAAAAAAGCTTCCATAGAAATATGTTGTGTTGATTTTCAGAAGAAGAGTGAACATATGACAAACATGGAAAAGGAATGAGGGGCTACTGTAACTATAATGTGAGTGCTTATCATGCTTTTTCCCGTTGATCTGCTGTATTAGAAGATTCAAGTTATTTATATCCTATTGCTCTCTAATTTTTCGCTATTGGCACCATACATACTCGTTTAGAGAAATTATCTATTATTTTATCAATATTTATTTTTTATCAATATCTTATATTAAGAACAGATTTAATGAACATGGTTACTGCTTTTTTTCTGGTTAACCAGGGGGTATAGCTTTTGATCCGCAATGTTCTTAGTCGTACGTTGGCAAGACTGACGGCAGAATTCCTTCTTCCAGAATGAGGGAGAAGTAGATTGATGTAGCTTATGTTTCTTCTTTCTGCTTGAACTGTAAAATAATTGAAGGAAGTGGAAACACTTAGCATTTTAGATTAAAATAGCTTTACAATTACTAAGAGAAACAAATAGATAAATGAAGAGTCATTTTGCCCTATTCTTTCAACATTTTTTCCAAATAGGCTGATATATTCAATCTGTCTAATATTGTAATCCCTCAAATTCTTGACTAATTATTTATGTGTTTTGTGTGTAAAAGAAACATAGAATCTTTTTCTTTCTTTACTGTGCTGGATGATGATTTTTTATGCATCACCATGTCCCTGTTGAGCTAAGAACTCCAAGAATAGATAAGAATAAGAAACAAGTAACACATGATAGAACTACTGAATAAAAAAAGTTGATTTAGATTTCGACAATTTTTAATCATTTTTTTAGCTTGAAATCGTTTTACTGTCTTGGCAATATTGTAGTGATGATTTTTACTTTTTCTGAACATGTAGAGGTATGAACTCTATATAGGTTTTACACTCTCTTAGCAGTTTGTTTTCATTTACTTCATGAAATATGATTGTAATTTACTTAGAAGAAGAAATGTTGATGATGCAGCAGTTTGTTGCAAATGAATATAAGGCACAAATCGACCAAAGAATATTGCATAATGGTACATCAAGATTTGAAAATACTTCTTGTCATATTGTGATATTGTTTTTAATCATATGTTATCTTCATTCAAGTTATTCAAATATTGATGCACCAGTTAGAAATCGTTTTGATTCTTGTATTTGTTGGCTGTTCCTTTATTGGTCATTGTTAGATATCATGTTTAAAGTTGTTGATTTTATGTAGAAGTGATACAGTTAGTCGCAGGAAAATGCAACATAAAAACTAAGCTTGCTGACTTTTTTGACAAAGGATACAATTACATGAGAGTAAGTTGTCTTCAATTTCTCTACGCTTTATTTTTTGGGTGTTAATCAGTATAAGTTGTCTTGAATTTCTACACCATAATGCTTTCAAGCTTTCTCATTATTTGTGTTGTTAATTGGTACTTTGATAAAGTTGAAGGAAAATTTTATGTTGTTGGTTTTATTTGTGCAAGTAAAAATTGTTAATACCCTTGAGATTACCATTATGGGAACACTGACTTGAAATTACTTGTGTATTCAACTTTAATTTTAATTTAAACAATAAGGAATTAATTCAATGGATGTTGTCATGCACTTAGAAAGGGAATTGAAAACCAAGCATGAAAGGTTTCAAGAAGAGGTCAGTCATCATCTGCTACATTGTAAGAGTATAGTTGTAGGTCTAGAAATCGAGCTTAAAATTGCAGTCAAGAAACTGAGTATGACACTCATTTTCTCAAATAAATCTTTTATAGGGTAAAAGTGTTTCAATGAATAATTTTATTTTAATTTTTCACAGATTTTCTGTTTTTGTAGTCAAATGCCAAGCAAAAAATAGTTATTTTTTACACTTTTTTGTTTTCTTAATTCTTTCCTTACTTTTTCCATGTTGTACGAAGATAAAAATAAAGAATTTACCTTCACTGAATAGTCAGTCTGGCATTCAAGGTTAAAAGTGTAGGAATTGTTTGTTAAAAATCTACTGTCATTAAAGAAAAATAATGAAGTTATGATGTACGGAATAAAATTATCTAGTGCTACTTTAAGTCCTAAATTGGCAGAAATGCTACTAAACTTGGTTAGAGAGCTTTAGTTTGTACATTACAATGGACTTAATATCTGTGGTTATGTACGTACCTTTGTCTTGAGCTGTGATGTATGTGCTAATCTTTGAAAATAACAGAAGCATCTAGTACAATGATTTCTTCTAGGTAGAGGCAGCTATTGACACTTACCATGGTGATGTCCAGAGAAGAATAACTATAAGCTAATACGTGAGTTCGACTTTCTTAAATCTCTATAATAGATTGAATTGCATTAACTCTTATTCTCTGTGCATGTTATCAAAAAGTGAATGCTAATGCAACCAAAGGATACCCATTTAACAAAGAAAAACAACTTTGCTTTAGTATTTATGGATCCAAAGACTATATGCATATCTTTGATTCAAGGAAACCCAGTTTACTTCATTAAATTTAATCCTATTGCTATAGAAACGACAAGAATAGTGTCAACATTGTTTAATTTCATTTTTTAAAGATTTTTTTTAATTAAATAGATCAATGCTTGAGATTTGTGAGAATTTTTAGCTATTGGTTTTCCAATGAATCTCAATATTCAAATTTTCTTCCCATTGAAGTCTTTTGTGTACTTGCAGAAATGACGATTTATTGGACGTAATGCTAAGCTGTGGTACAAATCTATGGTAGGTCCTGAGTTTGACAAAGAAAGTTACATGAGCAGTATTTCACTTCTATAACCAAGATCTTGGTCCAAAAAATGAAAAGACGACTAAATAAAGATTACAAGTAGGCTTTGCATCTGGAGTGAAAGAAAGAAATCTACTGAAGTACTCGGCTGACTGGACAAGCCTTGCAATTCTGTTTATCGTAAAGAACATTATGCATAGAGTCAGGGAAGTTAGATACTATTATAAATAATGTGTTTGGTAGGACATTTGCTCCTAGATAGCTTTTTAGCTATTCTACAACATCAATGTAATTATATATTGGACTTGTAAATCTCTGAATCTCTCTGATACATCTTTTGACAGTAGATCCCATTTTAGATAAAATAATACAAGCAGGAATAGCTAATATTCTTTGGATGTTGAACTGGTTGCAGGCATTCATGACTGCAAATCAAATTACCATAGAGCACTTCTTCTTGGGTTATGAAGATTCTAGCAAGGTAATAATATTTGGACGAGAATATTGTGAAAGGGCACTCGAGAAAGAATTAACCACCGGTTCACAATGCGCCATTGAAGACAACAATTAACAAATATCATCTAGGCTTTTTTGAATTTCATTGTTGTCTTAAGAACTATCTCATAAATATATTATCAATCTCTATTTTAGCATATCTACTTTTTTGTTGTAATTTACACATCATCAATTATACATTGACCTTCATTCTACATGAAAATATTTATACATAAATTAGAAAAAGCACAACAAAATTACAAAATTTAATGGGCAAATTTCCAGCTCATCGCACGGGTCTCTTTACTAGTAATATTGTATTTCTTTAAATTTTATTATAAATAAGATTATTTAAAAATATTATATCACTTATTATTTAAAAAATAATTATAATACATATTATTGATTTAAAAATATAATATATATATACATATATATTATAAATAAAATAATTATAGAAGAATATCACAATAACAAGCTTAGCTTAGTAGAGGAGCACATATTCCTCAGACTAGTGATGCGGGTTAGAGTCATGGAAGGAGAGAATTTCGCCCAAATTATTGGCTTGTGCACAAGAATGCGTACACGCCCCTGATCCAAATTGTTGATCCGGGTGAGTCGGCTAGTATGGCCCAATCGACCCAGTAGTTTGATTTTTTTGGATTTATCCTTTATTTCTTCAAATCGGTTCCAATGTAATTTTAAAATTAGATTCTATGTTGGTTAAAAAGATTGGTTCTCGAGTCAATTTTTAAACTGAGTATATTTGGTTTCAAAATTGATTTTAAATTGTTTTTAATTCGTTTTTAAATTTTCAATTGATTTTTTTCGGTTTCAATATTGGGCCGCAACCATCAAAATTGAAATCGATTTTTTGCAGTTTCAAATTCTTATTTTGAAACGATTTGTAGGTTTTGAAATTATATTTTTCTTGTAGTGAGGTGTTCCTAATCACACTTAACACAATACATATAAACAAAACAAATGTTTGGAAATGCCTTTGTTATTTTGCACCATGTTCATATGTCTTGTCTGGACATGTGGCTCGAAATAATAAGGAGAAAACCTGGACGCCTCTTCAGTTAGGTATGTTTTGCAAATTGATCCATCAACCCTCACCTTATTTTTCACTTTCAACTTCGAACAATATAAGAACTTGTAAATTTATTTTAATGGTGTTAAATTTTCTACATTGAAATGCTCAAATAAACAGAAATTTAGGATTTAGGATTTAGGTTTAAGGCTTAACCTCTCAAATGGATACATCCATTGTTACTTAACAGGACCAACAAACCTTTTTTTGTAAGGCAGGTGAATCATCAGATACTCTGTCACGTCAAAATATGCAAGAGGGAATATCCTTTCTAGACTACTATATTCTTTTCTCATTCTCTCATACGGGACAGTGATAGTTTTGGAGCGCTAAGTCAAAATAAAAAATACTTAATTCAGTTAGTACATTCCAAATTGAAGTTGGGAGGAACTCTCAAACTGGTTTTAGAAGCAATCTCTCGATAAATACGTGGCAGTTAAGTGTGTCTTCATGTATGACATCTTCAACTCTTTCAAATCAACAAATTTTGCTAGATTAGATGCATATCCATCGAGCAACTATAAATTCTTAATGCACTCCAATACGTGCCTCTTTTGATGAGCCGTAAGAGAATACCTAGCCTTACAGTGGTACTATGTAACTCTGACCTATTATAGAGAATACCTACCCTTACATTATCTTCAATTTGCTCTTCATGTTCATCGCAGGGTTAAACACGTTGTCGAACAACTTGTTTTCATTGTGCATGATATCAACACTGTGGCAAATTAAATTTGTTTTCATTGTGCATGATATGAACACTGTGGCAAATTAAATTTGTTTTCTGGTAGGGTAAGTCCCAAAAGATGCTACACTTAGTCCGATTGTGATAGATTCTTCTACCATCATCCTTGCCTACCTTCGTAGTAGTATCAACAATTTATGGCAAACTGCACACTCTATGCTGCATCTCATCTCCGAATGCTCACTTAACTTGTTGAAAGGTCTCACGACCCCGGCCTTTCGAAATAATTTACCAACCCTTCTGTATGGATGATTCGTCAGCAAGAATCGCAGTGACAGTCAAACCAAGACTGCTTTTAGCCATGTTATAGTTGAAATGATTTTACTTGGTTCATATAATACGAACAAGCCAATCTTTTGGTAATGCTCTTACCGCTCAACATACGCTAGAAAATCATTATTAGTCCATAAAACTGCAATTTGCATTGAAAATTTTATTTTTTTGAGACGTCATATGTTGTCGTGATTACTAACCATAGCTTTTGTAATTCATCCACCAACAGCTATAGATAGACGTTGATCTTATGCTTCAAGTTCCTTGGCCCCAGAATAATTAATGTTAAAAATATCATAGGATGTTTCATACACACCATGGAGATAAGTTGTACGGGGTAAGAATGGCGAGCCAGCTAGAGTATTACTTTTTCGACATCCTGAATGGCGAAAACCCATTAGTCACAACACTAAACACATGAAAAAGTTAAAAATGATCGCAAGAAATTATCATGTTAATTGAAAATCTCAAATGCTATGTTATTTAATGAAATATATAATGGAATGAAAATCTCAAATGCTATGTTATTTAATGAAATATATAATGGAATGAAAATCTCAAATGCTATGTTATTTAATGAAATATATAATGGAATGATATGTAAAAAAAATTACATAACCTCCATGAAATTTTTTACATAATTAGTGAAAGAAAACATGCTTATGTTATAAAAAAATTAAATCACAAATAAAGAGTACCTACTGCCCTCTATCGCTAGAAAAATATTATTTTGTAAAAATATTAAATAAAAAGTTAAATAAGCGCAATTGCATATACATGAGTTTAGTTTTACTAAATCTTAGAGCTTTCATTAAATCCGCACGTCAATAGTAATGATCTTTGTAATAATAAATTAGAAATTATTATATAAAAGTAACATTAAATTTTGAAAAATCTATATACTTTTATGATAGTAAAAATGCTTTCATATTTTAAAAATATCTCTTTTTTAAAAAAGCTTTTATACTCATTTCGAATTTCTATTTATTCTCATGCTTTAATTTTGGCAGAAAAGTTCATTTTAGAAAAAGATATTTGGGAAATGACTGAAGGGTGGAAGATGGGAAGGAGATGGTCAAATTCAAGTTAAATCTAAACGTTTTAGGTTTTTTATTTAATAAAGGAGTTGAGCTCCTGACTTTTATTGAATGAAAAGGAGAATGTAACAAAAGTAGCCAAAAATGTTTTGTAGGGTTAAACATTTTGAAAAATAAAATAAATTGTGACATTCTAAGGGTTTATTTTTAGCTTTTTTAAGTACGCAATTGGATCTTTTTTAAACATCTCTATACCTATACATTAATTTTAGGTAAATAATGAGTTTTCCGTTTTGTGTTACTTTGGGAAATGAGCGATTCGAATTCAATAATTTTCAAAAATTTTAGACATTATTTAGAGGCTCATGAATAAACGTTATAGATCATTCAGCAAAAAAAAAAAGAATAAACTTTAGCAATAACCTACTACTTTTATATTATTAATTTTTATTTTATTTTCAAAATTTTAATTTTTTATACTCAAATATCTCCTAGATTATTTATTCTTTTCTTACTGTCCAGAAATAATTTTTTACTAAAAATTATAATCTATAATGTTAAGATTAAAATAAGTACAGATACATGGGATCTTAGACTAGTTGAAATTGAAAATGGTGCCCGAGTACACGGATGCAGCAATTTCCGCAAAACAATCAAGATAGGCATGTGTACATATCTCAAAATAAGTTTTAAAAGGCACATGTGCATATAATACAGGTGGTACAAGTGATTAGAGCTCTGTCTTCTGCTTCGAATATCAAGAGTTCAAACCTCACAAAAGATGTAGAATCCTTCCCGCACATAGGAATACTATAAAATTGTGCTTAAATTATCAGCCTATAGCACTGATCCGACAGGACAACCCTCTTCTCACTTGGGTTTTAATAGTGCTACTCTGACGAAACCAGTACTTGCGTTGATTGTTTAGCTTGTCTGATATATTTGTGTGACGAACACGCAAGCCCGAACATTAGATAATGAAGAGCTATTAATCTATCATTTTTAGACTCACCCTTTAATTTAGCAAAAAAAAAAATCAAGTTTTATGAAAAATGATACGCAACAGCGGTATATAGAAATATATCTAAAACAAAGGAAGGATCTCTGAAACAATTTCTGAAACCTTATAGGAATAAAAAAGTGTCACCACAACTCAAGAGAAAGAAAACAAAGGAAATTAAGAAAAGAGAAAAGAAAGAGTATCCGAAACAATTTCTGAAACCTTCTAGTAATAAAAAAGTGTCACCAAAACTCAAGAAAAAGAAAACAAAGGAAATTAAGAAAAGAGAAAAGAAAGAGTATACTGGCTTACATCTCATGAATCCGAATCGGAATCAAATGAATCCTCTTTAATGTCTCTAGATACGAGTGTTTCCAGGTACTCATTTCCCAAGTTGAATTGCCCCTCCTTAATCAGCTCTAATGAACTACGCAGTTGAGATCTGCATTTTACCACACGAATCGCCTTCAAACTTAGAATACTTGCAAATCTAAATGGGACCTCCTCCAGCTTGCGGCAATAGTCTACTTCAAGGCACTCCATGCAGGGGAAGGATTCATCATATGCATCCCACTCCTTGATATCTAACATGTGTAATCTCAGAAACTTGAGATTCGGGAATTCGTTGTCTCCCACATTCCACGCTTTCCCGCGAAAGGCATCCGACAGCTTCAGAACTTCAAGATTGGGTAGATTTGCAATGGCTGATATTTCACTCCAGGGTAGTCTAAAATCCATCAAAGTCAGTTTCTTCAGAGTGAAGGGAAAGCAAAATGCGCAGCTGCGCAACTTGAGGTGAGTAGCATCTACGTGACGCACAAACACCGACTCAAGATTGACGAGAAAATCCAATTTCACGATCTGATTGCCAGCTCTGGGAGCTCTAGACAAGTGCAGTAAACACTTTAGTTTCCTAACTTTTGGTATTTTTCTGAAGAACATTTCTGCATCTTCGTAACAGAGGACTAGAGAGCAAAATGTCTGAACATTCTCCAATGGAGGTATGTCATCACAGAAATCTGAGGGAACCTGCATTGTTGTAACATCTAGGTGTCTCAAACTTTTCATTTCCCATGTGCTCAGTGGTAAATCAAATATCATCACATCAGATAACCTCCATGTATAAGAAGGCCATTTCAAATTGAAGCCGTTAGAACTTTGCAAAGAAAGTGCTTCTAGGTTCTCCAGCTTCTTTATGGATGGCGGAACACTTTCAGAGTTGCACGTAATTGTCAAATACCTCAAGAGAATCAGCTCAGTAATTCCATCAGGAAACTCGTCGACTACCAAATTATGATCTAAATACAGCACCTGAAGAAATTTGAAATAAGTAAAACTGAGGTACTGGAGAAACTCGGGTTCCGAATTCTCGCTTCTAAAGGATAAAGGATGAAGCGAGAGAACAGAATGGACAGATGAAGCAGGGGGAACAAGTTGAAGAAAGGACCTCCAACATTCGATTTGAATGTTTGCCCTGTAATGACGAACATCAGCAGAATTAATGATGGAGGATGTGCTGGCCATGTCTGGGACTTTGTTCCCACGAATCAGCTTGTAAACTTTTGCTTCTTCACCCTTTGATATGCAAAAGTCGCGCAATAGATCATGAATAACACAGGCCTTGATCCCCCCTGTAGAACTTCTCTTGGTAACGGTGACTAAGCTTCTGGCGACAAGATCCATCAAGTACTCCTTAGCGACTACCTCTGAGCTTCCGGTGCCACCCTTTTGTATGAAACCTTCTGAGATCCATAAGCGGGTCAACTTCTTCACTCTAATCTCTTCATCTTCTGGAAATAATCCAATATAGAGGAAGCAAGGTTTCAAAAATTCTGGTAGATGCTTGTAACTAAGTTCAAATATATCCATGCAATCAGCCATAAATGAATCTAGATTATTTGCCACTTGTTTCCACCAATCCAACTTGTCAAGTTTTTCCTTCAAGAGACTTGCAATGAGATCAACAGCCAATGGTAACCCTTTGCAGTTAGCTGCTATCTGCTTCCCAATTCCTACAAAATCTGATGGGCAGCTATCTTTGTCATATAACTTCTTTTCTAGAAGCTCCCAACTTTCATCCGGAGTCAAAGGGTTTAGAAAAAAAGGAGCACCAAAGCCAGATTTAGCCACTGAAATCACCTGAACTCGACTTGTGAATATGATTCGGCTTCCATTATTATCATCTGGAAAAGAAATTTTTAACGCATTCCATGCATCAATACTCCAGATGTCATCCATAACAATAAGGTACTGCTGCCCCTTTAAACTTCTATACACTATTTCAGCCAAATCTTCTTCTTTCATATTAGAGAGACTACCTCCATCAATAGTCACATCACTTAGGACATCCAACAACATCCTTTTGCAATTATATGCATGAGAAACAGTACACCAAGCATATTTGTGGAAATGAGACCGAATTGAAGCATCATTGTAGACTTTCTTGGCCAATGTAGTCTTGCCTGATCCAGCCATACCGACAATTGAGACGATGTCAAGTTTTGATGATCCCCATAGAAGCCGACCTTGTATTTCTTTTGCGCTATCTTTGAAAGCCACGACTTTATCCACTGTTGGAATATTACCCTGTATAGGAAGGGGATGACTGGAGCTCGTTCTGGGGTTGAGGACATGAATATCATCCATATGCTTAGCTTGGATCCTCTTCACCTCAACTGCGATAAGCTTAACTTCTCCTATGACATCAGAAAGGCATGTAATATCATGCCAAAGATTCCTTTGCATGTATATGAATGAACTAACAGCTCTTTCTGCACTGTATGCCACATTAACAATTCGTGTCCAAAGATCTTTTATATGCTGGTGCTTATTTTGAAACTCCATGTTAGATATGTCTTTTAAATTGGATTCCTTAAGTGACAACAACTCCTCCCGGAGCATCATGATTTGATGCTTTGGGAAATGGCGACAGAATTCTTTGAAATTTTCCAAGAGTGAATCAATAAATCCCAAAACATTGATTCTTGGAAAATTAAAAGATGATGGATTCACAAATAAGGGGGCAAAGATTGTTCTGACCTCTGCTTTGATTGCGTTAGCAATTTGCAAGAAATCAAGAAGAAGAAAGTTCCTTTCCTCAGCAATGCCCTCTTTGATTTCGCCAGAACAAAGTAAGCTTATCAGAGTTGCAGCCTCATTGAGAGCAGCATCAGCTCTTGTTAGAAGTAATTTCCCCTCTGCTAAATTCTCAGTCTCCGGCCGGTCGATGAGAAACGTTATCAAGAATATCAAGTCGATGAAAAGCATTTGAATGCCATCCTTCTCCGGATTAACCTGCAAATTGTCTTTGAGAAATTCAACAAATTTCAGAACAAGTTTATTCGCCGTAAGACTGTCCTCCCCTGAATATGATGGCTTCGGGCCCTTCAGTAGTACTGCAAGATACATCCTCGTGACCTCGGGAGTGGAAGGACTGATCCTCTTCTGCAAATCGGAAAGAATAACATCCGTTTTAGGGACCACGTTTCCTTTCTTCACATCTACCACCCAGTACAGAAATGATAGGCATGCTGCTCCGCAAGCCCAAGATTGAATATGAATCTGGAATTCTTTCAGATCCTCATGGCTGCTGCACCGTTTTGCGCCGAACTCAAAGAATTCTTTGAAGAACTCCAGGTTGTGCTGGAGGGATTCAATTTGCACCTTCGCATCAAGCATCACATCATCCTCCGAGTGCAGAATATTGTGCAGACAGGCAGAGATGGAACGGATGAACTCCGGAAATTCATCAAGGGAAAAGTAACACTCGAAAGAGCAATCTAAGAAATTGAGACAATCTTCGATCTTTGGTTTAGAAAGCTGAATTTTCTGTAGCAACTCAGAAGCCACAGCATCGCAGCCTTCAAATCTAGATTCTTTGATCTTTCTCTCGGCTTCTCCAAGTGTAGCCTCAATATGAGATTCCTTGAGAAACCCAAAAATCATGTCCCTGTTAAACGACGAGTCATTCCACTTGGCCAAGCACAACAGATAGACTTTAAGGGATTGTAGCTCATGGATAAGATCAAGATATTGATCCTTG